>CM061131.1:29028896-30230146 GCA_030789695.1 Scilla litardierei | reverse complement strand
ACAGAGGACCTGCATGGGCCACCACTAAAACCTGTCACGACCCGCTTCCCTAAAATGGAGGCGAGACGTGAAAAGGTCCGCACGGGAGTGGAGCGGTGAAGCCCCAAACCCGATAAGCGTCAATTTAGTATAAGCAGGTCCCTGTAATTGCAATCGAAACAACAATAATAATAATATGAGACGGAAAAGAAACACCAATCCCAAGGGTTGTCCACAAATATTCAACATCACAGAAAAGCCACCAGGCTAAAAGAAAGAGTCTAAGGGCCCAGAACAAGGCCAAACAAAAGCAACAACATAAATAAGTATAGGTGCCACGCACCAATAACAAAACAACTGTCTAACAAAAATAAAGCACAACGGAGACACTAGGACTGGTCCCCAGTGTCCACGTACTCCCCGTCCAACACGGGCTCAAGCTCGGCGTCCGCAAACACCTCACCCTCAGCAAGCAACTCAGGCTCAGGGTCTAACATGCGTCACCCAAAAGAGAAAGGGGCACATGTCAGCAAGTCTAAAAGACTTGGGCAAGGAAACTGAAGGTAACTAGCAACCTAGCACTTATGATATTAAGCAATGACATGGCAGTTAAGTATGATGCAATAGTTTAAAAGAGAGACAAGCATGCACAATGTAGCCAAAGCTACCAACTCACTAGTTCACGAATCACTTATCACTGTTAATCACTTAATCACTAGAGATTTCGCCTGCAGGCTGGAGTGGCGGATCAGGCCATCTCGTGCTCTGGTGACGCATATCTCTTACTCACTTAAACACTAGAGATTTCGCATGCAGGCTGGAGTGGCGGATCAGGCCATCTCGTGCTCTGGTGACGCATATCTCTTACTCACTTAAACACTAGAGATTTCGCCTGCAGGCTGGAGTGGCGGATCAGGCCATCTCGTGCTCTGGTGACGCATATCTCTTACCCCACCCCTACGTGTATCGAGCAATTGCTCGCTTCTGGATCACGGGCCAGGAAGTGTAATTGGCATAGGGTTGTGCCCGCAACGCAGGTGCCTAGCCGGTATCCGAGCGTTGGGGTTTCCAACTACAGGGCTCGCTTCTGGAACACGAGCCAGGAATATAATGTTGTAGCGTGTGCTACACAATCACAATAATTAATCACTATGCAACGACATGAACAAAAGATTGCGTACCGTCAATTGAATTGAAACGTGACATACAAGCATGATGAGGGTGACGGACCAAGCTTCGTTGTCAAGCTAGGTCAATGGCGTCTAAACGGCTATCCTTTCACCGTTTAGTCTCTTTTACGCTAAAACAAGGTAATGGCCTAAGACATGGCCCAAAACAAGAGATGCAAGTTTCACTTGCCTATCACCGGGGATGATGGTTACGAAAGTTCGTTTCCGCGAATACTAGTCTACGGGGAATCGCTGTTATGGGGAACAATCATCAAAACACAAGTATTTTATTAGGGTTTCATAAAAATTACAATAAGATAAGGAAACAACGGTAGATCGATTTCTTACCGAGAGGAGACGGAAGAAACACTCCGGGGAACCCTAGGATCAGATCTGGAAAAGTTTGGAGAAGTTTGGGGAAGCTAGGGTTTTGGAGATTTTGATGGAGATTTGGGGAATATGAGAAGTAGATAGGGTGAATGGTTGGATTGGATGATGATTCTAGGGCTTGGAAAGAAGAAATGGAGCTTGGAGGAAGATGGGGGCTCAAAGGGGAAGTTTCTAGGGTTTTGGATCGTGTTGGAGGAAGAAGAAACGTTTGGGAGGGGTATTTATAGGTTGGGCTGGCGGCTGCCCAGAAATTAGGGTTTTAACACAGACTAGTCGGTCAAAGAACAACCACTGACCGACTAGTTTGGCAACTAGTCGGTCGGTCGACCAACGCTGACCGACTAAGTGTAAACAGTAACTCCTGAACGAAAGTAGGATTTAGAGTTAGTCGGTCCATGAACAAGTACTGACCGACTAGTTTATCAACTAGTCGGTCGATGAACGTTCTTAGACCGACTAAGAGTAAACAGTAACTTGACTGTACAGTAGAACCAAGAATTAGTCGGTCTGAGTACAAAACTTAACCGACTAGTTTAGCAACTAGTCGGTCGAAAGATGAACTTAGACCGACTAAGAAATGAACAGTATTGATACTAAAATTTAGTTGATGAGTTAGTCGGTTAAAGAAGCATTGCCGACCGACTAGTTTGCAACCTAGTCGGTCAACAAACCTTCTTAGACCGACTAACGATAAACAGTAGCTTCCTCAGAAAATTAGAAAGCTCACTAGTCGGTCCATGAAGGATTGCCGACCGACTGGATCGTCATCTAGTCGGTCGGTGCCCCTTCTTACACCGGCTAATGAGCACCAAAAGTTCCGATACGGAGCGCGAGGCCCCGTGATCGAATCCTAAGACTCCTAGGCTTGATCTAATAGTTAGATATGACCGTTATGAAGCCCGTCACAAACGACGTACTTCGAAATCGACGATCCTACGGAAGAATCGAGAAAATACGACGAATCGATCGAAAATGAAAGTTACGGAGACGAAAACCACACAAGAGGAGAAAATCCACCAAAACATATATTATATTATAATAAATTCAGATACAAGGAAACCAGTCGTTACACCGACAGAAAAACCGAGATGATTCTCACTCCGGTACCTTGTCCAGTCGGGTACGGAGTTACGAGAGGCCCTTCCAGTGCTCGTGTTCCTGGAGTGGTACCACTTTTCACCCACCCTGTGTGAAGTCCGCTCTCTTAGCAGCCTATGGTTTATCTGAGTTCCAAATACAGAACAACAATTTAATTTATTTAATTTAATCATTCATTACTTCAGTTTTGCTCACTGTTGTTTACTTTCAGCACTCGTACTCTGTTTTTAATTTCTGCGTAACATGTGATGATGTGATACCTGTAGTTAGTTAGTTAGTTAGGGAGACCAGTTCTAAACTGGGTTCTACTAGGGTGTTAGGAGTTCCTACTGGGTCACGCGTTGACGTGTCCCATCCCGTGGTTTACAGGTGCGAGTCCCGAGCAGTCAGCGGGTGTCCAGAAGCCAAAGATCAGCACTAGTGCTACTGAGGTAGAGCCTTCAGGCGACTTTGTACAGTTAGATTTCCCCGGGGGTAGACTAGTGGGTGCGTTGTACCGGGTGTGGACTTTTGTACTTTTGGGCTGGGGGTTTCTCTTTTGTTGTACTCGCTTTTTGTACCCCCATTGTACAGCTGATGTATGTATGTATGTATATGGACTTATGTAATGTAATGTAACTTCTGTGTTGTTGTATTTACTTTTCAGTACTGCGTTTTACTTTCTGTTGGAGCACTTTTCTTTCTCTGTGTACTATTCCAGTGTTATTGCAGTGGCCTGCTGGTTTTATTTGTATTTCTCTTTGTAACACTCACTGCTCTAGGATCACTTGGGACAGATTCGTATATCCCAGGTATCCTGGGGAGCGGGTCGTTACAATAGCCATCTCTTGCTGATCATCTTGGTGGTGCTAGGGTTTGTGATCTCATCTTCCTCAAAATCCACTCTTGACCTAAATTGGTAAGTATTTCTCAAGGCATAGGATTTTGTGGTAAGAGCTTTAAATTTCATTCTCTATACTTCATATTTGTTGAATACTCTCGGTTGGTGAGAGGGTTGGCTTGATCCCAACTTGTGGGAGTCAAGAATAAGTTTTGCTCTCGGTTTGTGAGAGTGTGCTTAGTCCCAAGTTGTGGGATTAAGGTTTTGCGTGTTCCCAGGTTGTGGGATACACGGACATCGATTGTAGGTCGATTGCACTTGTGGGGTTTCCGCAAGTGGGCTAAAGGAAAGCTCTAGTAGTTTTACTAGAGTATCTGGAGGGGATCCGAGTGTTGCTGGATTAGGGCACCAGTAACAAGTCGGAGAGACTTGGGTGGCACCGAACCAGGGTACATTGCATGTTAGCATTGCATTCTTGCTTGGGTTGTTGATCATTTCTTTCATTCCGCATTTGTTGGTTAATTAGGGTTTTATTTGGCGTAAATTCCTTATAATTCTATAAAACACTATTCACCACCCTCTAGTGTTTATTCCTCATAGCACAGGGTCACTACAATAAACACACACAGCAACCTGGAGCAAAGCCCCAAAAATCTGAATACATGAACCAAAATTAACAACCCTTTCACACATGGTGCAACCTGGATCAATGCCACAAAAATATGAAAACATGAACCAAAATTAACAACCCCATAAACACACAGAGCAAACTGGAGCAAAGCCACAAAAAATCTGATAACATGAACCAAAATGACCAACCCATACACCCATACTACAACTTGGAGCAATGCCTTATAAATCTGATTCCATTATCCAAAATTAACAACATAAACACACACTGCAACCTGAAGCAAAGCCACAAAAATCTGATAACATGAACCAAAATTAACAACCCATACACACATGCTGCAACCTGGAGCAATGCCTCAAAAATCTGATACCATGAACCAAAATTAACAACCTCATAAACACACACATCAACCTGGAGCAAAGCCCCAAAAATCTGATAACATGAACAAAAATTAACAACCCATACACCCAAACAGCAACTGTAGCAAAGCCCCAAAAATCTGCTACCATGTTCCAAAATTAACAACCAATACACACAATCTGGAACCTGGAGCAATGCCCCCTAAATCTGAATACATGATCCAACTTTAACATCCACATAAACACAAAATCCACACTGGGGCAATGACCCAAAAATCTGATAACATGAACCAAAATTAACCACAAATTCACACAAAATGCAACCTGGAGCAAAGCCCCAAAAAACTGATTCCATGATCCAAAATTAACATCCAAATAAACACAAAAGGCAACCTGGTACAATGCCCCAAAAATGTGATTCCATTATCCAAAATTAACACACACAAAAACACAAAATGCAACCTGGAGCAAAGCCACAAAAATCTGATTCCATGAACCAAAATTAACAACCACATAAACAAAAAAAGCATCCTGCAGCAAAGCCCCAAAAATCTGATTAAATTATCCAAAATTAACATCCACATAAACACAAATGCAACAAGGAGCAATGCCCCAAAAACTGATTCCATTATCCAAAATTAACAACCCCTTAAACACAAACTGCAAACTGGAGCAAAGCCCCAACAATCTGATTCCATTATCCAAAATTAACAACAACATAAGCACAAAATGCAACCTGGAGCAATGCCCCAAAAATCTGAATACATGATCCTAAATTAACAACCACATAAACACAAAATCCATCCTGGAGCAATGCACCAAAAATCTGATACCATGAAAAAAATGCAGGAGCAAAGCCCCAAAAATCTGATTCCATTATCCAAAATTAACAACCACATACCAAAAAATCTGAATACACTGAGCCAAATATTAACAAACACATAAACACAAAATCCATCCTGGAGCAATGAACCAAAAATCTGATACCACGAAAAAAAATGCAGGAGCAAAGCCCCAAAAATCTGATTCCATTATCCAAAATTAACAACCACATAAACACAAATTGCAACCTGGAGCAATGCCCCAAAAAATCTGAGTATACTGAGCCAAATATAACATCAACATAAACCCTAACTTCAACAAGGACCCCTGCCTCATAAATCTGATACATTGATCCTCAATTCAATCCTCAAAATCCCAAAAATTCATTGAAAATTTAAGATTATATATTTAATATTCAACACAAATAACATCATAAACTTTCAGATTAATAGGGATCAGACAATTTCTAATTCAAAATGGGGCTTCAAGGGAACAATCTTAGCAAGCCATCCACCGTGTGCGAATGTCATTCGTTCCTACTTTTTTTAATCATCATTGGGCTTTTTTAGAATGCACAATTCTTTGCATTCTTAAGACAAATAAATCATCATACAAAGAAATCATGCAACAAAATAGCCCCATTTTCACAATAATATCCTCATATGCCATAGGGGGCCCAAATTTGAAACCCTAGCTGCATGCACAACCCAACAGCAAGATAGCAAGGCAATAACACCCATGCAGCAAAGTTCATCGCATATAGGAACACATGGCAGCATCAAATGTAAGCAAAAATTAATTTTGAGTTGAAGAAAATATACCTCCGCGCTCATATTGCAGTAATACTAGGGTAAAGCTCACCGATAAGGCCGATTGCCTCAGATTCCAGTCCCTCGCAGCCAATCAAGGCACACACGAGGTGGCGCAGCCTCCAGCGAGCAAATTGGGAAAAAATCGAAGCTAGGGTTCTGCTCGCAGTGTTGGAAATCCGACCAAGCTCGGCACACCCCCTTCACCGCCGACCAACAATTCCGGTGGAGCAATCGAAGCTAGGGTTCTTCTCCGAAACAAACCCGCAGCCGTAGCAAGGGTTCATGCCGCACCCAACTGAAACTTGCGGGAAGAAGGAGAGAGGAGGGGTGAGCACAGTGGGTGGGGCCCGTTTTTCTCAGAGAAATGGCAAAATCGCCATGAAACCCGGGGATTTCATGCGGGGGATCTGGGCTTGCCACATAGGAGAGAGGAGAAGCGGGGAGGGGCTGAAAGCAGCGGCGAGGAGCAGCGGCGCTTGGAACACGCGAGAGAAAACCCTAGGGGATTCGGGCAAAAGAAACCCGAAGTGACCGCTGAACAGTGAAATTTTTCCACTTTATCGCCCGATAGCACCCAAAAGAAACTGATTGGAACAGGCCTTAATGGGTTTGGTCCGTTGGATTCTGAAATTGCTTTGCGCACCAACCGTTTTACTCTGCGCACATACCACTTGTTTACCCGTTTGCAATTGCTCCCGCGCGCATACGACTTATTTATAAATTTGCCACTGAAATTACAAGCTACGCACTCCCAGCCTAAATTTCTGAAAACGTAATGAGTGTGCGCGGTAAGTAAAACGGCCGAACGGCGGTGGCGACGCCCCTCCTTCGACATCCCCAGCCCCCTTCTTCCTCTTCTCCCACCCCTCGGCTGCCCCCTCTTCCGACCTCCCCAGACCCCTCTACCGCCCTCTCTTCTGACTTTTCAGCCCACATCTCCCTCTTCCACTCGAAGGGCAAAATGACAGCATCGTTCTCCAATCACCCCGGACCCTACCCCTCCGCCGACCTCACGTGCCTTACATCACCCTCTCCTCAGCCCCCCTCTTCCAACCTGCACAGCCTCCATCAATCTATTTCCCAACGCCCATTTCAAACCCTAGCACCACATCGTCGGAGTCCTCGTCATCGGTGGCGAGGGGCGTTTGGGGGGAGGGCGGCGGCGGGTAAAAGAGAAATGGTGGCATGTGCGCACAATGTAATTGAATGGCAAACTTGTAAATAAGTGGTGGATGCGCAAAGCAACTCCCATTTGTTTTGGGAGTTGCTACTCTCACATACCGTTTTACTCCCGTGCACAACCAGAATTCCACTTATTTACAAGTTTGCCATTCAAATTTTCACACTGCGTACAACAAATTTTAATCCCAAAAGATGGCCCGTTGTGCGCGGTGAGTAAAACGACGACCGTCGACGGACTCCCCAGCCCCGCTGCCGCCGTCGACCGCCGCTGCCGACCATCGCTCAATGAGAAATGTAAAACAGAAATGAGTTATGGCAACCGTCGGAGGACCAATCTTCCACATATGAGGACTGATGCGTCTGAGAAACGAGTTATGCCCACATCCGCATCCAAGGACCAATCTTCCGGCAGTGGCGCGATCGGAGGAGAGCTCCATTCCAAACCCTCTTCCGCTGCCCATCTCGGTGCGTCGCCCTCTTCCCAACAATTCCTCACCGTCCAGCTCGGTTAGAAGTCTCTTCTACGCTGCCGTCCCTTCCCCACAAATCCTAAAAACCTGTCAGTGTGGAAGAGGGTTGGCGCCGACGTGATCGGAAGGAGAGCTCTGTTCCAAACCCTCTTCTGCCGTCCATCTCGGTTCGCCGCCTTCTTCCCCCAAAGGGCAAAAGAGGAGTAAATTTTGAATGACATGTTTGTAAATAAGTGGCAATGTGAGCTAGAAAACGGTATGTGCGCGTAGCAACTCCCTTTGTTTTTCCATTGTGACTTTTCAACTCTTTTGCTTGCTGCAGGGGAAAAGCTCGCTTCTTCAAGCTCGAATCCCCCATTGGACGTCTCGTTTGATACTCTGGAAATCGATCGAGAGCCATAAGGTCTTATTGCAATGAGTCGAGGAACTGGAGCTGGGTACGATCGCCACATTACCATCTTCTCGCCCGAAGGCCGCCTCTTTCAAGTTGGTAAGCCATATGGTTTTCGGATCGTTCACCAATTTATTTCTGATGTTTTGATTAATCATTCTCATTTTAGGGTTTCGGGTCGTGATGAATTTTTTTCCTTTGATTCGGAACAGAGTATGCTTTCAAAGCCGTCAAGGCCGCTGGAATCACGTCGATTGGAGTTAGAGGCATGGATTCTGTGTGCGTTGTTACTCAGAAGAAGGTCCCGGTGAGTAATGCCATTGTTCCATTAATTTATTGTTGCAGTTTCAGTTTGTGGAAATTTCAGAACTTTATGTGAAATTTTTGGTGCAGGATAAGCTATTGGATCAAGCGAGTGTGACTCATCTCTTTTGGATTACAAAGTATATTGGATTGCTGGCAACTGGAATGACAGGTAAAGTTCCAACTTTGCGGTTGTTACTGTCACTTTTGGAAGCAAATACATAGACTAGTGATGTTTTCTATAAATGAAAATAGATAGAATGTGTGGCTTGAGGAAGCTCTTGATATATAATTAATACATTTTTTGGGGTTAACTGATCTACCAGAATGTCCCTTAAAATGAAGAGAGTTCTTTGTATCATTACTTGTTGACGGCTAGGTTCCGCCTTCTCGTAAATATGGGCCAATGAGGATGCATTCGTTGAGTTGACCCTTCGCCGGTTGAGAAGTGGGACCCTTGAAAGAGAGACTACATGTTAAAGCGAGCAAGGACTGTACTCCTCAGATGGAGGTAGGACATCTCCATGGATCTGCACCATATGAAAATTGTCAGGGGGTCGGGCTGGGGCCCGACCGAATTCCCTCCGACATCCAAGTTAGCGGATAACTCAAAAGGCGCTCGGAGCGGCTAGGATCGACCTATAGAGAGGTCGTCCGATCACCGTCACACCGAGATATGTATGAAGAAGAAATGTAATGAGGAATGAGTTGAGTATGGTGATACCTCCAGATAGGATCTCCTCCCTCCATTTTTTTGACAATCCAGAAAAATCCACAACCCCCTCTCACTGCCTTCGGCTTAGGAGGGTAAGGCGAGAGCCCGACTGAGGCTATGTAGACTGAGGATGACCGTCGTGCCCCCAACGGCCACCGGGTAAGTCTGAGAGGGGAGATGTAGCCCGAAGGTAGATAAACCCCCAACAAATACCAAACCATGGAGGCCATAGGCCTCGAACCCATGACTCTTGGCTTTGGAGTGGAATGACTTACCACTAGGACACCCGCTTGTGGGTTAACTCTCCTCCCTCCTTTGTTCTATGGGACTTCTATATATCCCCTCGTGGCTTGTAACCCCTCTAATTAAGTGGCATTCTTGGAATAACTGCCTCCATGAATATAGCCATGTATTGCTCAATTAGTGGCCATTGAATTGGTCCATCATGGAGTGTAACCGTCCGTCACTAATGGCCCTTCATGGGGGAGGAGGGGGTTGACGCATTCAAACCCAGATCTTTGGGCCGTGGGCCTGTATGACAATGACCCAATAATAGCAGGCTACCTATGGTGTAACATTACTGATTACCGAAGTTATGGAAATAATATTTTCCTGGAGCAAATGAACAAGTTTCAGGCATGCTAAATCACAATTCAACTACTTTCCCTGTTTCATTGTTTGAGCACTGATCTGTTTGCGAATGCCACTCCAATAACATTCCTTTCTTCTTGTATTCATTAGAAATCTTTAGCAATTAAAACCGCCTTTCATCATGAACATCCTACTCAAGCAGCGTGAACCATCTCATTATCCAAGGAAGGATGCTAGGAATGGTTTGCCTTTCAAAATTAAAGGGATGATTGACCCTGCTTGCTCAAACCGTGTTAAGCAGAGTGAGTGAAGGAGAGGTTGGAGATTTTTTTGCTGTGTATTTAATGCCACAAGAAGAGATAATAAATTGGCAAAACATGACAAGTACTATTTCAAAGAACCAGATAGAAAAAGTGTAGTTTATGCCTCCATTTGATTATAACAATAAATTGAAAATTGTCCCACTGGTTTGAACGAAGTGGTTTTCGAGTAAACTCAAAAGTTGGTGAGAACTGAGAAGATTTAAATTCTTTTACTTTTTGTTTTTAATATTTGGTGAGGTTTCTAGAAGAATTTACAAAAGCCAAATAAAGTATTTGTATTGCTAGTATTGAACACTGAGAAATAATCTAGAGATGAATCAATGAATTAGACATTAATACGCAGATGCAATTAGTCTTCGTGTTCAGAGGCTGCCGACCACATGCACAACCTCCTAAGAATGAACGGAGAAAGAAGCTTCCGGAGATAAAGGAATGAACAAAACCCAACAAATGTAGACTACTGAGGCGTGCTGATGGTTGCTCATTATTTTACATGATGGAGTAAATCAATATGAAGAACATGCATTGACTGGTAAAGGTTACTAGAAAAGAACATATGTAAGCTGAAAGGGAAGATATGTCTAGGTTTTTGAGATAACATGAGACTATTCCTAACAAGGCTTCAAAAATAATAATATTTTAAGTGAAATAAATGGTACACAATTTTTGCTTACCAATTTAGTGTTATGACATTATTGCATTGTTTTAATCTGCTTTACTATTATATATTAATCTGCTTTAATCTGTTCTAGTGTGCATTATACAATTATTCATGTATGCATATATTAATCAGTTGCAAGGAGGCATTCAAAGAGTATTAGGCGAGAGATAGTTCTATTATATGATAATAGTGATCTTCCAAGAAATCCACGAGCTCAAAAAATAGCAGCTTAAAGGATTTCGTCATTATAGTGTGTTCTAGGGTTTCTAGTTTACATCATGTGTTGATTGATTTGATTGATCAATTGCAGTGGAGTTTTCAAAGCACATCACATCTATCTACTAAGATACGCACGAGTTCAAAGGATAGGACTATTGATGTATACCATCCTTAACATGTCGATTTTCATGATTAAATATTTTTCTTCAGTGTAGATAGTGGGTTAAAAAGGATATGAAATGTTTGGGAGTGAAGGATGCGTTATCGTTGTTGTACATATCAACTAGATTTGTCGTAAACATTTAAACTTAACTTGGATACTTGTTTTCGAACTAAATGCTGAACGTTTTTTCTTTTTGATGTTCACATAAATTATCTCAAAATATGTATGCTTAAATGGATCATTGATCCAATAATAATCATTGATCAATGTGTGTAGAAGATATTTTGCAAACATAAATTTGATATATCAATGCAAGTCAGAGTAATTTGTAACTTTTCAGCTTTGCTAATATTTCATCACACTACATTTACAGCTGATGCGAGGTCTCTAGTATCTCAAGCAAGGAACCAAGCAGCTGAGTTTCGTTTCAAATGGGGATATGAGATGCCTGTTGACGTATTAGCCAAATGGTATGTCGGGTTTCCTAGTTACCAACTTTGGTCATGTGTACGACTTTTGTCTTATTTATCATTCCACTCCGTGGTGCCAATCCTTGCGCATACGTAGTAAAGCCGGACACATTTGTTTCTTCATTTTCTACATGTTTACATGTATACTACACATCCTCCCCTCACCCAAAAGACAAAGACAAAGACAAAGACAAAGACAAAGACAAAGACAACTCACACGATCTAACTGTTTCTCTATCATGTGAGTGATCGCGCGCATGCACCCACACAAACAAAAGAAACTAGACAACCATTACCCCCCCCCCCCCAAAAAAAAAAAAAAAAAAAAAAAACTCCACTCACCAAGAAAAAAACACGACCATCCCCACCCTCAATTTGTCTGCAACACACACACACACACACACACCCCCCCCCCTCCCACCACAAAAAAAAGCACTATGTCTGCATCAAGTATTGATTATGGTGGTCATTTCCAAGTTGAGTTCATGCTGGGACAGCTTACATTTTATACATGAAATCATGGATTAGCTTATGTTTTGATACATGGAGTGCGTCTGCCCAACCCAGGTCTGGCAATCTGGTAATGACTAGGGATTGGATTAACCTTTGACATCCTATTTGGAAGATGACCTGTGCATGTTTTCCCCATATGTAAGAACATGTATAAGAGGTGCTTGCATGCATAATTACGCACTCATATACTGGTAAATGTCTCATTTTTATCTTCTCACATGCCCTTGTCGACCTTTCACAGTATCTCCTCACTTATTGATATCCACTTGGAGAAAACACTAAAGTCAGGCAGGCACAGTTATACATCAAATTAATGATTAAATACACACGTGTTCATCTTTACAATATATTGGAACGCAGGGAATATCTCATGTTGCTCATTTCATGGTTCAATTGACATTGCTTGTCATGTTGAATTATAAGTCCGTTCAATACTTGCCTGCTCTTTCCACATTGAAGTGCAAAACTTCTGATCATTTAAACCGATCACCATTTTGAGTTTCTGGGATGATAATTGTATGTGATCTGAAAGTCCTACCTGTACATTTCAATTCAGTTAGCTTATGGTTAATTTGGTTGCATGTAAGATGGCGGAAAATTTTGGAGAATTTATTAGAAGGTTGGAGGGAACTTCCCATATGAAGAGCACTTACTACAGTGCTCTTCCAATGTTTCCCATCTCTATTGAAGAGGAAAACAAAGTTTCCAAGTTTTCTTAGGTGGCATATCCGCATTGTTCTATTGTTCAAGTGGTGGGTAACGGCCAAACAATCTTGGCCCCCTTGTGTGTTAGTAGATTTTTCCAGACAGTGCTTCCAAGTTCTTCATGCAACCAAACATGTCCCGAATGTTAACTACGATTCGTGATTCAAATGCCAACTATAGTACCATGTCAAATATTCTAAACTTGAAAATATCATTAAGGCGTAAACCAATCTGTTCCCCCTCACCGTCGGCATTTGACATCTTTGAATGTGTGTTGGATCTGACCGACCGCAATACCTTCATTGACATGTTTCCTTCATGGTTTCGTTGTCTTTGTGAAGTATTATTGTCTAAAAAATGACATTTAAACCACACCAAAGTTTTTCTGTTAACATTCTGGCATCAAATTTGCCTAGATGCACCACCATTATACTTATAGGTTGATCTTCCTGTTCCGATGCTTTGACGATTTGCTGTATTTTGTGCCGATTGACAACCTTTCAATGATATTGATTTTGTTTTCTAGCGGTAAAAACACGAGGTTGGAGAGAAATAACAGCAATACGTGTTATGATGTTTGGGCAATGCTCGTTTTCCTGCACACGCATGCACATACATGAGGAATATGGGCATTAGCTAGCTAAGGAGGAAATTTCCTTGGCTAGCGTCAAAACCCTCACATCATTGTTTTTCCCGGCGATCAATTATGTTTCTTCATATTTTAAAATTCTAAACTACCAATTTCCAAATAAACTTAAAGGGTTTTGCTCGTTCATCTAGCTGGTAGATGTTGTAAAAAGTTCTATTACTGCGAAATTACTGCAAAACCGATAAATTTGCGACAAAAGGATAAATGAGCAAAACTAATTAGGTTCACTTAAAAAATTGATGGTTTGGAGTTTTAGAACTTGAATATCAAAATGAACTAATCTGATTGTCAGGAAAAAAAATAAAGGGGGTGTGGGGTTAACACTAGCCAAGGAGGAAATTTTCTCCTTGGCTAATTGACGCCCATATAGCGATGTTTTTATGTTTTTTTAAAATAATCAACATGGTAGGTTAGGTGAAAAACTCTTGCATGTGTATGAACAATTACTTTTTTTGTTTTCTTTGTTAGGTTAGCCATTGTGCCTAAACTTGGATGTGAGCTAAAAAATATCAGCAGTAAAACATATATAGTGAACAAGGGTGACACACTAATGGGAAAAGCTGTTGACATCGGCAGGCATACAAAAGTCTCGACATTGTGATGATCCAAGCCATTTGAGCACCCATTTAGTGGTTCTTATAAGTATTATGATGCGATCATGACGTACGAGTGGAGGATGCGCAAACATGATGTCCATGAGCCGCGGGAGCCAAATGGGTGAAATTCATATGCACACAACAAGCTGGAAGGAAATTGATATGCACACTACAAGTTGGAAGAGAATTGTTGTGCACACTACAGTAGTTATAAGAGGCTTGTCGGCCCTAGTTTTCTATCATGTTGAAATTGAGAGTTATTTGATAATTAGAAACAGAGTTCTTCGAGAATTCTCGGGTAGATCTAGGAGAGTGCGGATGTCCTCGCGTGAAGGCGTCTTGGGAGGGCGATTACCCCTTTAAGTGTAATCAATCTATCTTCTATTTCAGTTTTTATCTAATAAAAATAGTATCTTTTCTTGGTCCCTATCATTTTGGTATCAGAGCGACGATTTTGGCATCAATGGAGGCGGCTACCACCAAAAAGGTTGAAGCTTTGGAGGAAAGATTCGATGGCGAAATTAAAGATATGAAGAAATCTATGGAGGATCTCAGATCTGAGGTCAAGGCGTCGATAAAAGGCCTTGAGGTGCGAATGGTGAAAAATTTGAATCCTTCATGCAAATCGTGATGTAACAATTCGCGGATCTAAAGACGGTGATAATTTCTAATCCAGATATGAAATTTTCAGATCCAGATCTGAAATTTTCAGTTCCAGTTCTGGGTGAAACTTCAGATCTAAGGCAAACTGCGAAAACTTTGATGAAAAAGAAAGAGACGGAAGAAGAGTTCAAAGGAGGTCATATATCAAACGCGGAGAAGGGATCCGACAGAGCGGAAGAACATCCGACGGATCAAAAAATCCTAGCCGTCATGGGGGGTTCAGCGACCAATTACATGACCAACAGCGTTCTGCAGGGCCACTGCAGGCCACTGCAGGGCCACTGCAGGACACTGCAGGAACTCTGCAATGCTCGTGCGAGGCCGCCAGAGATGCCTTGAAGGCCTTGGAAGGATGACCCGGGACCCCGGAACATGCGGAGAGCACGCCGAGACTTCGATGACAAATTTGGGCTTCTTCCGAGGCCCGAGGATGACGTGGAGGAGGTCCCGGGCCTTCATGGGCCTCAATATGCGGCAGAGAGGCGACACCGCAAAGTATTTCCAGCCTACAAGGTATTTCAGACCGACTATGACAAGGATCCAGACTTTGAGAAGAATGTTGATGACTATGCTCGGAGTGAGCAGGATTGGAGAGGCAATGTTGACAGAGGTGACGATCCTAGCAGGGGCTATGGGGGACACAGTGAGGAACGACACGACAATTATTACACTTCCTCTGACTACCGACAAGCAGGAGGTCCCCGTGGGCCTTGGGGGGCTTCGCAGCCTTCACCACAGGGGCGGGAGGCACATCAGCAGTTTACGGGAGGATATTTGCCATATTCGGAGACGACTCGTGGTTTTGGTGGCGGATTTGATCCCGGAGAGGGGCAGTATGATGACGAAGGGGGTTTTCAGGAGCCTTTCGACTCTCAGTATGGCGACGGTAGGGGCATCTACCTCACACTTATGAAGGACGTTCTGGGAACATGGAGGAGGATACAGAGGCTATGAAGAATATGTGGGTCACACTGGAGGCTACGGTGGGCGAGGAGAGGGGCCCCGAGGGGGTCATGGTGACCAGTGGCGAAGAACCTCTTAGAGCAGCACCGTCCATGGATTTCATGCACCACCTTGCGGACAAGGTGGATCTTTGGGGGCGGAGTAATGATGCGATCATGACGTACGAGTGGAGGATGCGCAAACATGATGTCCATGAGCCGCGGGAGCCAAAGGGGTGAAATTCCAATGCACACAACAAGCTGGAAGGAAATTGATATGCACACTACAAGTTGGAAGAGAATTGTTGTGCACACTACAGTAGGGGTTATAAGAGGCCAGCAGGCCCTAGTTTTCTATCATGTTGAAATTGAGAGTTATTTGATAATTAGAAATAGAGTTCTTCGAGAATTCTCAGGTAGATCTAGGAGAGTGCGGACGTTCTCGCGTAAAGGCGTCTTGGGAGGGCGATTACCCTTTTAAGTGTAATCAATCTATCTTCTATTTCAGTTTTTATCTAATAAAAATAGTATGTTGGAAGAGCGTTGATACCAAAATGATAGGGACCAAGAAAAGATACTATTTTTATAAAATAAAAACTGAAATAGAAGATAGATTGATTACACTTAAAGGGGTAATCGTCCTTCCAAGACGCCTTTACGCGAGAACGTCCGCACTCTCCTAGATCTACCTGAGAATTCTCGAAGAACTCTATTTCTAATTATCAAATAACTCTCAATTTCAACATGATAGAAAACTAGGGCCGGCTAGCCTCTTATAACCCCTACTGTAATGTGCACAACAATTCTCTTCCAACTTGTAGTGTGCATAGCAATTTCCTTCCAGCTTGTTGTGTGCATAGGAATTTTCCCCCTTTGGCTCCCGCAGCTCATGGACATCATGTTTGCGCATCCTCCACTCGTACCTCATGATCACATCATATTATTTAGTTATTACCAGTTTAAGCACATATCATTTCTCTAGCATCATTACAATTTTGAGATTTGGACATACTCAGAGAAAAGGGTACTGAAGAGAGCTACTTGATACTTCTATTTGCTTTTTGATAGATTCATAATGATTATTGCACTATTTGCTTCAAACTTCTTTAATACCATGTTTCCGGGTATAAAGCCAATCAGATTCTGTATTCTTCATATTATGTACAGGATAGCAGACAAATCACAGATATACACCCAGCATGCCTACATGAGACCACTCGGAGTAGGTCTGTTGCATTTCCTCTTTTTCCATTTTAACTAAATCCAGCATTAGTATTTTGTAGCTCATGTTTTAGTACTTAATGTTATGTATTTTTCTCTCTCTTTTATATCATGTGATATAGCTTCTGGTTGTATTTTGTCTGACATGTCTCTTTTCCTATTTTCTGGTTGAAGCTGCCATGGTTGTGGGTATTGATGAAGAAAATGGACCTCAACTCTTCAAGTGCGATCCAGCAGGTCATTTTTTTGGTCACAAGGTATTGCAACCTTGTATCCTAAAATCATTCTGGTTCTTGGTGGATCAAATGCTTGAATCATTATAGCCTGTTTAGAAATGATAAAATCATTCCTCCGTTTAGAAATGAAATGATCAAATGCTTGTATTAAACACTTCAGTCTTAGTATACTAGCGGAACATCCTCACTTTTTGTTAAATATTGAATTACGCCTCTGATGCCCCCCCCCCCCCCAAAAAAAAAAAAAAAAAACTTATTGCAATTTCCACTGAACCTATTATGCTTGTGACCGATTTTTTTTTGACCCTCTTAACCTGGAATTACCCTAATCGGCGAAGAAATCATACCCAAACAGGACCGAGTATAAGATGTCACCATATTTATTTGATGTTGCCTAAGAAGCATAAAATGTTTATGGCCGGAAATGGTATAACCTTATTCAAGTCTCCAAATAGGGTCTATAAGGTATTACACTTGATAATGCTTAAAGTGGTTCGCGGCAAGAGATGATATGCTTTTGTGGAGTAAGGATGTAGATATAGTTCAGGGAACTCTATATTTGTAAGAGGTCGAAATAGGTTGATTCATCATCTAACCTCCATATTTAGATTAAACTGGATTAGTAAGTCTATTTTAAACGTGTATACTAACATAAGTGAAAACGCACATGCGATGCACTATACTCACAAACACATGCATGCTTTTCTGGTATAATTTGACTAACATATTGTTTCACTGACAATTTTCTTAAAGTCGATATCATGATTTTGTGTAATATTTTTGGACAGCCATCACAGCTTTAGTTCACAGCCATCATTGTTCTTATTATTTATTTATCATGCTTTTTATTGGGCTATTTCCGGTCATCATGTAGATATGCCCTCCATCACCCAGCGCTTGATTAAAGAAGTGAATAAGTTGGGGTCTCTTAACTTGGCAATAAGATGGATAATTGAGCATAGTTGGTTTATGAATAACAAAAACAATAATTCAACAGCTGTTTAATTCCATAAAATTTATCATTATGTTGGGATTTGTTAACACGAAAGAAAGTATATTTGCAAAATCTATTATACAAAATAAAGATATTTGTGAATTGGTTTGCTTATTTGGATAAACTGGTTGGTAGAAGAATGGTTTAGCTTTCATCGTAGCTAATCAACGGTTGGAATTGAAAGCTGGAGAAATTTTTGAAGGAAATTTTTGCAAAAGTAAAATTGCTACTCAAAGTTAATCCTAATGCAATGTTAATTCCTAAAAACGCAAGTCTATCTATTCTATTGGTGAGCAAGATAATTTGTTGGTGAGCATAATGAGAAAGGTTAGTGTCTAATGCGAAAAACCCAAATCGTTCTTAATGCAATGTTAGTTACCGATGCAAAGTTATTTCCTAAGTCTCTCTAAGTAGATGAAGGATCTCTCTCCAACTCTTAATTTTGCATTGGAAACTTTAGAATGTGAATTAGAACGTGTATGATGAAAAGTCTTTTTAAAGGAATATTTGATTGTAGTATAGACTATGACAAAATATTTAAAAAGAAATCAGTAAATGATTACTTTTACCTTTGTTTTTCTCTCTCTCAAGAATTAATGCGTGTATTCTGTAACAAGCTGATAGGTTCCAAAAGAAAGATCTGATTTTTTATAGAAAATAATAGCAAAATGTAGATAATTAGATACAAAAGTAGGTGTACCCTCCTTCCAAGACGCCAATAGCGGATGTCCGCACTCGTCTAATCTAAGATCTACCAAGAACTCTCAATAACAATTCGATAATCAAGCATCGCCCTCAACGACGGCTAGACCTAGTTTAAATAATAAACTCATGCCCCCCTAATTACTAATTTGCCCTCCCAATATAATTAAAGCTAGTTGCGGCCTCCCCCCTTGCGCGCGGCTCTTCATGGGTCCCTCCCTCAGTGTGCGCGGATCTATCATTACCCCGCCCCTAAAAATCCACCTTGTTCTCAAGGTGGTGCATGAAGCTTCTGGAGTTATTACTCCCCGTGGGAGTCGTCTTCCCCTCCGATCCCCTCATCCTCTTTGTCATCCTCATCGCCATCTGCCTCTGCTATCAACACTTGCAGCTTGCGACCCTCACATTGGTGTCCGGGGGTGAAACGTTCGTCGCATCTGAAATTGAGCCCTTTCTGCCCCTTCTCTCTCATCTCGGCGCCGGCCATCCTTCGGAATTGGCCCCCAGTTGGTGGTGTGCTGCTCTGCTCGGCAATCTTCTCAGTACTCGCCTGATCTGTCCCAGTAATGGCCTTCATCCCTCCGGCTCCAGACGAGATGCCCCGCTGTACCTGACCACTATACCCGCTCCCGGCTCTCCTTTCCTCTGTCTGGACACCCTCTACCATCTGCGCCATCTCTATGACATCAGACAACCCCCTGGGCTTGTATGATCACACTGCGGATCGAAGACTGGGCTTCATGCCCTTCATGAAATTGCCCTTTAGTGACTCATCTGTGACGCCGTGTACTCTCCCCGACAAGGTCTCAAACCTCTCAATGTACTCTCGTACCGGTCCGTCCTGCATGAGGACATAAAGCTGCTCATGTAGGTTTCACAGGCGGGGATCCCTGAACTTCTCTAGAATAAGGTCCTTCAATTCCTCCCAGCGCCGAATCTGTTGCCTCCTCTCTTTCCACTGGTATCACCCCAAAGCTCTCTCCTCATACAGATGGCCGCTGCCTCTAGCTGTTGAGCATCTGTCATGTGATGTGATGCAAAGTATCTCTCTGCCGTGAACAACCAGGCGTGCGGATCCTCCCCTCTGAACAGTGGTATCTCCAGCTTCCGTACCCTGCAATCCCCTCCAAAGTGTCCCTGATCGGGCCTTCCCTCGTTACGACGAGGCTGGCGATATTGCTGCCATCTCTCATCTTGCGTCTCGTACTGTCTAGGTGGCACTTCTCCACGACCACCGTATTCCCCTCAGGGGCCTCCTCGCATGCCCTCGAAATCATCCCATCCGACATCATCGCCAAACTCAGCCTCATAGCCTCCCCCGCCGTCGTCAAAATGGTCTCTACCCCTTCCTCCGCCTCTGTAATGTTGTCCCATTCACTGCCTGGGCCCACCCTCCTCAATCCTGCCCTGAAAGTGCTCTTCTGGGCCCTGTCGCTGTCCGGGAAAGCCCAAGGGGTCAGATCTGCTCTGAAATGCTCTGTTCTACCCTGAAAAGGTGCCTCAGCCCCTCGCAGATACACCGAGAAGTCGGAAAATTCCACGGGCCCACCCTCGTGTTCGCCTCCTCCCCCTGGCGGTTGCCAGGGGTCGCCCGACCCCGTTGCGCCTCCGCCAGCCCTCGTCAGGGCTGCCGGAGGGGCGTCGGGCCCTCCCGCTGCCCAGGCGGGGTCGGCGGGCCCTGTCGAAAGTCGGCAGGGTCCCGCCGGCCCTGCCGGCTGTCGCCGAGGGCGCGGAAGGTCCCGCCCATTTCCGGCGGCGGCCGAGCGGAACGTGGGGTTCGCCCCCCCGCTCGTGTCTGGTGGCCTTCCCCGAGCCTCTCGCGCCCCCGTGGTTCTTCCATCTCTCCCTCCTCGTCGCCGTTTGTGACGTACCCCGTCTTGTAGAAGACTACATCACTTCCCTCCTTGAAAGCTTCCACCTTTTCCTTCCCTTTCACCAAAGGTGAGACCTTTTTAGAAGAAGTAGGGTTTGCGTCACCCGATCCCATCTTTTCGTTCAAACCCGCGAATTGGAAAGCCATATGAGTCACGGCTTCCTCCGTTTTGCCTTGCCTCGTCGCGATTTTCCCCAG
Source organism: Scilla litardierei (assembly GCA_030789695.1). Lineage (NCBI taxonomy): Eukaryota > Viridiplantae > Streptophyta > Magnoliopsida > Asparagales > Asparagaceae > Scilla > Scilla litardierei. Next base: position 30,209,287 of record CM061131.1, on the reverse strand, counting down.
CGATTTTCCCCATGATCTTCGTTAAATTAGCGATAGCCTCGCTATTTGCCGCCACCGACTTCTTAATCTCCTCGATCTCTGCATGATTTTTCTCCTCCGTCTCGCTTCGATCCTTGCTCCTTGTTGATGCCGCCATGGATCGTAGTTGCTCTGATACCAAATTGATAGGGTTCGAAAGAAAGATCGGATTTTTATAGAAAATAATAGCAAAATGAAGATAATCGGATACAAAAGTTGGTGTACCCTCCTCCCAAGACGTCAATAGAGGACTTCCGCACTCGTCTAATCTAAGATCTACCAAGAACTCTCAATAACAATTCGATAATCAAGCATCCCCCTCAACGACGGCTAAACCTAGTTTAAATAATAAACTCCTATCCCCTTAATTACTAATTTGCCCCCCCAATATAATTAAAGCTAGGTGCGGCCTCCCCCCTTGCGCGCGGCTCTTCATGGGTCCCCCCCTCCGTGTGCGCGGATCTATCACAAGCTTAAACATTAAATGTTAAGATGTAGTTGTAAAATGTTATAGTTTTAAAGATTAAGATTAATGTAATTGCAAGAAATGTAAAATGTAGAATTTTATAATCAACACAAGTGATTTTAAGTTTGGATTGCTGCAAATATCTTTACAATGTTGAAATTGTTTGGATTACCTTAATAATTTTTTCGGGGTTTGTTTGATATTATTAGGGGAATTTTTAAAGGAAAATGTTAGGAACTAACAAAGACAAGATTTTTATTGAAGAAACAATAGCAAATAGAAAGATAATTGGGCACAAAAGAGGTGTGCCTTCCTCCCAAGACGCCTAGAGGACGTCCGCACTCGTTTACCCTAAGAATCTCCAAGTATCAAATATCAAAATAGCATAGGTAAACGAGAGAGGCCACCCCCTTATTTATAATAAAAACTAGGGCAAGTGGGAAGGGGGTGCGGCATGCAGCTAAGGAGAGGGGGCGGGTGCGGCATGCGGGCAAGCCCGCTTGGCCCCCCTTGCGGGTGTAAACCCGCAGGGGAAGTTGGGCCGAAGGCCCAACAATACTCCCCTCCGAAAGAGCCACCTTGGCCTCAAGGTGAAAATCAGGAAAGCGAGCCACCATATCGTCCATGTCCTCCCACGTGCTGTCGTGCTCTGGTAAGCCCTTCCATTGTAACAACACCCGTCGCACGCCCGTGTCGCTCTGGCGAACTCCTTTCAGCAGCTCTGGCTCCATCCGTACCTCCATATCAGCAGTAAGTATCTCCGGTAACGTCGGGGAAGAAGTGTGGTTGCCTATAGCCTGTCGTAGCTGTGAGACATGGAACACTGGATGAATGGTAGATCCTGGGGCAAGCGCAATCTGTAGGCCACCGGTCCTATCCTCGCCTCGACCTCAAAGGGCCCAAAGTATCGGGGTGACAGCTTTTCATTCCTTCTATGGACCACGGACCGCTGCCGGTAAGGCCTCAACTTCAGATACACCATATCGCCCACCTCGAAGTGTACATCACGGCGGTGTAGGTCTGCCCGAGCCTTCATCACCTGCTAAGCCCTTGCCAAATGGAGCTTCAGCTCCTCTAGAACCCGGTCCCGCTCTGCTAGGTACTGCTCGACATCAGAAACTGGGGTCGTATCATGGCCATAGTGAAGTAGGTGCGGAGGGTCTCTGCCATATAAAATCCTGAAAGGCGTAGTCTGTGCCGCCGTGTGGTAAGAAGTGTTGTACCAGTATTCCGCCCACGGTAGCCAACGGGCCCACTCCTTTGGATTCTCTGAGATGAAGCATCGCAGGTAAGTCTCCACACTCCTATTTACCACCTCAGTCTGACCATCAGTCTGAGGATGATAAGCCGTGCTTCGCTTCAAGGCCGTCCCCTGCAGTCTGAACATCTCCTGCCAAAATTTGCTCTGAAATACTTTGTCTCTATCGGAGACTATAGACTTCGGCGGCCCATGCAAACGAATGACCTCTCTTACAAAAATCTCTGCCACTGAAATGGCGCTGTAAGGATGCTTAAGCGGGATAAAATGAGCATATTTGCTGAGGCGGTCTACCACAACAAATATGACGATGTAACCCCCCGACTTTGGCAATCCATCGATGAAGTCCATAGAGAGGTCCTCCCAAACTCTGTCCGATAAAGCGAGCGGCTGTAGTAGTCCACCTGGGGACATGGCCTGATATTTGTGACGCTGGCACACGTCACACTCTGCCACCATCCGGGCCACATCCTTCTTCTGCCCCTTCCAGTAGACTTCCCGTGAAAGTCACTGGTAGGTCTTGAGTACTCCAGAATGTCCTCCTATAGCACTGCCGTGGAACTCCCTGAAGATGGTCGGTATAAAAATAGAAGTCCTCGGTATAACCAGCCTGTCCCAGTAAAGTAACCGCCCCTCTTGTAAAGAATACCCCGGGTACTCAGTCGACCCCTGTAAAAGGGCCTCTCGTATAACTGCCAAATCCGGGTCCATCTCAACCTCCTGCTGCAGTGGCCCCAATCCTCCAGAATGGATGTGGTGATCGTCGCTAATTCTGCCTCCTCCACCCGTCGGGATAACGCATCGGCTGCCTTATTCTCCAATCCCGGACGGTACTCTATCTCGAACATGTACCCCATCAACTTCCGCAGCCACTTCTGATGCTCCTCCGCTACCATCCGCTGCTCTAGCAGGTACTTCAGGCTCCGCTGATCCGTGCGCACTATGAAGCTCTGCCCCAACAAATATGGTCTCCACTTCTGGACGGAAAACAATATCGCCATCAGCTCCCTCTCATACACCGATCGCAATCGGGCCTTTGCCGTCAACACCTGGCTGTAGAAAGCTATAGGTCGCTGCTCCTGCATAAGTACTGCTCCCAACCCGTGTCCTGATGCGTCTGCCGCTACTACGAATGGTCTGGTGAAGTCGGGCAACGCCAAAACTGGCACGGTGGTCATCGCCCTTTTCAGGGCCTCAAAAGCTGTCGTAGCCTCCTCCCCCCAGTGGAACTGGTCCTTCTTTAATAAATCCGTCAACGGCCAGGCAATCGTCCCATATCCCTCTACGAACCGACAGTAGTAACCTGTAAGTCCCAAGAAGCCCCGTAGCCCCCTGAGAGTAGTAGGGCACGGCCAGTCAAGCATGGCCGCTATCTTCGATCTATCGGCGGCTACCCCTCCTGCTGATACCACGTGCCCCAAGTACTCCACCTGCGGCTGCCCGAATAGACACTTCTTTCTGTTCAAATAAAGCTGGTGGTACTGCAGCTCCTGAAAAACTACCTGCAGGTGGTCCAACTGCTCCTCCAGAGTACGACTGTACACCAAAATATCGTCGAAAAAGACTAGTACAAATCGCCTGAGAAAGGGATGGAATACCTTATTCATGAGTGTCTGGAAAGTGGCCGGGGCGTTGGTCAACCCAAAGGGCATGACCAAGAACTCGTAGTGGCCCTCATGTGTCCTGAACGCTGTCTTGGGCACATCCTCCCGTCGCATCCGTATCTGATGATAGCCTGACTTAAGATCTAGCTTGCTGAACCAGGCGGCTCCGTGTAGTTCATCCAAGAGTTCATCAATCACAGGTATTGGAAACTTATCAGGGACCGTCTCCTTGTTAAGCGTCATGTAGTCCACGCAAAACTGCCAACTACCATCCTTCTTCTTCACTAGCAACACTGGGCTGGAGAACGGGCTCACGCTCGGCTGGATCACCCCTGCCTGCACCATCTCTGAAACCATCCTCTCTATCTCTTCCTTCTGATGCTGAGGGTATCGATATGGCCGCACGCTAATCGGGGAGACACCCTCTCGTAGAACTATGGCGTGCTCGTGGTCCCGTGGTGGTGGAAGGCCCCGAGGCTCCTGGAAGATCTCCTCAAACTGGTCCATCAGCTGCTGAACCTCTCTGGGGATAGGCTGCTCTGTACTGGCCTCTGCGCCTCCCTCACCTGTCAGAGTACAGCTCTACTAGGTATTGCCCCCCTCTGTCTGGATGGTCCTGTACATGGTCTTCAAAGAGACCAATACTCTGCAGAGGCTAGGGACTCCCTGGAGTATCACTGCTCGTCCCGCCTCTCGAAACTCCATCCGTAGTAGCTTCCAATTTATGGCCATCTCACCTAATGTCTGTAGCCATGTCATGCCGAGGATGACGTCTGTGCTCCCCAGGTCTAGGGGTAAAAAATCTGCAATGATCTGTATCCCCTGCATGGTCAGCACCAATCCCCTGCAAACTCCGCGTCTGCTCTCTTTCGGCCCAACTTCCCCTGCGGGTTTACACTTGCAGGGGGGCCAAGCGGGCTTGCCCGCATGCCGCACCCGCCCCCATCATCACACTAAAGCTTCAGCAGTCTGTTAGCTGAAGTCCAAGCGGTGTCACCACCCTCCTGGAAATGAAATTATGGGTAGCCCCACTATCAATCAGCACAGTCACCTCCTGGTCGCCGACCTCTCTCCTCAGCTTCATGGTATGGTTCGGTGTGAACCCTACCACGGAGTTGAGGGACACCTCCGCTACGTCCAACTGCTGACCCTCCAGCTCCTCTCCCTCAGCGGCCTCCTCCTCGACATCAGACCCACCGTCGTCGTCTTCCAACAGGATCACCTGGAGCTTGCGCCCCGCGCATCGGTGGCCCGGCGAAAACTGATCATCGCACCGGAAACATAAACCCTTCTGCCGTTTTCCCTCATCTATGCGTCCGTCATGCGTCTGAACTGCCCCCCAGTCACTGGCGTGCTACTCTTCTCCCCAGTCTTCTCCCGGCTCGTCTGGGTCACCCCTGTCGAGGTACCTGCTCCTCCTGCCCCGGAGGTGGGGCCTCGCGAAGTCTGACTGATGTAACCGCCACGGACCCGCCGATCCTCCGTCTGTGCGTCCTCCACCATCTGGGCCATCTCTATGACCTCCGAAAGCCCCCTGGGCTTGTAGGGCCTCACTGCTGCTCTCAGACTTGGGCGTAGTCCCTTCAGAAAAGTGCCCTCCAGTGACTCGTCAGACACCCCATGGACTCGCCCGGCCAGTGTCTCAAGTCTCTCAATGTAATCCCGCACCGGTCCCTCCTGCCTGAGGGCGTACAGCTGCTCGTGTAGGTTTCCCAGGCGGGGGTCTCTAAACTTCTCCAGCACCATGTCCTTCAGCTCCTCCCAGCTCCGGATCTGCTGCCGCCTCTCCGTCCACTGGTACCATCCCAAGGCACGCCCCTCCATGCAGATCGCCGCCGCCTCCAGCTTTTGGGCCTCGGTCATGTGATGTGCCATGAAGTACCTCTCTGCGGTGAATAACCAGGCGTGTGGGTCCTCCCCGGAAAATAGCGGCATCTTCAGCTTCCGGACGCGACAATCACTTCCAAAGCGCACCTGCTCGGGCCTCCTCTCCTCTCTGTGCTGCCCATGATAATGCTGACGCCTCTCGTCCAGCGTCTCGTAGCGTCTGGGTGGCCCTCTTCCGTGGCCCCCGTAGTCTCCCCGACGATCCCCACGCCGCCCCTCAAAATCCTCCCAACCTACGTCGTCGCCGAACTTTGCCTCGTAGCCACCCTGTCGTCAGAATAAAATCCTCTCCCGCACCTGTCACCGTAGAAGGGGTCCTCAGCTGCTGGTCGACGCTCCAGAGGGCCTCCAAAATCTCCTGAAATCCACCCGTGACCCTCCTCGTACGCTGTCCGCCGCCCAGGGGCCTCAAAAATCGTGTCTGGTGGCTGTCCGGGGTATCCCACGCCCTCGTGCTGCTGTCCGGGGGACCCAGCCCCTGGCCGAGCCTCCTGTGAGACTCCCCCCTGGAGGCTGCTTGGGGGGCTCCGGCCGCCTGTACCGCTGATCGGGGGGCTCCGGCCCCCTGTACATGTCTGTCGGCCCCCTCCGGGGCTGCCGGAGGGGGGGGGGGGCAGGCCCAGCCGGGCTTCCGGCAGGGCCGGCGGGCCCTGCCGGAGGTCCGGCAGGGTCGCCGGACCCTGCCAAGCCCCGGCAGGGCCTGGCCCCCCCTGTCGGGGCCCGGCAGAGGCGGGGTAGGCCCCCCCGCCCCTCTCGAGTGTCGTCCGCGGCTCCCAAGTTGGGCGGCTAGGGCCGCCGCTCCCCCGTTGGTTCTCCACCGCCTTCCGTCGCACCTCCTCGCGGTAGTCCGCCCTCCATGGCTCGTTGTCGTCTTACTCATCCAATTCCTCCACGTAGTAGGGTTGATTTTGGGGTTCATTGTCAATTGATTTAGGGCTCCCATAAATTGCGTGAATTGATCGTCGTGTTTTGCTTGATTTAACGCCAATTGGGAGATGGAGGTAGTCAGTTTTGCCATGGACTCGTCGTTTCCCGCCAAGGACTTTTTGATTGCCTCAATTTCTCCCGTGAACTTCGCCTCCAACGCCTCAAATTTGTCTTGCGATCTTGTTGAAGCCGCCATGGAACGTTACGCGCTCTGATACCAAATTGTTAGGAACTAACAAAGACAAGATTTTTATTGAAGAAACAATAGCAAATAGAAAGATAATTGGGCACAAAAGAGGTGTGTCCTCCTCCCAAGACGCCTAGAGGACGTCCGCACTCGTTTACCCTAAGAATCTCCAAGTATCAAATATCAAAATAGCATAGGTAAACGAGAGAGTGGCCACCCCCTTATTTATAATAAAAACTAGGGCAAATGGGGAAGGGGGGTGCGGCATGCGGCTAAGGAGAGGGGGCGGGTGCGGCATGCGGGCAAGCCCGCTTGGCCCCCCTGCGGGTGTAAACCCGCAGGGGAAGTTGGGCCGAAGGCCCAACAGAAAACAATTAGTTGTGCTTGAATAATTTTTGCGGGGATCCGAAATTTTTGGGAAATATTTTGAATGACCCGTGCCCAAAAGGCACAGTTATGACAAGTAATTTAATAATACAAGGTATGGTCATCAAGGAAGTATGTAAAGGACACTGAAGAATGTATTCTTCTAAACATAATTCATGTACATATGTTGGAAGTCCTAAATTTTATGCTATTATGACGAGACTCAATGGATTCTGTCAAGGGAAAATGTCCTTACCCAATTTGTTTGGATTTTGGGGGACTTAATTGTACCGTAAAAAATGATTACCTGTTGTATTTAGAGTCACTAGGACCATTCTTTATAGGAGTGGGGTTGCCTTCTGTGAGGAATGTTGGCTATTGACTTTGCATGTGTATTCACCCGCGCCCTCTATTCCTAGTAAATGTAATAGTTACATTTTGGGTTAGTATGTATGCCTAAATTTCATTTACATTACCTGCCTATTTATACTTCAATCTTCAGTGATGTCACTGATGTGACTATATATTTCTCTTAACAAATGATTGTAATATGTCTGTCCGCTGGTTTGCCAGGCTACCAGTGCTGGCTCGAAAGAGCAAGAAGCAATCAACTTTCTAGAGAAAAAGATGAAGAACGATCCCGCATTTTCATATGACGAGACTGTGCAGGTAATAACTTGCTACATGTATTTGCATATGGTGGCTGTCCATGTACATATGTAACTGTATCATACCAGGTTTTGCATAAAAGATATTATTACTTCTAAAAGCCAATTTCAGTTTGATTTAAAAACCCGCCAACTTGAGCTCCAGTGCTCATCCTAGTGGTTGAATCACTCGGCTGTCTCGGTGGAGACCCAGGTTCGAATCCCGTATGCCCCTATCCCCCTATTATTTTCCTTTATTTTCCATCTTTTAGGGCTCCAATGGATATCTGGCTTCTCCGTGTTTGGGGTTAAGCGATCAGGGCGGGTGTACCCGTGTTCTACGACCCATGTTTCCTGCCTTCCAATGTATCAACCCAACCCACTCCCCTCACCCCCCCCCCCCCCCCCCCAAAAAAAAAAAAAAAAAAAAAAAACCACCCGGGGTCAACTCCACTGTTTATAGCTTGTTTTCAAATTAAATTTCTTCAAACAATATTTTTTTTTTGTTTTTGTTTGATTTTACTTTCTTTTCTTTATTTCTGTATCTGTTAGTAGATTATTTATTTTCCAGTGAGAGATTCCATGATGGCATTGGCAGCTGATTTTTCGTACTTAAAACATTTTTTTGCAGACAGCTATATCTGCTTTGCAGTCTGTTCTTCAGGAGGACTTCAAGGCAACTGAAATTGAGGTAAAGTTTCTTCCCTTAAATTGTGCAGTAACCAAATTGTTGGACATTTTCAGTATCCATAGCAGATTTAATCTCCCTTGGCATGAACTTGACCTGGAGTATTATTTATTTGCTTAGCCACATTATCTTCAATGCAATTTGTACAATCAACGCAACCACAGTAGTTGTGTGCATATTTCCTACGGCTTTGACACTGGCTGGTGTTTGCTAGGTGGGAGTTGTGAAGAAAGAGGATCCGGTTTTTAAAGTGCTATCGACAGAGGAGATCGACCAGCACCTGACCGCAATCAGTGAACGAGACTGAGATCGCAGCACCGTATTGTCCGTGGAGTTTTAGGCAGCTAGATTAATTTTTTTTTCAAGCACTCCATGTTATTAGAATGCTATTTAAGATCAACTTTATTAAATCTTTTGCGTGAGAGACGTTTTGCATTGCTTCTGCAAATTTTACTGTGATCTGCTCGTGAACGATCATAACACCTATTAATGAATGATTCTTTTTTTTAACCCTCTAGGGCTTATTTAGCCATGAATGATGGGGTAGCAGAAGATGCTGAAGTTAGCTCTAGTTGTTCCCAGGCAGCAACATGATCTGCAAAATGATGAGATAAATCACATTGGGATGCAGCTGAAACTATTGGGGACTGATAAACATCTTGCGCATCATTTTCTGAGTTAAAAGCTCACAACAATTTAGATCAGCAAGCCCATCACTCAACACTTCCAATATAAGACTACAACTCAAGGTCAAACAAATCCATGGGAAACATAATGATTTATACCAGCGATTGCATATAGACTATAACCCAAGAACATTCTATTCACAAGTTAACGTGGCTTTATTTGTACAGTGTTTCACACTAAATTTACAATATGACACACCGTTCAACTGCAAGTGAATTAATCAAGCTCTAATCTGTAGCTGGTATACATTGCTATTGTTTTCCCCGCTAACCCGCTTCAATGCCTCGAAGCTTCTCCGGCTTCCAAGGAACTCTATCCTTTTGAACGACACAAATCCTTGATCTATGGATTCTTTGTTAGCATAAAGTGACCGAAGCCTATCAGCATGTCTCGAGTCTGTGTGAATCGCAATCTCTATTTCTTCGGCTGACATGTTTTCCTGGAAACGCGATATTCAAAGTCTAAGATATGATTTTATGATGCCCATGGATCAGACGAGTCATGATAATTTTGCGTGTTCTCTAAATTCGCATTGGCTAATGAACTCAACAAAGGAAAGGAAATTATCTAGGATGATTCTACATATTAAAAGGCAGATGAAAAATTGTAAATATGAATTCCAAATCATACCTGATAGAAGTTATAGATACAGTCCAAGATCTGTAAGCATGAAAAACCGCTGTCGCTAAAGAATGTTCTTGAAGAAGGTCCGAGTTCACCAAACCGATCGATTGGAAAAAGTAACGTGAGGAAATTGTTTTTAAAAACTGCTTCCCTTTTTTCGCTGCAAAAAACAAGGGTAAGCCTTCAAAGAAAAACTAGAAAAGGAGAAAGAAAAAGAGCCAAGTTCGAGTACCTTTCACTCAGTGGACGTGAGAAGTTGTCCAATAATTGTTCAGAATCCCTTCCCTCTGCTCGAGCATCAAAGAATACAGAAGTATGTAGCTCACTAGTGTCTTCTGTACTGGAGGATTCCGTATAGATACATGCTGATGACGTTGGCTCGGATACTGACCAGCAGATATAATCCATGAGGCTGCCAGGTGTGATCGGATGAATTGGCATTTGACATGACTGTAATTTCATAAATCAGAAGAAAATCTCAGTCTCTTTTCATGTTGGTAGATAATAAGTGGAAAAAATTAACTGATTCCCGAAAAATAGGATTAAAAATCTGTCAACAATTGATGGATCTTTATAGTTAACAAATATGGTCCAATATAGGAAACATCAGAAGAAGCAGATATTGAAAGTTGTGTTTCTATCAAATTGCTTAAACTAGAGGGTTAGTGTCTCAATCAATACATTCACCATTTACTCACCGTGAGCCCTCCATCCTTTCTATCATGTTGTAACATGGTATCATCTAAAAGATGATCACTTCCAGCTCAGTTTCTTCTTGGTACTAAGTGTGCACACAAAGATCAGTTCCTTCTCTAAAGCATATAGGGATTAGCACTCTTAGTTCAACGGAGATTCAAAGATGAATCCACCTCGAGTTTGTGGGGAAGGATGCTGTGCGTTGACGCACACCACATCGGAATACTCAGGATCGTCAAGGACCGAGGACAAGGACAAGCAACCCAAACAAACAAGAATCGCTAAGAGAGATAACAACTTTAGGTAGTCGGCCGGCCAAGAGAACACCAATGAGCTTTATTACGAAAGGAAAGAAAGAACACAAATCTTCTCTTCACAAACGAAGAAGAAGCACGCAACAATCTCTCCAAAAGCTTTCTACAATATCTCTTAAAGTTGGCTCTCACAAATGGCGGCTCAAATTCTCCAATGTGTTCTACACGAAACCCTTCTCTAAAACTCCATATATACACACCCCTAAGGTATAATAGGTGCCATCATTGAGGAGGAGTCCCCAAAAGCTACGAATCCAGACTTTAATAGAATTCCTATCCTATCACAATTCTACGCAATTAATGTGTCGAACCCTAGTAGGCATGCACCGGACCTTATTGGCATCCATCGCATCCAAGTGGGTCCTGCTCCGCAAATCGAGCTTCATCCTGAAGACCGAGCAATCCGAAGTGCTGACCCAAGCTATTCGTCCTACTTGGTAGATCAAACCGTAGAGCTGTCAATCCATCTGAGCCGCCGACCCTCACGACCGAGAGTCCAATGCGCTGGTGAAGTCCCATAACTCGACATTCGACCTATTTGACTTGTGCCGAGTCAGATGGGTCGGATCCGAGCACAGACGAGCTATCTCGACACAAGATAGCTCGGCTAAATAACTAATGACTTATCAACACCGAAATCGAGCCAACTTTCACAAATCTCCACATTGGCGAGATTTAGGTCTCCGTCACATGAATGACCATCCACGCATCGCCTTGGTCGAGCATCATCTGGTGTTCATGCCATTTTGCTCCGAAGAGCACAATGCTCATCCGGGCTACCAATGGCTCCACCGAGCCACAAATGCCCACTCCAGGGGTTGACATCAACTTCATCGCGGAACCACATTGAGTAATCCAAATAGTGCTTGAACTTGACTCCTGATACAACTTTCATCAGCATGTTCACCGAGTTGTCCTCTGTTTCCATCTTCAGCAAGTTGATGTCGTCGTCTTCTCCTACATAGTCACGAACAAAGTGGAATCTCACATCCAAATGTTTGGTGCGAGCACAGAAGACCTGATTCTTAGCCAACTGCACATCACTCTGACTATCACAATGGACGTCGTACTTCTTGTGGTAGACTCACAGATTATCCATCAAGCACATCAGCCATATCATGACTTTCACCGCCTCAGTCAATGCCATATACTCTGCCTCTGTAGTCGATAGGCCACCGTAGACTAAAGGATACTCCGCCAACAAATAGGAGCACCTAACAGGGTGAAGACGTAGCCTGTCGTCGATCGCCTCCCATCTAAGTCGCCTGCAAAGCTGGAATCGACATAACCAACAGTGTGCGGACCATAAACACTTCGACTATAAGTCAATCCGACGTCAACTGTGCCATTGATATACCTCAGTATCCATTGTACTGCTCGTCAGTGCTCCTTCCTCGGGTTGTGCATGTACCTACTCACCATGCTGACCGCATGTGATAGGTCAGGTCAGGTACATACCATAGTGTACATCAAGGCTCCTACCATATTGGCATACAATATATTCTCCATGAGCCTCTTCTCTTCTTCGTTCTTCGGGCAATATTCGGTACAAAGCTTGAAGTGAGATACAAAGCTCCATTCTCCATGGTCACTCGACTGCCCTTGGCTTCGAACGATCCGAGCGATATGAGTTTACGCTTTAGGTCGGGAACATATCGTACCTTATCGATGTCTCGTGTAACACCGTCGCTCATCCTTGTCCGCACTGTCCTGATCCATGCAGTGTTGCAAGGTTGGTCATCGCACAACAAGATCGTACTCTTATCCCCTTCGCAGAAGAACGCAAAGTACTCTCGATGTGGCGTCATATGGAACGAGCACACAGAGTCGAGCACCCAACCATCTGACGTCACGCCCTCCGAAGCACCGACCCGAACACAGTTCTCGACCTCAATGCCCTTTCGCGACATTGGCTGTTGCGTCGTGCTTCTTCTTCTTTGGACAGTCTCTGGCACAATGTCCTTTTTCTCTACAGAAAGCACATTGATCCTTCGCTAAGTCCTTACTTTGATGGCCTCTGCTATTGTCTCTGGACTTGCATCTGAAATACACCTTCCTCGCTCCACCATTCCCACCACTACGACCTCTCACCACTGTAAGAGTGTCGCCAGCTCGATTTTCGGTGTCCACATCGTTCTTCCTGAACTGTTGCTCGCTAGAGCATTGGACACCTCTTCAAATGTGATCGATTCCTTACCATAGGTAAAAACCGACACCAGGTACTCATACCCAATGGGTAGAGAGTTGAGTAGAATCATTGCATTGTCTTCATCGTCGACCTTCACGTTGACATTCCTCATGTCGGTAAGAAGCTTGTTGTAGTAGTCGAGATACTACTTCATAGAAACACACTCGGCCAACTTCAAACCGAAAAGCTTCTTTAATTGTAGCTGGTTCTAGATGTTCTTCTTCAGGTACTTGTCCCCGAGCTCCTTCCAGAACTTGCTTGCACTCGTCTCGTCCATGTATGGATGTTTCTTCCCCTTTAACAGATACAACCGGATGGTACCACATGCATTCCGATTCAAAGTTCTTCACTCCAAATCAGACATGCCCGTCAGCTTCTCATACAATGTGATGTCTTGACTAAGTTGGTTCAAGACATCCAAGACATCACATCTCTACATACTAAAGTTAATATTTCCATCAAACTTCTCAACTTCGAACTTCGTGCGGCCAACTGGAGCATGCACGTCGAAAGTCGACGCCTTTGAAGAACTGTATCGCCACCGTTACTCATCTTTGCCTCATACGTTGATCTTTGACACCGTAAAGCTCTGATACCAGTTTGTTGTGCACCAATGCACACCACAGCGGAATGCTCGGGATTTTTAAGGATCAAGGACGAGGACAAGGACAAACAACCCAAACAAACAAGAAGTGCTAAGAGAGATAACAACTTTAGACTGTCGACCGGCCAAGGCAACATCAATGAGCTTTATTACGAAAGGAAAGAAAGAATACAAATATTCTCTTCACAAACGAAGAAGCACACAACAATCTCTCCAAAAGCTCTCTACAATATCTCTTAAAGTTGGCTCTCACAAATAACGGCTCAAATTCTCCAATGTGTTCCACACGAAACCCTCCTCTAAAACTCCCTATATATACCCCTAGGATACAATAGGTGCCATCAATGAGTCTCCAAAATATACAAGTCCTGACTTTAACAAAAGTCTTATCCTATCACAACTCTACGCAATTAATGCGCTGAACCCGAGTAGGCATGTGCCGCACCATACTGGTCTTCGTCGCACCCAAGTGGGCCTCATTCCGCACGACCGAGCTTGCTCCTGAAGACCGAGCAATCCGAAGTGCTAACCCAAGCTATTCGACCCACTGGGTAGGTCGAACCGTAAAGCTGCCAATCCATCTGAGCCACCAACCCTAACGACAGATAGTCCAATGCGCTGCTGAAGTCACATAGCTCAGCATTCGACCTATCTGACTTGTGCCGAGTCAGATGAGTCGAGTCCAAGCGCAGACGAGCTATCTTAGCACAAGATAGCTCGGCCGAATAACCAATGACTCATCAGCGTCGAAGTCGAGCCAACTTCCACAAAAGAGTCAAGAAAATCAGTCTCACATGAATAGGAAAAAAATGTTTATTGAAGTTGGGTCTCTACCTAATAGCTAAAAGTTTTGGGTTAATGTGTCTTAAGCTAGATTATGACACTAACCAGTTTAACTCACATTAGGTCCTCTGATCCCTTTCTTACAATAATCAACTTCTTTCATAAGATGAAGGCATTGTTAACAAAATGCTTCTCAAGATATGTTCCTGGCAAATTTCAGCATAAGAAATAAGTACTTGGACACCACTTGATGTTTTAACCTTTGAGCACCTTAAAACAATATTTAACAACTACATGCCAATCTAAATAATAGTTGATCAATTATGCTATTGCTACAGTGGAAGTTTCAGAAATCAAATAGAAAAAGAAAGTGGAAGAACCTGTCAATGAATTCCATATGGAACTTCCACGAAGATATGGAATTTAAGAGTATAGAATGTGTTAGTGTGGTTTTGAACTTTGAAGTGCCATTGAAGGTAGATCAAATACCCTTTTTAAAGATGTATATTTTAAAGATGAAACATGAGTGACGATGGAAACCGTGACGGTTTGATGGTCAGATAGACAGTACTGTAGTGGCAAATGAACCTGCATGGGCTGGATTGATATGCCTCCTTTCTATTCTGTAATTTGCACATCATATCTAACAAGAAAATTAATGAGTCATGTCTAGGGTATGGACCCTAGCTCTAGCTTGATGATTTTGTTCAATGATGTGCATGCTCTTTGTCCATGTGCATCGATTCTTTTGTCATCCATGTCAATACATGAGAATACCTTATTGGACAAAGGTATCGAGCATTGCAAGGAGCAGTGCCCCTTGTCCTGCGTCAACCACTTTTTGACAGGGACATTTGTAAAGATGTTATAGTAACAGTGCAAAAGTATAACTCTGTGAAGGAATAGAGCCAATCACCGTGTGCAAACATAATGTGAGGATACATCCCTTCAGCATCCTTACCAAAGTGTCATGTCCAAGCATCATATGTAAACACCTGGTTCCAATACCCTAACCAAAGTACCATATTTGAACAAACCAGAACATCATGAACGAGTGAACATTTAAACGCCATGTCACCAAAAGACATGTTCGACTACTAACCTCTTAAATTTGCAAAAAGATTAATGTATCCCAGCTGCAGGAAGATCTGATATTAATTCAAGTCTACGTGGTACTTGAATTGAACTCAAAAGGAGACTAGTAGTATATCATCTAAAAAGCCTAGAAGCTAAACTACGAAAACAGCTGATGGCATATGCACAACAAAAGGCACTGTAGCCAAACTTTAATACAGACCCAAACAAAATCGACCCCAACCAAGGAGAGGCTCACTTTCCCACCAAAATGTCCTTCGATCGTAGCTATATAGATCATTTCCTTCAAGAGAGAATCTAACTTATTCTATTCCATATTTTACATTACTTGAGATTATATTTCTTTTATCTCGTGTTCTAATTTGAGTGTCGGATGAGCTGACACCGGATCCCCAATCCCAGATTTGACTTGTTAAGGTTCTTACTGACTTTGTTGTGAATATTACATGACATAGATGAGGTAGACTCATCTCTCTTCCACCAAAATGTCCTTCGGTTCATATCTATATAGATCATTCCATTCTAGAGAGAATCTAACTTATTATATTCCATATACATTAATTGAGATTATATTTCTTATATCTCGTGTTCTAATTTGGGTGCCGGTGGAGCTGATACCGGATCCTCAGTCCCGAATCCGACTCGTTAAGGTTCTTACTGACTGTGGTGTGAATATTATATGACATAGAGGAGGTAGACTCATCTAACACATCCAAATCTGTCTATTACGGTACCCGAAACCATGACAATTTGATGGTCAGTTGAGGATATATTAAGAAGGATGCGACATCTTTCATTGTCCAGAAACAAAATATCTTCTGATTTAACATGAATTAAAATTTTTGGTATTCGTCTGATGTTATGAATATGATGGGACACGGGTTTACACCCGCAGGCGCACCTGCGTTCCATCAGCCGCACCCCGCGCGCGCACACCCCTTTCCCCCTTTGACCTGGTTTTGTATGGGAGGGTATTTTGGTAATTAGGGGAGGGAGGGTTTATTCTTAAGCGAGGGCTAGACGTCGCTAATGATTTTATGCTTATTTTGATCAATTGAGAGATTTCTTCGAGAGTTCTTTGAGGGATATTAGGAGAGTGCAGCCATCCTCGCTTACCGGCGTCTTGGGAGGGTGGTTGCCCCTTTATTGTAGCCATTTATCTTTATTATTCGTTGTTTTTATTGGATTTAATTTCAAATTTGGGAAAAACCTATCAATTTGGAAGCACAAACGGGGGCCAGCGGCTTCATCCAATCCCACCCGGCGGCGTGCGAGCAGGCGGGAGGGCCGCGGCAGCCCCTCCAGGGCCCCGCCGCCTCCTAGGATTGAGGCAGGGGAGGCGGCGCCCTTCCTTGTGTTCGCCCAGGGGCGGCGAAGCCCCCAAGGGGGCCGGCGACCCCCCCCCCCCCCCGACACACGGGGGAGCCGCTGGGGCCCCCAGGGGCATCGGACGGGGCCGACGGCCCTGCCCCAGGCAGGCCGCGTCCCCGCAGACCAGAGGAGGCCTGGGCACGGGAATTTTAAGGCAGGAGTCGGCGATTTTTAGCACTTTCACGACGATCAGCCGTGTCGGGAGGTGCCAGCACGTGACTTCGAGGAGGAATTGGGGACTGTGGGATTTCAGGAGCACATGGACTACGGCGAAGGGTATCGGGACCCTCCCGACCATCGATTTGACGACTGAAGGTGGCAGCCTCCACCCCACCACCCGGAGGGACGCACAATAGGCGCAAGAGATGGTTACAGAGACTTTCAGGAGAGGCCAGAGGGCAGATTTGGAGGCGACGAAGGGGGTGGATACGGAGACCGGGGAGGAGGACCCCATGGGGTTACGAGCGACGCCAGGAGAGGTATCCGTACTACCACCAGCCTAGACCCGGCGGAGGTTGCGGGGACCAGGGGATTCAATATGGATCGACTGAGAAAGCTGAAGATGCCTATATTCGATAGAGCGGACCCGGTCTCGTGAGTCTACAGAGCGGAGAGATTTTTTAGAGTCTCTTGCATGACCGAGGAGCGGAAGTTGGAGGCTGCCGGTATATGACTAGATGGGAAGGCCCTTGCGTGATTTCAGTGGAAGGACGCAAGGCGCCCATTTCGCTCATGTGAGGAGATCAAGGACCCGATGGTAAAGAGGTTCAGAGACCCCACATGGGGAACGTGCAGGAGCAGCTGTTATCACTCCGACGGGAGGGAACGGTGAGAGACTACTTAGAGCGGTTCGAGACTCTTTCAGGACAGGTGCACAGGGTGACCGACGAGACGATGGAGAGCACCTTCATGAAGGGGTTGAAGGCCACTATACAAGCAGCGGTCCGCAGGCATAAGCCTCAGAGCTTGATGTAGGTCATGGAGTACGCTCGGATGGCAGATGACTATCTGCTGGAGGATAGGAGGGCCCGAGGAGGTTGGAGCAGAACGACAGTTCGTAGTCAGCCAGTGACAGGTGGACAATAGAGAGCCACGACGGGGACTGATTCGGTGGTCAGGGAGAAGAATGGAGAGATGGGTAGTGCACCGCAGGTTGGGGGGGCAGTTCAGGCACATGACGAATGCGGAGATGAGGGAGAAGCGACAGAAGGGCTTGTGTTTTAGATGTGAAGAGCGATTCACACCGGGCCACAGGTGTGCGGGGCGCAAGCTCCAAGTGCTGCTATTGGAGGACGATGACAACGAGGCTGATGTCGAGGAGGAGGCAGCTGAGGCAGAGGAACTGGAAGGCCAGCAGTTGGACGTGGCGGAGGTGTCCCTCAACTCCGTGGTAGGGTTCATGCCGAACCATACCATGAAGCTGAGGGGGAGGTCGGCAACCAGGAGGTGACCGTGCTCATTGACAGTGAGGCTACCCAAAACGTCATCTCTAGGAGAGTGGTGGCACAGCAGGGGCTCCAGCTGATTGACTGCGGCAGTTTCAGTGCTATAATAGGGACGGAAAAGGAGAGCAGTCAAGGAGTTTGCAGAGGGCTGGTACTAACCATGCAGGGGATACAGGTGATCGCAGATTTCTTACCTCTATACCTGGAGAGCACCGACATCATTTTGGGCATGATATGGCTGCAGACGTCAGGGGAGATGATAGTGAATTGGAAGCTGCTGCGGATGGAGTTTCAGGAGGCAGGGAGAGCAGTGATACATCAGGGGGACCCCAGCCTATGCAGAGTTTTGGTCTCTTTGAAGAACATGGTGAGGACCATCCAGACTGAGGGAGAAGGATACTTAGTGGAGCTGTACTCGTTGACGGGTGAGGAAGGCGCAGAGGCCAGTGCAGAGCAGCACATTCCAGGAGAGGTGCAGCAGCTGATGGAGCAGTTTGAGGAGATCTTACAGGAGCCTCGGGGTCTCCCACCACCGAGGGACCACGAGCACGCCATAGTACTGCGAGAGGGCGTGTCCTCTATTAGCATTCGGCCCTACCGATACCCTCAGCCTCAGAAGGATGAGATAGAGAGAATGGTGGCAGAGATGGTGCAGGCGGGGGTGATTCAGTCTAGTGTGAGCCCGTTCTTCAGTCCAGTGCTGTTAATGAAGAAGGATGGTAGTTGGCGTTTCTGCGTAGACTATCGGGCGTTGAACAAGGAGACAGCACCAGATAAATTTCCCATACCAGTGATAGACGAGCTCTTGGATGAGTTACACGGGGCAGCCTGGTTTAGCAAGATGGATCCTAAGTCTGGCTACCATCAGATCAGGATGCGACGGGAGGATGTGCCCAAGACGACGTTCAGGACGCATGAGGGTCACTACGAGTTTCTTGTCATGCCTTTCGGCTTGACAAACGCACCTGCCACCTTTCAGGCTCTTATGAATAAGGTATTCTGTTCCTACCTGAGGCGATTCGTACTAGTTTTCTTCGATGACATTTTGGTGTACAGTCGTACCCTGGAGGAGTACTTGGACCACCTGCAGGTTATTTTTCAGAAGCCGCAGTACCATCAGCTGTATGTGAACATGAAGAAGTGTCTATTCGGACAGCCACATGTGGAGTATTTGGGTCACGTAGTGTTAGCAGGAGGTGGCAGCAGATAGAGCAAAGATAGCGACGATGCTGGACTGGCCGCGTCCCACCACACTCAGAGGGCTACGAGGTTTTCTGGGTCTGACAGGAAACTATTGTAGCTTCGTGGAGGGGTATGGGACGATTGCCTGGCCGCTGACAGAGTTATTGAAGGACAGTTTCATTGGGGGAGGAGGCGACGACGGCATTTGAGGCCCTGAAGAGGGCAATGACCACCGTGCCAGTGTTGGCGTTGCCCGACTTTTCCAGGCCATTTGTGTTAGAAGCTGACGCATCGGGACATGGACTGGGAGCCGTATTGATACAGGAACAACGGCCTATTGCTTACTACAGCCAGGTGTTGACCGCGAGGACCCGACTGCGATCGGTCTACGAGAGAGAGCTGATGGCCATAGTGTTGTTTATACAGAAGTGGAGGCCATACTTGTTGGGACGTAGTTTCCTAGTACGCACAGATCAGCGGAGCCTGAAGTACCTGTTGGAGCAACGGATGGTAACAGAGGAGCATCAGAAGTGGGTGTGGAAGCTGATGGGGTACAGATTTAAGATTGAGTATCGCCCGAGGTTGGAGAACAAGGCGGCCGATGCACTCTCACGACGAGAGGAGGAGGTAAAGCTGACCACACTAGTAGTTTCCGTGCTTCAGGACTGGGGGCCACTGCAGCAGGAGGTTGCGCTGGATTCGGAGTTGGCAGGCATTCGGAAGGCCATACTGCAGGGGTCGACTGAGTATCCGGGGTATTCTCTTCAGGATGGACGACTTTTATATTAGGGAGATTGGTTCTGCCGAGGGCGTCGACATATATCCCGGCCATATTTCAGGAGTTTCATAGCAGCGCCATAGGAGGACATTCGGGGGTCCTCAAGACCTATCAGAGATTGGCGAGGGAGGTCTATTGGAAGGGGATGAATAAGGAGGTGGCGAAGAGGGTTGCAGAGTGTGACGTGTGCGAGCGTCACAAGTACCAGGCGATGTCCCGGGGGATTACTACAGCCGCTGTCCTTGCCTGATCAAGTATGTGAGGACCTCTCCATGGACTTCATAAATGGACTGCCGAGATCGGGTGGATATACAGTTATATTTGTTGTGGTTGTTCGCCTCAGCAAGTATGCGTACTTTGTCCCGCTCCGACATCCTTACAACGCAGTGTCAATGGCGGAGGTATTTTTGAGGGAAATCATTCGCTTGCATGGACCGCCAAAGTCCATTATCCCGGACAGAGACAAGGTGTTTCAGAGTAGATTCTGGCAGGAGCTTTTCAGGCTGCAGGGGACAGTGTTGCGACGGAGCACAGCCTACACCCCCCCAGACCGATGGACAGACAGAGGTAGTGAACAGGAGCGTCGAGATGTACCTGCGATGTTTCATTTCAAAAAATCCCAAGTGGGCACGCTGGCTGGCGTGGGCCGAATACTGGTACAACACGTCATATCCACGGCAGCTCAAACGATGCCATTCAGGATTTTTATGGCATGGACCCTCCCCACTTCCTACACTATGGGCATGACTCGACACCAGTATCGGATGTGGAGCAGTATTTCAGTATTTGGCAAAGAGGGATCATATTTTGGAGGAGCTGAAGCTCCATCCGACTAGGGCTCAACGGGTTATAAAGGCGAAAGCAGATTTACACCGCAGAGATGTGCAGTTTGAGGTGAGAGATATGGTGTACTTGAAGCTGAGGCACTGCCGGCAGCGATCCTTGGCTCACAAGCAAAATGAGAAGCTTGCGCCGCGATATTTTGGTCCTTTCGAGGTGGAGGCGAGAGTGGGACCGGTGGCTTATGGGCTGAGATTACCTCCAGGATAGGCTATTCACCCAGTGTTCCACATTTCACAGCTGCGCCAGACGATCGGAGATCACACCCCTTCCCCCACCCTTTCGGAGACATTGACAGCTGATATGGAGGTGAGGTTGGAGCCAGAGGCACTGAAGGGGTACGTAGAGGACGCACGAGAGAGCGCGTTGTCTTGCTTCAGTGAAATGATTTGCCCGAGCACGAGAGCACGTGGGAGACTATGGACGTGATGGCGCAGAGATTTTCAAACTTTCACCTTGAGGACAAGGTGGCTCTTTGGGGGAGTATTGATGGGACACGGGTCTACACCCGCAGGTGCACCCGCGTTCCATCAGCCGCACCCCCAGCTTAGCCGCGCGTGCACACCCCTTTCCCCCTTTGACCCGGTTTTGTATGGGAGGGTATTTTGGTAATTAGGGGATGGATGGTTTATTCTTAAGCGAGGGCTAGCCGTCGCTAATGGTTTTATGCTTATTTTGATCAATTGAGAGATTTCTTCGAGAGTTCTTCGAGTGATATTAGGAGAGTGCGGACGTCCTCGCTTACCGGCGTCTTGGGAGGGTAGTTGCCCCTTTATTGTAGCCATTTATCTTCACTATTAGCTGTTTTTATTGAGTTAATTTCAGATTTGGGAAAAACCTATCAGAACAGAGGACTAAAAGAATTGTTATGCTGGCAGACAATGCATGTCTAAGTAAAGGCAAAACATATGATGTTATGAATAGAGGACTAAAAGAATTGATATGCTAGCAGACACTGCATGTCTACGTAAAGGCAAAACATATCGAGTAGCATCAACCAGATTGTAATAGATGGCTAGAAGTCTTGTCTGCTAATATTACACTAATATAACAATATCACCATCAATAAAAAGAAAAGGCTTAGAAGCAGGCTCGCATTAAAGGATTTAAGCAGAAAATCCCCAGACATAGCTAGACAAGTAAAAAGCCCTTAAAACAAGGAATTCTTAATTTAAACTCTCAATTTTCAATAATTTCATCCATCATAAGATTCATAACTCGGAAATCTGTGCTACTCCTAGTTCAATTAAAATTCAATCTCCACGTCTAATCTAAACTCTAAAATAAACATAACATACAAGCCAAAACAAATATTGGTCCTAACATAACTCGAACTTCTAAACAATATTAAAGTCTAAAAAGAATATAAATACAACTCAAATATCATGCTTTAAATCTATCTAAAATCTAAATAAAACATAAACGTAAATTCAAACAAAGAAGTCATTATCTACGTCTGGGTCTCTGATTCGAACCTTTGCATGCTGATACTAAAATCGATGCCTTACCACTTGGATATACTCCATACGATCGGTCCCAAGCAAGGCTTGAAGAAAAAAAAGAGCCGTGCAAGAACTCGGGGATATGGCAAGTAAGCAGCAAGATTCTTCATGTAGGACCAACTTAACATGCCCTACCACTTCATCTACAAAAATAAAAATAACTGTACAGATCTAATGTATTCTAACATTAAACCAGCTCACGATCTTGGAAGATCTGACTCCGGTGAAAGAAGCAACAGTTGTGTAGCCAATCATCCAAAGTAAAGAAAGAGTTACGAGTTTTGTTGTCTCGTCTAAAAGTGATTGATTCGCAGTGAGAAAGCAAAAGCTCCGGGTGCCTCAAACGAAAAAGTCATTATCTATAACTGAATCTCTGCTCAAAATTAAATAAATTAACAGGTATAACTATCCATTGAGGATTGACTCAATGTCAATGGTTAAGGGGTTAGGATCATGAAACTGGAGGTCCTAGGCTCATGAGCAAGTTTGGGCTTCTATGTTTTAAATAAAAATTGAAGCTTACCTAATTAAAACATATGACAGTTCATAATCAATTTTGCACAACAGTGAAATACATCTCTCTTCTAACAGAACTCCCATCCGCATCATCATGACATTATAAGGCTTGTTTGCAACTGCAAAGCAAGAGAAAAAGCAGAGATCACATTCACTTTCTATTCTCATCAATTTGACAATCAGTAAAAAAAGATAAGTATATACTTCCAAATCTATGTAGGATTTTTGTAGTATTCCACTCTTCCTCCAAAAAAAAAAAATCTGACAGTCATTTTAGAAAATGGGAAAGTGTCTCATTACTGAAAGTTTGGCTTATTCATTAAAGCATAAACAAACAACAGTTTTTTTGCCACATTGTTGCCATCTCAACTTAACTACTTTCTTACGAGCAAAATAGATAGGTTCCTAGATTCTTTCTCACTTTCTTTCTCTACTTCCTTATTGCTCTCGTCAGTTTCTCACCTCTTTCTGATTGCCAAATAAGGCCTTCGATATTCATAAAATGACAACTCAAGCACGTATCAAGTTGAATCAATTACGAAATTCCAAAAAAAAAATGGAACTATACATGTCAAAATAATCTTATTTAAAGGCAAATGCATTACTTGTACATCCCCATCTGCTGTGCCCGAGCGCGAAGTCAATGATCGTTGGATGATCGAGACGAGGACGAGCAACAAATAACCAACAAGAACACTATGCAAGATAGCAACTTTAGCCCGTCGGCCGGCTAAGAGAACACCAATAAGCTTTATTACGAAAGAAAAGAATGAACACAAATCTTCTCTCATCACAACAAAGAAGAAGCACACAAACTCTCCAAAAGCTTTCTACAATCTTTCAAAGTTGGCTCTCACAAATGTCGACTCAAAATTCTCTCTGTGTTCCACCACTCTCGAACCCCTCCTTTAAAAGACCATATATATAACCATATATGGTACAATAGGTGTCATCATTGAGGAGGAATTTCCAAAAGATACGAATCCCGCTTCTCATGGAATTCCAAGCCTATCGCAACTCTACAACAGATAGGACGCCGCCCTTTAATGGGCCCCTCCGTACTGCCAAGCTTCCAGTTGAAGACCGATCAAATGAAGTGCCGAGCCGAGCTGTCCGAGCTACCCGAAGCTCGGATCGTAGAGCTGCTGATCCATGTACCGTCGATCCTTCGAATTGAGGAACCAATGCACTGTCAAAGTCCAATAGCTCGGCATCTGACCGATTTGACTTGTGCAGCGCCAGATGGGTCAGATCCCAGCACAGATGAGCTACCTCTTCACAAGATAGTTCGGCTGTCGACAAATACTTCTCTAGCGCCTCAATCGAGCCAACTTTCACAAATCTCTATATTGACGAGATTTAGGCATCCCTCACACGAACGACCTTCAATGCACCACCTTGGTGGAGTCACATCTGGTGTTCCCCGCCATTTTGCTCCGAAGAGCCCAATATCCCTCTGGGTCCAATTGGCTCCGCTGAGCCTCAAATACCCCCAACGAGGCCGACATCGACATCATCTCGGAACCATATTAAGCAAATCCAAACAGTATTTGAACTTGGCTCCCGATACAACCTTAGTTAACATGTCCGCAGCATTGTCATCTGTTCCGATCTTCAACAAGTTGATGGCATCGTCTTCTTCTCTTACATAGTCAGGGCCAAAGTGGTATCTCACATCGATATGCTTAGTGCGAGCATGGAAGACCTGATTCTTAGCCAAGTGCACGGCACTCTGACTATTACAATGTAGGTCATATTTCTTCTGGTAGATTCTCAAATCATCCATCAAGCCGATCAGCCATATCACATCTTTCATAGCTTCAGTCAATGACATATATTCTGTCTCCATAGTAGACAAGGCCATCGTAGACTGAAGTATACTCCGCCAACAGATCGGAGCTCCTGACAGGGTGAAGACATAGCATGTCATGAATCTCCTCTCATCTAATTCGTCGGCAAAGTCGGAATCAACATAGCTTACAGCTTGCAGACCATGATCTCCTCAGCTATAAGTCAATCCAACGTCGATTGTGCCATTGATGTGCCTAAGTAGCCATTGTGCCACTTGTCAATATATCTTTTCCGGATTGTGCATGTATCTACTCACCATGCTGACTGCATGTGATGGGTTAGGTCGGACACATACCATAGCATACATCAAGGCTCTTACCGCATTGGTATGTGCTATGCTATTAATGAGCTTCTCCTCCTCCTCGTTCTTCAAGCAATGCTCAGCACAGAGTTTGAAGTGAGGTGCAAGTGGAGTAGTTACAGGCTTTATGCTTTCACAACCAAATTTCTGTATAACAGACTTCAACTAGCGACTTTGTGAAAGAAAAACTTCACTTCCACTTCGATCTCTTGTGATATACATACCAAGAATCATCGGTGCTTCACCTAGGTCATTCATCTCAAATTCACAACTGCGATCAGACTTCAATCTCTGAATCTCCCCTTTATTTGATGAAGCAATGCGCATATCATCAACATAAAGCAAGAGATAGATGAAAGACCCATAATTCAATTGCTGATAGAACACGCAATGATCATAAGGATTGCGAATATACCCTTGATCATCCGTCGTGAAGCGTTCGAAACGCTTGTACCACTGTCTATGTAACTGCTTCAGCCTATAAAACAACTTCTTGAGCCTACATGCTAGCCAACTGCTGCTCTTATAGCCATCAGGCTGAGCCATATAAATCTCATCCTCAAGCTCTCCATGCAAGAACGTAGTCTTGACATCTAGTTGCACCAGCTCAAGGTCGAGCTGAGCCACTAGTGCCAACAGCATCCGAATCGAGCAATGCTTCACCACATGAGAGAAGACCTCATTGTAATCGATGACCTTCATCTGTGCATAGCCATTCGCTACAAGACGAGCATTGTCGCGAACATCTTCAGCTTCGGCTCCTTCCTTCTTGGTGTAGACACACTTACACCCAATCACCTTCTTGCCCTCTGGAAGCTCTACCAGATCACATGTCTTGTTCTTCATCAGCAACTCCATCTCCTTGTCCATCGCTTTCCTCCACGCTCTGGGTCTTCAGAATGCTCCAACTCTCTGAAAGAAGTGGGTATGTTTATACTTACAGCGGAAAAAGCGAACGAACCCATCCCCGAGTATTGTGTATGTCTTCGTATCCCATGTCTCGACCTCGACACTACAATGGAATCCTTCGGCTGATCGGTCTGTGAAGCCGAGCTATCTCCACCGTTCGAGCTTGAACCACCAACTTCACCAGTATCTGTCTAAAGTACATCGTCTGCAGCCTCTGGTGTAGGTCGGCTTGAGTCACTAGCCAGCATATCTGGAACCTTAGACACTTTTGGCTGTGTCTGTTCGGTTTCCATCACCAGTTCATGCTCATTCTTCAGTAACGCTGACTCATCGAACATTATGTCTTTGCTTAGAATCACCTTCTTATGTGTCGGACACCATAGCCTGCATCTCTTGACACTATTGATAAAGCCCAAGAAGATGGCTTTCTTGGCTCTAGCATCGTACTTATCCTCCTTCACGGCATAGTATCTCGGACAGCCCCAAATTTGTAGAAACTCATAATCAAGAACTAGCTTTCCCAACCAGACATCCAAAGGAGGTCGTCCTCCCAATGCAGCAGGACCAAATAGGTCGCGTACGTCAAGGCCTCCATCCAGAACTCCTTCGGCAGGTCGACAGTAGCCAACATGTGTCAGACTTTCTCCGTCAAAGTCCGATTCTTCCTTGCAGCTATTCCATTCTGCTGCGACATGCCACTGACGGTGAAGTACCTCTGAATCCCCTCCGATCTACAGAACTTCTCAAAGAGGTCCGACCTATATTCTCCATTATTGTCACTTTGGAGCCGCTTGATCTTCCGACCTATTTGAGTCTCAACCCGCTTCTTCAACTCTATAAAAATGTTCAGAACTTGGTCTTTTGACTTCAAAGGAAACACCATTCATGCGTGAGAAATCATCAATAAATGACACGGTAGTGTTTATCTCTCAATGAGGCCGACCTACTCGGCCCCCATACGTCAGTATGACCATAGTCAAGCACTCCCTTCGTACTATGGATGGTCGTCCCAAATGAAACACATGTCTGTTTGTCGAAAATGCAATGCTCACAAAACTCGATCTTCCCGGTCATGGCTCCCTTCAGACAATCTCCTTCCATCAGCTTCTGCAGGCTTTCTCACCAACATGATCTAGACGCATGTGCCACAGAAACGAGTCGTCTCGATCGGCCTCACAAGTCAAAGCTGATGTGCCAGCCACGACCAAACAATCCAAGTAGTAGAGATTGCCTTTCTGCTTCCCCTTTCTGCTTCCCATTCACCACGATCATGTCTCATTGGGTCACCCTCAGAGCACCATTTTCTATCGTCACTCGGCAGCCCTTGGTTTCGAGTGAGCCGCGCGATATGAGGTTTCGCTTTAAGTCGGAAACATAGCGTACTGATACGATCCGGGGATCGAATCAATCAAATCGATATATTTTAAAGTGGAAAAATGTAAAAAAGAGGAATTTTATAGATATGAAATGCGAAGAAATACAAATAAGTTGAGTTTCCTTCGAGACGAAACCCTATCTCCTAGCTTTGAATGTCGGATCAAAGCCTAAGAACCTTCTCAATGATGCCTAAAGAGTTTCTTCACAAATCAAGCATAAGAAAATAAAAATGACGACTAGCCCTAATAAATAGAAAAGAGGGGATTTAAATCAAGCATAAGAAAATAAAAATGACGGCTAGCCCTAATAAATAGAAAAGAGGGGATTTACTAATCTAATCTGAAAAGACTAGAATACCGCTAGATAACTAAATCACCTAACCAAGTGGGACCCGGGTGCGGCGCGCGGCATGTGGTGCGGCGGCTAGGGGCGTCCGCATCAATACCTCCCCCTAAAAGAGCCACCTTGTCCTCAAGGTGGAGATCTAGCTTTGAAGGCCCCTGAGGGAAAACAGAGGCTAGTGTCACCTGTCAGAACCACCGTGCGACCCCCCTCCTGGAATTCCATCCTAAGCTGCTTCCAATTCATCTTCACCTCGCCCAACCCCCTCAGCCATTGCACGCCCAAAATCACATCGATATTGTCCAACTCTAGAGGCAAGAAGTCCTCCACGATCTGCGCCCCTTGTAAGGACAGACTCAGCCCCTTGTACATACCACTGCTCTCATCCCTCTTTCATGTCCCTGAAAGGACCGTAAACGTCTCCAAGGTGCTCATCTGCAACCTATGACGATCCACCAAATGTCGAGAGATGAAGTTGTGGGTGGCCCACTGTCTATGAGTACCGTCACCGGCGCATCGTCCAATTGTCCTGACAACTTCATGGTATGGTTCGTGGCTACACCTGCCAAGGAGTTTAGGGACACCTCCGCTACATCCAAATGTGCGTGCTCAACCTCGCTCTCTTCCATCATCACTGGCTCCCTCTTATCTGCATACTCCCCCTCATCCGGCACTATCACGACCTGCATCAGCCTGCTCGCACATCGATGCCCGGGACTGAACTTCTCATCGCATCTGAAACAGAGGCCTGCAGCATGCCTTGCCCTCATATCAGCCTCAGTCATCTGCCTACCAGGGATCACTGGTCGGGTTTCCTCTCTCTTCATTTCCGTGTCCCCTGGTGCTACTGTAACCCCCGGAGGTGGGACCGGTGCTGTTTGACTGCCCTGGCTCTGGGCTCCCCAAGTCCCCCGAATGCGTCTCTCCTCTGCATGCTTCTCCTCCGCCTTGTGGGCCAGGCGTATGACATCCTCCAATGTCCCCGGACTCTGCATCCTCAGCTCCGCTCGTATAGAGGGCTTCAACCCCCTCATGAAATTCCCAATCATCACCTCGTCGGTCACCCCCTTCACACTACTATTCAGCATCTCGAACCTCTCCACATAATCTCTCACCGTCCCCTCCTATCTCAAAGCAGATAACTGCTCATAGAAGTCTCCCCCTGGGGTCTCCTGGAACCGGTCTAGTATCAGTGCGGACAGCTCATCCCAAGTGCGAAAGGGGGTCCGCGCCACCTTCCATCTGTACCAAGCCAATGCCTTGCCCTCGAGTAAATGCCGATGGCCCTCAGAACCTCCTCCTATGTCAACCTCATCACCTGGAAGTAACGCTCCGCCCGATAGATCCACCCATCTGAATCCGTGCCGTCAAAAATCGGCATCTTCAGCTTCATAAGGCGGCGATCTGCATTAATGTCCCCATGTGGTCCCCCATCTCTACCGCGGTCACCCCCACAGCCGAATCCTCCTCCGCCTGCCTCAACTGGTCCTCCCCCGTCAAACCCGTACAACTCCTCGGGCCAAATGGGTCTCTCCCACGCCTCAGGCTGGTAATGGTACCCCGAAAACTCCTGCTGTCGTGCCAACCCGGGCCCTCCTGCCCCTCTGTGTGGCTGTATTGGTGCTGTCCGGCCCCCAAAGTAGCCTCACGGGCCTTGTCCCCGCCCTGGAAAGCCATCAAAAGTCTGTCTGGGATTAACCTGCGGCCTCAGTACCTGTGGATGAGCCTCTGGTCTCCAAAATTAGGCTACTGGAGCTCCAATCGTCGTATCTCGGGCCCATCCGCCTCCGTCTTGCCACCAGGGGCTGCCTGTGCTGCTGCGGGCCCCCAGGGGGCTGCTTGTGCTGCTGCGGGCCCCATGGGCCTGTAGTGGCTGCTGCGGCTCTGGGTGGGCCTGCAGTGGCCGCTGCAGGCCAACCTGGGCCTGCAGCGGCCGCTGCAGGCCAGACTGTGCCTGCAGCAGCTGCTGCGGCCCAGTGGGGCTCTGTCGCGGCTACGGCAGGCCCAGAAGGGCCTGCCGGTGGCTCGGCAGAGCCCTGGGGGTCTGCCGAGCCAGGCGCAGGCCCGGTTGGGCCTGCCGAGGCTGCGGCATGCCCAACAGGGCCTGTCGGCGCCGAAAACAGCTTCCCGGCCCTTCTGAAGTGGGCCGGGGCTGTTTGAGCCGCCGATGGCTGTGGCTAACCCTAATGGGTTTTCCGCAGCCGTCATCTCCCCCGCGAGCCCTTGATTCGTCGATACGAGCGTTGATTCGCCTTGATTTTCCTCCCCTTGAATCTTCTTGCTCCAATCTCCTCCTATCTCCATCGTTGGGGCTTGAAGCATAGATTTTATCTCCGGAATCGACGACGTGGCCTCCCTTAAAAATTTCAGATCTGAAGTTGCCTCCTTTAACCCTTGGATATCACGTCCCGTTTGCGCGGCGTCCCTTCTCATAGCCCGAAGTTCAATTTGGATGTCCTCCTGTGAATGAGCGTGATCCTTGATGGACTCCCCTAGGGTTTTCTTCAATCCCCCGATCTCCTG
The DNA here is from genome assembly GCA_030789695.1 of Scilla litardierei. NCBI lineage: Eukaryota > Viridiplantae > Streptophyta > Magnoliopsida > Asparagales > Asparagaceae > Scilla > Scilla litardierei. Next base: position 30,179,311 of record CM061131.1, on the reverse strand, counting down.
GTTGAACTCTTCGCGATGCCCTTGCACCTTCTCATCTACGCCATCCGCCTTTGACCTCGTGCTTGTTGCCATCGGATCTCAATGCTCTGATACCAATTTGATACGATCCGGGGATCGAATAAATCAAATCGATATATTTTAAAGTGGAAAAATGTAAAAAAGAGGATTTTTATAGATATGAAATGCGAAGAACTACAAATAAGTTGAGTTTCCTTCGAGACGAAACTCTATCTCCTAGCTTTGAATGTCGGATCAAAGCCTAAGAACCTTCTCAATGATGCCTAAAGAGTTTCTTCACAAATCAAGCATAAAAAAATAAAAATGACGGCTAGCCCTAATAAATAGAAAGAGGTGACTTACTAATCTAATCTGAAAAGACTAGAATACCCCTAGATAACTAAATCACCTAAGCCTAAGCACCAAGTGGGACCCGGGTGCGGCGCGCGGCATGTGGTGCGGCGGCTAGGGACGTCCGCATCACGTACCTCATCGATGTCTCATGTAACATCGTCATCCATCTTTATCCGAACTGTCCTAATGCCCATAGTAATGCAAGCTCGGTCATCGTCCAATAAGACCGTACTCTTACTCCTTTCACGAAAAGTGGTAAAGTACTCTCTATGTGGCGTCATATGAAACGAGCACCCAAAGTCGAGCACCCAACCATCTGATGTCACACCCTCCAAAATACCGACCAAAACCCATCCATCGACCTCAACACTCTTAGCGATGTTGGTTGTTGCATCGTGCTTCTTGTTCGCCTTTGGACAATCTCTGACCCAATATTCTCTTTCTCTACAGAAAGCATATAAGTCCTTTGCCATGTCCTTGTAATGAGGGCATCTGCTCTTGTACCTAGACTTGAAGCGAAAATACCCCTTCTGAGCTCCACCCTTCTCGCTACTCCGACCTCTTACCACCATAAGAGCGTCGGTAGCTCGGCTTCTGGTGTTCTCATTGTCTTCCCAAACTCATTGCTCGTCAGAGCATTGTACACTTCTTCAAATGTAATCGATTACTTACCATATGTAAGAATCGACACCAAGTACTTATACTCATATGTAGAGAGTTGAGAAAAATCATAGCTTTGTCTTCATCGTCAACCTTCACATCGACGTTTCTCAAGTCGGTAAAGAGCTTGTTGTAGTCGTCAAGATGTTTCTCAATAGAAACACCCTCCTCAAGCTTCAGACTGGAATGCTTCTTCTTCAAATGTAGTCTGTTCTGGGTGTTCTTTTTCATGTACTTGTCACCGAGCTCCTTCCAGAACTTACTTGCATTCGTCTCCTACATGAATGTGTATTTCTTCTCCTTTGTCAGATACAATCGGATGGTACCACATGCATTTCGATTCAGAGTCTTCCACTCCAAATTGGACATGTACGTCGGCTTCTCGTCTAATGCAATATCTTGAACAAGTTGGTTCAAGACATCCAAGACTTCGTATCTCCACATACTGAAGTTGATCTTCCTATCAAACTTTGCAATTTCGAACTTCGTAGTGGACACAATCGTTCGAGATGCTGGAGCATACTCGCCTGAAGTCGATGCCTTTGAGAAACTGTCATCGCTATCGTTACTCATCTTCACTCCTGCGTAGATCTCCGAAACTGCAGAGCTTTGATACCAGTTTGTTATGTGCGAGCACGAAAGTCAAGGATCATCAGATGATAGAGACGAGGACGAGCAATACATAACCAACAAGAGCACTATGAAATATAACAACTTTAGACCGTCAACCGGCCAAGGAAACATCAATAAGCTTTATTACGAAAGGAAAGAATGATTATATCTTCTCTCTTCACAACGAAGAAGAAGCACGCAAATTTTCTCCAAAAGCTCTAGAATATCTCTCAAAATTGGCTCTCATAAAGACGGCTCAAAGTTCTCTTTGTGTTTCATCACCCTCGAAACCCTCCTCTAAAACACCATATATATAGCCTTAGGAAACAATAGGTGTCATCATTGAGGAGGAATTTCCAAAAGATACGAATCCCGATTTTCACGGAATTCCAAGCCTGATGGAACTTTACAACAGATAGGGTGCCATCCTATAGTGGGCCCCCTTCGTACTACCAAGCTTCCAGTTAAAGACCGAGCAAACGAAGTGCCGAGCCAAGTCGTCCGAGATACTGAAGCTCGGACTGTAGAGCTGTCGATCCATGAGCTTTCGATCTTTCGAACTGAGGAACTTGAGTACAATAGGTGTAATCATTGAGAAAGAAGTCCCAAAAGAAACGAATCCAGCTTTTCACGGAATTCCAAGCCAATCGCAACTCTACAAGAGATATGGCACCGCCCTATAGTAGGCCCACTGCTTACTACCAAGCTTCCAGTTAAAGACCGAGCAAATGAAGTGCCGAGCCAAGATGTCCAAGCTACCTGAAGCTTGGACTATGGAGCTGCCGATCCGTGGGCCACTGATCCTCCGAACCGAGGAACCAATGCAACGTCGAAGTCCAATAGCTCGGCATCTGACCGATCTGACTTGTGCAGAGTCAGATGGATCGGATCCGAGCACATACGAGCTACCTCTGCACAAGCTAGCTCGGCTGTCGACCAAATACTTCTCCAGCGCCTCAATCGAGCCAACTTTCACAGATGCGACGTCTTTTCTTCAAGTACTTCCCAAAATTAGGGTCTTTGATTAGTAGGTTGTAGAATTACGTGACATTTGTTATTCCAAAGCTTGCATATGACATAATAATGGATAAGAAACGCATTGAATGGATAAATGAAGAACCATTCTTTTTTATTTCTTCTTTTTCTTTCTTATTTCCATCCATATGTTTTGTTGTTGAGGGGATGTGCGCGCACAAACATTCACCTTTGTGGTTACCTGTGATTTATTTTCTATGGGGGGACCGGGGAGGATAAAAACTAATTATATGATTCCTAGCTGTAATATGAAAAAGGTCTATATTGGCAACAAGCAGCAGTTTTTGAATCAGAGTATACATGCAGAAAGGAAACGGTCAACAACTTACTTGCATTCGACGAGATCGACGAGTTCTGATACCCATTTTGGCAATATCTACAAGCTTTTGTCTCTCCTCAAGGGTTTCTTTTGCTTTTCTGCTTGAAAGAGACTTCCTGGAATTCATATTAATCAGAGTGGTGATTTCCCCGTGTGCTTCCTAAAAGAAAATCCAAAATAGAAGAACAATCACAATCACAATCACAATCCCCAGTAAATATCATTTCTAGGAAACTATCTCTGTATCACGATGATCTCATGCCAGTTACCAACGTCTGTAAATTTACCGGAAAATAATTTCCTTTTGGACCATCCAATGAAATATAATGCAGAACTAACAGACATCAAAGAAAAGGACTGATGTAAAAATATACTAGCAGCATTTTAAATCTTATAACTAACACACCACACGCCTGACACACATACTATGCTCTTAAATATTCAAGGCTTCAAGTAGCAAAAATCATCCGTCACCATCTTCGCTCTATTTTAATCCAATCTAGATATGCCTTTCAAGGAATGTGTGTTGGCTGCATGAGCATAAACTAAATGGTATGTAGTTTCTGTGTCTTCATGCTAGCTTCTGTGTCTTCATACTATCATTGTACGTTCTACTATAACCTCCTGCTTTGCACTGTGTTTTCATAACAAAAAATTTTGAACCAAATGTCATCAGTATTGTCTATGTTTAGCTTGATACACAACCTCATTATTTAGTGGTAAGGCCTAGTATAACGATGATAATGAACAAGGATCGCCATACGGATTTAGCAATGTGATCAGAGGAGGAAAAAAAGACTGCGGCTACATACCATACATTAACTTATGCATTCAGAATCCTCGATGCAGACACTTGAAATTTCAGGTTCCAACAGCATTACAGTAGGAATATTAAAACTACTAAAATTTTCATCCTCATTTTAATCAATAATGAATCAACATTTGCCAAACTACAAATATGGAATCAGATTCAGTTTGGACATATCCATTTATATGCATTCCAAATGGACATGAACCCCATACTACATGTATTGGCAGTAGATACTAGAAGCAAACTTCATCATCAGTAGGCAGTAGCTAAGTTTGAATACTGCTATGAAACAAAAAGAAATACTTTGTTTCTCCAAGAAAACATTAAGTGCAAAAATTTATGATTGTCTTGAAATTTATAAAAACAAACAATGCAATTCTTACTAAAGTGGTAATCAGAGTCACCTGTTCAGTTAGTGTGGTCTGGGCATTTTCCAGAATCAATGCAACCTGCCTGGCTAGATCGGATGATAAGTGCACAAGCCGTTGCATGGACTTCTCCTTCACTGTTTTCAGGATCCACAATGGCTGAGACATTCAAAACCAATTAATTTTACTGGCAGTTCCATGCAGAATTTAATTCAAAAACAAAATTACATGGTGCTTTATTTCTGAATAGCACAGAAAACAATGAAGCATGAAATATCATAGAAGGTTGTGTAAGCGATCCTTACTGTTACAACGTGATTTGCATGACCTATGTATCTCTGAATAGAAGGGCCTTCGCAAACAACATGACTTGCAGGACAACCGACAAACCAGTGTTCCAAAATTGTTGCACCCTCTCTGGTAGCCACATCAATAACCTGCATCAACATTTGTGGTGTGATCCGCAAGAGGAAATAAGATAAAAATAGGGTTTTGTGGAAGATTAGGGGGAAAAGATGAGATTTTTATAGACATCAAAGAAAGATATAAAAGACAGTGGACCTCTTTTGAGGAGACCGCTCTCCTCGCTTTTACTTCGAAAGAAAAGCCTAAACCTCCAAGTTCTAGGTTCTATGGACTCCTAAAAGGTTTCTCTCACAATATTCAACATCCCATCCCAAACCCTAGCCACCATCTATTTATAATGGCCTCAAAATTACAGGAATTATGAAAATACCCTTCTTGCCTAAAATTATAAAATTGCCCATCTGGCTTGCGACCACATCAATTTGCCAAACCGTCACAAACCAATAGGTGAAGATATTATTGGTATATTTTTTCTTGATAAAACTTGGTAATTGTTACGACAAAAGAAAGAACTTGTTACCCATATGATAACGACATGTTTCAAGACTTGAAACAAGAAAGTATACAAGGTCTAGAGAAGAATATGTTGGTAACTAATTATTTCTCTGAACCAAAATGAGGCAGTCAGAATCTATATGTTATTTGAAAAAAAATACCAAATGATGATCAATCATACACGTACGGTATCAACTCTTGATGTATGATGGATAGGGATATGGCAACCACTTGATATCGGATACAAAATTTAATAATCAGGATTTAGGTCCCCCAATGCTCTAGGAGTAATAGGAAGCAAGTCTGAAAAACATACAGGGCAAATAGTAACAAGACTTCCAACCAAACAATATTCAACAATGGAAAAAGTTTCCTGCAAATTAGTTGGCCTTGCTGAAGGTTTTGTTGCATCTTATATGTAAATATTGCAACTCACAATGACTCGACAATTGAATATGGCCCTTCATACTCTCTAGTAAATGAACCCAATAAAGATGCAAGCTATAAGGTCCGAGGAACCTTCATGGGCATTTATAAATTATTAAGTGTGCTCTATGGGCTGTTGATTGCAGAGAAACAAATTATATTTCTGCTCCTATATAACCTCTTTCTAATAATCTAAATGAGGATGGGTAGAAACATGCCTCGAAATTAGCTCCGCCAAATCAAAACCTCAATATACTTTTTGAATGTCATATACTTCTCTTATTGCATATAGCAGTCCTTGTAAAGTAGATATTCTTAGTAGGCCCCATAAAAAACTAGCTTGCTGCAAATAAATCCTTAATTCCATACGAAAGAGTGAATATTCCAAATTTCCAAGAACATGTTATATTTTGGTGATAGTAAATTTATTCTCCAGCCAAAAGTACAACTTTCTCCACCAAATAGGCTAATAGAGAGGTAGACACAAACTAAGTTGTCAGAATGGAGATCAAGTTGGCAATTTTAAACTGTCCGGTTTCTGTCTCAAAAGCATACTAGAAAGCTCAAAATTTCCACTTGACTTCACAAAACTTTACCCAAAGTTCTACACTTGCAATGGAAGATTATTGTCAGAGTCCTTGAAATCCTAATCAACAAGAGGAAATAAACATGTGGCATGCCCTATGTGAAGAAGAGCGAGTCTAGTGGTAAGCCAAAATAAAAAGAACTAAATGGCAAAAATGACTTATACATGCTATACCATAGAAACATATGATTAATGGAAAACATAGCATTATTATATGTACATTATAACTACAATATTGTTTTAAGAACAGTAGTTTTACCTTCTTCTTGAGCTCAGTTGATATATCCGAATCAACATAGATGCTATTACTGGACAGAACAGCTCCACCGTTCCCATGCTCTTTTCTAGAAGTTTGTAAATGACTTTGCCACGTTGTGCTCAAATGTTTCCCATCATCAAAAATCCCAAGAGGAATGCATGATTTTTCAGCTCCAGCCAGACCAGCAAGTTTATTCAACTCCCATAGGGGCATGCCATTCTCTCCGACACATCTAACACTATACAGAGATTCGCTCAACCTCACTATGACAAGCAAAAACAAAGACAAAGCTATTTGATTAAAAAGCAATATTTGATTTATCATTAGCTGTTTATTTAAATGAAGAATGAATAACAGCAAGTAATGGCAAACCATGTCAACTCCTATTTAAGAGACAGTTTACTCAAAGTTAGACATTTTCAGATATCATTCGCAAAAAGAAACATTCATTTGAAGTGCTCGTACTTGGGAACACAAAATAAAGAGAGGCCGAGTCAATTAAAAGATGAATGCTCACCATTTCTCCTTACGCTGTCTACAAACCAGCCCAATGTAACAATTAAGAGACCATTCCTTGATCCATGCTTTAAAGCATGCTCGAACTTACGACCACAACAGCTGTTGAAGTGTTAAGGATCCATACTGATTCAAATGGTGCATATCACCACGTGATCTGACATTTCAGAAGAATAAACAAATCTTCCAAAGATATTTAAGATGATGAAATCTAGGTTAAGCTATAGACTGTGACAAAGTGACATTATTCAAAAGGATATTTGAACTACCAGATGTGTGCACTGAGGATGTAGACTGGAGCTGTATCGACCACCTAATCGCTCAGTTGCAGTCATAACCTGCATCCTTGCTTCTGTTACGTAATATGAAGAAAGTCAAAGACATAACCACCTAAATTGTTCAGAGAGAAACAGACCCATTCAAAAAAGGATTAAGTTAAATGAACTATATAATAATGCAATGCTCATAACCAACCATTTATCTCCATAAGAAAAGAAAGCAGACTTTTACCAGAACTGACACTCTTACGATAACTGATATCGCAACTATTAATGATGTTCATGTAACCGACCATACACTGAAGAAAATTTTCAATGGCATTTGCTCCATTGATATGCAAAATTGTAAATGCAATTGGATACAGTTTAATATTTAGAATAACACTGACCAAGTTCTTTAATGGCATCATTAGATTGTCCAACTAAAGTTGGACCTAAAAGCTCCAATTTCGGGTGTCTCCCAAATGTTTTTAATCCCAAAGGTCAATTTAATCACATGGACAACCGCCAAATGGTTTCCCTTCCCTGATGTCACAAGAAATCTAAAAACTGGGTTAGGACCAACATTAAGGCTCAACATCAACAAAAGCCTCATGACGGTTTGCTTTCCCGCAAGAGTACCTTATATTATGGATTTGAATAGTATGTTAAAGTTAAACAATTATTTGGGAATTCTGATTTTTACTTCTTCAATCATAATGGAAAATAACCACCTTATGTGAGCGGACAGCTCATTTAGTTAAATGAGGTGCCGGTTCATAAACAATAACATCTAATAATAACAAATATTGCAGCTCCATGGTTTGTTCTTACTAGCATAGTCTTGTTAATTTCATGTTGAATCATTCACCAAAATGTTAAGGTATCTAGATACAGGTAGGCCAATTCCATTATACGTATCATATTTCAAGTAGCGATATTAATAAGAATGTTTCCAATGAAGTTCACCTAAGGACGTTTGCGCCAGGGGCTCCCATATACATAGGATGCTATGTATCTCATGTTATCATCATTTATTAAAATTAGCACAAGATGTCATCGGTACGACTTTTGTCTATCAGATACATCCAATAAAATCAAAGGATGCATAATTAGAGCGAGGGTCCCTTAAATTGAATAATGGGTTCCCTTGGTCAAGGAAAAAACACATACGGATCAATTATCCATACGGTTGATAGGCAAAAGAATGCAGAACAGCATCTAAGAATGATGTTCCAAGCCAACAGAACGTAAAATATTTGGTTGTAACAAGTGAGGAATTGTCATCACTTAGGAGAAACCAGGTTGTGTGTGTGCATGCAAGTGGACAGATGCTTCTATAAGTGATATGTGTGCACATGTAGCTACTAATATTATCTAATATGAAATTGAGTTCCTAAATTATCATCACTTGACTCTTTATGCCTCGTTTGGTAGCCTACAATTGGGCTTGCAATTGAAATTCTAGTTGCAAAATTCGAAAGACTACATGTTTAACCCAAATGCAATTGTGATCCCAATTACAGTTGTATTTCGAATTGCAAAAGGTTCCAAAGCCAATAAATTACAAGTTGCAGGTGGTAAACTTTTGCTTGCATAACAATTTTTTGAGCTACCCTTTTTAATGCAAGCTAAAACGTTGGTCTTAAAGATTTAAAAGTCATTTTACAGCTTACTAGTAACTAAAGTCTATCAAACAAGTAGTTTGGATTTGCATTGCAAAACATTTCACGATGTAATCATTGCTGCAATTACATTTACACTTGCAAGTTAACTTACAAGCTATCAAACATGCCATGTAGAGTAGGTTCACCGACAAAGAAGTTAAATCTAAACACTTACATGCAAACATGTTGTAGTGTAGAATTATGCATGTGTATGTTATTGAATTTGCAAATAATAGCATTTCTATCATCTAACAAAAATAAGAGATTAAAGGGAAAAGATGAGACATAATTTATGACGTAGAATATAAGAAGTAGTCACATTGATCCCCCAAAAATGCATATTCTATAAGCAATATAAAGATGCAGAAAACTTCTCTTTAAACAACATCTCAGCCTTGTGAGTGTCTTCCCATTATTATCCTGCTTCTTAAAATTATCTCATTGGTTGAGTAATATAGCATGACAGGGAATGGAAAGGTTCGAGACCAGAGATACTCACGGGTGCTTTAACAAACCAAAAAAAATAGGAGTCTACATGTAGAAAAGTGTCAGTATAATCTTAGAGTAAGCAATATGCACAAAGATGTATATAAGTACTGATACCACAGACGAGGAGTCTACATGTACACTCTCAGAATAATCTTAGAGTAAGCAATATGCACAAAGATGTATATAAGTACTGATACCACCATCTTAATGACTATAGGAATCCTTCACATATGTTGAAAGTTCATCATAAAACATTGCACGGAATTACTTGCACCTTCAACTGTTTTTGTCCCAACCATACGAACTAGCCATATGAAGCGATCTACTAGCAATGTATAAAAAAAGACAGAGAATGGGAAATTTTGTGTTCAAAGTCGTGCACTCCTTATGTTCAAAGGAAATTTGCCAACTTGCTCCAATAGAAGAGCTCTCGTAATTGAAAACCAAAGAATCTGCTCAATGTATACTTCTATTACACTTCAAAACACAACCACATCTAACGAATTCTTGTGTCAAATCATTGTGTATGGCCATCGTGCATTTACCACGTATTGAACTAATTTGCTACTTATACATGTTTGTAAGTCATAACCCATAGGACTAACGTCATTGTATATACATCAAAACAAAAATACATAGGAAAATCAGGTGTTTACCTTTGGAGAGTCCGGTAACACATATGACTAGGCCTGTAAATGGTCCAGCTACCACAGACTCTGCTATGGCCGAAGAGGCAGGCAACATAAGTTCAGTGAATTTAAAACTGCTTAGAGAAGATATTGATGCAGAAAATCCAGGGAAGAGTCTTGAGCAGCCCTTGCTATTGACCACATCCACTGACCTAATGCTCATAACAATGATAGCTATAACAGTATCCTTCGCAGCATGGAAAATGGGGGAAAAATTTGTACAACCTTCCCCTTTTTAAGCTTTTACAAAGTAGATGGGCATCCTGCAATCAAGAAGATGAGAAGACTGCTTTAACTTTCCTAATAAATTGCGTAGGTTTATTTATTTATCTATTTATTTATTTTGCATAATACTCTTCATAGCCATGAGCTTCCAGAGTCTACAACGGCGACTATTTCCGCTTTAAAATGAAATTTTTTAACTGCTGTGATTTCAAAGGTGCCAAAAAAATTAATCCGAATTCTATAATATTTTTATATAAAATTTACTGTAAATCATTCCATTCCAAGGTGAAAATTAAGCATCAGAGCGATTCGATTCAATTCAATTCATATTCCAACAATTGGAGTAATTTTAAAAGGCGCCAACTAAAAATTAATACAAGCTTCATAAAGCTTTAGCATATCTTTCACATGAACCGCCTCGATTTCAAAATTTAAAAAACTCAGGCAATTAAATTTGAAATGAAAAAAGAAATCTCAATGAAACCTCACTGTCTAAAGTAAGAAAGAAGTCATATAAGATAAAACGCAATGCTACAGATTTATCCCAAAAAAACAAACTTCTCCGATTTGAAAGTCCTAAAGACTGTGAATTTACTCAACAAATGCACAACAATGATGATTGATTGATTACCAAAGTGAAAGCTCAAATTGCATCAAAAACATGTTGAAATCACGCTTCACGCACGTCCAAGAAACCCAAGCTCCCCAAGTACAGCAGCAAAACTCTAGAAACCTTTCTCCGGCGCCAAAAGGCGTGAAGAATGAATCGAAGAAGTCGGTCACCGCATCGGGGACTGAGACTAAAGTTGGAGACTTGGGATAGAATCTAGAATACGAGAATTTCAAGCACCTTTGATTGGTTTGCTTCGAAAATAGAGAAGGGAAAAAAGAGAGGATTTTGGATCTAATGCCTCGTGCGGTTGCGACGGGAGAGGGTTTTTTGAAGGGGGTTTTAACGGTGTAAAGGTGGAAGCTAAACCGACGATTTTTCTCGTTTTTTTTTTAAATCCATCCGAAAACAGGAAACATGGTCTGTCCGGAGGCGGCAGTGGAATTCCAACCCAAACCTCAATCAAGTCAACCGGTTAATTTAACCATCAGAGTGAGCACCGGAGCTCATTTTTCTCGTTTAAACACAGACGGTTCCACTGATGATTGATGATTAGTGTATGAGTATTCAGTATTTTACTCCGTATTTGTTAGGCATGGGTTGGGATTTGGTGTGTGATGTTGAACACCAAACAACGATATTGGCCGTTCAAAAACAAGTTAATCAGAATGAGACCTTTTTTAATACATCGAAAAACAGCAAAGCATGCTTCGGTCGGGTCTCGATACCAGATCTCCCAAGAGGAAAGGGAAATGTGACCATACTTTGATGTTGTGCCGATTGAATCTTGTAGGAGCTTATGAGGTCATTTGGTGGAAAATAATTAAACAAAGTAACAATAAATTATGGTTAATTTAAGAAGAAAAAATTTGTCGTGGTCAAGCGCACCGGCCTTAAATGTAAATGAAAATTTCAGTCAATTGGAAACAAATCTAGGTACAATACAGAATTGACATATTATCCTTTAGGATACAACGACATCTGGTTATGTAAATGTGCACTCGCGAGTACATCTATATTAAAACAATAACTATTTTTGAATTCTAGTGCTGACTAGGACAAGCTGACTAGAACAAACAGATTGATAGAAAGACGACTTGGATTTAATCTTGAGTAATGAATGGTTGAGATGAGATTTGGTGTAAAGTTTTGGAGGGAAAAACATTTCTAGAGAAATGAAACTTTATGGAGAATGACAGTTTTTTGGAAGTAGCAGAGTGCACGCAATTAATGCATTTGGGGAAAAAATATTAATGAAACTTAATGCTGCAGATCGAATGCTGCTGCAGATCGAATGATCTCTCTCTCAACGCGGGACACATCGTCTCTTCGACCCATGGGGCAAAAATGAGAATAATTGCCCGTGCCGATTTTTTTAACGCTAATTTGTTGTTCCGTGTTGAAGGCGTTCGCGCCGAATTTGTTGTTCCGTGTCGAATTTGTTGTTCTGCACCGAAGGCGCCCATGCCGCTAAATATTTTTACGCTAATTTGTTGTTCTGTGAAAATAATGCATTTGCAAATCGAATGCTGTTGCAGATCGAATGATCTCTTACTCAACGCAGGGTACACCATCTCTTCGATGTATGTGGAACCAAGATGAGAATAAATTCCCGAGCCGAAGTCGCCCGCTAAATTTGGTGCATGTGCCGATTTTTTAACGCTAATTTGTTGTTTTGCGTCTAAATTGTTGTTCCGCGCCGATTTTGTTGTTCTGCTTCGAAGGCGCTTGCGCCGAATTTATTGTTCCGCGCTGAAGGCGCCCGTGCCGCTAAATATTTTTACACTAATTTGTTGTTCCACACAATTTTTGGCTGTGAAAATAATTTTTTGGGGAACAAAAATTTCGCGCGGAAAAATCTTAAATGAACTGTGCCCATGAACATAGGTTATGACTAATAACTTAACAAGTAGCAATGTTAGTTTTTCCTCGCAAGTAGAGAACTGAAGAATAGAGAGCAAAATAGATAGTAAATAGAGGATAATGTTCATGCTAACTCACTCCATATCGAATTGCTTCTGATTGTATATATTCTTTGAGATGGATTATATACACCATATTTGAGGTGTAGAGAGGTGACACTTCGTCAAATATAGAGATAAAAAATCACCTCATGTGTCACGTCTCCTCCTCTCTTTCCCAATTTCTTTTTATTTATGGCAATATGTCACCTCCTTACACATCCTTTTAAGGTGTATATAGCAATTCTCTATTATTATTATTTTTTTATAAGATCAAAAGTCAACTAAAAAGACCAAAAGTATGTTGAGAATCCAAAAAGATCATGTTGGTAAGATCAAAGTCGTCTAAGAATCAAAGAAATCTCTAATAGGAAGATTGATGGTCAAGATGTTATTTCATCCACTGTAATCAAGCTAATGGGTTAAATCCCGCGGTGGGCAAAAACAAGATCTTTATTATTTTCTTCAAACTTTAGTAGCACCCAGGCACCATTTGCTAACCGGCGTTGGGGACGATGTCGCCCTCAACCCTAATACGCTAGCCAACCACGCCATCAACCCTGGTTGCAGGGTTAGGATGTTGCCTCGATGTGCGTGCAACGCCACCCATTTTAGATGGTTTTGTGAGATTAATAACCCAACAAATAGCCGGGGATGTGTTTGCTTCTGTTTCTTTTCAAAAACTTTTTTTCACCGAAGTTAAGATAAAAAATAATTTTACAAATTAAGATAAACAAAAAATAATAAATACCTCTAATTAAAAATTAATTTTGTTCATAAATTGAAGGTACCCACCTTCTACGCCATAACTCCAACAATAATTTCCAAACGCCAAAAAAATACTAATAAATGCACTTTCTCATCCACTTTCTCGCCCTGAATATCAAATATTCTTAATTTCACTGACTCCAAAACAAAGCATCCTTTTGCATAGGGTCCAGCTACAGTGCGTTTGTAGGCAATACAGCCAAAACGATTGACTCACAAGAGTTAAATTAGCGTCTTTTTTTTGGGAACTAAGCAACTAACCTAATCTTTACTGCAGGTTAGAAAAACTTGACTTCAAAATCCGACAGGCCTAAAGCATGATTGGTTGTATAGGAGGCTTGCTTATAAACAGGAGGCAATGGATGTCGTTTGTAATCAAGCAAGCCCGAAGGTAATACAAGCAATATACAGTTATACGCTTCCAAATACTCTCTTGTATTCTTGAGTATTCTTGTTAGTGCGAGCAAACCATGGACGAGGTGGTGTGACGTCATCCTTGTTTCTTGTTTGCACGTACGCTGATCGCCATTAATTTATGATCGGAATTATGGGTGGATGTTGTTGCCCGTGGCCCACGGCTTAATTTCTCGGACCCCCCCATCTCTTATGCTGGATCCATGTCCTGATTTGCATGTCCGACTGTTCTCGCTCTCTCCCCGGCTGAATATTGTACTGTACCATCTGGGGTCCGACCTAACCTATTCGATGCTTAAGTCAGTAGGTGACTTGAGGAGGCTCGGTGTAACTATATCCGATATGTTGAGAGGTCATCCTCCAGTTCTCACATTGAGCCATGGAGGAAATGTGTCAGGCAGTAACGTCCGAGCTTTTATGGAGATTTACTGCCTCTGGAACTGAGATGTCGCCATTGATGACGAGCTAATTACGATCGGTCATTGAATATCTGGATTATGAGCCGACGCATTTACTAAATGAGCTCAACGGTTGGTCGAGCTTTCGCATTGAATAAGGAGAGTGTTGGGATATTGAGACTCATCCCCGTGAAGTTTTGATGATATCTACAAATGATATGGGTACTAACAATTTACTTCAAGTGTGTACATGAAATGATAATCTATTTTGTAGCCACGAAGAAACAACTACATGTAATAGCTCAAAATAAAGAACTTGGAAGCCATGATCGTGAAGTCAACATTGGAGCCAATGCATGGAACACGTGAATACTTAATCAAAGATTCAAGATCTTGACTCGATGACAATAACTTAGAATGTTAAAGCCGATATCATGAAGCTACACACTCACAAAAATACTTGAAAATGCTTTTAAAATGCATTTAAATGTTTTATATTCGTATATAATTTTTAACAAATATTTTCAAATTATTTTTGAGTAGAAAAACTCACGTATCTGAAAATAGCCGACTATCTAAAAGAAATAGTCGACTATCTGCCTTGAGATTTTGCTTAGAACTATTGGGATCTGCTGTAGGCGACTATCACACTTGATATCCGACTATACAAAAATATAGCCGACTATCTAAAACAAATAGTCGACTATCTGCCTTGAGATTTTGCTTAGAACTATTGGGATTCTGCTGTAGTCGACTATCACACTTGATATCCGACTATACAGAAAATATAGCCGACTATCCAAAATAGATAGCCGACTATCTGGGTCAAAACAAAGTTTTTAAGGAAAGCATAATTTTCGGTTTATAGCCGTTACGAGCTGTTAGAGCTTACTTTTTAGCACGTTTTGAGCAAAATTTCATCTCTATAAATACCAATGATTTCAGAATTTTTATATATGAATTATAAAGCATTTCTCTAGTATTTTCAAGCTCAAATTCTCAAAAGCTCTCATTTTAAAGTTCTTCTTTAGCCATTGTTTCAATTTTCTTTGTGCTAAATTTTTGATAATTTTTCTATTATATCTGGCCTTATTCAAGCTTGAATTTGATCTCCAAAGCTCAAAACTTTTATGTTGAGATTCAAATTACAAGTTTTTCATTTGATCTCTTAAGCTTAAAATAATATTTTCTTTTTTAGATCAATTTTTGATTTTTTTTTAATAGCCACACTATACACAAGCTTCATATTCATTGGCTATAGGAATCGAAGGTGTTGTAATCGATCAACAAAAGGTTTGTAAAGTCTTTGAAGAAGGCTTGGTAAGTTGTACTCCCGTGTGTAAGGGAAGTGTTGTATTTTGTTTTGGAAATTCTTAGTTGAGTTGTAACTAGGTGGTTAGAAATTCCTAGCAAGTGGAGCTAAGTACTTGTACAAGTCCTTTTCGTTGAGTTGAGGTAAGGTTGTTCTCGGGTTTGAGAGTTAGTGGATCGGTTGCTGGACGTAGGAAACAGTTGAGTCGAACCAGGGTAAAATCGTGGTGTTTGCGTTGCAACTCTCTCTTATCTCTTTTACTCATATTGCTTGTAATTTCTATTTCCGTTGTGTATATCTAATTTATCTCTTTACAAACTCTATTATTTGTGTTGATGAAGTACAAATTGAGGTAACTCTCATTTGAGACTTAGGCAACTTTTAGAAGGATTTAAATTATGCGAGCATTTTATTACTTTACTCACAACACTATTTAACACCCCTTCTAGTGGTGTCTGCCATCCACAGGATCCCACAGAGATGAGCTGCCTCACGTGAGGGGTCTCTGGGCTGGTGGGCTGGAGTTGTTGACCTTCCTGGGGTTTTGGGATAAGCCATTCTAAACAAGTGATTTAATGACTAATGGGCCAACCCTATACTGTGACAATGGCCCCGATCTCCCGAGCTCAACCATTGTGACATTTTATGTTGAGTGATGTGACATGAAGTAATTGGACACGGTAGTCGAGGCAAGGAATTTGACTTTTTTTGGCTGCCAAAATCCCAAATCATTGTACTTGACCGCCACACTAGTACGTGATTTGAAGCATATGGGCTTCAAGATGTCTGCACGTGTCTCAGATCGAACAGTTGAGCTCGATCCTGAAGCATGCAGCTCTCCATATAAATATGAAGTGGGGGAAGGAGAAAAATTCTTCGTTTGTTCTGAGTTTGACTTGTGCTCTTTCTCACTAGTTCTTCTTTCTTCCCCGATCAATCTCGTGGTCGTTCAAGCAAGGTAGTCCTCCATCTTCTTTTTTGCTTATGAGTTCTTCATCTTCTTTATCGGACTCTAAATCGGGTAGTCTGAGTGCCAAAATGGAGCGAACGGAGACGACTGCAACGACCTCAATCCCGATCAGTTCACGGTGGCTGGAGGAATCTTCGGCCGAGACCACCAATGATAGGACATATGAAGTTTCATGTGCGAAGGAGCAGCAATGCTCTGATGACGTATCAGAGATCACTCAACCCTCAGGGTCTAAGCATACCCTTGATAAAGGGAAGGGCTTAGCCAACGAGGCCCCTAGTTCAAATGATCCGATCTTGTGAGCTGGGGAAGAGCAATTTTTGGTACCAGAGAAGATCATAAATCTAATCTCTGTGGTATCTTCTTCTTCACTTCCGAAGATCCAAGCTGAGTACCTCTGACATCCCTTCAAGGTTAGGATCCCTCGCCCTAATGAGAGGATATGTTTCCCTGATAGGTGTGAGGTCGGATTGTATGTAAAGACATTTTCGCTTGGGCTTTGCATCCTCCTTCATCCATTCATTCTCCTTGTTCTCGATTTTCTAGAGCTTCCCCTATGTCAACTCACTCCGAACTCTGTTGGTGCTTTGGTCGACTTCCTCGTACTTTGTTTGCCTAATTGGGTGGATCCAACTTTAGCACTTTTTGTCTCTTCTTCCAAGTGAAGCTTTATAAATCAGGCGTGTGGTCTTACATCACCGCTATGAGGAAGAAGCATCTCGTCTCGGGACTTCCAAGCTCCATGCATGACTGGAAGCAGAATTATGTATTTGTAACTTTACCTGGAAAGGTGACTTCCCGCTCACTGGGGTCGTTCGAGCTCCATGATTTCGGAAGAAATGATTATCTTTGATATAGAGAGCGAAGCGGCCAAAAGTTTGCTAGTGTTGCCAAGCTCCAAGAAGTCTGTCATATTTTTGTTGTCAAACGAGTTGTTGGCAAATACCATATGGGCAATGGGTAAGGCCGATCTTTAAATCTCGCATTCATGTTTGCTCACCCCAATCCTTTTTCTTCTTGTAAATATAGCCAGACAACAATAACCGTTGGACCCCAATGTGGTAACTGTTCTCCCGCTTGGACTTAAGAAGTTTTTAGGGAGCACTTTGTAGGATCCTGCCAAAACAGAGTTAGGATCGATAATTAAAGTTGAGACTTATGCTTGCGTATGCGGAACGGTAGTCTCGGAACTTTGCCTTCGGATTCGCCACGACGGATCGAGTCTTCTCACGAACAGAGTAAGGCTACTAATCCACAATCTAAATCTCTATTTTAGATTAAGAACTTGGATAGAGGAAGAGAAAGGATTTCTGCAGAGCTTCGCTAGAATGAAGTTGCATGCATGAATGCCATGCAAAAGGTATAAGAAATGGCTTACCCTTGGGTCTTATTTATAGCCCCCAAGGTAGTTATTTTAGGGTAAATTGTTCCTTTGGAACAATTTAATTAAGGTGTACCATGATACATGGCACATTATAAGCTTAAGTTGTACAATATGCATGGTACACCATAAGCTTAAGATATTCCCCCTTTATTATCCATATGTCGCATGCACTTATGCATATATAAAGCGACTTTCCTACTCATCCAGAGATCCTCTCCGCAAGGGAACAGATTCCCTTTGCACACGACTTCGTGTACGCGACGTTCGAGGTCCGTATTCCCTCGTACATCCCCCACAAGGGTGTACAAACGTCTTCCATATCCAACATCTCCCACTCACACTTGAGGGGATTGTAAGAGAACGTCTTTCCCTTAGTTCTTTCATCTATCATACCGAGAAATAGACCGTGCGACCGTCATGCGCGTAGAGTCTGTTGTTGTGCACTTGTTAGATATACACAACGACCTCGAAGGTGCAAAGTTGAGTAGTTCAACGCATGCTTTACCCTAGATTATTTCTTCACATTTCTTGTACTTTATATTCAACAATTGAATCCCATCTGGATTACAATTGGCTGGCCAGCTTTGAATTATTAAAGTCCAAATGCGAATAAGAAATCAATCTTCCTCTTCTTGCGAACCTTCTGATCTTGACTTGATTCGCTTTTCTAACGTGCCCCGCCGAGCCGAATTATCATAGCCCATTAGCAACACGCTAAGATAGCGATCATCTTGTCAAATCTAAAGGAACCAATTGGAGTCCTTGAGGGTAAGAGTTAAGACCCGTATGGCCTTTGAGTCTCACATAATAGCAAACACTATTGCTACTAACTCAGTGGTCGAAATGCATACGTGGTATGAACACGTATTACAACATCACTCCTTTCCCAGGGAGAGTATGTCTTAATGATGTTGTACGGATGAAAAGATCAGACACCACAGTGCCTATATTTTTGAGTCCCCTTACTACTCGTGAAATATTCACGGACTCTCATCCTGCATAAGACAGATAGGATTTAAAATCCTACGAGATCTCTTTCAAATATCCTTGTGATACAGATCTCAGATCTTTTGTAAGCATCCATATGATGCAGATCTTTCATTCGACTATCTTGTTTAAGTCACGACTCTAAATCATTTAATGATTTTGACTTTAAACTAGTCTCATCTCTATCTTATCCATCTGATAAGATAAGGCGGTTGCTCATGTGAGAGAGCCAACCTTAATCTGTCCGACATACACACAATAAAATAGCTGAGACTTAAACACAAATGTACATAAAATCATTTGTAAGAAACTTGTATGCAAATTAAACTTTGATCTTCTATAGACATGGGAAATATTACATGATACAGCTCAGCACCTACGCATTCCCATAGATGATAAGTGTTTAAAAAACACATCTCTGGGGATCGCCTTAGTAAGGGGATCCGCTATCATCTCATGCGTGGATATGTATCCTATGTCTACTTCCTTCCGTTTGTCATAGTCCTTCGCAAACTTGAATTGAATGTCAATGTGTTTGGTCTTACAATGAAATTTAGGATCTTTGACGTAAGCAATCGAAGCTTGACTATCACTGTATATGGGAACAGTGCTCGAGTCAGAAGCATTCGTCAGCCTGTCTAAGAATTTCCTAAGCCAAACAGCTTCTTGGACCGCCATGCTGAATGCTACGAATTCGGCTTCCATGGTTGATAAGGCGATGCAGGTTTGCTTCTTGCTGCTCCAGGATATTGCACCATTCCCGAGCAAGTAAACAAAGCCTGAGGTAGATCTTCGCTCGTCGAGATCACCCGCCCAATCAGCATCGGTATAGCCTTCAAGTCTCAAGGTATTGCCTTGATAGCATAACGCATAGTCCGCAGTCCCTTTGAGCTATCTTAATATCCTCTTAACCGCTTTCCAGTGTGCTTGTCCTGGGTTGGATTGGTAACGGCTTACCATACCAACAGCATAGCAAATGTCCGGTCTGGTACACATCATGGCGTACATCAGACTCCCGACAGCACTGGAGTATGGAACTTTTTCCATAGCTTTCTTTTCTTTTGGATCTTTGGGACACATTTCCAAACATAGACCCTCGCCTTTGCTTATTGGAGTATCAATTGGCTTGCAGTCCTGCATATTAAACCGTTCTAAAACTTTCTTTATATATGTCTCTTGAGAGAAAGAAGTTTCTTGGAACGATTCCTTGAGATCTTAACCCCAAGGATATATGCAGCTTCACCCATGTCTTTCATCTCAAAGACGGATGAAAGCCAAGCTTTGATATCCATGATAAGATGCTTATCATTTCCGGCTATAAGTATGTCATCTACATAAAGAGACATAATTACATACTTGATTTTAATCCTCTTAATATATACGCAGTTGTCTTCGTCGAGCATGGAGAAACCATACGACAAAACGTCTTCTTGAAAGCGCATATACCACTGCCTTGAGGATTGTTTAAGACCATATATGGATTTACGAAGTTTACAAACCTTATGTTTGTTTTCTTCTTGTACAAACCCGTTTGGTTGTTCCATGTAGATCTCCTCATCTAGTTCTCCGTTAAGAAAAGCAGTCTTTACATCCATCTGATGTAACTCGAGGTCCAAACAAGCCACCATTGCCAGAATTAAGCGAATGGAGGTAAAACGCACGACAGGAGAGAAAGTCTCTTCGTAGTCTATTCCTTCCTGTTGCGTGAAACCTTTCGCAACAAGGCGAGCTTTATATTTTTCGATGGAGCCATCAGCCTTATGCTTGATTTTGAGAACCCACTTGTTCCCAATGGCTCTACGTCCCTTAGGTAAATCAACCAAGTCCCAGACTTGGTTTGTTTTCATGGATTGAAGTTCTTCTTCCATTGCCGCTATCCATTTATCTTTAGCAGGGCATGTGACGGCCTGTTTGAAATTTACAGGTTCGTCATCATCTTGTAGTAATGTCATGAATGTTTGAGGAAATTCATCCTCAAATCTCAGAGGTGTTAGCCTCGTTCGATTACTACGTCTTGCTTGAGTTTGATCACTCCCACTTGGAATGACATTACTCCCACTTGGAATAATATCACTCCCACTCGGAATAGGATTGGTATCGTTCGTATCATCCATTGGTGAAGTTTGAAACGTATTTTCTTCTTCACCAAGAATTCTCCCACTCGAACGTTCCGATCCTTCTTGATCCCAAGTCTCAAACAAGGATAAGTCTTGACTTATCTCACCCTGTCTTGGAAACTCATTTTCCAAGAAGACAACATCCCTCGATTCGAATTCTATAAGACCCCCATTGTCCTCTTGACTGACGAAAGCATATCCTTTGGAGTTTTCAGCATATCAGATGAAGATACACTTCCTCCCACGCGGCCCAAGTTTGCCATATTTGTGAGAGGATAAATGTCCATAAGAGGCACAACCCCAAGGTTTTAGAATGCTTAAGTCTGGAGTTCTATTGTTCCACAACTCATAAGGAGTAGAACTTACCGACTTCGAGGGTACACGGTTTAAGATGAACGCTGCCGTCAATAATGCATCACCCCAAAAGGTGATAGGCAAATTTGCCTGTGACATCATTGATCGGACCATTTCCATCAATGTCCTATTTCTTCTTTCCGCAACACCATTTTGTTGTGGAGTATAAGGCATAGTTATTTGATGAACTATGCCTTTTTCATCACAGAGTTCCTTAAAACTCGTTGATTGATATTCTCCACCCCGATCGGTTCGCAAGACCTTTATCTTGCGATCTAGTTGATTTTCCACTAAACTCATATAGTTTTTGAAGCAAGTTAAAGCTTCATGTTTGTGGGAAATCAAATAGATGTGACCGAAACGAGTGAAATCATCAATGAAGGTGATGAAATAGGACGTCCCGCGTCTTGTCTTAACATTCATTGGACCGCAAATATCCGAATGGATAAGCTGTAATGGAACTTCGGCCCTTGTGCCAGTTCCAAACGGCTTGCGACAAGTTTTCCCTACAAGACAATGTTCGCAAGTTGACATTTCAACTTTTGAAACATTAGATAGCAAGCCACTTTTGGCAAGTCTATCCATTCTAGTTGGTCCAATATGACCAAGTCTTGCATGCCAACAAATGATCTCAGATTCAGAGTTAGAAGCATTTGCCAAATGAAAACTTTCATTAATGGAAGAAGAATCATCATACATTGTGTTTAAAACAATTAATCCATTACAAACATTACCAGAACCAATCAAAGAATTATTACAAACAAGGTCAACATATTGTTTATAGAACCTCCACTCATAATCTAAAGACATTAACATGACCACGGATACGATATTTCTTCTAATATCTGGAGCAAAGAGGACGTCGTGCAATAATAAAGTCCGGCCATTGTCGAGAACTAGCTTGCATGTTCCGACACCTTTGACTTCAACACGAGTGTTGTTGCCGACGTATATCCACTTTGTTCCTTGAGTTATCCTTCGATACTCTACGAAGAACCTTCTGTCCTTCGCTAGGCGGTCTGTGGCCCCTGAATCAATCAACCAAAAATAGTTAGATTCAGCAAGAAACATGGAACTAGAAACACATATGTAACTAGCCCTACAAGTTACCTTATCACTTCTATCCGTACATGTACGGGCGAAGTGACCGTACTTGTTGCACTTAAAGCACTTGATCTTCTTCAAGTTTTTCTTCTTTGAGTGCACATTCTTTTGCCACTTTTTGTTCTTAGTCTTCTTTGAGGTTTCCGGTTCTTGCTTTCGTTCGTTCACAAACCTTAAGCGTTTATTCTTCCGCTTATTTCCTCCATGTGAGGAACTAGCGGCCACGTGCACTTCTGCACTTGGTTTTGCGGCTTGAATCCGCTCTTCCTCGAGTTCGAGGTGTTTCGATACATCGCTTAAAGTTTTAATGCACTCATTATGAGTGAGATGCATTTTCATGTTATCCCAGCTATCTGGGAGTGAACGAATGACTGCTTGGATCTGCTGTTGGTCAGACAGCGTAACACCCACATCCTTTAATTCAGATATAAGATTCGCCATGTGGCGGAGATGCTTTTTCATAGAATGATCTCGCCGCATCTTGTACGAATCAAATTGAATATTTAAGGAGCGGAGTTTAGTAACCGAAGTTCCACCAAACTTTACTTCTAGCTCAGACCATATGTCTTTGGCTAGGTCGAATTCCCGAAATAGACGCATTATGTCATTGTCCATTGCGGACAGTAACGTAATACGTGCTATTTTGTTCTTTCGAGTCCAAGTATCATAAGCTTCCCGGTCCCTTTTGTGTTGGGCCGTATTGCCCAACTCAGGTTCTTCCATTATGTTTTGGAGTGTTTCAAGCACATCTTGCTCCTCCAAAACATATTGGATTTTTATTGACCAAAGTTTATAATTTTCGCCGTTGAGCTTTTCACCTTTGTTAAGCTCTGCGACAATGTTCTTAGAAGCGGTAGACATATTCGATTCAAAAAACTGCAAAGAGAATGAAAAAACACGATCAAAATTCCATGCATAAAGTTTCGATTCTTTAAACACTTGATAAGTTCCTTGGATGCGTTGAAATGTTACTCTAGAATCGAGAAGTTCACTACGTTCCCAACTACCATCTAGAAGTAACTTTCAAAGTATCCCTCTTACTTATCTCAAGTAAAAAAAATCAGAAATAATACCCGTATGGTATTAGCAGCGGAAAAATACTTTGAAAAACATATCTTTCAAAATAGAATAGGTGAGAGTTTGCGCAAAGAATTTTAGCGCAACAATTGCCAAGCCACGAGACCTGTTCTACACACCCATGGGTTAGATGACCATGGCCGGATCGTGGTAGGACTTGGAATTTTAAATTGCGCTATCCCGATTTAAGGACGGGACATAACCTATTTGAAAACATCTTTGTCAAAAATTTGAAAACACATTGGCTAATCTCCGTAGAGTAGAGCACAATGTCATAAGTTCATTGGCTAATCTCCGTAGAGTAGAGCACAATGACTTGGCTAATCTCGCATGAAGTAGAGCACTATGGCTAGTCTTCAAGGAGTAGAGCCCAAGGAAAAAAAACTTCATTAAAATGTTAGCCCCGTATGGACTAATCGGCACTGTGGTTAGCCCCGTATGGGCTAATCGGCACATTCGAGTTTGACCAAGGCCTTTTGTCACCCCGTATGGGTCATTTGGCAAGTTCACGATCGACCAAGACCATCTGTCAGATTGGTCGACCAAAACGACCAAATTGGTCGACCAATTATTTTGGTCTTCAACTTCTCTCGGCCAGGGCCTCTGCCCTGGCCGAGACTTGGCCAATGGCCGGCCAGGGCCTCTGCCCTGGCCGGCCAGGGGGGGACTGGCCCCTCGGCCAGGGCCCCTGCCCTGGCCGAGGCCGGCCAGGGCCGGCCATGCCCTGGCCGAGGCCAGGGCATTGGCCCTGGCCTCTGCCAGGGCGGGCCAGGCCGAGGCCAGGGCGCCGGCCCTGGCCACTGCCAGGGCCGGCCAGGCCGGCAGGCCGTGGCCGCCATTGCCGGCCAGGCCGGCAGGCCGTGGCCGGCCATTGCCGGCCTGGCCTTGGCCGGCCATGGCTTGGCCATGGCCGGTCATGGCCAAGGCCATTTTGGGCATTGGCCGGCCATGGCCCCTTTGGCCATGGCCGGCCATCCCCTTTGATTGGGGTTGCCGCACACATTCCTCCCCCTTGATGGGGTGGTCGCCGGTGGTTATTGGCCGTAGCCATCCCCCTCCGCTTGGGGAGGGGGGTGCATGGCCTTCATAGCCCATTTGGCCATGGTGCACATGCACCAAATTTCATCTTACCCGATGGAAATAACTACCATCATCTTCCTCGATGAAGCACCCGTTCGTCGATGAAGCACCCGTTCGTCGAGAAATTAGTTATTTTCTAATGGCCGTGTGCCAAAAATGAAAAATAACATACTACGTGAACGGTCGGTTCTTCCCGTCACGGAGAGTTCCTACCATATCCGTAATGATAGGAGACCCTAACGTGAAAAGAACAACCGCTGCGTTCTCTCCGTCACGAAGAGTTCCTACCATATCCGTAATGGTAGGAGACCCATTCGTGAAAAAGACAACGACTCGTTCATAGTTTCGACGGGGCGGTGGTTTGACCGGGGCGAACCCGTATGGCTCTGATACCAATGTAGGATCCTGCCAAAACAGAGTTAGGATCGATAATTAAAGTTGAGACTTACGCTTGCGTATGCGGAACGGTAGTCTCGGAACTTTGCCTTCGGATTCGCCATGACGGATCGAGTCTTCTCACGAACGGAGTAAGGCTACTAATCCACAATCTAAATCTCTATTTTAGATTAAGAACTTGGATAGAGGAAGAGAAAGGATTTCTGCAGAGCTTCGCTAGAATGAAGTTGCATGCATGAATGCCATGCAAAAGGTGTAAGAAATGGCTTACCCTTGGGTCTTATTTATAGCCCCCAAGGTAGTTATTTTAGGGTAAATTGTTCCTTTGGAACAATTTAATTAAGGTGTACCATGATACATGGCACATTATAAGCTTAAGTTGTACCATATGCATGGTACAACATAAGCTTAAGATATTCCCCCTTTATTATCCATATGTCGCATGCACTTATTCATATATAAAGCGACTTTCCTACTCATCCAGAGATCCTCTCCACAAGGGAACAGATTCTCTTTGCACACGACTTCGTGTACGCGACGTTCGAGGTCCGTATTCCCTCGTACATCCCCCACAAGGGTGTACAAACGTAATCCATATCCAACACTCTTCTGCTAGACCGTCGGCATCTTCGAAGGCTAAGTAAGGGCCAAGCTCAACCCAAGTTGTAGGGAGCTCGGCCAAGGTTGAAGGTAACTTAGCCAAGGTTGCTGGAGGTTCGTCAAAAGCGGGCCCATACAGGCTACAAGTATGTCAGGGAAAAGGAAGGTCCGACCTTTGATTGAGCCCGATAGAGCTGAGAATAAAAAGAAGAAAAGCAAGGTCGGTCCTCTGAGGTCAACTCCCAAGGATGCATCTGTTGCCCCAGTCGCACCCCCGTATACTCAGCTGGTGCTCCCGGGCCCGTGGCTATGAGGATACATAGCAGTGGGGGTCTCCTTCCTCAAAGTTCGATGCCCAGCTTGATCCCTCCTAAGTATGAGCAAGCTATGGTGACATTTAGATCAGCCCAAGACGACGTTCACCGCCCCAGGATCGGTCTCCTCAAGCTTGCTTATCCGATGTGGACCAAAGAATCGATCTTATTAGACGGCGGAGTTGTAGCTCGGCTTATCGAGAACTCATTCCTTCCGCAAGATTGTTCGGTTCTATAGAAAGTTGAGACATAGTAGTTTACTGGTACCCAGGTTTGGCACAGTCAACTAGTCGGTGCTTCTTGCCTTCTTATACTTTCTGATTTCTCTAAGTATTCGGTCTAACCTTTGCCTTTTTCTAATGCATGTGTCTTCAATGGCCATTGATTGTGCCGCCATACTGTGACAGCTCCCAATGCCGAGATGAGCCTCGCTGCAAAGGATAAGAGGATGACTATTACAGAGGAGGCCGCCAATGAAGCGAAGTCTCAATTGAAAGGGCTGTCTCTTAAGGTCGTCGAGTTTGCTTCTTGGGGGGAAGAGGCTCAAGAAGATGCTGTCTGAGGAGAGGGCAGCTCGATCAACTGCTGAGAATAATGTTGAGATTGAGGCAACTCTTCGAAGGCATGCTGATTAACGAATGACCAATGCGAGTAAGAAGGGGAAGATGGAGAGAGCCAACTTCTGTAATGGCCCTAGTGCCAGATACGTCAGGGTATGTATTTTGTGTGGTGTACAGTGTCTATATGCATGTGTATACTTGTTTAGTGTATATAGTACCTATGTAGTAACTAAGTGTATGGCCTGGATAACTAATGTGTGGACTATTGTATTATCTATAATGGAAGTGAACATTGGTTGTTTTAGCTACTAACGGATGTGGTGTAGTGATATGTACTGAGTATCTGTGGTGTATTGAGTATTGGTATTGGATTGTTACTATTGGTATTATTTTAGCGTATATCTTATGTTAGTGTTTTATTATGGATGATCCTATGGTATTTGGGGTGCCTTAGTAGATATTGGGGTGTGGTATGTGTATATATGGATACATGTTAGTGTGTTAGAGTGTATGACTACTTGTAGTGATGTGTGGAATGGATGTGTGTGTGTGTGTGTGTGTGTGTGTGTGTGTGTGTGTGTGTGTGTGTGTGTGTGTGTGTGTGTGTGTGTGTGAAGCTACTACTACTACTTGTGTATATTTGAGTGTATGTTGATACATATGGCATGGATGTATGCATTATGTGTGCTTGGATGTACAAAGATATGATAATGACATATATGTAGAGATATGTGTTGGGATGTATGTGCATGTAAGTGTATGTGTGTATACACTATGTATGTATGGATACATGAATGAGGGTGTGTATGATGACTAGTGTGAAAAGGGGTTGGGGTAGCGGAATTGTTGTAATTAAGTTAAGGTGTGTGTGTGTGTGTGTAAAGTAAAGAGGTGGGTGTGCATAGTAAAGCCTATTTGGTAATATCCTAGAAGTAGTGAGGTATTATGGTCTTTGAACTTCTAAAGGGTATTTTAGTAATTATATGGTGATCATGCTTATCTTTAGGATAAGCTTAGAAATCTCTAGATCTCTCCTTCACTTTCTCCTTTCATTTTCTCTCCTTTCTATTTTTCTTTCTCTTCTTGCTTGCTTAGGCCGAACCCCCCATGGGAGTTCATGGTGGCCAAACTCCCCAAGGGCCACTCCACCCTCGCTCTGAACACTTTAGGAGCCTCCCTTTCTTCTTTGGGTGCATGTGGGACATTTGAGAGCTTAAGAATAGAAGGATTCAAGATCAAGTTGTAAGCTTGTTGTGATGGAGCTTCAGAGGAGTTTTCCATGGATCACGTTAGGGTTCTAAGAGGATGAGAGGAGCTCTACAAGAGGTAGGAATCCAACTTCCCTTAGTATGTTATTTGCATAGCATTGTTTTGAAGTAAAGTTCTCATCTTTTGTTGTAGAATTGAATTTCCTTGATTAACGTTAGACTCTTTATTATTTTGTGATGTTAAAATTAGCTTCTTATTATATTATTATGAATTTTTATTCAAGATACTATCTTTATTAGGAATTTATGAGAAATATGATACCTGTTACGACCTAAAGATCGTGGGAGTCCGACTCCCGCCCAGATCCGTTGACATGCCTCATTGACTCGCCCCTTTGCAAAGGGGCCGCCGCCCCGGAGGTCCGAGGCTACATGGGAATGGGCGCACCTCGCAACGCCCCCTCCAGGCCGAGGCGTACGGCCTCAGTCGATCGGCCCGCCAGGGGCAGTGCGCCTGGGGGGCGCCCAAACAGTGCCGCCTGAGATGCTGACGGAGGCACATGCATACCCCTCCCTGCCAGCGGTCCACGACCCGCGACCGAAATGGCGCGCGGCCGGGCCGGACAACCCCTGAACAGATCGACCCGGCGGGTCCCCACGAACCCCGCCGCCACGGATAGCATTGACGGACCTTTAGTTCATTGCGCACGACAAACAACCTAGTGTAAGGACACGACTGACACTAGCGCCGCCCGACCATCTGACAAAGCACCCCCTGGCCGCTGAGCCCCCTGACACTTAATGCTTTCGGCCCTGACACCCTGACAAAAGTGCCCCTGGCCGTTTCGCTATCTGACAAAAGCAAGGCGGATACTCCTGTTCCTGACATCCTCGTCTGAAGCTTCCGCTGACAGCAGGGCCAGCTCAGCACATCGAGTCAGCATGCCAGGTCAGCCCTACCTAATCATCTCCCATCAGGTATAAATACCCCCTCACTTCTTACGGTGAGGAGGTTGGCAAATTCTCTCTCAATCCATCATTCACACACGAGAGCAAAGGTCGTCTATATCTTTGTTCTCCCACCGATAGCTCGTCACGTACGGTCGACATACCATCAGTCCGACCTGCGTGCCTAGCCCCCGCTTTAAGCTCAGTTACTGACTTAGGCATCGGAGGGGCTAAAGGTTGGATCCCAACCCGGCCCTTTTGACGAGTTGCTCGTTGTGCAGGGTAGCTCGCCCCTTGGTCGGCATCCGCCCTCGGCTCCCGCCGCCTGATCCTCCACCGCCGCGTCCGGTGAGATTTGGCTCTGTGGTCTCCCCCGGCGGCAAGCTTAGCCTCTTCACCCCATTAATCACTTGTTAAATAGCCCATCTCAATCCTCTTGTCAATATAACCACCGTGCCCTTGGTTCCACATAATATAAATTCATTGTACGCGAGTTCTATCCCGCAACAATTGGCGTCGTCTGTGGGAAAAAGGGTCACACCCATGTTAGACTCCATGCCGATGACTCGGAACCCTGACAACGGCAAGGATCCCGTGGGTCAGGAGCCACTCTCTCTACCAATCACCCCGGCGACTGACCCCCCTCCGGGGATAGGGGCCGAGACAGTCCAAACTCCGGCCCGCGCAATCCAGAAGAGCTTCGAGGCCGTTACTCAGGCGATGGGAGGCTACGTGGCGACGGGAGCGGAGCCACCACCCGGGCCCTCGGAGCCCCCGAACGTGAGACGGAATCTTCACCCTCAGTTCGAGGAGGAGGGGGGAGACGGGGGGCTCGCCAAGGAGATTGCAGCCCAGCAGAAGCTCTTGGAAGAGGAAATGGAGGTCGCGCGGCTGTGTAGGCACCGGGAGGAGGTGGCCGCCGCGCAAAGGCATTTAGACGAAGCGGCCGAGACCGCCCGGCGCGCCTACCAGGACGAAGAAACCACCCGCCGCCAGCTCCGTTTCATCATCGCGGAACGCGAAAGGCTACGGAGGGGGAACGAGGGCAACCGGGAAATCCCGGAGGTGACGGCGACGGGCCGACGGCCCTGGGACGGGCGCGGCCCGCTGTTAGCCAGGTCCCCATCGGGAGGAGAATTCCGCCCCGCCAGCGCCACTCCCCCTATCGCCTATACGAGGAAGCCGTTTTTCAACAACTACGCTTCCTCACCGCCGAGCGTGAAAGGCTTCTGCGGGACAATCAGGAGCGGATGGAGATCCAGGAGGAGGCGGCCGGAGGAAGATGGTACTGGGAGAACCGTAGCCCGCAACCCGTCGAGTCTTCAACCCGGGGGAGGAGTCCCCCCAGGCGACCGTCACGCTACTCCCCGGGTCGGGAGGACCGCCGGCAGCGGAGGCGCGACCGGAGCCAGACCCCCGAATGGCGAAGGGGGGGTGCGCCCGAGCGCCCTACCTACCCGGAGGAGGCCACGCCACTGGCACGGTGGATCACGTCCTCCCCAAGGCCAGTAAGGTTCAAACCCCCCCACCTCGCCACCTACAATGGAAGAGGTGACCCCCTCACGCATGTGCAACAATACCGGGGGCGATGGAGGCGCAGGATGTGGATGAGGCGTTCCTGTGCCGGCATTTCTCGCAAATTCTGAGGGACACCGCGTTGGATTGGTATTTCGGCCTACCCGCAAGATCCATTGGGAGCTTTGGCGAGCTGTCCCACAAGTTCTACCAAGAGTTTCAGGCCGGGCGGACAAAGAAGAATCCCATGGACTATCTCAGCACGATAGTCCAAGGAGAAGGGGAGACGACGGGTAGGTACCTGCGCCGCTTTCAGGATGAGAGGCGGGCGGTGGTGGCCTGCGGCGATGAGGTCCTCATGCTGGCCTTCAAGACGGGATTGCGGACTCGGAGCCTCCACAAATC
The DNA here is from genome assembly GCA_030789695.1 of Scilla litardierei. Lineage (NCBI taxonomy): Eukaryota > Viridiplantae > Streptophyta > Magnoliopsida > Asparagales > Asparagaceae > Scilla > Scilla litardierei. Next base: position 30,148,698 of record CM061131.1, on the reverse strand, counting down.
CCTGCTCCGGGATCCGCCTGCCGACTATGAGGCGCTGGTGGCCATGGCGGAGAGGCATGCATTGGCCGAAGAGACTCTCGGCACAAAGGCCCTATTTCCCCCGGCGAAGCCGCTCCAAGGCGAGCCCCGATCACACCCTCGGCCAAGGCAGGAAGAGGGGCATCGAGGGCGTGACCAGCTGGCCCAACCAAGGCGCAAACCGGCGGAGTGACGCCCGCAAGATCACCCGGGCCCAGCCCGAGAGTTCGCCCCGGCCCAAGGGCCCGCCCGAGTCATCCCGAGACAAGAAGGCCCCCTACGGGCGCAGTACACGCAGCTCAACGCCCCCTGATAGATGTGATGGCCATGGCAACGAGAGCCGGACTGCTGCCGGAGCCACCCCGGGAAATGAAGTCGGATCCGGCCTGGAGAGATTTCCAGAAATATTGCCGATACCACCGGGACCACGGCCATGACACCGATGACTGCTTCACCCTCAAAAGGGAAATCAAGCGGATGATCCAGGCGGGCCACCTCGGGGGCTTCGTCGGAGGCAGAATGCCAGACCGAGAGGAGGGGAACCACCGGAGGACACGAAGAGCAGACCCTCCAACGCATGGTGAGCGGGAAGAGCCTCTCCCCCCAAAACCGGTCATGCGCATAAACACGATATGTGGCGGGCCATCCTCCGGAGGAGCGTCATCGTCAAGCAAAAAGGCGTACGCGAGGCAAGTGATGACGGCGGGTTTCGGAGGGGATCCGAGGGGGAGAAGGATAACCTACCCTTCCATTACTTTCAGCGACGAGGATCTAGAGGGAGTAGAGCTGCCCCACGATGACGCCATCGTCATCGAGGCCCAAATAGGGACGGCCATCGTCAGCCGCCTCCTGATCGACACAGGGATCTCTTGCGACATTCTGTTTATGTCCACCATCGAAAAGATGGGGTTAAGGCCGACGGACCTGAGACCCTGCACCGGACCCCTCGTAGGCTTCACCGGTCACTCGACCCCTATTGTAGGAGTGATCACCTTACCGATAACTCTCGGAGAAGAACCGCAGGTCGTGTCCCGAATGACTCTGTTCGTTGTGGTCAACATTGCGTCAGCGTACAACGGGATCATAGGACGACCCTACATAGCGGCCATCGGAGCGCTCCCCAGCCTGCTCCACCAGATGGTCAAGTTCCAAACCCTCCGAGTGGTGGGGTCAGTGCGGGGAAGCCAGAAGCTGTCCAGAAGCTGCTACGTGGGATCGACCAAACACAAGGGTCCAGAGGGAAACCTGATGGTCGACCTACCCGGGGGAAGGAACGACTCCTACCACCAAAGGCCGGCTCCTGCTGACGGCACCGCGGAAGAGGACCAGACCTGCCGCGCCCGTCCCGGCCCCCCTTGACGAGGGCGGGCTAATCCCTCGGAAGAACGCGGAATGCCAATCGTGATGTAGTCAGAAACTGTAAGTCTTGAATGAAATATCCTTTTTCCTATTGCATCTTCGAATTTCGCCATTTCCACCTGAAAATTTCAGCCCAAAAACGCAAGACTCCGGGGCAGGACCAATTCTCGCCACCCAAACCGGAGAGGGGCACGGGCCGAGCTACGCGCTCGCTCCCCCCACTAAAGAAGACCTCCGAGGCAAGCTCACGGAGCTTAGCCACCCAAACCGGAGCGCCATATGCAGGGTATGCGACGGCCCAATACTCGTCCGACTATAGAGGCTGCGGGGAGGCGACGGCCCAATACCCGCCCTCTCAAAGACTCCAGGGCAGGACCAATCCTCGCCACCCAAACCGGAGAGGGGCACGGGCCGAGCTATGCGCTCGCTCCCCCACCAAAGAAGACCTCCGGGGCAAGCTCACGGAGCTTAGCCACCCAAACCGGAGCGCCATATGCGGGGTAGGCGACGGCCCAATACCCGTCCAACAATAGAGGCTGCGGGGAGGCGACGGCCCAATACCCGCCCTCTCAAAGACTCCGGGGCAGGACCAATCCTTGCCACCCAAACCAGAGAGGGGCACGGGCCGAGCTACGCGCTTGCTCCCCCTCACCAAAGAAGACCTCCGGGGCAATCTCACGGAGCTTAGCCACCCAAACCGGAGCGCCATATGCGGGGTAGGCGACGGCCCAATACCCGTCCGACTATAGAGGCTGCGGGGAGGCGACGGCCCAATACCCGCCCTCTCAAAGACTTCGGGGCAGGACCAATCCTCGCCACCCAAACCGGAGAGGGGCACGGGCTGAGCTACGCGCTCGCTCCCCCCCACTAAAGAAGACCTCCGGGGCAAGCTCACGAAGCTTAGCCACCCAAACCGGAGCGCCATATGCGGGGTAGGTGACGGCCCAATACCCGTCCGACTATAGAGGCTGCGGGGAGGCGACGGCCCAATACCCGCCCTCTCAAAGACTCCGGGGCAGGACCAATCCTCGCCACCCAAACCGGAGAGGGGCACGGGCCGAGCTATGCGCTCGCTCCCCCACCAAAGAAGACCTCCGGGGCAAGCTCACGGAGCTTAGCCACCCAAACCGGAGCGCCATATGCGGGGTAGGCGACGGCCCAATACCCGTCCAACAATAGAGGCTGCGGGGAGGCGACGGCCCAATACCCGCCCTCTCAAAGACTCCGGGGCAGGACCAATCCTTGCCACCCAAACCAGAGAGGGGCACGGGCCGAGCTACGCGCTTGCTCCCCCTCACCAAAGAAGACCTCCGGGGCAATCTCACGGAGCTTAGCCACCCAAACCGGAGCGCCATATGCGGGGTAGGCGACGGCCCAATACCCGTCCGACTATAGAGGCTGTGGGGAGGCGACGGCCCAATACCCGCCCTCTCAAAGACTTCGGGGCAGGACCAATCCTCGCCACCCAAACCGGAGAGGGGCACGGGCCGAGCTACGCGCTCGCTCCCCCCACCAAAGAAGACCTCCGGGGCAAGCTCATGGAGCTTAGCCACCCAAACCGGAGCACCATATGCGGGGTAGGCGACGGCCCAATACCCGTCCGACTATAGAGGCTGCGGGGAGGCGACGGCCCAATACCCGCCCTCTCAAAGACTCCGGGGCAGGACCAATCCTCGCCACCCAAACCGGAGAGGGGCACGGGCCGAGCTACGCGCTCGCTCCCCCCCCACCAAAGAAGACCTCCGGGGCAAGCTCATGGAGCTTAGCCACCCAAACCGGAGCGCCATATGCGGGGTAGGCGACGGCCCAATACCCGTCCGACTATAGAGGCTGCGGGGAGGCGACGGCCCAATACCCGCCCTCTCAAAGACTCCGGGGCAGGACCAATCCTCGCCCCCCAAACCCGAGAGGGGTACGGGCCGAGCTACGTGCTCGCTCCCCCCAAAGAAGACCTCCGGGGTAAGCTCACGGAGCTTAGCCATCCAAACCGGAGCGCCGTATGCGGGGTAGGCGACGGCCCAAAACCCGTCCGACTATAAAGGTGGCAAGGGCCTAGCTACCCACCCTCCCAAAGCGGGCCTGCGATCCTTCATCTCAAACCTCGGGAAACAAATCAGGGCTCGCGGATTGAGGCAACCCTCGCGCATGGCCAACACTGTTGAGCAACACCTGACACCAATAAAGCCGACGACCGAAATGACCCATCAATCCAAAAAGACGCTCGGGGCAGGTGCCACTGATGACAACACGCTTGCTGAAAAACAGGGGTTGATTATTCACATTGGGCACCACCTATCAGGAGCGGTTTCTAAGGGGCACGATCCTAAGCTGGCTCCAGCTCATCGCGTTGAGGGGATGGGGAAGGCTAAAGATATACCATTATAAATACCTCCCTCAGCCCCTTCAAAGGGAGGGGACGAAAGAGATAATTTAAAAGAAGGCCAATCCCTCAGCCCCACTCTCCCCCAAGATGGTGCGGAAATTGCAAGGGACCCCAACCGCCCTGGCGGTCAGTCCCCTCCGACACGATGACCCCCGATAGGTTACTCCTCTTACACGAGGGGCACCCGGGCCGCAGCTCCATGCCTTCCCTTAGACAACTTAAGGTACAGAAACTGGAGCTCCAATGGCATACCGTGCCCCTCCATGGACGCCCCACGGGTGCGGGCGCGACTGGCCGACAACCCGATGGACGGGGCAGACCTGCCAAATCACCCCATCGGGCACTCCAGCGCTCGCCAAAGTCGCACCAGTCTCAGCGGACTCGCGACCCCCCCGTGTAACGACCCGCTCTCGGGGGCCCGTTACTTATTTGATATTTGCGCAAGTTTTGCAGTTAACCAGTGAAATCAAAATAGCCACGATGCAGAGATGTACAAAAATACCCAAATAGTGTCCAATTATTACAATCCATACTGTACAAATGCTCCAACAATGATACATGAAAGAAAGAAAGTACACAACTGAAAATAGCTGTGAAAGCCGCGGTCTCATGGTCGAACTCTGGCGCTATTAACTCTAGAGCATCTGCCTCCATATGTATGTCGTCTGCGGTGCCACGGAAATGGAACCGTAGGTAAGTCACAACAATTCTAAATAAAGAAAGAGAGGTACTGTACAAGTATGACAAAACAGACCAAAGTGAAAGTAAAGTACGGTGCAGTGTCTGTACAAGTGTAGAAAGTAAAAGTACGGCAAGTAAAGTGCGGTGACTGTACTGGCAAGGAAAGTAAAGTGCATGTACTGTAAAGAAAGTAACTGTGCAAGTTACACTAGAACTACGTGACTCAAGTCGGAGAGTACAATATGTGACCGTTCAGTTCGTCTCTTGCCTGGGTGCTACCCAGACTAATGCCGGTACCCAGGCAGCAAGATGGTTTGCCGAAACGCAGGCAGCAGGACAGGGCGCCGAAACACAGGCGACAGGACAGGAAGATCGAACTCTAGTCACTCCCGTACTCTCGCAAACCATGCGTTACCCCGAAACCCCAGTGATGTGTCAATTACAAGTTCTATACAGGATTGTTCCACAGGATGTTCCACATGTTAGTCACACCAGGCCAACTGGTTGACTTCCTCATTGAAAACCAGCAAGTAGGATAAAGACAAGTCCAACACCAAAAGCTGTTACTTCCGTGCTTTGAGCATGTGGTAGTGTGGTTTAGCACACAATTTACCCAAGTTGGTAGTTGCGTGCTACAACCACGAAAGTTGAAAGTTGGCAAAGTAATCTTTAGTTGATTACTTTCATTTTAGTTTTCTAGTTCGGTTCAAGTCAAATAGCCGTTCGAGGCTATAAGAGTGTCAACGGTTCATACGAGCACAGTAAACTAGTTTTCTAAACTTAGAATCTGTCGTGACTTACCTTATCGAGCTTGTCGTGGCAAGACGAGATTGGAGCTGGAAGAGCTGGTGCACGAAGATTGGTACCTGAAATCATAAAAATACTTGGTTAAAGAACACTACTTTTCTATTTAAATAATTTGATCGTCCTGATTTTTAAAACTGAGTGAAACGTTGTCGAAAAGAGTTCTAAATTTTTATATAGACTATATATGATAAAAATAGTTTTACTGCAAGAGATAATATTTTTCGGAAGCTTATAGTAATTTTTAGAATTTTTAAAAGCTTAAAAACAACTTAAAAACCATTTTCCAATTAGTACCGTATATATTCAGGAATTTATTCTGGGTGCAATCTACATCGGAAAGTTGCAAATGAGGTGTCAAAATGACCGTCTCGGAGAGTTATATAACATATATTTTTCTCAAGTATTAGTTTACGTATTTTTGAACGAAAATGACGTATTTATCTTTTAGGGTTAAAAATTAATTCTGGAAAAACTAAGCATCGGATTGAGATGAAACTAGCGCCATTGGGTCCAGAATATCATTTCTGATTTTCTAGAGCTAGTCTCACATTTTTCTGGGCCCTATATATTTAGTTATGGATTATAAACCATAAAACCCATTTATTAATTATTTAAAAATACGAAAAAATGAATTAATCGCGTATTTACAAGTTTGCCATTGTAATTTACCGTTGCTTTTCGTTCGTTGCATGCAGAGGCGGCAGCGGAGATGGGGCGGGGGGCATCGTCGGAGGCCGAGGGGAGCAGCGGCGGTGGCGGCGGTCGTTCGGGGCGAGACGACGGCGGGGGCAGATGAGAGGAGGCGGCTGTGGGCTGCTTCGACTCGGAGGGGACGACGGCGAGGGTCGGAGGCGAGCTACGGCGGCGGGCAGCAGTCGAGGCCGCCGGAGGGTAGAGGGGGGCTGGCGGAGTTGTAGGTGACGGCGGCTGCAGCTCCGACGTCGCGGCGAGGCTCCGAGGGCGGCGACGAGGTCGGAGGAGAGGCGGCGGGTTGCTTCTGGGTGCTCGGGGCGGCGAGGCGAAGGCGGAGGCTGGCAGCGACGGCGTGAGGTGACGATCGGCGGCGGAGCGTGGGTCGAGCCTCCGGCGAGGATCTGAGAGAGTGAGAGAGGGAGATGAGTGAGAGAGGAAGGGTGACATGGAGAGATGACGAGAGCGCGGGGAGAGGGCCGAGAAGTCGGGGGGAGAGAAATCAAAAACGGGAGAGAGAGAGAGAACTCCTGTGTGTGTGTGTTAATATTGGTGAGAAGATGGGTTATTTGCTGAGGGCAGAAGAGAGTGTGGGGAAAATATTTATAGGGTTAGAGAAGTTGGGTAGCTGCATGAACGGTAGATGGGGTTTGAGCTAACAAAGTGGGTGGGGTAGATACGTGTTAGGCTAGGTGGTTAATTAAGGTAGTTAAGTAGGGGTTAAAAAGCTATTAGTGAAATTCATTTTGTACGAAATTACGAAAATGCCCCTACTAGTAAACGTGTCCGAAAAATTACGAAAACATACCCACGGGATCGTATCATCATGAGGATCGCGAATACGAAGACCGTTTCAGGGTTTGGGCTACGGGGATACTAGTTTTTGGCCAAAACGTTTAGAAAGCGGGTTTGCGGGTTCTAAATTGAAATGATATCAGAAAATTACGAAATTAATGTGGGGAGCTCTAAATGATCATAGGATGCTACTGCAGAAGTTTGAAAACGTTTTGAAGACGTTTGAATAGAAAATAAATTCATTGAGCCAAAACAGCAATATCTGAAACTGAATTTTTATCAGATCTTTTAGAGGGATTTGATGAAATCCGATCTTACCAAAATACTCCATAACTAGTCTGGTACTCCAAAATATTTTTATAGGAGATTTTTGAAATCAGTTTTGTTATAAAACTCTTGACTACATTTATAAAGAGATTTTAAAATGTTAAAAATACGTTAAGCACGTAAATTGAAGTGTTGAAAAATACAGGTCGTTACATTCTACCCTCCTTAAAATAATTTCGTCCTCGGAATTAAAAAATATTTTTGAAACAAATAATTGATATTATAAAGAAGCTCAAGCAAATAACTGATAGAAAGATAATAATCTTTGTAAATCAGGTTGTAAATAACATGAAATGTGATAAGAAAATAAGGGATGTGACTAATATATATTATCACCATAGCTGCTTCCGATTTATCAAGTAGGCAAAACATAAAATAATGGCATTACTCGGAAATGATAATGAGGATGATGATGACATCTGTTCGAACTTGGGACCTGATCAGGTGAAAAGTCAATAGCAAGTACACCAAAGAGAAGAACGGAGCGTCTAGAATATATAAACGATGATTGCATGGTCTCAATCATGTAAATCATCGCCATAGCATACAAAAACGTAAGGGATAAACCTAGTGCGTCCTTACGGTTACAACTTAACCAACCGAACACAAAGGACTTCATCTGCCATGCTACCAGATTACAAGCCATTACCCAGATCAACACATACAGGCAAGTATAAGGCCAACTCTCGAGGGTCAAGATCATCGCTACCACTTGTCCCAGCAGTCTCCATAACATCCAACAAGAAACCAACATCCTAGCCGTCTCCCAAATCCGAGCACAAGACCGACATCCAACTTCAACGCCTAAGCCCAAAAGTATGCCAATACCCAACCCCAAAGATACTGCTTGCCAATACCATAGGTCGACATCTACGGTAAACACCATCAGCCCTAAGCAGTTCAACGACCAAAAACTCAGGAACCTACAAGCACTAAGGAGCACCCCTAAGAAGCACTCGAAGCTGGGCAGCTCAAGGGGGAAGAACCAGAAAAAGGAGCTCCCAATGATACCAAGGGCGGCGGGTTCCCAATATCCCGACCACACGGCCAAAGCAAGGGTGGCGGCGAGGGTTGTTGCTAAGCCTAACAGACCCCAAGGTCGTCGGTGGGCCATCGGCGGCTGTCGGTTCGCGGCGGCGAGGGCTGCGATGGGCTGATGATCCATGGCGAGGAGCTAGGGCCTACGGGATGGAGCGAAGCGGAAGCGGAAGCTGGCGGATCTTCGGGTGAGGCTGGCGGATCGGAGATCGGAGCGGCGATGCGAGGTCTGATCGAGCTCGCTTGGGGAAGAGGCCGGGAGGAGGAGCGAAGGGGAACCACGGGGTGGCTTGGAGAGGAAGGAGAGGGGTTAAAACGGGGGGAATGGGCACCAAAAGTCGGGGTTAGGTAGGGTAGGGTTCGGCGGGCACGGGTCTCGAGGGGGAAGCAGACAAACGAAATAAAGAGGGGGGAGGAAGGTGGTCGGTGGGAAAGGAAGTCAAACCCGTGGAGAGAGAAAATCGGGTACAAGATAGAAGTATGGGCTAGAAGAGAAATACGAGTTCAAGAAGGATGCAAACAGCCTACACTTACCATCCTTTAATACTTCTGAGCGTCCTTCGATCCGCTTCCGTTGTCGAATTCGAACTCCTGGTGATCGAAAATTGAATGCTACCCTCCTTAAAATAAACGTAGCTAGAGTTCAGATGAACTAAAAGTGATTAGGAAGAATTATAAGAATTAGTAGAATGATCAGAAGGCCATCACTAGCTAAAGAAAGGGGTGCTAGTGAGGAAGATCGATGGCGTTACATAATCAAGATTCACGTCCTTGCGGTCCAGCGGATACGGCCAGGGAAGTGACTAAGCCAGGATCACTTATGCCCAGTCTAGCCAGGTTGATCCAACAGACTTTAGCCAAGCACATTGACCGGTATCATGGTCCATTGAAGGAAGATCATCATTCATATGAGTGCCACCGACAACTGAAGGAAAGGTGATGAAGTGGGTAGATAGTTCAAAGGATGAAAAATCACGATAACTGCTAGCAAAAGAGGTTACTAGGGAGGGTATAACCAAGAATGGAACACGAATTCCTAAGCAAGGGTTAAGAGTTCAAAGGAAGTAAGGAAGACCTAATGAAGATGGTAATAAGGACACTTCACCCGTATATCCAATACAGGTGAACACTCGAGACATCCCGTACTCGAGGTTAATTTGAGTATCTTATATTATACATCCTGATCTTGCTATAATGTTCACGAGGTAGTTAGCGAGGACCTGCGTAGGGCCACCAAACTTGTAACGACCCGCTCTCGGGGGCCCGTTACTTATTTGATATTTGCGCAGGTTCTGCAATTAACCAGTGAAATCAAAATATCCACGATGCAGAGATGTACAAAAATACCCAAATAGTGTCCAATTATTACAATCCATACTGTACAAATGCTCCAACAATGATACATGAAAGAAAGAAAGTACACAACTGAAAATAGCTCTGAAAGCTGCGGTCTCATGGTCGAACTCTGGCGCTATTAACTCTAGAGCATCTGCCTCCATATGTATGTCGTTTTCGGTGCCACAGAAATGGAACCGTAGGTAAGTCACAACAATTCTAAATAAAGAAAGAGAGGTAATGTACAAGTATGACAAAACAGACCAAAGTGAATGTCACGCCCCGCTTCCCAAAAATGTGGAGCGAGACGTGAGAAGGTCCGCACAAACTTGAAGCTGTGAAGCTCCAAGTCTGATAAGCGTAAAAAAAACACTTATTATGGCAAGTCCTTGCAAAGCGAAACGAAACAACAATGATAATAAGGAAATGAGACGACATTTTATTGAATCTCCAAATGTCCATAAACAAATTACAATATCGCAGAAAAGCCACCAGGCTAAAGGAAAAAGAGTCTAAGGCCTAAACATGGCCAACAAGGAATAACATACATACAAGGGTGCCACGCACCGACAACTAACAGGAATCCTAAAACATAAAGGAAAACTCAACAAGTCACCGGTGTCCACAAGACTCCTCCTCAGTAAACACAACGTCCTCTGCAATAAGCTCTGGCTCGGCAACTAACATGCGACACCCAAAGAGAAATGGGCACATGTCAGCAAGTCTGAAAAGACTTGAGCAAGGAAACTGAAAGGAAGGTAAACTAGCAACCTAGCAGTTATAGTATGCATGACATGGCAGTTATAACATGAGTGCACAAGCAAGACATGGCGAGACAATAAGTACAAGAGAACAATTATCGGGACAAGACAAGAGTAGCCAAGCTACTAACAATCTCAATCATTTCACGTTGTTTTGTAGATGTTTACGCCCTTCAGCTGAATGGTACATCATTCACACCGATCGGCACTAAACACTATTCACGTTTCACTGTTGTTTGTAGATGTTTACGCCCTTCAGCTGAATGGTACATCATTCACACCGATCGGCACTAAACACTACCCCACCCCAGAGTTTACGCCTTACAACTGCAGTTGCTGATCGGGCAGACCCCCAGTTGACTGGCCGCTTAACCCTTACCCCATCCCACACGTAAATAAGCCAGGGTCCCTGTACATGAGCCCAGCAAGTGAGCCAGGGTTGCCCCGCACGGGAGCTTGTTTCTTAGTTCACAATTCAATATCGAGCGTTGGGGTTAGCAACTCATTATGCTCGCTTCTGGTCACGAGCCAGGAACTATCAGTTTTGTAGCGTGAGCTACACATTCACGATGAACAATCGATTTATGCAATGTCATGAACAGATATTTGCGTACCGTTAATTGTATTTAAACGTGACAGGTAAAATGCAATGACATGAACAATATTCGCGTACCGTTAATTGTAATTAAACATGACATACAAGCATGATAAGGGTGACGGACCAAGCTTCGTTGTCAAGCTAGGTCAATGGCGTCTAGACGGCTATCCTTTCACCGTCTAGTCTCTTTTACGCTAAAACAAGGAAATGGCCTAAGACATGGCCCAAATCAAGAGATGCAAGTTTCACTTGCCTAGCACCGGGGATGATGATCACGAAGGTTCGTCTCGCGGATGCTAATCTACGGGAAAATCGCTGTTATGGAGAGACAACCATCAAAACAACATTCATTCATTAGGGTTTCATAAAAAATACAAATAGGTTATGAAAACATCGAGAGATCGATTTCTTACCGAGAGGTGGCGGAAGAAACACTCCGGAGAACCTATGGATCAGATCTGGAAAGGATGGAGAAGTTTGGAGAACTAGGGTTTTTGGGGGATTTTGGGGATTTGATGAGATTTGGGGAAGATGAGAGGTGGAATGAGTTGATGGAGGGTTTAGATGATGGATCTTGGGCTTAGAATGAAGGAATAAGGCTTGGAGGAAGATGGGGGCTCAATGGAGGAGAAACTAGGGTTTTGGGTCGAGTGGAGGAAGAAGAAAACGTTTGGGAGGGGTTTAAATAGGATGGGCTGGCGGCTGCCCAGAAATTAGGGTTTTAACACAGACTAGTCGGTCAAAGAGCAACCACTGACCGACTAGTTAGGCAACTAGTCGGTCGGTCGACCAACGCAGACCGACTAAGTGTAAACAGTAACTTCTGAACGAAAATAGGATTTGGATTTAGTCGGTCGATGAACAAATGCTGACCGACTAGTTCCTCATCTAGTCGGTCGATGAACGTTCTTAGACCGACTAAGAATGAACAGTACTCGACTGTTCAGAAGAACGAAGAATTAGTCGGTCTGAGTACATAACTTAACCGACTAGTTTGACAACTAGTCGGTCGAAAGATGAACTTAGACCGACTAAACAGATACAGTAACTCCTGAATTATAATCAAAGCCCACTAGTCGGTCCATTAAGGATTGCCGACCGACTAGATTGAAATCTAGTCGGTTGGTTCTCCTTCTTGAACCAACTAACGTGCACGAAAAGTGTCGATTCGAAGCGCGAAGCTTCGGGAAGATTTCTATGGCTTCTAGGATCGATTTATACTCTAAGATATGAGCGATTTGAAGCTCGTCACGAATGACTTACTCCGAAATCGACGATCGAAGGAAGAAGCTAGAAAATCACGACGAAACGATCGAAAGTGAAAGCTATGGCAACGAAAACCACACATCCAAGGAGAAAATCCACCAAGCATATATTTTAATATAGATAATCCAATTACATGAAAACCAGTCGTTACATCCTACCCACCTTAGAATAAAGTCCGTCCTCGGACTTTCTAACTATAGCTATATCTAGTCACCCTAGTAACTACCCTCAATCAATATCACATCAAAATTTCAACCAAGTACATTCATTTCAAGTGCTTATATATATACTCTAGGTAGTCAATTATTAACACCACGGAAGTAAATATATATTCACGCACATAGTACACTTATACTTATTATAATCAAACAACTTCATTCACGTATTCAAATCATTCATATATGCAAGTATATTCCATATAACTATAAAACACTTATTACACACTATATGAAAATAACCAAGTCTCTTACTTATTAGAAAATAATTTCACACTAGAAATGTAACGACTTGTAATTTTCGTAAACATTTAAGCTAAATATTTAAAGTAATTTCATTTTAAAAGACATTTTGTTGATCAGGAGTTTTAAACGGATTTCAAAAATTCTTATAAAAATATTTAGAAACACTAGACTTATTATAAAGTATTTCAGCAATTTCAGATTTCCTCAAATCCCCGTAACATTTCTGTTAAAATTCATCTTCCAAAATTACCGTTTTGATTCGACGAATTTATTTTCTATACAAACGTCTTCAAAACGTTTTCAAACTTCTATGGTAACATTCAATGATCATTTAGGGCTTCCCACATTAATGTCGTAATTTTCTGAAGTCAAATCAATAGGGAATCCGTTTACCCGCTTCCTAAATGTTTTGGCCAAAAACTAGTATCCCCATAGCCCAAACCCTGGAATGGACCTCGTATTCGCGATCCACGCGACGAAACGAACCCGTGGGTATGTTTTTGTAATTTTTCGGACACGTTTACTAGTAGGGGCAAAATCGTAATTTTGTATTTTTGACATTATCTGCTAATTACGTTTTAACCTTTTTACTTAATCACTAATTACCCTATTAACTATTAATTACCTCTACCTAACCCTAGCCGTAAGTACCCATGAGGTTCACGCCTCACCCCAATTTCTAACCTTAGTCAAATTTTCACCTAAACCTAATTAATTTTTGTTGACTAAGTATTAACTACTACTAGATTTTATATTAATTAAGTTTAGTATTTAAACCCTCGTTGGTTGTCTTCCCCCTCAGCACAACCCATACTCACGCACCCACCTCCTCTCTTTCGATCTCTCTCTACTTGTGCTTCTCCTCCGCCCACGTTTAGTTTCCCACGTTCTCCACCGCCGGCCTTCGTGCTCCCGTCACCAAGCTCCGACAGCCCGAACAAGATCAGCTGCACTCGCCGTAGCCATGCTCCGACGAGAGAGCACGCCACCTCGACCCCCCAGCTCCGTCATCGTCGTCGACGGTCAGACCACGAAGCTCCGGAGTCCGCCCTTGCCACTCGCCGCTTCCACCTCCCTCGGCGAAGCCACCACCGCCCCACGGCGAGCTCCCCTCCACCGCCGTAGCTCCACGTCAGCCTCGTCTTGCAGTGCTACGGATCTAACCCCGTCGACAGCAGCTGACCACCGCCTGAGCCCGCCCCGCTCTTCGAAACCCGCTATCGCCGCTACCGTGCTCGACCAGTCGCCTCGCCGTCGAGAGAAGCAACAGCAGCAACAGCAGCTGCCTTTCACCGCCTCCGGCCCCGCCTGACGCCGTCGTCGACTCCGCCGCACCGCCGAGACCCCGACCGCGCCGACCGCTGCCGCCCACGTCGCCTCCGACCTCCGCCGTCGGTCGACGAGCAACAGCACCCGCTGTCGACAAATATTAACGGTGGGTTGCGTAAATTTAATTCAATGGCAAACTTGTAAATACGAAGAACTTTCGTATTTACGTATTATTAAATAATTATTAATTGAGTTTTAGGGTTTGTAATCTATAACTAATTATATAAGCACCTGAAAAATGTGTGGATAGCCCCAGAAAATCAGAAACGATGTTCCGGACCCAATGTCACTAGTTTCATCTCAATCCGATGCCTAGTTTTTCCAGAATTAATTTTTGAACCCAAAACTTAAATACGTCATTTTCCTTTAAAAATTCAAAACTTCTTATTTTTACGTAAACTTATATATGATAAAAATATATGTTAAAGAACTCTCCGAGACGGTCATTTTGACAGCTTATTTGCAACTTTCCGATGTAGATTGCATCCGGAATAAATTGTTGAATAAATACATTAGTAATTGAAAAATATTTTTTAAATTGATTTTGAGCTTTGAAAAATTATAAAAGTTAACAGAAGCATCTGAAAAATATTTTCTCTTGCAGAAAAATTATTTTCATCATATCTAGGCTATAGAAAAATTTAGAACGTTTTCCGACACCGTTTTAGCCAGTTTTGAAAATCAGAACGATCGGATTATTTAGATAGGAACGTTGCGTGTTTTTAATCAATGTTTTTGTGTTGCAGGTACCAACTATTGTGCACCTACTTCAGAGGAAGCACTAGATCAAATTCCGGCTAGCTACGACAGCCTCGAAACTAGTAAGTCACGACTAATTCTAAAGTTAGAAAATTAGATAAGTGTACCTGTATGAACTTAGGACATCACTATAGCCTTAGAACGGCTATTGACTTGAACCGAACTAGAAACCTAGTCTAATAGGAAAAGTAATCAACTACAGATTACTTTGCCAACTTTCAACTTTGGTGGTTATTAAACACAAACATCAACTTGGGTAAATTGTGTGCTATACAACACTTCTACATGCTCGAAGCATGGAATCTGTATTACTGTTGTTGGACTTGTCTTTATCCTCACTTCGCTTGGCTAGCTTGCTTTGAAAAGAATGTCTGGCTTTCTGGTTTTCAATAAGAAAGTCAACCAGTTGACTTGGTTTGACTAGCAACATGTGGAACAGCTTGTATCTTGTGGAATATCGTGTGGAACATCTCGTGGAACATCATGAAAAGGAAATGTACACAAAACACACTTCACTGGGGTTTTGGGGTAACTCATAGTTTGAGAGAGTATGGGAGTGACTGGAGTTCAATCTTCCCGTCCCGCTGCCTGTGTTTCGGCATACCGTCCCGCTGCCTGTGTTTCGGCAAAATACATGTACCGTGCCTGTGTTTCGGCATTCGTCTGGGTCGCGCCCAGGCAAGAGATGAACTTGATGGTCATATATTGTACTCTCCGACTTGAGTCACGTAGCATAGTTACTTTTGCACAGTCACTTTTAATTTACGCACTACAGTCACCTTTACTTTACGCAGTACATACACTTTACTTACTACACCTGTACAGTCACCTTTACTTTACGCAGTACATACACTTTACTTACTACACCTGTACAGTCACCAGTACTTTACTTGTCGTACTTCTAGCTACAGCAGTAGTATGTTTCACTTGCCTAGTCTGCTTTACACTTGCACTACCATAGTATAATGGTTCTCTCCTTTCAGTTCAGTTCGCCTTTACTTTTCAGTTGTACTCAGTACTTTACTTTTCACTCTGCTCTGCTTGTACGTAGTTACTTTTGTCATACTTGTGCACTGCTTCTTTTCTATATTAGAATTGTTGTGACTTACCTACGGTTCCATTTCCGTGGCACCGCAGACGACGTACAGATGAAGATAGATGCTCCTGAGCTAATAGCGCCAAAACGTTCAACTGCAGCTTCCAGAGTTATTTTCACTTATGTACTCTTCTCCTTTCATGTATATTTGTTGGGACATCTTGTACGGTACGGGTTGTAATAATTGGACACTATTTGAGTATTTTTGTACATCTCTGCATCGTGGCTATTTTGTTTTCACTGGTAACCTGGAGGACCTGCGCAAATATCAAATAAGTAACGGGCCCCCGGGGGCGGGTCGTTACAAGAAAATACCATCGGAATCTACACGTATAGGTAACTACCTATGGACAAGACAATAAGGGTACACTAGTCCCTATATCTCCTAGTATGCGCCAAACAAGCATCATGCGAACTCACACCATACGATTGTTAAAACAAGTTCACTATATCTATTATACATTCACAATCATTATAATTTCACAATTTATAGTCATTCAAATGCATGCACACATTTCACCATATTATCACTCCATATATAGTCCTATAGCTATAATCACGTCACACCACACATACCATAGTCACCAATTCCTATAATTATCACATACTTACCCGTGCATGGTGCACACCCACATACGCTAATATTTCATTCATATATACACCAATCACACCACTATATGCTTAGCACATCCACGCACCTAGTTTAGCTAACACACATATATTCACGCAACCAAATCCTTAGTGAATAACTACACCACAAGACCAACTCACATAACTATATATTGGTATAGCCACCCACAGTCGTGTGCGTAACACAACCAGGCACAAACAATCCAAACATTATACATACATCATCCATCACTATACACCAACCACATACAATACACCAATGTACATAGAGTGTACCCACTCAAGCTTGAGTGAGACTCAAAATCATGGCGGAATAATTCCATATACGTAACATAGCATCCATATATATGCCAATACTAGCTAATGCATACACGTCTACCAACATAACCACATACATATCTAAATGTCAAACACCCTCAATATCTAACCAGGTAACATCACATATTTCGATCACTTCATATACCATGATATTATTACAAACATCAGCACACCTATAATTACAATACTCTCCCTAATAAAAGTATTTACCTATAGTCACACCCAAGTATCGTATATATTCATACCATATCCATCCACCTTGAATTGGTACATCAATACACATTCACTTCATACATAAGTTAAGATATGCAGTAGTCGGGTATACCTCAAGGTATACACGCATACGACATCTCATAAAAACAAGTAATACCAATCAAACATTATAATCCTACTATCATATGTATATCACACTTACACTCATGCAGCTAATACATAACTACCTACACACAATATACCAATACCAACCACAAACAACTTCATATGCACCATGAAATTAAATACACTACGACGACACATCAAATTACACTAATGGGGCCCACCAAACTATATCAAGGTTGACACGGCGACGACAAGCTCTATTGGCTAGACAAAAGGAAAGAAATTGAAATCAAGAGCGTAATGAATAGAAGGATCGAAAAGCATGAAAACGGTTGTGCAATGATGTAATGATGCTCCATTAGGACACATGGAAAATAGTGTAAATAACATATTCTAAAATACGAAAAGTTTGAAAACCGTTATACTTCAAAGTTGGAGTCCTTTTCCGTATAAAAATATTTAGAGGTCGACAAAACAAATTGTTTGAAATAAGTTTGAGTCGAATATACATAATAGGAGAAAACGGTTCATTGGCTCACGTAAGGTCATTAAAAGAAAGTGAATCATTCACACGAATTTTGAGGTCGTAGTTTAGAAAATATCACACGGTAGTAACTTAATAACGTTCGCAAAGTTGGAAATGAAATTAATTGAAAAAAAGTTTAAACTCAGATTGAATGCTTTCAAAATCCTTGAGCCAGGGAAAATTTAAAGTAATCAATATTGAAACTACTTTTAGAGGAATCAGGATTTGCCACAAAGAGACTGCTTTACACAAAGCTCTTAACATACGAGCACCACGAGCCTGGTGCTGATATAAAAATAATTGAAATTCCATTTAGGTTAGAAATTATTCTAAAGGCATGTATGGTGAACGGAAAGATAACACTAGCTATTAGTAGTATTATCAAAATTTGTAGTGAAACTTAAAAATCAAATTTATGGAGGGTCTAGATCAGAAAAAGGTTATGAAATAATGATTTTTACAAAAATCTGAAATAGGGGAAACGAGGAGCATAACGGTCGTAGTACTGATATATAAAAATTAATTGAAGCTCTACTTTAGAAATCATTTTTTTAGAAATATGTATGGCGAATGGAAAGATAATAACATCTTAGTGGTATGGAAGTAAGTGGGGGAAAATATATACATATATAGGATTATTAAATTGGTAGTAAACTTTGAAACCGAATTTTTGGAGGTCTAAATCAGGAAAGGGTTTCGAAAAGTAATTTTACAAAAATCTGAACTATGGAAAAAGTTGAGCATAAAATCGACTCGCTGAAAGCTGAAGTCCCATGTGACTTGAAAGGCATATAAGAAGCAAACATGATGCGGTATTCGAATAAGTTTTAATGGCATAAGTAAGAAAATAAATTTATAATTCAGGTTAGGAAAAACAAAAGTACGGTTCAGAAGAAAATTGGTATATGAAAGGAGGCAAGTCATTTATATTGATATGAAAATATAGGCTGAAGAATATTATAAACCAATAATCAAAAAATCTCGACAAAAGTTTCAATGTTCAGAAAAGAACAAATAAATTTTAAGTCGCGAAAGAGTACGAAACCTAATATATGCATTAAAAGTTCGCGAGCAAATTCAAACTTAGCGAAAGAGGAACATCGAAAATACTTTTAGAGGAAACAAGGATTTGCCGCAAGAATAGGTTGGTAAAAGACTTGAAGTACGGGTACGACAAACTTGTAATTAGTATATATTTATAAATTAATTGGAGTTCTATTTATCTTGAAAGAAGTATTTTGAAGTACGTACGGTAAATAGCTAAAATGAATTTCACGATAGTAGGAGAGGTGGTATATCGAATCATCGAAATAGTAGTAAAGTTTTGAGATCGAGAAGCGAAGATATATGTTAGAAAATGGTTACAAGATAGTAATTTAAAATTACGGCCAAATAGTTTTTCAAAATCTAAGAACAACTTTTAGCTCAAATGGAAGTAATGGAAATATATTGAAAGAAGGTTTAAAACAAAGTTTAAAATCAAGTGGAAACTTTTAATAAGGGAAAATTTGAAAACGACTTTGGGAGAATCAAGATTTGCAACGGGAAAGATTTGAAGGGTCAACGATAATAGTAAGAAGGGGATCATGTGAATCAAGGGCAATGAAGGTGGTCGTGTGAGGCATGCACCTAAATCACAATGCAAGAAAACCATGATGAAGATCTACGGTCAGTAACACCAAAGTGTAGTGACCAGGAAAGATTGAATCGGGGGGGGGGGGGGGGGGGGGGGGGGGGGGGGGGTTCTAATCATCGGGTTAACTAAAGGCCAAGGGATTTTGGTCGGATGATCAAAACATAAATACGCCTAGGTTATGACTTAGGAAAATCTACGGAAACTCCTACGGTCAACCAACCAAGGATTTTGGAACTAAGCGCTAAGACTCTCTAGGGCTAGACAGCGATGAAATGAGTCCAGCTGGGTCCGAAATCGATGAACCCAAGCGAACGGCTAAAGAAATCCTAGGAATCTATCATGGTCAGGGCTAGACAGAAACCACTAAGATAACTCTTAAGACTATCATAGCGATCACTAGCATGGAATCTAACTAACAATCAATGATCCCTAACTAGCAAGCTCAAACTTCTAACTAAGTCTCACTATAGTCCTGACCTAATGGATTTCCTATCAAGCTGGGACAGGTGCTCTAACACGCCTACTAGCCACCTAAGACATAGGAACGCTAAAAACCTAGACTCCGGGCTTATAACTTGGATGTTCCAATTTATTTAATGGAAATTCTATAATTATTATTGTTGTTCAGATAGTTCGCATTTGCAAATGGACCTGCATGGGCCACCACTAAAACCTGTCACGCCCCGCTTCCCAAAAATGTGGAGCGAGACGTGAGAAGGTCCGCACAAACTTGAAGCTGTGAAGCTCCAAGTCTGATAAGCGTAAAAAACACTTATTATGGCAAGTCCTTGCAAAACGAAACGAAACAACAATGATAATAAGGAAATGAGACGACATTTTATTGAATCTCCAAATGTCCATAAACAAATTACAATATCGCAGAAAAGCCACCAGGCTAAAGGAAAAAGAGTCTAAGGCCTAAACATGGCCAACAAGGAATAACATACATACAAGGGTGCCACGCACCGACAACTAACAGGAATCCTAAAACATAAAGGAAAACTCAACAAGTCACCGGTGTCCACAAGACTCCTCCTCAGCAAACACAACGTCCTCTGCAATAAGCTCTGGCTCGGCAACTAACATGCGACACCCAAAGAGAAAGGGGCACATGTCAGCAAGTCTGAAAAGACTTGAGCAAGGAAACTGAAAGGAAGGTAAACTAGCAACCTAGCAGTTATAGTATGCATGACATGGCAGTTATAACATGAGTGCACAAGCAAGACATGGCGAGACAATAAGTACAAGAGAACAATTATCGGGACAAGACAAGAGTAGCCAAGCTACTAACAATCTCAATCATTTCACGTTGTTTTGTAGATGTTTACGCCCTTCAGCTGAATGGTACATCATTCACACCGATCGACACTAAACACTATTCACGTTTCACTGTTGTTTGTAGATGTTTACGCCCTTCAGCTGAATGGTACATCATTCACACCGATCGGCACTAAACACTACCCCACCCCAGAGTTTACGCCTTACAACTGCAGTTGCTGATCGGGCAGACCCCCAGTTGACTGGCCGCTTAACCCTTACCCCATCCCACACGTAAATAAGCCAGGGTCCCTGTACATGAGCCCAGCAAGTGAGCCAGGGTTGCCCCGCACGGGAGCTTGTTTCTTAGTTCATAATTCAATATCGAGCGTTGGGGTTAGCAACTCATTATGCTCGCTTCTGGTCACGAGCCAGGAACTATCAGTTTTGTAGCGTGAGCTACACATTCACGATGAACAATCGATTTATGCAATGTCATGAACAGATATTCGCGTACCGTTAATTGTATTTAAACGTGACAGGCAAAATGCAATGACATGAACAATATTTGCGTACTGTTAATTGTAATTAAACATGACATACAAGCATGATAAGGGTGACGGACCAAGCTTCGTTGTCAAGCTAGGTCAATGGCGTCTAGACGGCTATCCTTTCACCGTCTAGTCTCTTTTACGCTAAAACAAGGAAATGGCCTAAGACATGGCCCAAATCAAGAGATGCAAGTTTCACTTGCCTAGCACCGGGGATGATGATCACGAAGATTCGTCTCGCGGATGCTAATCTACGGGGAAATCGCTGTTATGGGGAGACAACTATCAAAACAACATTCATTCATTAGGGTTTCATAAAAAATACAAATAGGTTATGAAAACATCGAGAGATCGATTTCTTACCGAGAGGTGGCGGAAGAAACACTCCGGAGAACCTATGGATCAGATCTGGAAAGGATGGAGAAGTTTGGAGAACTAGGGTTTTTGGGGGATTTTGGGGATTTGATGAGATTTGGGGAAGATGAGAGGTGGAATGAGTTGATGGAGGGTTTAGATGATGGATCTTGGGCTTGGAATGAAGGAATAAGGCTTGGAGGAAGATGGGGGCTCAATGGAGGAGAAACTAGGGTTTTGGGTCGAGTGGAGGAAGAAGAAAACGTTTGGGAGGGGTTTAAATAGGATGGGCTGGCGGCTGCCCAGAAATTAGGGTTTTAACACAGACTAGTCGGTCAAAGAGCAACCACTGACCGACTAGTTTGGCAACTAGTCGGTCGGTCGACCAACGCAGACCGACTAAGTGTAAACAGTAACTTCTGAACGAAAATAGGATTTGGATTTAGTCGGTCGATGAACAAATGCTGACCGACTAGTTCCTCATCTAGTCGGTCGATGAACGTTCTTAGACCGACTAAGAATGAACAGTACTCGACTGTTCAGAAGAACGAAGAATTAGTCGGTCTGAGTACATAACTTAACCGACTAGTTTGACAACTAGTCGGTCGAAAGATGAACTTAGACCGACTAAACAGATACAGTAACTCCTGAATTATAATCAAAGCCCACTAGTCGGTCCATTAAGGATTGCCGACCGACTAGATTGAAATCTAGTCGGTTGGTTCTCCTTCTTGAACCAACTAACGTGCACGAAAAGTGTCGATTTGAAGCGCGAAGCTTCGGAAAGATTTCTATGGCTTCTAGGATCGATTTATACTCTAAGATATGAGCGATTTGAAGCTCGTCACGAATGACTTACTCCGAAATCGACGATCGAAGGAAGAAGCTAGAAAATCACGACGAAACGATCGAAAGTGAAAGCTATGGCGACGAAAACCACACATCCAAGGAGAAAATCCACCAAGCATATATTTTAATATAGATAATCCAATTACATGAAAACCAGTCGTTACAGTGAAAGTAAAGTACGGTGCAGTGTCTGTACAAGTGTAGAAAGTAAAAGTACGGCAAGTAAAGTGCGATGACTGTACTGGCAAGGAAAGTAAAGTGCATGTACTGTAAAGAAAGTAACTGTGCAAGTTACACTAGAACTACGTGACTCAAGTCGGAGAGTACAATATGTGACCGTTCAGTTCGTCTCTTGCCTGGGTGCTACCCAGACGAATGCCGGTACCCAGGCAGCAGGATGGTTTGCCGAAATGCAGGCAGCAGGACAGGGCGCTGAAACACAGGCGACAGGACAGGAAGATCGAACTCTAGTCACTCCCGTACTCTCGCAAACCATGCGTTACCCTGAAACCCCAGTGATGTGTCAATTACAAGTTCTATACAGGATTGTTCCACAGGATGTTCCACATGTTAGTCACACCAGGCCAGCTGGTTGACTTCCTCATTGAAAACCAGCAAGTAGGATAAAGACAAGTCCAACACCAAAAGCTGTTACTTCCGTGCTTTGAGCATGTGGTAGTGTGGTTTAGCACACAATTTACCCAAGTTGGTAGTTGCGTGCTACAACCACGAAAGTTGAAAGTTGGCAAAGTAATCTTTAGTTGATTACTTTCATTTTAGTTTTCTAGTTCGGTTCAAGTCAAATAGCCGTTCGAGGCTATAAGAGCGTCAACGGTTCATACGAGCACAGTAAACTAGTTTTCTAAACTTAGAATCTGTCGTGACTTACCTTATCGAGCTCGTCGTGGCAAGACGAGATTGGAGCTGGAAGAGCTGGTGCACGAAGATTGGTACCTGAAATCATAAAAATACTTGGTTAAAGAACACTACTTTTCTATTTAAATAATTTGATCGTCCTGATTTTTAAAACTGAGTGAAACGTTGTCGAAAAGAGTTCTAAATTTTTATATAGACTATATATGATAAAAATAGTTTTACTGCATGAGAGAATATTTTTCGGAAGCTTATAGTAATTTTTAGAATTTTTAAAAGCTTAAAAACAATTTAAAACCCATTTTCCAATTAGTACCGTATTTATTCAGGAATTTAATCTGGGTGCAATCTACATCGGAAAGTTGCAAATGAGGTGTCAAAATGACCATCTCGGAGAGTTATATAACATATATTTTTCTCAAGTATTAGTTTACGTAAAAATAAGAAGATACAGATTTTTGAACGAAAATGACGTATTTATCTTTTAGGGTTAAAAATTAATTCTGGAAAAACTAAGCATCGGATTGAGATGAAACTAGCGCCATTGGGTCCAGAATATCATTTCTGATTTTCTAGAGCTAGTCTCACATTTTTCTGGGCCCTATATATTTAGTTATGGATTATAAACCATAAAACCCATTTATTAATTATTTAAAAATACGAAAAAATGAATTAATCGCGTATTTACAAGTTTGCCATTGTAATTTACCGTTGCTTTTCGTTCGTTGCATGCAGAGGCGGCAGCGGAGATGGGGCGGGGGGCATCGTCGGAGGCCGAGGGGAGCAGCGGCGGTGGCGGCGGTCGTTCGGGGCGAGACGACGGCGGGGGGCGGAGGAGAGGAGGCGGCTGTGGGCTGCTTCGACTCGGAGGGGACGACGGCGAGGGTCGGAGGTGAGCTATGGCAGCGGGCAGCAGTCGAGGTCGCCGGAGGGTAGAGGGGGGCTGGCGGAGTTGTAGGTGACAGCGGCTGCAGCTCCGGCGTCGCGGCGAGGCTCCGAGGGCGGCGACGAGGTCGGAGGAGAGGCGGCGGGTTGCTTCGGGGTGCTCGGGGCGGCAAGGCGAAGGCGGAGGCTGGCAGCGGCGGCGTGAGGCGACGATCGGCGGCGGAGCATGGGTCGAGCCTCCGACGAGGATCTGAGAGAGTGAGAGAGGGAGATGAGTGAGAGAGGGAGGGTGACAGGGAAAGATGACGAGAGCGCGGGGAGAGGGCTGAGAAGTCGAGGGGAGAGAAATCAAAAACGGGAGAGAGAGAGAGAGAGAGAGAGAGAGAGAGAGAGAGAGAGAGAGAGAGAGAGAGAGAACTCCTGTGTGTGTGTGTGTGTGTGTTAATATTGGTGAGAAGATGGGTTATTTGCTGAGGGAAGAAGAGAGTGTGGGGAAAATATTTATAGGGTTAGAGAAGTTGGGTAGCTGCATGAACGGTAGATGGGGTTTGAGCTAACAAAGTGGGTGGGGTAGATACGGGTTAGGCTAGGTGGTTAATTAAGGTAGTTAAGTAGGGGTTAAAAAGCTATTAGTGAAATTCATTTTGTACGAAATTACGAAAATGCCCCTACTAGTAAACGTGTCCGAAAAATTACGAAAACATACCCACGGGATCGTATCGTCATGAGGATCGCGAATACGAAGACCGTTTCAGGGCTTGGGCTACGGGGATACTAGTTTTTGGCCAAAACGTTTAGAAAGCGGGTTTGCGGGTTCTAAATTGAAATGATATCAGAAAATTACGAAATTAATGTGGGGAGCTCTAAATGATCATAGGATGCTACTGCAGAAGTTTGAAAATGTTTTGAAGACGTTTGAATAGAAAATAAATTCATTGAGCCAAAACAACAATATCTGAAACTGAATTTTTATCAGATCTTTTAGAGGGATTTGATGAAATCCGATCTTACCAAAATACTCCATAACTAGTCTGGTACTCCAAAATATTTTTATAGGAGATTTTTGAAATCAGTTTTGTTATAAAACTCTTGACTACATTTATAAAGAGATTTTAAAATGTTAAAAATACGTTAAGCACGTAAATTGAAGTGTTGAAAAATACAGGTCGTTACACCCCGCCCCGCCTCTGCGATCCACCGGGAATCACACTTAGTTTCCCAGCAAACCCCTGGTAAACGCGATATATCTCAACTTCCCTCTCCCGACGACCAGAATATCCTCGGCAGAGCGAAGTTGGGGGCAGTTACGTCCCTCTCAAAACTGACGGTCTACGGACACAACAAGGAAGAAGACAGTTCGACACAAGACCAATACAATGCATTTATCCAAATAGCAACGCTATACATTTAACCTTTCGCACACTACAACAAAACATTGGTTATAACCCTCACACAAGAAGGTACAGGATCCCCCAAACCCACTTTCTCAGCGGCGCCGCCTCTCAGCCGACCGAGACCTCACATCTCTCGCCACCTGGCGAACTCCCGCATCCCGTGCCTCTTGCAATATCGGCACAACATGCTCGTCATGGTAGCGGCGGATAGCGGCCTCGATCACTTCGCCTTCAACTTCCCGCTTTTCTTCCAGCCGCTCACGATACTCTTCTCCCTCTTCTCCGCCTCAAGGGCCTCCTTTAGGCCAGCTATTTGCCGCCTCTGTACCGTGATCACCGCCTCCTTGCTAGCCAGTTCTGCAGCGTGCATCGACCGGATGTCATCCCTCTCCTGCGTCACTTCTAGGAGGCGACGCTCGACCGTCGCTTTTGACGTATCAAAGTAGGTGGCCCGCCCCTTTTCTACCTCACAGGCCATCCTAACCTTCTCCAGCTCTGCTTCCGTGTCCCTCAGCTTCACCTTGACCTCACCGAGATTCGCCCTCGCTACCTCAAGAGATTCGCCCTCCCTGACACTTAATGCTTTCGGCCCTGACACCCTGACAAAAGTGCCCCTGGCCGTTGCGCCATCTGAAAAAAGCAAGGCGGATACTCCTGTTCCTGACATCCTCGTCCGAAGCTTCCGCTGACAGCAGGGCCAGCTCAGCACGTCGAGTCAGCATGCCAGGTCAGCCCCACCTAATCATCTCCCATCAGGTATAAATACCCCCTCACTTCTTACGGTGAGGAGGTTGGCAAATTCTCTCTCAATCCATTATTCACACACGAGAGCAAAGGTCGTCCATATCTTTGTTCTCCCACCGATAGCTCGTCACGTACGGTCGACACACCCTCAGTCCGACCTGCGTGCCTAGCCCTCGCTTTAAGCTCAATTACTGACTTAGGCATCGGAGGGGCTAAAGGTTGAATCCCAACCCGGCCCTTCTGACGAGTTGCTCGTTGTGCAGAGTAGCTCGCCCCTTGGTCGGCATCCGCCCTCGGCTCCCGCCGCCCGATCCTCCACCGCCGCGTCCGGCAAGATTTGGCTCTGTGGTCTCCCCCGGCGGCAAGCTTAGCCTCTTCACCCCACTAATCACTTGTTAAATAGCCCATCTCAATCCTCTTGTCAATATAACCATCATGCCCTTGGTTCCCCATAATATAAATTCATTGTACGCGAGTTCTACCCCGCAACAATACCTTTGTGATGTTAGTCCACTTCCTTTGTTAATTCAATGAAAAAGTTGTAATCTTTATTGTACTAATGGCACGTTGTTCTCTTTTTCATGCAAGTTATTATATTTATGAGTGTTTCATACACAATTTGATATTTTGATGAAGTATTCATGCTTTAGTTGTCCCTTCATTAAGGAATCATGAAGTATTCATGCTTTAGTTGTGAAACTCATCATTTTATGAGGAAGAAATGTGGCTATCCCTTCATTGATACTTTCGGCCATGGGCCTTGTTAGAAATTTGTGAAGTTTTAATGAAAGCAAGAGAGAAGAGATGAAAATTAAAGGAGAGAAGAATATTGTCTGCTCTTACGGATCTAATAAAATTTATACCGCAAGCGCATGGTGTCGGTTGTAACGCTAACGGGTTGAACACATGGAGGCGTTCGTTGAGCGATTTTTGGTTCATTATGCGACAATTTTTAGAGTGTTATGTTGTATTCTTTACTTTCAATCATTTATTAGTCTTTTGTCTCAGTTTTTCGTAATTCTCTCATTATTTTAATTAATATATTTGTACGCATGGTTTTTTAACTTTTAAAGTATTTTCTTATTTATTATTTGTTCTATAAGTAAATGTCTTCATATTTTTATGGTATATATTTAGTTATATTATACGTAATTTGATTAATTATTGAATAAGAAAAATGTATCTTAATACTATATAATAATACCAAAAAACGAATAACAATATATATCATGATATGATACCTTACTAGAGACACATGGCTAAACATATATGCATACTTGAGTCATAATCCTTAGTGTTGCGGGGTAGAACTTGCGTACAATAAATTTATATTATGGGGAACCAAGGGCACGGTGGTTATATTGACAAGAGGATTGAGATGGGCTATTTAACAAGTGATTAGTGGGGTGAAGAGGCTAAGCTTGCCGCCGGGGGAGACCACAAAGCCAAATCTCACCGGACGCGGCGGTGGAGGATCGGGCGGCGGGAGCCGAGGGCGGATGCCAACCAAGGGGCGAGCTACCCTGCACAACGAGCAACTCGTCAGAAGGGCCGGGTTGGGATCCAACCTTTTGCCCCTCTGATGCCTAAGTCAGTAACTGAGCTTAAAGCGGGGGCTAGGCACGCAGGTCGGACTGAGGGTGTGTGTAATACCCCATATCTCTATATACGTATATATGTACGTATTTTTGGGAGTAAATATGTACGTATATTTTTCGGGAATATGATTGTATTTTTCCTTTAATTATTTGGTGTAGGAATTATTTTTAAATGGTTTTAAACTCATTAATCGAATTTAGTAAATGAGAGTATTTGGAGGAATACTTGTATTTGGAGTGTATGTAGTATTTCTTCATGTACTTCTATTTTCTTAAAAATACAAAATCCCAATTTTCTTTACCATGACAACACAACACATTAGGTGGCATCTTATGAGCTAATAAGAGTACACATGGCTTAATTTTGAGTAAGATTTGTGGAGGAGAGGATTTTAGGGAAATACAATTTTCAAGGCATGAAACAAAAAACAAAATCTCCCTCTCTCCATCTCATTTTCAGATATGGCTGAAAATTCTTCCCCTTTCATCCCCATTTCTCCACCATTCCACCACCTCCCTCCTCCTAAATCACCACCCACTCCTCCACCAAGAAATCATGGCTTTTCTTTATCATTCTAACACCTAAATTCCTCAAAATCCATCTTTTGGAGGCCAAAGTTGGAGAAGGAGACTATGAGCTCAAGATTCATCAAGGATTAAGAAGGGCAAGAGAAAATTTTGGAGGACTTGTTAAGGTAGAAATTCTTATCACCTTAGTAGGGTTTAGTTTTAGAACTAAGGATTTAATTAATTAGTAAGTTCTTTAGATTTTGAGTAGAAATTAAGTTTTGAACTTCATGCTGAAATTTACACAGAATTGGATGAAACTTTGGTAGCTTGCTGCACCTAATTGGCTACATGGAATTGCCTGAAAAAAATATATGTTTCTCATATTGAAGTTCTTAACAACTTTCATGTTTACAAGTTTTGCAAATTCATACTGAAAAATAGAGTAAAAATTCAGTTTCTAAAACTGGTCTGTTTTTAGACAGTTTTGACACCGTTCAGTAAAACGAGTAGAACTCCATGCACACTTTATAAAATATTATGATCTTGATGCCGTTGGAAAGATGACTTCAATATATTCAACCCATAATTTTTTTAGATTTTAATTCTGTCTGTAACTTGTAGAAAAATGGACTTGAACTGAACTCAGTTTTTGGTTCAGAATGCTGAAATTATATCTGTTAGGAGAAAATCCACCATACATCACATATGTCAACTGAGCTTATGAAAATTTGTCAGTGAAAGGAAAACACACATATCTACAACTTTCGTGAAGGGAACAGACACCAATTCTGACTGTAGATAGGCTAAAAGTGATATTCTTTCTGTTGTAACAGTTTTGACAGATTCGTATGCTAATTTTGCTTAGTACTTATCATGGTGTAGTTTTGTTTGAAGTTAAGTTTGTTTGTGCTAATCATGTTCTCAATGACATGCTCTTGATACATGTAATTATGCAGATGGTTCATGAAATATTCGTTATGTCAATAATGTTTAAGTTCAATTTGTTTATGCTTTTGTGCTCACATTAGTATGTTCATAACGATGAGTTTGTGATGATATTCCATGCAATTCTTTAATTGAGATGATGATGATGATGATGATATTTGTTAAAAGTTGGTTAAAAGCCGTATTCAAGACCGCTAGATGATTCGTTGACAAATGAAGTAACATCTTAAATACTGAGAGTGAGAATGAGGAATGTATCAGTCCTCCTAAAGGAGGGTGACACGGGTTTGGGGGAAAACGGGTAAACTTTAGGAGTTAAGGAGCGGACGTATGAATTATGATTTCTCGCCCGATGTGTTGCCCCCAGAAGGGGAGTTGGAGAGGGCTAGAGAGGCCGCTGGTGTACTCGTGATGCACCATGACGGTAACTGATGGTTTCCTCCGTTTGTCCGATAGAAAAACCGAGCTGGTCTCGCTCCAGTACCTTGCCCCGTTCGGGTACGGAGTTGCGAGAGGCCCCCTCCGGTGCTCGTGTTGCTGGTTGGGGTACCACTTTTTCACCCACCCTGGGTGAAGTCCGCCTCCTTAGCGTCCTACGGTTTACACGGGTTCCAAATATGTGAATCAACAACTTATAGTAATTGTCTTTAATTTATAAATGTTGTTATCTCATGTCTCCTTACTTTTGTTTACTTTAATGCTGCTATCCCATGGTAATATGTTCTTATGCTTCTTTTCAATATCTGCATTTCATAATATGGTTTCTATGCATGTTTTGCACGTTCTCATAACTAGGTTCGCATGTTGGAATGTGATTACTTTTATGCACCATGAACCTTACTTGTTAGACCACCCTCCCTAGATAGACAGACCAATTCTAAAACTGGGTCCTACTAGAGTGTTAGGAGTTTCTACTGGGTCACGCGTTGACGTGTCCCCGTTGACTTTCAGGTCATGTGAGTTGGAGGTTGGAGATAGCGGCTGGAGCTTTGGAGTTGGTGATCTGTTGTAGTATTGGGTGGTGAGGGGTATGATGAGAGACTTGTACTTTTGGTGTTTCTTTTTCGGGTGGACCTTTGTACTTAGAGTTGTGTATATGAAGATGTTGGTGTATGTATAAGATGTATCAATGTATCAATAAAATGAATATTGTGCTTTTGTTATTTTCTCAGTGTTTTTATCTGTGATGGAGTTTTACTTGTACTTCCCAGCACGTGCGTAGTACCTGCGGTGTTCTTCCTACTCTCTTCTTTGCTTTCTTTCTACGTAACACTCGCCTCTTCGGGAATACCTGATACGGATTCGTACTTATCGGGTATCCCGGAGACCGGGTCGTTACAGTGTGTCGACCGTACGTGACGAGCTATCGGTGGGAGAACAAAGATATGGACGACCTTTGCTCTCGTGTGTGAATAATGGATTGAGAGAGAATTTGCCAACCTCCTCACCGTAAGAAGTGAGGGGGTATTTATACCTGATGGGAGATGATTAGGTGGGGCTGACCTGACAAGCTGACTCGACGTGCTGAGCTGGCCCTGCTGTCAGCGGAAGCTTCGGACGAGGATGTCAGGAACAGGAGTATCCGCCTTGCTTTTGTCAGATGGCGCAACGGCCAGGGGCACTTTTGTCAGGGTGTCAGGGCAGAAAGCATTAAGTGTCAGGGGGCTCAGCGGCCAGGGGGTGCTTTGTCAGATGGTCGGGCGGCGCTAGTGTCAGTCGTGTCCTTACACTAGGTTGTTTGTCGTGCGCGATGAACTAAAGGTCCGTCAATGCTATCCGTGGCGGTGGGGTTCGTGGGGACCCGTCGGGTCGATCTGTTCGGGGGTTGTCTGGCCCGGCTGCGTGCCATTTCGGTCGCGGGTCGTGGACCGCTGGCAGGGAGGGGTATGCACGTGCCTCCGTCAGCATCTCAGGCGGCACTGTCTGGGCGCCCCCAGGCGCCCTGCCCCTGGCGGACCGATCGACTGAGGCCGTACGCCTCGGCCTGGAGGGGGCGTTGCGAGGTGCGCCCGTTCCCATGTAGCCTCGGACCTCCGGGGCGGCGGCCCCTTTGCAAAGGGGCGAGTCAATGAGGCATGTCAGCGGATCTGGGCGGGAGTCGGACTCCCACGATCTTTAGGTTGTAACAATTGCCCCCGGCCTTCGAGCTGGAGGCGGGAGCCCAGCTCAGCTCGGAGGGCGAATTATCTCCGACGTTCCGAGCCGTCGGTAAGGATCCCGGCCCCCGCCCGAGGTGGCGGCGTTAGCTTCGGAACTCCCGCCTGCGGGTCATTATTACGATTCGAAAGGATGGTATAAAAATTAAGCGTCTCCACGATTGGGTTTGCGACGCATGGATGAGGTGACTCTCATGCCAGTCGAGGCGTCAAGGACATCCCGATGGGCTCCGCGTGGCGGAGGACCGACGGTCGTGATGACCCGGTGGCCCACTTTATAAATAAAAAGGTTTGGAAGGCGGCCGACGGGAGTTTTCTTCTATCTTCGATTCTTCTCCGATGTTCAATACTTCTGTCTATCGCTTGCTGGCTAGGTTGCGACTTCCGCCGCCGGTCATCTTCTTCCGAAAGTCTTCCCGATTTGACGGATCAGCTAGGTAATAATAATAATTTCTTTTCTTTCCGACCGATGGCTTCTCGTTTCGAGGTCGGAGGTGGTAGCCGAGTGGGGGAGGAGGAGCTGGTGGGAGAGGGGGCGTTGCCGCGGGGGGTGCGGCGGTCTAGGGAGAGGGGGTCATGGCGCACCGTTGTCCCGAGAGCGATTGGATCCCTCCGATGTAGGTTGGATAGGATTAACATCAGGGAGATACGCGTGCGGTTCGTGCGACTACCCTATAAGGTACGGGTCCCCGGGTCAGAGGAAACGGTGTGTTCGCCTGGAGATAATGAGGTTGGGGTTTATGTCCGGTCATTCGAGTTGGGGCTCCATTTTCCGATCCACCCGTATTTGCTTTATCTATTGAATTTCGTGGAGTTGCCGATATTTGCCCTTGCGCCCCATTCCTGGGGCTTGTTGGTGGGGTTTGTCGTCTTGTGTCTTGCCTGCTCCTTGAGTCCCTCATTGGTGCTGTTCCATCATTTCTTCGTAGTCCGGAAGAGGGGAATGTATCACTGTGTTTGCGCTAGGAGAGGACGAGAACTTATCCGCGGGGTGCCCGACGATGTCGGCGAATGGATGAGGGAGTTCGCCTTCGTGATGATGCCAAGCGACGTGGTGTTGATGTCGAACTGGGGGGCACGGAATCCTCTAGTGAATGAAAGGGTGGAGCTGACTGGGGAAGATCTTGCAAAAGCTCAGATTCTGATGGAACTGCCCGAGGCGTACCGTCAGCTAGCGAGTTTGACGCGGAGCAGTCGGTTCGCCCAGGACTTTTGGCCCCTAGGTATCTTTGACATTTGGTGAACCTTTAGCTAGGCTTACCTTGATCTCTTTTTCCTTCGTAGGTGGCGAGGTGATGCGAGGGCCGGAGGAGGTGTCGGGATCAGCCGGAGCCCCCGTCTCGGAGGGCACTGATCATTGCGAGAAAGGCAAAGGGGTGGCGCGCGAGGTAGGATCCCGGGAACGGGGAGGCAGGGTCTCCCGTGGGGAGAGGGCGCATCCGGGATGGAGGTCGGCCGAATCAGGTATCTCTGTCGATGGGCCCGGCGAAGATCTGCCTGCGGGCTCGTCTGTGCGGGAGGCCGGTCCCTCCGTCCTGCCGGGGGTATCGGAGGTGGTCGAGCCTCGCAAGGCGCGTTTGGTTCAGAAATGGCCATACGGGATCCCGTCGTGGGATATGGGGAGGTCGGTGAGCCCGAGTTGTGAGGGTGCCCTTATTCGTTTCAAGAGGACTCGAGAGGAAGTCGAGACGTATCCAGATGACCGTCACCATAAGTTCCCTTTTCGAGTAGGCTGTGATGAGTCGGTATTCGAGGACGCCGGGGTGGCAGCGCGCCTCGCCGAGTATTGCGTGTTACTGCGCGATCGCGAATCCTTGACTCGCGTGGGGGCGGAACGGTTGTGTGGCTCTGCTGTATGGCACGTCGTGCAGGTAAGCCGGTTCTCTCGTCTCGCCCTTAGGCTTTCTTTATTCGTGCCCCGCTAATTTGAGTCTTTTGTAGATGGTTACGGACCTGGTAGCCCTATGGGGTCGCACTCCTGTGGCCGCCACCAGAGCGTCTCTTGAGGTAGCGAGGGCGAATCTCGGTGAGGTCAAGGTGAAGCTGAGGGACACGGAAGCAGAGCTGGAGAAGGTTAGGATGGCCTGTGAGGTAGAAAAGGGGCGGGCCGCCTACTTTGATACGTCAAAAGCGACGGTCGAGCGTCGCCTCCTAGAAGTGACGCAGGAGAGGGATGACATCCGGTCGACACACGCTGCAGAACTGGCTAGCAAGGAGGCGGTGATCGCGGTACAGAGGCGACAAATAGCCGGCCTAAAGGAGGCCCTTGAGGCGAAGAAGCGGGAGAAGGGTATCGTGACGCGGCGGCTGGAAGAAAAGCGGGAAGTTGAAGACGAAGTGATCGAGGCCGCTATCCACCGCTACCATGACGAGCATGTTGTGCCGATGTTGCAAGAGGCACGGGATGCGGGAGTTCGCCAGGTGGCGAGAGATGTGAGGGCTCGGTCGGCTGAGAGGCGGCGCCGCTGAGAAAGTGGGTTTGGGGGATCCTGTACCTTCTTGTGTGAGGGTTATAACCAATGTTTTGTTGTAGTGTGCGGAAGGTTAAATGTATAGCGTTGCTATTTGGATAAATGCATTGTATTGGTCTTGTGTCGAACTGTCTTCTTCCTTGTTGTGTTCATCCATCGGGTTGTCGGCCAGCCGCGCCCGCGCCCGCGGGGCGTCCGTGGAGGGGCACGGTATGCCATTGGAGCTCCAGTTTCCGTGCCTTAAGTTGTCTAAGGGAAGACGTGGAGCTGCGGGCCGGGTACCCCTCGTGTAAGAGGAGTAACCTATCGGGGGTCATCGTGTAGGAGGGGACTGCCCGCCAGGGCGGTTGGGGTCCCTTGCAATTTCCGCACCATCTTGGGGGAGAGTGGGGCTGAGGGATTGGCCTTCCTTTAAATTATCTCTTTCGTCCCCTCCCTTTGAAGGGGCTGAGGGGGGTATTTATAATGGTATATCTTTAGCCTTCCCCCTCCCCTCAACGCGATGAGCTGAAGCCAGCTTGGGATCGTGCCCCTTGGAAACCGCTCCTGATAGGTGGTGCCCGATGTGACTTATCAACCCCTGTTTTTCAGTGGGCGCGTTGTCATCAGTGGCACCTGCCCCGAGCGTCTTTTTGGATTGATGGGTCATTTCGGTCGTCGGCTTTATTGGTGTCAGGTGTTGCTCAACAGTGTTGGCCCTGCGCGAGGGTTGCCTCAATCCGCAAGCCCTGATTTGTTTCCCGAGTTTGAGATGAAGGATCGCATGCCCGCTTTGGGAGGGTGGGTAGCTAGGCCCTTGCCACCTTTATAGTCGGACAGGTTTTGGGCCGTCGCCTACCCCGCATACGGCGCTCCGGTTTGGGTGGCTAAGCTCCGTGAGCTTGCCCCGGAGGTCTTCTTTGGGGGGAGCGAGCGCGTAGCTCGGCACGTGCCCCTCTCGGGTTTAGGGGGCGAGGATTGGTCCTGCCCCAGAGTCTTTGAGAGGGCGGGTATTGGGCCGTCGCCTCCCCACAGCCTCTATAGTCGGACGGGTATTGGGCCGTCGCCTACCCCGCATATGGCGCTCCGATTTGGGTGGCTAAGCTCCATGAGCTTGCCCCGGAGGTCTTCTTTGGTGGGGGGGAGCGAGCGCGTAGCTCGGCCTATGCCCCTCTCCGGTTTGGGTGGCGAGGATTGGTCCTGCCTCGGAGTCTTTGAGAGGGCGGGTATTGGGCCGTCGCCTCCCCGCAGCCTCTATAGTCGGACGAGTATTGGCTCGTCGCCTACCCCACATATGGTGCTCTGGTTTGGGTGGCTAAGCTCCATAAGCTTGCCCCAGAGGTCTTCTTTGGTGGGGGGAGCGAGCGCATAGCTCGGCCCGTGCCCCTCTTCGGTTAGGGTGGCGAGGATTGGTCCAGCCCCGGAGTCTTTGAGAGCGCGGGTATTGGGCCGTCGCCTCCCCGCAGCCTCTATAGTCGGACGGGTATTGGGCCGTCGCCTACCCCGCATATGGCGCTCCGGTTTGGGTGGCTAAGCTCCATGAGCTTGCTCCGGAGGTCTTCTTTGGTGGGGGGGAGAGAGCGCGTAGCTCGGCCCGTGCCCCTCTCCGGTTTGGGTGGAGAGGATTGGTCCTGCCCCGGAGTCTTTGAGAGGGCGAGTATTGGGCCGTCGCCTCCCCGCAGCCTCTATAGTCGGACGGGTATTGGACCGTCGCCTACCCCGCATATGGCGCTCCGGTTTGGGTAGCTAAGCTCCATGAGCTTGCCCCGGAGGTCTTCTTTGGTGGGGGGAGCGAGCGCGTAGCTCGGCCCGTGCCCCTCTCCGGTTTGGGTGGTGAGGATTGGTCCTGCCCCGGAGTCTTTGAGTGGGCGAGTATTGGGCCGTCGCCTCCCCGCAGCCTCTATAGTCGGACGGGTATTGGGCCGTCGCCTACCCCGCATATGGCGCTCCGGTTTGGGTGGCTAAGCTACATGAGCATGCCCCGGAGGTCTTCTTTGGTGGGGGGGGGAGAAAGCGCGTAGCTCAGCCCGTGCCCCTCTCCGGTTTGGGTGGCAAGGATTAGTCCTGCCCCGGAGTCTTTTAGAGGGCGGGTATTGGGCCGTTGCCTCCCCGCAGCCTCTATAGTCAGACGGGTACTGGGCCGTCGCCTACCCCGCATATGGCGCTCCGGTTTGGGTGGCTAAACTCCGTGAGCTTGCCCCGGAGGTCTTCTTTGGTGGGGGGGGGAGCGAGCGCGTAGCTCAGCTCGTGCCCCTCTCCGGTTTGGGTGGCGAGGATTGGTCCTGCCCCGGAGTCTTTGAGAGGGCGGGTATTGGGCCGTCGCCTCCCCGCAGCCTCTATAGTCGGACGGGTATTGGGCCGTCGCCTACCCCGCATATGGCGCTCCGGTTTGGGTGGCTAAGCTCCATGAGCTTGCCCCGGAGGTCTTCTTTAGTGGGGGGAGCGAGCGCGTAGCTCGGCCCGTGCTCCTCTCTGGTTTGGGTGGCGAGGATTGGTCCTGCCCTGGAGTCTTTGAGAGGGCAGGTATTGGGCCGTCGCCTCCCCGCAGCCTCTATAGTCGGACGGGTATTGGGCCGTCGCCTACCCCGCATATGGCGCTTCGGTTTGGGTGGCTAAGCTACATGAGCTTGCCCCTGAGGTCTTCTTTGGTGGGGGGAGCGAGCACGTAGCTCGGCCCGTGCCCCTCTCCGGTTTGGGTGGCGAGGATTGGTCCTGCTCCGGAGTCTTTGAGAGGGCGGGTATTGGGCCGTCGCCTCCCCGCAGCCTCTATAGTCGGAGGGGTATTGGGCCGTCGCCTACCCCGCATATGACGCTCCGGTTTGGGTGGCTAAGCTCCATGAGCTTGCCCCGGAGGTCTTCTTTGGTGGGAGAGAGCGAGCGTGTAGCTCGGCCCGTGCCCCTCTCCGGTTTGGGTGGCGAGGATTGGTCCTGCCCCGGAGTCTTTGAGAGGACGGGTATTGGGCCGTCGCCTCCCCGCAGCCTCTATAGTCGGAGGGGTATTGGGCCGTTGCCTACCCCGCATATGGCGCTCCGGTTTGGGTGGCTAAGCTCCATGAGCTTGCCCCGGATGTCTTCTTTGGTGGGGGGAGCGAGCGCGTAGCTCGGCCCGTGCCCCTCTCCAGTTTGGGTGGCGAGGATTGGTCCTGCCCCGGAGTCTTTGAGAGGGCGGGTATTGGGCCGCCGCCTCCCCGCAGCCTCTATAGTCGGAGGGGTATTTTGCCGTTGCCTACCCCGCATATGGCGCTTCGGTTTGGGTGGCTAAGCTCCGTGAGCTTGCCCCGGAGGTCTTCTTTAGTGGGGGGGACCGAACGCGTAGCTCGGCCCGTGCCCCTCTCCGGTTTGGGTGGCGAGGATTGGTCCTGCCCCGGAGTCTTTGAGAGGGCGGGTATTGGGCCGTTGCCTCCCCGCAGCCTCTATAGTCGGACGGGTATTGGGCCGTCACCTACCCCTCATATGGCGCTCCGGTTTGGGTGGCTAAGCTCCGTGAACTTGCCCCGGAGGTCTTCTTTGGTGGGGGGAGCGAGCGCGTAGCTCGGCCCGTGCACCTCTCTGGTTTGGGTGGCGAGGATTGGTCATGCCCCGGAGTCTTTGAGAGGGCGGGTATTGGGCCGTCGCCTCCCCGCAGCCTCTATAGTCGGACGGGTATTGGGCCGTCGCCTACCCCGCATATGGCGCTCTGGTTTGGGTGGCTATGCTCCGTGAGCTTACCACGGAGGTCTTCTTTGGTGGGGGGAGCGAGCGCGTAGCTCGGCCCGTGCCCCTCTCCGGTTTGGGTGGCGAGGATTGGTCCTGCCCCGGAGTCTTTGAGAGGGCAGGTATTGGGCCGTCGCCTCCCCGCAGCCTCTATAGTCTGACGGGTATTGGGCCGTCACCTACCCCGCATATGGCACTCCGGTATGGGTGGCTAAGCTCCGTGAGCTTGCACCGGAGGTCTTCTTTAGTGGGGGGAGCGAGCGCGTAGCTCGGCCCATGCCCCTCTCCGGTTTGGGTGGTGAGGATTGGTCCTGCCCCGGAGTCTTTGAGAGGGCGGGTATTGGGCCGTCGCCTCCCTGCAGCCTCTATAGTCAGACAGGTATTGGGTCGTCGCCTACCCCGCATATGGCGCTCCGGTTTAGGTGGCTAAGCTCCGTAAGCTTGCCCCGGAGGTCTTCTTTGGTGGGGGGAGCGAGCGCGTAGCTCGGCCCGTTCCCCTCTCCGGTTTGGGTGGCGAGGATTGGTCCTGCCCCGGAGTCTTTGAGAGGGCGGGTATTGGGCCGTCGCCTCCCCGCAGCCTCTATAGTCGGACGGGTATTGGGCCGTCGCCTACCCCGCATATGGCGCTCCGGTTTGGGTGGCTAAGCTCCGTGAGCATGCCCGGAGGTCTTCTTTAGTGGGGGGGAGCGAGCGCATAGCTCGGCCCGTGCTCCTCTCCGGTTTGGGTGGTGAGGATTGGTCCTGCCCCGGAGTCTTGCGTTTTTGGGCTGAAATTTTCAGGTTGAAATGGCGAAATTCGAAGATGCAATAGGAAAAAGGATATTTCATTCAAGACTTACAGTGTCTGACTACATCACGATTGGCCTTCCGCGTTCTTCTGAGGGATTAGCCCGCCCTCGTCAAGGGGGGCCGGGACGGGCGCGGCAGGTCTGGTCCTCTTCCACGGTGCCGTCAGCTGGAGTCGGCCTTTGGTGGTAGGAGTCGTTCCTTCCCCCGGGTAGGTCGACCATCAGGTTTCCCTCTGGACCCTTGTGTTTGGTCGATCCCACGTAGCAGCTCCTGGACAGCTTCTGGCTTCCTCGCACTGACCCCACCCCTCGGGGGGGGGGGGGTTTGGAACTTGACCATCTGGTGGAGCAGGCTGGGGAGCGCTCCGATGGCCGCCATGTAGGGTCGTCCTATGATCCCGTTGTATGCTGACGCAATGTTGACCACAACGAACAGAGTCATTCGGGTGACGACCTGCGGTTCTTCTCCGAGAGTTATCGGCAAGGTGATCACTCCTACAATAGGGGTCGAGTGACCGGTGAAGCTGACGAGGGGTCCGGTGCAGGGTCTCAGGTGGACATAAACAGAATGTCGCAAGAGCTCCCTGTGTCGATCAGGAGGCGGCTGACGATGGCCGTCCCTATTTGGACCTCGATGACGATGGTGTCGTCGTGGGGCAGCTCTACTCCCTCTAGATCCTCGTCGTTGAAAGTAATGGGAGGGTAGGTTATCCTTCTCCCCCTCGGATCCCCTCTGAAACCCGCCGTCATCACTTGCCTCGCGTACGCCTTTTTGCTTGACGATGACGCTCCTCCGGAGGATGGCCCGCCACATATCGTGTTTATGTGCATGGCCGGTTTCGGGGGGAGAGGCTCTTCCCGCTCACCATGCATTGGAGGGTCTGCTCTTCGTGTCCTCCGGTGGTTCCCCTCCTCTCGGTCTGGCCTCCTGCCTCCGACGAAGCCCCCGAGGTGGCCCGCCTGGATCAGCCGCTCGATTTCCCTTTTGAGGGTGAAGCAGTCATCGGTGTCATGGCCGTGGTCCCGGTGGTATCGACAATATTTCTGGAAATCTCTCCGGGCCGGATCCGATTTCATTTCCCGGGGTGGCTCCGACAGCAGTCCGGCTCTCGTTGCCGCGGCCATCATCTCTATCGGGGGGCGTTGAGCTGCGTGTAATGCGCCCGTAGGGGGCCTTCTTGTTTCGGGATGACTCGGGCGGGCCCTTGGGCCGGGGCAAACTCTCGGGCCGGGCCCGGGCGATCTTGCGGGCGTCGCCCCGCCGGTTCGCGCCTTGGTTGGGCCAGCTGGTCATGCCATCGATGCCCCTCTTCCTGCCTTGGCCGAGGGTGTGATCGGGGCTCGCCTTGGAGCGGCTTCACAGGGGGAAATAGGGCCTTTGTGCCGAGAGCCTCTTCGGCCAATGCATGCCTCTCCGCCATGGCGACCAGCGCCTCATAGTCGGCCGGCGGATCCCGGAGCAGGGATTTGTGGAGGCTCCGAGTCCGCAATCCCGTCTTGAAGGCCAGCATGAGGACCTCGTCACCACAGGTCACCACCGCCCGCCTCTCATCCTGAAAGTGGCGCAGGTACCTACCCGTCGTCTCCCCTTCTCCTTGGACTATCATGCTGAGATAGTCCAGGGGCTTCTTCTTCGTCCGCCCGGCCCGAAACTCTTGGCAGAACTTATGGGACAGCTCTCCAAAGCTCCCAATGGATCTTGCGGGTAGGCCGAAGTACCAATCCAACGCGGTGTCCCTCAGACTTTGCGAGAAATACCAGCACATGAACGCCTCATCCACATCCTGCGCCTCCATCGCCCCCGGTATTGTTGCACGTGCGTGAGGGGGTTACCTCTTCCGTTGTAGGTGACGAGGTGGGGGGGTTTGAATCTTACTGGCCTTGGGGCGGACGTGATCCACCGTGCCAGTGGCGTGGCCTCCTCCGGGTAGGTAGGGCACTCGGGCGCACCCCCCCTTCACCATTCGGGGGTCTGGCTCCGGTCGCGCCTCCGCTGCCGGTGGTCCTCCCGACCCGGGGAGTAGCGTGACGGTCGCCCTGGGGGACTCCTCCCCCGGGTTGAAGACTCGACGGGTTGCGGGCTACGGTTCTCCCAGTACCATCGTCCTCCGGCCGCCTCCTCCCGGATCTCCATCCGCTCCTGATTCTCCCGCAGAAGCCTTTCGCGCTCGGCGGTGAGGAAGCATAGTTGTTGACAAACGGCTTCCTCGTGTAGGCGATCAGGGGAGTGGCGCTGGCGGGGCGGACTTCCTCCTCCCGGTGGGGACCAGGCTAACAGCGGGCCGCACCCATCCCAGGGCCGCCGGCCCGTCGCCGTCACCTCCGGGATTTCCCGGTTGCCCTCGTTCCACCTCCGTAGCCTTTCACGTTCCGCGATGATGAAACGGAGCTGGCGGCGGGTGGTTTCTTCGTCCTGGTAGGCGCGCCGGGCGGTCTCGGCCGCTTCGTCCAAATGCCTTTGCGCGGCGGCCACCTCCTCCTGGCGCCTACACAGCCGCGCGACCTCCATTTCCTCTTCCAAGAGCTTCTGCTGGGCTGCAATCTCCTTGGCGAGCCCCCCGTCTCCCCCCTCCTCCTCGAACTGAGGGTGAAGGTTCCGTCTCACGTTCGGGGGCTCCGAGGGCCCGGGTGGTGGCTCCACTCCTGCCGCAGCGTAGCCTCCCATCGCCTGAGTAACGGCCTCGAAGCTCTTCTGGATTGCACGGGCCGGAGTTTGGACTGTCTCGGCGCCTATCCCCGGAGGGGGGTCAGTCGCCGGGGTGATTGGTAGAGAGAGTGGCTCCTGACCCACGGGATCCTTGCCGTGGTCATGGTTCCGAGTCATCGGCATGGAGTCTAACATGGGTGTGACCCTTCGTTCCCACAGACAGCGCCAATTGTTGCGGGGTAGAATTCGCGTACAATGAATTTATATTATGGGGAACCAAGGGCACGATGGTTATATTGACAAGAGGATTGAGATGGACTATTTAACAAGTGATTAGTGGGGTGAAGAGGCTAAGCTTGCCGCCGGGGGAGACCACAGAGCCAAATCTCACCGGACGCGGCGGTGGAGGATCGGGCGGCGGGAGCCGAGGGCGGATGCCGACCAAGGGGCGAGCTACCCTGCACAACGAGCAACTCGTCAGAAGGGCCGGGTTGGGATCCAACCTTTAGCCCCTCAGATGCCTAAGTCAGTAACTAAGCTTAAAGCGGGGGCTAGGCACACAGGTCGGACCGAGGGTGTGTCGACCGTACATGACGAGCTATCGGTGGGAGAACAAAGATATGGACGACCTTTGCTCTCGTGTGTGAATAATGGATTGAGAGAGAATTTGCCAACCTCCTCACCGTAAGAAGTGATGTGATATTTATACCTGATGGGTGATGATTAGGTGGGGCTGCCCTGGCATGCTGACTTGACGTGCTGAGCTGGCCCTGCTGTTAGCGGAAGCTTCGGACGAGGATGTCAGGAACATGAGTATCTGCCTTGCTTTTGTCAGATGGCGCAACGGCCAGGGGCACTTTTGTCAGGGTGTCAGGGCCGAAAGCATTAAGTGTCAGGGGGCTCAGCGGCCAGGGGGTGCTTTGTCAGATGGTCGGGCGGCGCTAGTGTCAGTCGTGTCCTTACACTAGGTTGTTTGTCGTGCGTGATGAACTAAAGGTCTGTCAATGCTATCCGTGGCGGCGGGGTTCGTGGGGACCCGCCGGGTCGATCTGTTCAGGGGTTGTCCGGCCCGGCCGCACGCCATTTCGGTCACGGGTCGTGGACTGCTGGCAGGGAGGGGTATGCACGTGCCTCCGTCAGCATCTCAGGCGGCACTGTCTGGGCGCCCCCCTGGCGCCCTGCCCCTGGCGGGCCGATCGACTGAGGCCGTACGCCTCGGCCTGGAGGGGGCGTTGCGAGATGCGCCCATTCCCATGTAGCCTCGGACCTCCGGGGCGGCGGCCCCTTTGCAAAGGGGTGAGTCAATGAGGCATGTCAGCGGATCTGGGCGGGAGTCGGACTCCCACGATCTTTAGGTCGTAACACTTAGGATAACACAACTTGATCAAATCCAGATTTGATCTTATCATATCTGTTCCCTCATCATCCTTTTATCTTTTTGATCAGGTCTTCTTTTTCGTATCTTCCTACACTTTTTGATCAATTCAGATCTAAAAAAAGAAAAAAATAAAAACCTTAAAATCAGAATAAGAAAGAAACAGAAATTTTTTATTATCGTTTAAAGGAAAAATAAATTTACCAATTTACCAATTTAATTACAATCACCATAAATTGATTAGAAAAATAATCTTCAAAAAAATTCTAATGTGTTTTATAAAAAACTGGATATTATAAAATTGTGTAAAATGTTGTGACCGGATGTTAATGAGTTAGTTAGGATCACGTCTTATCTTATAGATAAGACCGTATCTATTGTATCTTATCTCTGTACGCTCCTCCACCGGCTATAAATAAAGAGCTGGGGGTTCCTCCCCTAGATGATGATTCATAACACGTTATCAGCACAAGTCTCTAAATAAAAATTTCCACACAAATACCGATCGTTACGAAAGCGAAGGAAAGGCAGGAGATCCACGCGCACGACTTCGTCTTCCTCAAACGGGTGTCGTCATCCATGCGTAGGCTTCGTTCAACCATTGCTAGATTGGAGGACTGATCTAGAGGTATTCTCGTTAAAAATTTAATTTTTATCATGCACGTCATTGTTTTCTCCATTGATCTCGCAAGATTGGAGTGGAAATAAGGGTAATTGCCTACATTGACGAGTTTTTCGTCTAAAAATCCTGTTTTTACCATGTTTTAAATATGAAAAATAAATACAAACAATTTTTGATCCCCCACGGCTTCACCGGCGGCTTCGCCGCCGGCCACCGTTGGTTTCCCTCTGCCCCGAAGGCAGAAACTCCCATCCACGGCAGATCTGCCATCGACTCGCACCCCCGCTGTCACGCTCCATTCTCCCAAATACCTTGGGTTTCAAGATTTCTAGGGC
Organism: Scilla litardierei; assembly: GCA_030789695.1. Classification (NCBI taxonomy): domain Eukaryota; kingdom Viridiplantae; phylum Streptophyta; class Magnoliopsida; order Asparagales; family Asparagaceae; genus Scilla; species Scilla litardierei. The sequence continues at coordinate 30,105,541 of CM061131.1, read as the reverse complement.
GAATGGAAGATGAGTGTTTAATATGCCGCAGTATTGTACCAAGCGTAAAATTTAATTCATTACAAGCAGGCCACTGTACATGCTGGGATAGCACAAACAAAAGGAAAAGAAAACTACAAGTGTGTAATGGCCCTAGTGTCATATACAGTAGGGTGTATATGTTTGTGCTCCAGGATGTGTGTATGCGTATATACATGTGTGTATATATGTAATATAAATAGAAAATATGTAGAGTGTATAGTACTTATCTATTTGTTGCTTACATATATGCCTATATGGATGGATGCATGCCTATATGAATGTGTTATCAGGATATATATGATTGCTTGACTGAGGATGTCTTGGGTGTATATGTGGTTGATAATATGTGTAGTAGTGCGTAAAGTAAATTAGTGCTATGGTTATATGTCTTGTAGTAAATGTTGTTGGTATGTAATGTATGTGTGCACTAGTACTCTTTGTATATTATTATAGTAGGATAGTATTATTGATGATGGGTGACCCTCTTGTATGAATGGCACGTTTGTTAATGTTATAAGCCGAGGGTGTGTGTAGTAAGTTATGTAATTATTTGATTAATGTGTTCATTATAAATGTAATAAAATTAATAATAGTAGTTGCTAAATAATGTGATGTAGTGATAAGTATTGTATATTTGTATTGGCTTTATATGGATGTCATAGGGTGTAATTTTCTATCTAAGTTGGAGGGTGTTTTTATAGAAGGGCATTTTGGTCTTTTAGGCTAGCGTAGCATCTTTTAGCCCTTTTGACCTTTGACCCTTAAGAGTTAAGTAATAATTAGTGTGTGTGTGTGTGTGTGTGTGTGTGTGTGTGTATAGTAATTAGTTCATTAGTAAATTAGTTGAGGTGTGTACATAAGGGAAAGATGTGTGTAGAAGAGAAGAGATGAGTAGATTTTTCAAGATTCTCTTTAATGGCCATTATCTCCCTCCCTCCCTCCCTCCCTCTCTCTCTTTCTCATCTCATTCTCTCTCTCAATATTGCCGAATTCTCTCCCTTCCATTTCTCTTTTGTTCTTTCCAAATTTGCAGGCTAATTATTGTAATTAAGATGAAGAATGAAGAAAAAGGAAAGACGGCTTTTAAGGAAGGATTTATGATTTAATGGGAGAATTTAAAAGCAATAAAGATGTTATCCTTATTTGGTAGGAATCCAACTTTCTCTACTGTGCTAGTTTGCATGGCATGTTTAGCATGAAGCTTTCATTTTTACACATGCATGCTTTTGGGAAAGTTAACATTTTTAATATGTTGTGATGATCAAGTTTTTGCCTTTATTATTAATTCTCATGAAAGATGTTATCTTGTTTAAGAAATTGTGAAAAGGTTGCTACCTTTGCAAAGAAAGTGAGCTCCTTTATTAATTTATGAGTAAAGCTGCTATCTTTACTCCTTTAATTATTAAAGTTACCACTTAGTACACAAGTTAATAATTTGAGGAATTGTGTCTATTATAGATGACTCTTTATTAATGAATCTTGTGTAAAGATGCTAACTTTCCTAATTATAATTGCTAAAATTGCTCATTTGGGTATGTTTATCTCATTTACTTAGGTAAAGATTGGCTATAATTGCTCATTTGGTTATAATTGCTAACTAGGTCACAATCTTTTTAATGTAGATAGATAAAGTGGTTACCCTCTTGTATGTTTCATGCACATCAACAATCTTTCTTATAAATATGCATGCAAGTTGCCTCCTTATGAAAAAGCATGTCTAAACTTATCCCTTAAATTGTTTGAATGGTGACATGGTGGAAATGTGCGTTAATGGTGCTATTCTCCTCTTGTATATTGGAAAGCATGTGGCAATCCTCTCTTTATAATTCAGTCATGGGCCTTGTTGGGCATTTGTGAAGTTTTAATGAAAGCAAGAGAGAAGAGAAGTTCTCATCAATTGGAATGAGGTACGAATCTCCTACTTGTGAAATAAATATTGATTTAGGGTTGATGCAATAGTTAGGGCTCAAATTAGGAAGCAAGATTCAATTATTAATCAAGAACTAAATTAAAGCTAGCATCTTATTCAAGTAACATGACATGTTTGAGCCAAAGATGGCACCTTCCTAATACTACTGTAACGACCTGTATTTTTTAGACGTGTTTGAGATCGTGCGTACCGGTATTTTATTTCAGTCGTCCGGATAATCTCTTCGTCCGTACTTTCTTGGTTACGCGTCGACGAGTACACATCTCTGTATTTCGTTTTTACCGTACCCAAATTAATTAATTATCAAGTTTAACAAATTGCTTTAACTTAATTATCTTACTAATTAAGTCTTGCTAATCACTTTAAATATTTTACTAATTGATTTAATTATTTCGCCACTTAAATTAAGTTACTAATTACTTTAATTCAATTATTTTACCGTTCACATTAATTTTACTAATCACTTAATTACTTTAATTACCTATCTTAACACAATTTGTCTTTCACATTTGAAATCTTTATACAAGTTTAGGGAGAAACACATTCCTTAGCCAGATACTTTCCCCTACCTAACTCTCCCGTCTGCAGCCCCTTTCTACCGGCTGAAGAAAATGTGGGAGCAAACCCACGTTAGTCCATCCATCCAACCACCCAGTTTAATGCCATGCACGCACCTGCATTTCCTTTCCAATTGTCAGTACTCAACACCCCAACTTGCCATCTTCAATTCCATCTCCCCACATCCAGCTCCCTCCTTCAAGGTGATGTTCCTTGCACTATTCCTATATCAGTATCATCATCATCAGCAATGGGGAACCACAACAGACCCTTCTTCTTCCCTGCAATCCATCAAACCCAATTCTCTTACAAACAACTGATTCATCTTCCTCCCCATTCAACCCAACCTTAAATTCAACCCAAATCCTCCATCAGTTTCTTTCCCAAACCAGCAATCAATTTCACCAACAAATCAGCCAAATCCAAACCAAAAATCCTCCACCAAATTTCCCAAACCAAAATCATCCCAACCAAATTCTTCAAATCTGAAATTGAAGTTGAGGGATTAAACTAAGATCTGAAAACCTATTTCCATCGATCAAACGAAACACCATCAGATTCTTCCCCAAAAACTTCATCAACAGCAAAATCATACCCACAAATCAAACACAAATCTGTTCATCCTTCTCCAAATCAAAACTATTTCATCAAACCCAAGCAAATCAGCCAAACCCATTTTCCCAAACTCAAATCTGAAAAAAACACTTCAGATCTGAAATCAAGCAAGAAACCCAAACCAATTCCAAAAATCAAACACAACAATTCAGATTTACACACAAACCCTCATCTTCACTCTTATTCTTCCTCCTCCTCCTTCTCCATGGCCGACCATCACCATCACCCTCGCTCCTCGCGCGCCTCCACCCGCAACCCGCTGTCGCTCAGCGCCGGAAGCCCACACCAACGCCGCCGGATCCCCTGCACCGTCAGCCGCCCGCCGCCTGGAACCCTGACGCCCGTCGCCTGAAGCCGCCAGCCGCCGTCGCCTGAAGCCGCCGTCCGCGCCTGGGGACCCGCCGCCGCCGCCTGAGATTCCGCCGGAGCGCCGCCGTCCGCCCTTCTCCCTCGTCGCGTGTGAGTTCCCGCTCCTCTCCCACGGTGGCGTGATTCCCCCTTGCCTGCGGGCTTTGAAACAAAAAAAAAGAAAAAAAAAGAACAGAACGAGAAAGAGAGAAGAGAGTGACACAGGGAGAGAGAGAGAGAGAGATAAAGAGAGAATTAAAAGAGGGGTATTATAACATGTTGGTTATTAAATTTGACCCTTAGTCAAAGATAGTACTAGTAGGTGGTAGTAGGTACTAGTTTAATTGTAATGTTAACATGCTAAATAACATTATCACTAACTAATATTAGCTTAGTTAATTAATTGTGGTTAATACTAGTTAGTTGAAATGTTAAATTGATTTCACCGTGTTAGTTGTAAATAATGTTAGGGCGATAATACCAGCATGTAATAAGGCGTACCAAGTTAGTAATACCCTGTACAACTTTACACTAGTCGTAGAACCTGACAAAACAAGGCGAACCCAATTCGTGTGTTATTTTAACATTGCACATATTTCGCAAAATGTCTAATTCCATTATTTTTTCACTAAAACAGAGAACTACTATCACCGTAACGAAGTAACCGTCGGGACAAACCCAACGGCACCAAAATCACCGAAAACAGGCAAGTATGCAATTTATAGTGAATTTGTGAATGTTAACACTCTTTAGTTTTCTGCATGCAAAGTTCCATAACTCAGTTTACATGTCGTACTTGTCAAATCTCACACTCAGTACTTTTGTTAAATTGTTGTAAATATTGTTCGATACTCTTGCAACCATGGAAATTATCGTGTAAAGATAAATGGTCACATTATTTAATTGCTGCATGTCTCAAAATGACTAACAAGAGAGTGACATCATGAAATCGTGCGCCTCGAAGGCGAAATCGTGACTTTCGTGATGTCATGTGAGTTGACTAGGCTGGCTCGTGTTCCAGCACAAATATTGGGGTGGGGTTAGGGTTGTGCGGCCACTAGGCGTATGACGGGGTACTCTCTTCAAGGGCACCACCCGTATGCGGTGGGTTAGCGCCAAGCACGGTAAGCCCCCGTGTGAAGAACGACCCACTCATCACGTCCTACCGGCGAGAACCCTATTATAGATGTGTGAAACTAACTCGAAACTTGCAAAGTGAAATTGTTACCTCAGTGAAATTGTTATCTCAGTGACATTGACATGCTTTACCTTACTTGTCAGATTTTCTAGAACTACATGATAGGATGTATTTACTTTAAAATTCGCATGCTTAAACTTTTATTGTTATCTTGTTAAATTATAATTGCATCTTAAATTCAGTATAAATTTGTATATCTTGCCTTGGGTTCTAACATCTTCTTGCAGACCCTTGCTGACATACATTCATGTTTTTGGATGTATGTCAGATCCCGAGCCATAGCACCAGGAGGACTAGTTGCGATAGCTGAACCAGTAGGCCAATGATCGTTGACTAGTGAACCGTCATTGTAATTCACTCATTTGTTGTACGGGTCATAAGACCCTCTCTTTCCTATTTCTGCATTGTTGTAATTCCTTTGAGATGTCTGAGATTGTAATAATTTTCTTTTTATCTGTGTTGTTTTGAGTAATGCAAAGCAAGAACCTGCAGTTTTCACACAGACGCTTATTGTGTAAGTCAAGGAGGGTAGAAAAGCAAAAGTACCTCCTCCTTACTTGCACAAGCGGGCCCGTTCACGTCCTCGCCCCCAGCCTAATGGGAAGCGGGGCGTGACTGGTTTTAGTGGTGGCCCATGCAGGTCTATGCTCATGCAAAATACTCTAAAATAGCATGGATAATATTACAATCTTAACTCTCAAACAACACCTTCCCTAGAATTTTCTAACCCCGATCAAATTCATTAGAACATCCGAGTCATAAGATTTCTGATCCTTAGTCAACCAAATCAATATATCCTTGATTTTAATCTCCCTTCCTTTTTAATTCCACTTTATGACCTTACGAATCTATCGTAGTCCTTTCACAAATCTTCTCCTACCCATACGCACATTTGACCAACCTATTCTAATCCTTGCTCTCGACCCACGCGATCTTCCTGACGGCCATCATTATCATTTTTAAGCATCCACATTACTATACCGATTCTACTTTCGATATCCCTCCCATGGAATTCCTCCCCTAGTTTTATTCCGTTTAAAAAAAAATCTCTTTGGTATATACTTAGAATCCATACTCTCCAGCTAATTTGAATTCATTCTTTGCTTTTGAAACTTTCTTCGCCGTAACCTTTAGTTACTATCTCACCACGATTTTCTGACCTATAACATCCATACTCATATATTTACCATACTTTCTTCATATAATAAACTTCATTTTAAAAAGAAAAAAAACATTACTTCTTTTTCACGAATTCAAATATAGAAATTTCTTTCTTACGATGCTACTAACATATTTCAAAACAACCTATCATATATGTTTTTCCAAAATGCTTTCTTTACTAAATCTATCTCTATCTGCATTTACAAAACAATCGCTGTTTCACTATACTCCTTTGTATGTTACTCTTTTCATTCATTACTTAACTAATCGCATTTCATGTTTTAACTTATACCATTTACGCATTTCGTTATTTTTTTTCGCATACTCGTCATTCTCCTTAATCACTTGATTAATCATGACTATTTTATACTACCTAACCAACCTAACTCCCGATCTATGCCTCACCTGAAACCATTCATCACAATCTTGACCCGTTACATCTATCAACTCTAAATCATACACTATGCGTAGTTATCATTTGTGCTCGTCATTACTTATTACAATCTTGGAAAGATTCGTTTTACAATTACGTTATAGCCCTTAAAATTTCCCCTTCTATTCCATTTCATCATCCGCAGTGTTAATTTATGTTAAACATCATATTGTTAAAGCATTAGATATGATCATTATTGTTATAAGATCAGGTTTCAGCTAGACATAGTGAGAGGTGATATAAGGGTAATTGTGATTAGTTGATTTTGAACACAACGAATTTAGGTTACTCCATTGTATACGGTGATAATAGAATGATGTGTTCAAGACTTACATTTGGATGACACACATGCCTAACGGATTCAATTGAGTTTCTTTCTATACACAAGAGGACGAGTACATTACAGATTTGAAATTCAGATTAGTAACAGCTAAGAATACCCATGGAAGTACATCGTGATTCATGGAGACCATAATAATGAGTAGAATATTTGTAGTAACGAGACTTAATTATGGTGATGAAGATATTAGAACTGACACGTTATGTTGATGAGAATGGATAGTTATGTGGATTGATTGACATTGTTTAGAACAAGACACAATGAGCAAGATGTGATTTGACAGTTTGTTAATTATGATGAATAAATTTATGATTTGTCGCGAGGAAGAATTTGTTTGGAGCAAGACAATTATTGATTGTAAATGATGATGTATACTAGGCGTAATTCTAGTTGTCGTCATACATAAATAATTAGTATGTCATCAATAGGTTGATCGCTTGATATAGAGATAAGATTGGTGTTGGTAGATGTCACAATTGTAGTGTTACAAGTTAGGTTATGCAATAGACAATGTGATGATATATTATGGATAAGACCACTTAAGAGAATAAATAATTTTGGAGAATTTGGCTATAGATGAACTATACATTAGAGATTTCATAGGAGATGCTACTGCTCTATTACAAATGGAAAGTGAAGGGTGGAGGAATTTGCAATTGTATTGATTGAGGATATTTAGTGTTTTCCTTCAAAGGTTATTTTGTATAAAGTATTGATCATTTTGAAGCGAGAACTTTGAGACAGAATTCGGACGATAAGGTCGGATCTATAGCTAAGTTTTATGATATGATTATAGTTGTAGCGTTATTCGGTAATGAAACGAGTAGTGATGATTTATTTGAGGAATACTTGATTGGGATTACAGGTTTAGCATGCATTATGTTAGAATATGGGAGTTGCAGTTGTAAGTATATGTATATACACACATTGTTATTATTCACTCACCCTTGTCCCTGCACATCGTGGGTAGTCGTCACTAGCCATATTTGCTTGCATACTTATGGTTAAGACATCCATGGTGCATAGTCATCCGAACCCGTTTTGAAACTAAATCTTAACCATATTGCTTGTATCACTTCCTGACTAGTTTCATTTCTTCAACTTGAAGTATTTTCAGATTATAGTTTATCTCGTAGAAATACGATGAGATGTATACGTATTATCGGCATCTCTTAACGAACTTAAATCCTGCAGAATTCCGAGGACGGAATTTTTCTTAAGGTGGGTAGAATGTAACGACCTGTATTTTTTAGACGTGTTTGAGATCGTGCGTACCGGTATTTTATTTCAGTCGTCCGGATAATCTCTTCGTCCGTACTTTCTTGGTTACGCGTCGACGAGTACACATCTCTGTATTTCGTTTTTACCGTACCCAAATTAATTAATTATCAAGTTTAACAAATTGCTTTAACTTAATTATCTTACTAATTAAGTCTTGCTAATCACTTTAAATATTTTACTAATTGATTTAATTATTTCGCCACTTAAATTAAGTTACTAATTACTTTAATTCAATTATTTTACCGTTCACATTAATTTTACTAATCACTTAATTACTTTAATTACCTATCTTAACACAATTTGTCTTTCACATTTGAAATCTTTATACAAGTTTAGGGAGAAACACATTCCTTAGCCAGATACTTTCCCCTACCTAACTCTCCCGTCTGCAGCCCCTTTCTACCGGCTGAAGAAAATGTGGGAGCAAACCCACGTTAGTCCATCCATCCAACCACCCAGTTTAATGCCATGCACGCACCTGCATTTCCTTTCCAATTGTCAGTACTCAACACCCCAACTTGCCATCTTCAATTCCATCTCCCCACATCCAGCTCCCTCCTTCAAGGTGATGTTCCCTGCACTATTCCTATATCAGTATCATCATCATCAGCAATGGGGAACCACAACAGACCCTTCTTCTTCCCTGCAATCCATCAAACCCAATTCTCTTACAAACAACTGATTCATCTTCCTCCCCATTCAACCCAACCTGAAATTCAACCCAAATCCTCCATCAGTTTCTTTCCCAAACCAGCAAACAATTTCACCAACAAATCAGCCAAATCCAAACCAAAAATCCTCCACCAAATTTCCCAAACCAAAATCATCCCAACCAAATTCTTCAAATCTGAAATTGAAGTTGAGGGATTAAACTAAGATCTGAAAACCTATTTCCATCGATCAAACGAAACACCATCAGATTCTTCCCCAAAAACTTCATCAACAGCAAAATCATACCCACAAATCAAACACAAATCTGTTCATCCTTCTCCAAATCAAAACTATTTCATCAAACCCAAGCAAATCAGCCAAACCCATTTTCCCAAACTCAAATCTGAAAAAAACACTTCAGATCTGAAATCAAGCAAGAAACCCAAACCAATTCCAAAAATCAAACACAACAATTCAGATTTACACACAAACCCTCATCTTCACTCTTATTCTTCCTCCTCCTCCTTCTCCATGGCCGACCATCACCATCACCCTCGCTCCTCGCGCGCCTCCACCCGCAACCCGCCGTCGCTCAGCGCCGGAAGCCCACGCCAACGCCGCCGGATCCCCTGCACCGTCAGCCACCCGCCGCCTGGAACCCCGCCGCCCGTCGCCTGAAGCCACCAGCCGCCGTCGCCTGAAGCCGCCGTCCGCGCCTGGGGACCCGCCGCCGCCGCCTGAGATTCCGCCGGAGCGCCGCCGTCCGCCCTTCTCCCTCGTCGCGTGTGAGTTCTCCCTCCTCTCCCACGGTGGCGTGATTCCCCCTTGCCTGCGGGCTTTGAAACAAAAAAAAAGAAAAAAAAAGAACAGAACGAGAAAGAGAGAAGAGAGTGACACAGGGAGAGAGAGAGAGAGATAAAGAGAGAGTTAAAAGAGGGGTATTATAACATGTTGGTTATTAAATTTGACCCTTAGTCAAAGATAGTACTAGTAGGTGGTAGTAGGTACTAGTTTAATTGTAATGTTAACATGCTAAATAACATTATCACTAACTAATATTAGCTTAGTTAATTAATTGTGGTTAATACTAGTTAGTTGAAATGTTAAATTGATTTCACCGTGTTAGTTGTAAATAATGTTAGGGCGATAATACCAGCATGTAATAAGGCGTACCAAGTTAGTAATACCCTGTACAACTTTACACTAGTCGTAGAACCTGACAAAACAAGGCGAACCCAATTCGTGTGTTATTTTAACATTGCACATATTTCGCAAAATGTCTAATTCCATTATTTTTTCACTAAAACAGAGAACCACTATCACCGTAACGAAGTAACCGTCGGGACAAACCCAACGGCACCAAAATCACCGAAAACAGGCAAGTATGCAATTTATAGTGAATTTGTGAATGTTAACACTCTTTAGTTTTTTGCATGCAAAGTTCCATAACTCAGTTTACATGTCGTACTTGTCAAATCTCACACTCAGTACTTTTGTTAAATTGTTGTAAATATTGTTCGATACTCTTGCAACCATGGAAATTATCGTGTAAAGATAAATGGTCACATTATTTAATTACTGCATGTCTCAAAATGACTAACAAGAGAGTGACATCGTGAAATCGTGCGCCTCGAAGGCGAAATCGTGACTTTCGTGATGTCATGTGAGTTGACTAGGCTGGCTCGTGTTCCAGCACAAATATTGGGGTGGGGTTAGGGTTGTGCGGCCACTAGGCGTATGACGGGGTACTCTCTTCAAGGGCACCACCCGTATGCGGTGGGTTAGCGCCAAGCACGGTAAGCCCCCGTGTGAAGAACGACCCACTCATCACGTCCTACCGGCGAGAACCCTATTATAGATGTGTGAAACTAACTCGAAACTTGCAAAGTGAAATTGTTACCTCAGTGAAATTGTTATCTCAGTGACATTGACATGCTTTACCTTACTTGTCAGATTTTCTAGAACTACATGATAGGATGTATTTACTTTAAAATTCGCATGCTTAAACTTTTATTGTTATCTTGTTAAATTATAATTGCATCTTAAATTCAGAATAAATTTGTATATCTTGCCTTGGGTTCTAACATCTTCTTGCAGACCCTTGCTGACATACATTCATGTTTTTGGATGTATGTCAGATCCCGAGCCATAGCACCAGGAGGACTAGTTGCGATAGCTGAACCAGTAGGCCAATGATCGTTGACTAGTGAACCGTCATTGTAATTCACTCATTTGTTGTACGGGTCATAAGACCCTCTCTTTCCTATTTCTGCATTGTTGTAATTCCTTTGAGATGTCTGAGATTGTAATAATTTTCTTTTTATCTGTGTTGTTTTGAGTAATGCAAAGCAAGAACCTGCAGTTTTCACACAGACGCTTATTGTGTAAGTCAAGGAGGGTAGAAAAGCAAAAGTACCTCCTCCTTACTTGCACAAGCGGGCCCGTTCACGTCCTCGCCCCCAGCCTAATGGGAAGCGGGGCGTGACTGGTTTTAGTGGTGGCCCATGCAGGTCTATGCTCATGCAAAATACTCTAAAATAGCATGGATAATATTACAATCTTAACTCTCAAACAACACCTTCCCTAGAATTTTCTAACCCCGATCAAATTCATTAGAACATCCGAGTCATAAGATTTCTGATCCTTAGTCAACCAAATCAATATATCCTTGATTTTAATATCCCTTCCTTTTTAATTCCACTTTATGACCTTACGAATCTATCGTAGTCCTTTCACAAATCTTCTCCTACCCATACGCACATTTGACCAACCTATTCTAATCCTTGCTCTCGACCCACGCGATCTTCCTGACGGCCATCATTATCATTTTTAAGCATCCACATTACTATACCGATTCTACTTTCGATATCCCTCCCATGGAATTCCTCCCCTAGTTTTATTCCGTTTAAAAAAAATCTCTTTGGTATATACTTAGAATCCATACTCTCCAGCTAATTTGAATTCATTCTTTGCTTTTGAAACTTTCTTCGCTGTAACCTTTAGTTACTATCTCACCACGATTTTCTGACCTATAACATCCATACTCATATATTTACCATACTTTCTTCATATAATAAACTTCATTTTAAAAAGAAAAAAAACATTACTTCTTTTTCACGAATTCAAATATAGAAATTTCTTCTTACGATGCTACTAACATATTTCAAAACAACCTATCATATATGTTTTTCCAAAATGCTTTCTTTACTAAATCTATCTCTATCTGCATTTACAAAACAATCGCTGTTTCACTATACTCCTTTGTATGTTACTCTTTTCATTCATTACTTAACTAATCGCATTTCATGTTTTAACTTATACCATTTACGCATTTCGTTATTTTTTTTCGCATACTCGTCATTCTCCTTAATCACTTGATTAATCATGACTATTTTATACTACCTAACCAACCTAACTCCCGATCTATGCCTCACCTGAAACCATTCATCACAATCTTGACCCGTTACATCTATCAACTCTAAATCATACACTATGCGTAGTTATCATTTGTGCTCGTCATTACTTATTACAATCTTGGAAAGATTCGTTTTACAATTACGTTATAGCCCTTAAAATTTCCCCTTCTATTCCATTTCATCATCCGCAGTGTTAATTTATGTTAAACATCATATTGTTAAAGCATTAGATATGATCATTATTGTTATAAGATCAGGTTTCAGCTAGACATAGTGAGAGGTGATATAAGGGTAATTGTGATTAGTTGATTTTGAACACAACGAATTTAGGTTACTCCATTGTATACGGTGATAATAGAATGATGTGTTCAAGACTTACATTTGGATGACACACATGCCTAACGGATTCAATTGAGTTTCTTTCTATACACAAGAGGACGAGTACATTACAGATTTGAAATTCAGATTAGTAACAGCTAAGAATACCCATGGAAGTACATCGTGATTCATGGAGACCATAATAATGAGTAGAATATTTGTAGTAACGAGACTTAATTATGGTGATGAAGATATTAGAACTGACACGTTATGTTGATGAGAATGGATAGTTATGTGGATTGATTGACATTGTTTAGAACAAGACACAATGAGCAAGATGTGATTTGACAGTTTGTTAATTATGATGAATAAATTTATGATTTGTCGCGAGGAAGAATTTGTTTGGAGCAAGACAATTATTGATTGTAAATGATGATGTATACTAGGCGTAATTCTAGTTGTCGTCATACATAAATAATTAGTATGTCATCAATAGGTTGATCGCTTGATATAGAGATAAGATTGGTGTTGGTAGATGTCACAATTGTAGTGTTACAAGTTAGGTTATGCAATAGACAATGTGATGATATATTATGGATAAGACCACTTAAGAGAATAAATAATTTTGGAGAATTTGGCTATAGATGAACTATACATTAGAGATTTCATAGGAGATGCTACTGCTCTATTACAAATGGAAAGTGAAGGGTGGAGGAATTTGCAATTGTATTGATTGAGGATATTTAGTGTTTTCCTTCAAAGGTTATTTTGTATAAAGTATTGATCATTTTGAAGCGAGAACTTTGAGACAGAATTCGGACGATAAGGTCGGATCTATAGCTAAGTTTTATGATATGATTATAGTTGTAGCGTTATTCGGTAATGAAACGAGTAGTGATGATTTATTTGAGGAATACTTGATTGGGATTACAGGTTTAGCATGCATTATGTTAGAATATGGGAGTTGCAGTTGTAAGTATATGTATATACACACATTGTTATTATTCACTCACCCTTGTCCCTGCACATCGTGGGTAGTCGTCACTAGCCATATTTGCTTGCATACTTATGGTTAAGACATCCACGGTGCATAGTCATCCGAACCCGTTTTGAAACTAAATCTTAACCATATTGCTTGTATCACTTCCTGACTAGTTTCATTTCTTCAACTTGAAGTATTTTCAGATTATAGTTTATCTCGTAGAAATACGATGAGATGTATACGTATTATCGGCATCTCTTAACGAACTTAAATCCTGCAGAATTCCGAGGACGGAATTTTTCTTAAGGTGGGTAGAATGTAACGACCTGTATTTTTTAGACGTGTTTGAGATCGTGCGTACCGGTATTTTATTTCAGTCGTCCGGATAATCTCTTCGTCCGTACTTTCTTGGTTACGCGTCGACGAGTACACATCTCTGTATTTCGTTTTTACCGTACCCAAATTAATTAATTATCAAGTTTAACAAATTGCTTTAACTTAATTATCTTACTAATTAAGTCTTGCTAATCACTTTAAATATTTTACTAATTGATTTAATTATTTCGCCACTTAAATTAAGCTACTAATTACTTTAATTCAATTATTTTACCGTTCACATTAATTTTACTAATCACTTAATTACTTTAATTACCTATCTTAACACAATTTGTCTTTCACATTTGAAATCTTTATACAAGTTTAGGGAGAAACACATTCCTTAGCCAGATACTTTCCCCTACCTAACTCTCCCGTCTGCAGCCCCTTTCTACCGGCTGAAGAAAATGTGGGAGCAAACCCACGTTAGTCCATCCATCCAACCACCCAGTTTAATGCCATGCACGCACCTGCATTTCCTTTCCAATTGTCAGTACTCAACACCCCAACTTGCCATCTTCAATTCCATCTCCCCACATCCAGCTCCCTCCTTCAAGGTGATGTTCCCTGCACTATTCCTATATCAGTATCATCATCATCAGCAATGGGGAACCACAACAGACCCTTCTTCTTCCCTGCAATCCATCAAACCCAATTCTCTTACAAACAACTGATTCATCTTCCTCCCCATTCAACCCAACCTGAAATTCAACCCAAATCCTCCATCAGTTTCTTTCCCAAACCAGCAAACAATTTCACCAACAAATCAGCCAAATCCAAACCAAAAATCCTCCACCAAATTTCCCAAACCAAAATCATCCCAACATAATTCTTCAAATCTGAAATTGAAGTTAAGGGATTAAACTAAGATCTGAAAACCTATTTCCATCGATCAAACGAAACACCATCAGATTCTTCCCCAAAAACTTCATCAACAGCAAAATCATACCCACAAATCAAACACAAATCTGTTCATCCTTCTCCAAATCAAAACTATTTCATCAAACCCAAGCAAATCAGCCAAACCCATTTTCCCAAACTCAAATCTGAAAAAAAACACTTCAGATCTGAAATCAAGCAAGAAACCCAAACCAATTCCAAAAATCAAACACAACAATTCAGATTTACACACAAACCCTCATCTTCACTCTTATTCTTCCTCCTCCTCCTTCTCCATGGCCGACCATCACCATCACCCTCGCTCCTCGCGCGCCTCCACCCGCAACCCGCCGTCGCTCAGCGCCGGAAGCCCACGCCAACGCCGCCGGATCCCCTGCACCGTCAGCCACCCGCCGCCTGGAACCCCGCCGCCCGTCGCCTGAAGCCACCAGCCGCCGTCGCCTGAAGCCGCCGTCCGCGCCTGGGGACCCGCCGCCGCCGCCTGAGATTCCGCCGGAGCGCCGCCGTCCGCCCTTCTCCCTCGTCGCGTGTGAGTTCTCCCTCCTCTCCCACGGTGGCGTGATTCCCCCTTGCCTGCGGGCTTTGAAACAAAAAAAAAGAAAAAAAAGAACAGAACGAGAAAGAGAGAAGAGAGTGACACAGGGAGAGAGAGAGAGAGATAAAGAGAGAGTTAAAAGAGGGGTATTATAACATGTTGGTTATTAAATTTGACCCTTAGTCAAAGATAGTACTAGTAGGTGGTAGTAGGTACTAGTTTAATTGTAATGTTAACATGCTAAATAACATTATCACTAACTAATATTAGCTTAGTTAATTAATTGTGGTTAATACTAGTTAGTTGAAATGTTAAATTGATTTCACCGTGTTAGTTGTAAATAATGTTAGGGCGATAATACCAGCATGTAATAAGGCGTACCAAGTTAGTAATACCCTGTACAACTTTACACTAGTCGTAGAACCTGACAAAACAAGGCGAACCCAATTCGTGTGTTATTTTAACATTGCACATATTTCGCAAAATGTCTAATTCCATTATTTTTTCACTAAAACAGAGAACCACTATCACCGTAACGAAGTAACCGTCGGGACAAACCCAACGGCACCAAAATCACCGAAAACAGGCAAGTATGCAATTTATAGTGAATTTGTGAATGTTAACACTCTTTAGTTTTTTGCATGCAAAGTTCCATAACTCAGTTTACATGTCGTACTTGTCAAATCTCACACTCAGTACTTTTGTTAAATTGTTGTAAATATTGTTCGATACTCTTGCAACCATGGAAATTATCGTGTAAAGATAAATGGTCACATTATTTAATTACTGCATGTCTCAAAATGACTAACAAGAGAGTGACATCGTGAAATCGTGCGCCTCGAAGGCGAAATCGTGACTTTCGTGATGTCATGTGAGTTGACTAGGCTGGCTCGTGTTCCAGCACAAATATTGGGGTGGGGTTAGGGTTGTGCGGCCACTAGGCGTATGACGGGGTACTCTCTTCAAGGGCACCACCCGTATGCGGTGGGTTAGCGCCAAGCACGGTAAGCCCCCGTGTGAAGAACGACCCACTCATCACGTCCTACCGGCGAGAACCCTATTATAGATGTGTGAAACTAACTCGAAACTTGCAAAGTGAAATTGTTACCTCAGTGAAATTGTTATCTCAGTGACATTGACATGCTTTACCTTACTTGTCAGATTTTCTAGAACTACATGATAGGATGTATTTACTTTAAAATTCGCATGCTTAAACTTTTATTGTTATCTTGTTAAATTATAATTGCATCTTAAATTCAGTATAAATTTGTATATCTTGCCTTGGGTTCTAACATCTTCTTGCAGACCCTTGCTGACATACATTCATGTTTTTGGATGTATGTCAGATCCCGAGCCATAGCACCAGGAGGACTAGTTGCGATAGCTGAACCAGTAGGCCAATGATCGTTGACTAGTGAACCGTCATTGTAATTCACTCATTTGTTGTACGGGTCATAAGACCCTCTCTTTCCTATTTCTGCATTGTTGTAATTCCTTTGAGATGTCTGAGATTGTAATAATTTTCCTTTTATCTGTGTTGTTTTGAGTAATGCAAAGCAAGAACCTGCAGTTTTCACACAGACGCTTATTGTGTAAGTCAAGGAGGGTAGAAAAGCAAAAGTACCTCCTCCTTACTTGCACAAGCGGGCCCGTTCACGTCCTCGCCCCCAGCCTAATGGGAAGCGGGGCGTGACAACTACATGCTAAATTTAGGCCAAAGCTAGCATTTCCCTTCTTAAAATATGTTTATGGTAACGAGTTTCTCCCTAATTAAGATTTTATTAGCACTGATGCCTTGCTTGAATTGGCATGTTGCTTAGAATGGTATCAACTTCATATACTTTCCATTAGCATTCATAAAGATTGCATATTCGTGTAGAATTAGCTTGCATGCAATTCCCTTTAGTTTATAAATGTTACACTTTTTAACATAGAATTGCTTAATCTTGCAATTAAATGTGTGTATTGCTAAGTAGTTTGCAAAATGGGTATTATTTAAGCTTGCAATTCATTAGCTGCATTTTCAAGATTACAATTTAATGGTTAATGAGGTTTCTTGGAAAATGGTTCATAGTGCAAGTGAACCCTAATGATGTTGTGGTTATGTTTGGGGGAATGGGTTATGTTAATGGGGGATGGTGTTGTGGGAATTTGCAAGGAAATCTTAATTATATTCCTTTGTTTAAAGATTGCATTTGGTGGAAGTGGGGTTCATGAAATGGCTAAATGATTTGGAGATGTGGGTTGAATAAGGCCAAGGGCCGGTTGGGATAAAGAAAGAAGATATGGTTGTGGTTGTTTTATCATTTATGGAACCCTTAAGTTGTTTGCTTATTCCTTAATTTCAATGCATGTTAGCTTTGTAGTTCTCTTATGTCACCTGTAACGGCCTGTTTTCTTCAACACAACTATTTACGTGTTTAACCTATTTCCAAAAAATTTAAACTATTTTATACTGGTTTGTTAGGCGTTTCACTGATTTCAAAATTTCCTATAAAAATATTTTGATGTACCGGACTAGTTATGGAGTATTTTAGCAAGATCGGATTTCATCAAATACCTCTAAAAGATCTGATAAAAATTCATTTTCAGATATTGCTATTTTGGCTCAATGAATTTATTTTCTATTCAAACGTCTTCAAAACGTTTTCAAACTTCCATAGTGGCATCCTATGATCATTTAGGGCTCTCCATATTAATTTCGTAATATTCTGATATCGTTTCAATAGAGAACCCGCAAACCCGCTTTCTAAACGTTTTGGCCAAAAACTAATATCCCTGTAGCTCAAACCCTGAAACGGTCTTCGTATTCACGATCCTCGTGACGATACGATCCCGTGGGTATGTTTTCGTAATTTTTCGGACACGTTTACTAGTAGGGGCAAAATCGTAATTTCGTTCTTGTATTTTGCTAATTAATTTCGCTAAGGGGTTTTACTTATTATTAATTACCTAATTACCTTTCTAATTACACCTACCTCAGCTAACCCCGATCCCTATCTAACTCTCACACTCAGCTAACACACACACCCCTCATCTACCCCTCTCATCTACCCCTTTTTCTTAAACCCTATATATAAACCCACACAGACCCTCTCTCTCTCCCTCATTACGTTCAAACCCCAGGCTCTCTCTCTCTTTTTCCTTGCGTTCAAAACCCCCGCCCTCGTCTCTTTCTCCATCTCTCTATCTCTCTATCCCTCTCTCCGTCTTCTTCATGCAAAGGCCAAGCCGCCACGACCGAGCACCGTCGCCTCCCGCGGCCTCCTCCGCCGAGTCGCCGTGCTCCGCCCCCGTCGACGTGGCCACGCAAAGCCCGCTCCTCTATGCTTCGACTCCGCTGGGTCGAGTTCGACATCCTTCGACCCCATCCACTGCAAGCAACGCCACCATGCTCCGGCGAGCTCTCCGACGCGCTGCACCCACCAAGCAGCAGCACCGCCACCTACTACGTCCGCCTCATCGCCGTCGGTGACGCCGCTTCCGACCTCGCACCGGAGCCCGACGCCCCCAAAGCTCGAGCGCTGCTGCCTCCGACGACACTGAGGTCGCCCCGAACGCCATCGCCGCCAAGCTCAGCACGCTGTCGCCGTTCGGAGCCCCGTCTGCTGCCCTCCTCCGCTCCGTTTGCCGCCGCTTCCGACGCTTCACACCGCCGCCTGAGCCTCGCCGACGTCCTCCGCCACCGCCTCCGTGCCGCCGTCGAGCCCACGCCGTCGTCTCGCCGTCGCCGCCACGAGGTCGCCGCCCCCTCCGACGTCGAAGTCGAACCCCCCATGCAGCTGTCGACGGCGTGCGTAAGAATTCTCGATGGCATAGTTGTAAATATGCAATTAATTTCGTTTTTCGTATTTTTAATTAATTAATAAATGGATTTATTGGTTTTTAATTCCTAATAAATAATATAGACCCCATAAAAATGTGAGACTAGCTCCAGAAAATCAGAAATAATATTCTGGACCCAATGGCGCTAGTTTCATCTCAATCCGACGCTTAGTTTTTTCAGAATTAATTTTTAACCCTAAAAGATAAATACCTGATTTTCGTTTAAAAATCCGTATCTTGTTATTTTCACGTACAATAATATATGAGAAAAATATATGTTATAATACTCTTCGAGACGGTCGTTTTGACACCTCATTTGAACCATTCCGATGCAGATTGCATCCAGAATAAATTGTGGAATAAATACGTTACTAATTGAAAAATAGTTTTTAAATTGTTTTTGAGCTTTTAAAAATTCTAAAAATTACAATTAGCTTCAGAAAAATATTCCCTCTTGCAGTAAACCTATTTTTATCATATATAGTCTATATAAAAATTTAGAACGCTTTTCGACAACGTTTCAACTAGTTTTGAAAATCAAAAGGATCGAGTTTAATAAGTAGAAAATAGGGTGCGCTTTAACCAATTGTTTCTTGTGTGCAGGTACCAATCCTCGTGCACCAGCTCCTCTAGCTCCAATCTCGTCTTGCCACGACGAGCTCGATGATGTAAGTCACGATATATTCTAAACTTAGAAACCTAGTTTACTGTGCTTGGATGAACTAGTTGACACTCCTATAGCCTCGAACGACTATTTGACTTGAACCAAATAGGAGACCTAACCTGATAGAAAAGTAATCAACTAAAGATTACTTTGCCAACTTTCAACTTAGGTGGTTGTAGCACGCAACTACCAACTTGAGTAAATTGTGTGCTAACCACACTACCACGTGCTCAAAGCACGGAAGTAACAGCTTTTGGTGTTGGAATTGTCTTTATCCTACTTGCTGGTTTTCAATGAGGAAGTCAACCAGTTGACCTGGTGTGACTAACATGTGGAACATCCTGTGGAACAATCCTGTATAGAACTTGTAATTGACACGTCACCGGGGTTTCGGGGTAACTCACATTTGCGAGAGTACGGGAGTGACTAGAGTTCGATCTACATGTCAAGCTGCCTGTGTTTCGGCCTCCTGTCTAGCTGCCTGTGTTTCAGCAAACCATCCTGCTGCCTGGGTACCGGCATTCGTCTGGGTAGCACCCAGGCAAGAGACGAACTGAACGGTCACATATTGTACTCTCCGACTTGGGTCACGTATTTCTAGTGTAACTTGCACAGTTACTTTCTTTACAGTACATGCACTTTACTTTCCTTGCCAGTACAGTCACCACACTTTACTTGTCGTACTATTACTTTCTACACTTGTACAGACACTGCACCGTACTTTACTTTCACTTTGGTTTGCTTTGTCATACTTGTATAGTACCTCTCTTTCTTTATTTAGAATTGTTGTGACTTACCTACGGTTCCATCTCCGTGGCACCGCGAACAACGTACATATGGAGGCAGATGCTCTTGAGTTAATAGCGCCAGACTTCGACCCTGAGACCGCAGCTTCCAGAGCTATTTTCAGTTGTGTACTGTACTTTCTTTCTTTCATGTATCATTGTTGGAACATTTGTACGGTATGTATTGTAATATTGGACACTATTTTGGGTATTTTTGTACATCTCTGCATCGTGGCCATTTTGATTTCACTGGTTAACTGCAGAACCTGCGCAAATATCAAATAAGTAACGGGCCCCCGAGAGCGGGTCGTTACATCACCTCTATGTAATCCTTTCACTGTTGTTTCCTTACGACACCATAATGTAGTTTTAATACAATCCTTGTCTCATTGTACGCTCGCTTAAGTAACTTAAATGCCAACAAATTATAGGGATGTGTAATGCTCCTAAGTGATAATACCAGTATTCCCCCTTCAATGTGGAAAAACTTCACACACTAACCACTAATTCGGACCAAGTTTATTTACACGTCCAACTAGTTTGCAATTACACCCAAAGAGGGGTATTTATTAAAACGGACATGAATAATCGTGGCATACTTGTAAATAATGAAAATGAGGAGCTAACATAATGGATGATGGCAATCTTGTAATTAACTCAAAGAGTTGAGAGGGTTTTTAATTAGAGGCTATGCATGGCAAATTTGTAAATAAAGTAAAGCATGAAAGATGTTTTTTCTTCTTTCCTCCTTTCTACAAGATTCTCTCCCCTTCTAAATTATTCTATTTTTCCTCCCCCTCCATTTCGTTGGCAGCCCCCCCCCCCCCCCCCCCCCCCCCCCCCCCCCCCTTAAGGCCGAAATCTGTAGGCTTATAAAAAAACAAAAGTAAAGAAGGGAAGAAGGAAAAAAGAGAGAGAAAGATAGGGGAGATTGGAAGAAGAAGAAGAAGAGGGAAGCTTGCTACCATCAATGGATTTCTCTAGTCCTCTACAAACATCCACTAGCCCTAGGGAGGTAGAATTCTCACCATGCCCCTAAGGTTGATCTTTGATTAAATTGAGTGGCTTTGTGTTGGATTCTATGTTTGATCTTTAAATTTTTGGGCAAAATTTGCCATGTTGATTAAATTGAGTGGTGTGTCAAGCTAAATTTGGTTAAACTTCATGCTTTGAATGTTGAATATTATTCATCCTATGAATTTATGAGCAAGATAGTATTTTTTTGTTCATAGCATATGTGTTCCTTCAAAATCCTTATGTTGTAATAGAGGAAACTTGACAAATACGAGAGAAACTCTGCCAAAATTTTTTGTGAGCATTCCGCAAGCACCCACATGACATCCTAGGCATTAGACACTTATGTTGGATGACTACACCACATGCCACTTGATAACTCCTTTAAAAATTCCATGGTTAGATGAAAACCCAATTGAAAAATTAGCACAAATGACAAATTAGTAAGAGGGTTTTTGACGACTTTCAAGTTAGAAGCCCGGAAGGATATTAGATAGCGTAGGGTCCTTAATTAACAACAATCATAAGTTCCTACAAGTCTTTCATGTCGATTAGGTTCCATTCCCATGAATGTGTGATTTTCCATAAAGAGTGTGTTTCTTTTTCTTAACATTAATGAAGGGGGTTGTGAACACTCAATTTTGATAAGAATTTTAGTTTTTCTAAACTATTAGTAAGCTTAAGACTAATTAGGAATTACTACATGAATTATGTCAAGAACTCGTTTGTAAAAACTTAAGTGTCATGACAACATTATGACCTTGTAAGAGGGTTTTGTCAAACTTGTCAAACTTTACAATGAGCAAAAGACGGTGTTAGGCACTTATAATTATCATCGAGTAGCCCTTATGAATCCTACAAATTTTGCTTAAAACAAAGATTTAACTAATTTACTACATTGTTTCATTCTACCTTAGTGGACCTCTAGTTCCTTCCAAATTGGTCTAGTAACCACACACTTAAAGTTGTTTCCCTAAGGCATGTTCGATTTATTTGGTGCTTGGATGGTTGAGTTCGAATTCCCATGGAAATCGCTTGTAGTTGATGCTTCATATATTTATGCTTCTATTTAAGCAAATTATGAATGGTTTCCTTTACATACGAAAATGTTGGTTTGATTCGTTATATTGATGAATGGTTATTCAATTTTACACCACTATATTTCAGCTAAACCCGATACAATGCTAATTGATAAATGATTAAAATGGAGGCCCAGGATGGTTCTTTCCACTTTAAGGTGGGTGAACATCCTAGGGAATGGGGTGGGGGAACCAAAGCATTTGGTGGGCATAGTGTGGACTGGACTTTCGAGGATATTTTTCTTTGGCCCTCCTACCGCGGGGAGTGGTCGTGCCCCTTTGGGGTGTGTGGTTACGTTGGCCTTCCGAGGTCGTGGCCCTTTGGGTCGTGGAGAGTGGTTGAGCTACGTAGGCTCCTGACGAGCTAGCACGCCAGAGAGTCAGAGATTCTTTCCACCCGCCTTATGGGTGAGGTCCAGTTCCCTTGTGTTCTGCCTGATGTCTAGGTTCTAACAACAAGCATTAACTAACAATTTAGTGTTAGCGACCCGTATGCAGTGATGTGAATGTGGCTTGTGTGGTTGAGTTTCCTACTTGACACGCTGTGACGTGCCCTTCTCCCCACTCTCCAGGTACAGGTTCAGGGACGACAGCTCACCAGCCAGACTACCGACGCCCTGAGGGCAACTCTCCCAGGCCAGGAGTCCAGAGTGGTTAGTTAGGGCTTGGGTGTAGTGGGTCGGGGTAGAAATTTTTTGTGAGCAGTTACTTTTATTTGTCCTTCAGCTTTTGTACCCCGTGCCTCTGGTGGTGGTATATGTACAGTACATGATGTTGTGGCGTGTTGATAGTTGATGATCTTTGTGGCACACTTGTACGCTCCCGCTTGTTGTTACCGCCGCCTCGTTGTACCCATTTGTGTTGTGCTGGAGTTTTACATTTCGTGCTTTACTTTGCACCTGTTCTTAATTGCATGTGTTGTTCTAGCAGTTGCAGTGGCCTGCTAACTTTCTTGCAGCACCTTATGCTTGGTACCCCATACCGCGGCTGTCACACCCGTCCCGTTTGGGGCGCCGGGACGTGACAGGTTTTGTGGTGGCCCATGCAGGTCACCGTACACTGCGATTGTGTAAGGATGACACAGGTAATGCTCCGACACTTCAAGATGTATATGAGGTACTAATTCAGATTTTTTCTTTTTCTCCTCCATAGTATGGAGGCAGGGAACGGGACGTCTGGCGACGACGGGACACCTGGAGGGACCGGAGTTTCGGGTAGTTCGTGAGACCGGACCTCAGAGTCGGCCCTGATGGCGAAGATCCTGATGGGGATTTTGGACCTCTTGCAGCGGTTGGAGGACATGGCAGCTGGACACGAGGCGCCTGCATAAGGCCCCGAGTTACAAGCAGTTCCGATCCTTGAGACCCGTGTACTTTTTCGGCAGAGAGACCAGCCTAGAGGCCGATGAGTGGCTGCGTCACACGGAGGATGACTTGACTTTGGCTGGTGTACCCCTAGAGGCATGGGTAGAGTTGGTCAAGCGGCAGTTGACTCATCAAGCCCGAGATTGGTGGGATGCCCAGGAGAGGCATTTGATAGGGGTAGTGGAGTGGAAGACCTTCAGGGAGAATTTTGAGGCCCATTACCTTCCTGGTGAGGCGAGGGATGAGTTGAGGCAGCGATTCGAGCACCTCACGTAGGACCGTAGGACGGTGGACGAGTATGATGCCGAGTTTTCTCTTTTGAGCAGATACACCCCAGAGTTAGTGGCAACAGATGCTACTCGAGCCAGACGCTTCCGTATGGGCCTGGACCCAGAGGTCAGAGGGGCTATGGCTACACATGAGATGTTGACATACTAGGCAGTGCTTAGCGTGGCTCGATGGTACGAGCTACACATGAGGAGCCTGGGAAAGCTTCCAGTCTTCGACAGACAACCTGTAGCACCACAGAGAGCTGCTCCTCGTCTGACTCACCAGGTGACCTTCAAGCGATCAGGGCATCCGCCAGTAACACAGAGGGGGCCTGCCTGTTCGAGGTGTGGGAAGCCTGGGCATGCAGCCAAGGATTGTAGGGTGATGGGCAGACAGTGCTACACCTGTGGCGAGATGGGACACTTTAGTAGGGACTGCCCCCGACAGAGACGGCCTTTGGAGGCACCAGTACCGGTAGCAGCTGCACCGCCTCAGCCGAGGGCTCTTCCACCGGCACCGTAGCGGTTGGCTCTTCCACCACCACCGGGGCCGCGACCGACTGCTCCGAGGGGACCTCCAGGGAGGCCTCCACGGCGCGACTTCCAGAGGTAGGCTCCCGCTCCACTGAGGCCGCCGTAGTTTCAGATGACAGCGGTCGAGGCCGAGCGCTCAGGACAGGTGATTGCGGGTATGACCCTAACCCTAGTCCTTGTATTTCATGATTCTATATTTAGCTATTGCTAGATGGTTAGTTATTTGTGCGGTGCTATTATAGGAATGGTTAGAGTAGCTTAATATCCAGCCTGGTCCTTGTTTGATTCGGGAGCGTCACATTTTTTTATCCAAGGAACTTGTGGTGAAGCATTCCATAGTTGTTGATTCTTTTGCTGCTAAGTGGAATGTGCACACGGGTAATGGTGTGATATGTAGTGTGTCAGGATTACGGAATTGTTCCGTGGAGATAGGAGGTCGAAAACTATATGCAGATTTTCTCGTGATTGAACTACCAGATTATGAGGCAGTATTTGGAATGGATTGGTTGGGGATGCTTTATGCGACCATAGACTGTAAATTAAGGAGGGTAGTCTTTCGAATCCCTGGCCACCCAGAGTTTGACTTTTGTAATGTTACTCGGGCTCTGGAACCTTTGAAGTTTAAGGCGACGTCCTTGGAGATGACGATGGATGCAGAAATAGTTTTTCCTAAGGTAGTTCAGGAATTTCCAGATGTATTTCCCGATGATATTTTTGGACTACCTCCAGATAGGTCTTTAGAATTCACTATTGACCTATTGCCAGGCGCACAGCCAATAGCAAAAGCTCCTTATCGCATGTCTCCATCTGAATTAGTTGAGCTTCGCGATCAATTGACTGATCTGTCTGATAGAGGACTGATACGTCCGAGTGTATCCCCGTGGGGAACACCAGTGTTGTTAGTAAATAAAAAGGATGGAACTCGGAGGATGTGCATTGATTACAGGGATTTGAACAAAGTGACAGTGAAAGACAAGTATCCCCTCCCTCGGATTGATGACATCTTTGATCAGCTCGGGGGTTCACAAGTGTACTCGAAGCTGGATTTACGAAGTGGTTATCATCAAGTGAAGGTGCGTGGATCGGATGTTCCGACGACGGCGTTTAGAACTCAGTATGGGCATTATGAATTTTTAATGATGCCCTTCGGAGTAACTAATGCCACGGCAACCTTTATGAGGCTGATGAATCAGGTCTTCTTTGATTATTTGGATAAGTTTGTAGTGGTCTTTATTGATGATATTTTAGTGTATTCAAAGACTGAGGATGAACATGCTGAGCATTTGCGGATGGTGTTGACTACTCTCAGAGAGCATCGGTTGTATGCTAAGTTCAGTAAATGTCAATTCTGGATGACAAAGGTCGCATTTCTGGGACACATTATTACAGGAGAAGGAGTGTCAGTCGACCCAGAGAAGGTCGCTGCAGTAGAGAATTGGCCCATCCCTCGATCAGTCACTGAGATCAGGAGTTTCTTGGGGTTGGCCGGATACTATCGGAAGTTTATTAAGGACTTCCCCAAGATCGCTTCACCCCTGACTCATTTGACTAAGAAGGATGTACCTTATGTGTGGTCAGAAGAGTGTCAGTGCGCATTTGAGGAACTGAAGCATCGATTAACCACTGCTCCAGTGTTAACAATTCCTGACCGATCAGGTGGCTTTGAAATTTACTGTGATGCTTCAGGAAAGGGGCTTGGCTGTGTCCTTCATCAACATGGACGGGTAGTAGCTTATGCCTCCAGATTGTTGAAGGTGCATGAGCAAAATTATCCTACCCATGACCTAGAGCTGGCCGCTGTCATATATGTCCTAAAGTTGTGGAGACATTTCTTACTGGGCGAACATGTAAAGATCTACACTGACCATAAAAGTTTGAAATATGTATTCACTCAAAAAGAGTTAAACATGAGGTAACGCCGTTGGCTTGAGTTAATGGCTGAGTATGACATTGATTTGCAGTACCATCTAGGGAAGGTGAATGTGGTGCCTGATGCTCTTAGTCGACTACAGGCTGTGATGAGGTTGACTATGCAGCCTCAACTCTGAGGAGATCTAAGACGGATGGATGTTAAAGTGATTCTTCCAGGCGAAAGGGTAGATATGTTGGGTTTGCAGATTCAATCTGACCAATTGAATTAAGGCTGATCAGTTGAACGATGTGAAATTGAAGCAGATTCAAGAACAAGTCGAGGCCTGGCTTCGGAGAGACTTTTGTATTCATGAGGATGGTTCCTTAAGATTTGAGAACATGGTGTGTGTGCCAGCGGGAAATATTAAAGAAGAGCTTCTGAAGGAGGCACACAATTCTCCTTATTCTATTCACCCCGGAGGGACCATGTGTAAGGATCTACGACGATATTACTGGTGACATGGGATGAAACGAAGTGTGGCGAAGAGCATGGCTTCATGTCTAGTTTACCAGCAGGTGAAAGCAGAACACCAGAGACCCGCAGGTTTATTGCAACCCCTTCCGATACCTGAGTGGAAGTGGGAACATGTGACCATGGATTTTGTGACTGGTCTACCGCGTACTCCAAAGGGGAATGATGCTATATGGGTGATCATCGACCGATTGACTAAGTCAGCGCACTTTATTCCATTTCGACTTGGTCAGTCTACTGAAACCTTAGCTCGGAAATATATGGAAGAGATTGTAAGGTTGCATGGAGTTCCTATGAGCATTGTGTCGGATCGTGATACAAGATTTACATCTCACTTCTGGAGAAGCTTGCAGACCAGTTTGGGGACCCACTTGAAGTTCAGTACCGCATATCATCTACAGACAGATGGACAGTCTGAACACACCATTCACATATTGGAGGATATGCTTAGGGCTTGCATGTTGGATTTCAAGGGGTCCTGGGAGGACCATCTCCATCTAGTGGAATTTGCTTATAATAACAGTTATCAGGCAAGTATTGGTATGACTCCCTATACGGCTCTGTATGGTAGAAATTGCCGATCGCCTTTGAGTTGGGATGATGTGGGAGATGGTGAAAATTTAGGACCAGACCTAGTGAATGCTACAGTTGATGTCGTGCGGACTGTCAGAGAGAATCTTCGTGTAGCCCAAGACCGTTACAAGCACTGGGCGGACACGAAGCGGCGTCCACTTGAATTTCAGCCAGGCGATTATGTATTCTTGAAGATATCACCAGTCCGTGGAACGATCCGGTTTGGTAAACATGGGAAGTTGAGTCCCAGGTACATAGGCCCGTTTGAAGTTGCAGCCGGATAGGTGAAGTGGATTATCGATTAGTGCTGCCGCCACACCTTGAAGGCGTACATAATGTATTTCATGTATCGCAATTAAGAGGATATATTGGAGATCCTAGCCATGTGGTGGACTACTCAGAGATTGAATTACGTCCAGACCTGACGTATGAACAGCAACCTGTGGCAATTATTGATCGGCGACAGAAGATGTTGAGGAAGAAGGCTATTAATTTGGTCAGGGTCATGTGACAACAAGAATCTCCCGGAGAATCAACTTGGGAGCGAGAGGATGAAATGAGGGAGAAATATCCTTATCTGTTTGTTTAAAGATCCTTTGTATGTTTGTCATGTAGATATAAGACCCTCTTCCTTGTGTTAAATTCCGAGGACGGAATTTCTTTAAGGAGGGTAGGGTGTAATGCTCCTAAGTGATAATACCAGTATTCCCCCTTCAATGCGGGAAAACTTCACACACTAACCACTAATTCGGACCAAGTTTATTTACACGTCCAACTAGTTTGCAATTACACCCAAAGAGGGGTATTTATTAAAACGGACATGAATAATCGTGGCATACTTGTAAATAATGAAAATGAGGAGCTAACATAATGAATGATGGCAATCTTGTAATTAACTCAAAGAGTTGAGAGGGTTATTAATTAGAGGCTAAGCATGGCAAATTTGTAAATAAAGTAAAGCATGAAAGATATTTTTTCTTCTTTCCTCCTTTCTACAAGATTCTCTTCCCTTCTAAATTATTCTATTTTTTCTCCCCCTCCATTTCGTTGGCAGCCCCCCCTTAAGGTCGAAATCTATAGGCTTATAAAAAAACAAAAGCAAAGAAGGGAAGAAGGAAAAAAGAGAGAGAAAGATAGGGGAGATTGGAAGAAGAAGAAGAAGAGGGAAGCTTGCTACCATCAAGGGATTTCTCTAGTCCTCTATAAACATCCACTAGCCCTAGGGAGGTAGGATTCTCACCATGCTCCTAAGGTTGATCTTTGATTAAATTGAGTGGCTTTGTGTTGGATTCTATGTTTGATCTTTAAATTTTTGGGCAAAATTTGCTATGTTGATTAAATTGAGTGGTGTGTCAAGTTAAATTTGGTTAGACTTCATGCTTTGAATGTTGAATATTATTCCTCCTATGAATTTATGAGCAAGATAGTATTTTTTTTGTGTTTATAGCATATGTGTTCCTTCAAAATCCTTATGTTGTAATAGAGGAAACTTGACAAATACAAGAGAAACTCTGTCGAAATTTTTTGTGAGCATTCCGCAAGCGTCCCCATGACATCCTAGGCATTAGACACTTATGTTGGATGACTACACCACATGCCACTTGATAACTCCTTTAAAAATTCCATGGTTAGATGAAAACCCAATTGAAAAATTAGCACAAATGACAAATTAGTAAGAGGGTTTTTGACGACTTTCAAGTTAGAAGCCCGGAAGGATATTAGATAGCGTAGGGTCCTTAATTAACAACAATCATAAGTTCCTACAAGTCTTTCATGTCGATTAGGTTCCATTCCCATGTATGTGTGATTTTCCATAAAGAGTGTGTTTCTTTTTCTTAACATTAATGAAGGGGTTTGTGAACACTCAATTTTGATAAGAATTTTAGTTTTTCTAAACTATTAGTAAGCTTAAGACTAATTAGGAATTACTACATGAATTATGTTAAGAACTCGTTTGTAAGAACTTAAGTGTCATGACAACATTATGACCTTGTAAGAGGGTTTTGTCAAACTTGTCAAACTTTACAATGAGCAAAAGACAGGGTTAGGCACTTATAATTATCATCGAGTAGCCCTTATGAATCCTACAAATTTTGCTTAAAAACAAAGATTTAACTAATGTACTACATTGTTTCATTCTACCTTAGTGGACCTCTAGTTCCTTCCAAATTGGTTTAGTAACCACACACTTGAAGTTGTTTCCCTAAGGCATGTTCGATTTATTTGGTGCTTGGATGGTTGAGTTCGAATTCCCATGGAAATCGCTTGTAGTTGATGCTTCATATCTTTATGCTTCTATTTAAGCAAATTATGAATGGTTTCCTTTACATATGAAAATGTTGGTTTGATTCGTTACATTGATGAATGGTTATTCAATTTTACACCACTATATTTCAGCTAAACCCGATACAATGCTAATTGATAAATGATTAAAATGGAGGCCCAGGATGGTTCTTTCCACTTTAAGGTGGGTGAACATTCTAGGGAATGGGGTGGGGGAACCAAAGCATTTAGTGGGCATAGTGTGGACTGGACTTTCGAGGATATTTTTCTTTGGCCCTCCTACCGCGGGGAGTGGTCGTGCCCCTTTGGGGTGTGTGGTTACGTTGGCCTTCCGAGGTCGTGGCCCTTTGGGTCGTGGAGAGTGGTTGAGCTACGTAGGCTCCTGACGAGCTAGCATGCCAGAGAATCGAAGATTCTTTCCACCCGGCTTATGGGTGAGGTCCAGCTCCCTTGTGTTCCGCCTGATTTCTAGGTTCCAACAACAAGCATTAACTAACAATTTAGTGTTAGCGACCCGTATGCAGTGATGTGAATGTGGCTTGTGTGGTTGAGTTTCCTACTTGACACGCTGTGACGTGCCCTTCTCCCCACTCTCCAGGTACATGTTCAGGGACGACAGCTCACCAGCTAGACTACTGATGCCCTGAGGGCGACTCTCCCAGGCCAGGAGTCCAGAGTGGTTAGTTAGGGCTCGGGTGTAGTGGGTCGGGGTAGAAATTTTTCTTGCGCAGTTACTTTTATTTGTCCTTCAGCTTTTGTACCCCGTGCCTCTGGTGGTGGTATATGTATAGTACATGATGTTGTGGCGTGTTGATAGTTGATGATCTTTGTGGCACACTTGTACGCTCCCGCTTGTTGTTGCCGCCGCCTCACTGTACCCATTTGTGTTGTGCTGGAGTTTTACAGTTCGTGCTTTACTTTGCACCTGTTCTTAATTGCCTGTGTTGTTCTAGCAGTTGCAGTGGCCTGCTAACTTTCTTGCAGCACCCAACGCTTGGTACCCCGTACCACGGCCGTCACCCCCGTCCCGTTTGGGGCGCCGGGGCGTGACAGGATGACTCAGTCCTCTTAAAGGAGGGTGAGCAACAAACATGGGACTGAGGGAAACCTGAGTACTGGGTAGTCATATGGGATGGACAGCTGACTTTTTGGACCACTCCTGACGAGCCCACAGAGGCAAGGAGTAGGTTGGGTTTTGGTTGAGTTGGTTGTGATGGTGACCGGCTTCTTTTGTAAGAGCTTGTCTCGGGAAGTCGTAGCATTCCACCCACCTTACCGGGTGAGGTCCATGCCCGTATGTTTTACTCGTTACCCAGGGTTCCGATAACAACAAAACTAATTAAATAAAATCTTTCCTTTGCACTTGTCACGCCCCGCTTCCCTAAAATGGAGGCGAGACGTGAAAAGGTCCGCACGAGAGTGGAGCTGTGAAGCCCCAAACCCGATAAGCGTCAATAAAACATAAGCAGGTCCATGTAACCACAAACGGAACAACAATAATAACACAAGGAGAGACAGAATTAAAATCTCAAATCTCAGATTTTGTCCAACATTAAAATTAAGTTCAACATCCAGAAAAGCCACCAGGCTAAAAGAAAGAGTCTAAAGGCTCAGAACAAGGCCAACAAGGACAAACATAACAAAGTATTGGTGCCACGCACCGACAACAAAACAGTCTAAACAACAACACAAACAGTCTCTACGACTGATCGCCCGTGTCCACGAAGTCCTCGTCAAACACAGGCTCGGGCTCGGCGTCCGCAAACACCTCGTCCTCAACAACGAACTCTGGCTCAGGATCTAACATGTGTCACCTAAAAGAGTAAAGGGGCACATGTAAGCAAGTCTAAAAGACTTGGGCAAGGAAACTGAAAGAAAGGTAAACTAACAACCTAGCAGTTATAGTATGCATGACGTGGCAATTATGGTATGAGAGCACAAGTAAGGCATGTTGTAACAATAGGTGCAAGAGAACAATTATCATGGCATGACAGGAGTAGCCAAGCTACTAACAATCTCAATCTTTTCACTAGTCACGTTTTCAAGTTATTTGTAGATGTTTACGCCTTACAGCTGAACTATTTGACATTCACACTGAGTGGCCGCTTAACACTACCCCAGAATCCAGGGGTTACGCCTTACAACTGAAGTTGCTGATCGGGCAGACTCCCAGTTGAATGGCCGCTTAACCATTACCCCTCCCACATGTAAACAAGCCAGGGTCCCTGTACACGATGCTCAGTAAATGAGCCAGGGTTGCCCCGCACAAGAGCTTGTTTTTAGGTCCACAATTTGGCGTAGGGTTGTGCCCGCTAAAAGCAGGAGCCTAGCCTCAATCAATTCACTAGGTGTAGCGGAGCTACGAAATCACGAGAACATTTAAAGAATGCAATGACATGACAATTAATTCGCGTACCGTTATTTGAAATGAAACATGACATGGTAGTTATGCAACATGATAAATGACGGATCTAACTTCGTTGTCAAGCTAGTTCCTGGAATTGCGCCTAGGCGAGTATCATTTCGTCGCCTAGTCTCTTTTATGCCTACAACAAGCAAATGGCCTAAGACATGGCCTAAACCCCTAAGTGGCAAGTTTCACTTGCCTAGCACCGAGGATGACGATCATGAAGGTTCGTCTCGCAAGCGCTAATCTACGGGGAAAGTCACTGTTAAGGAGAAACAATCATCAACCAACATCCATTTTTATTAGGGTTTCACAAAAACACAAATGGGTTAAGAGAACATTAAGAGATCGATTTATTACCGAACCGTTAACGGAAGAACGATGCCGAGCAAGCACGGCGACGGAAGAACGATCCGGGAAACTAGGGTTCAGATCTGGAAATGGGGAGAAAATCTGGAGAAATGGGGTTTTGGGGATTTTTGGGGGTTTTCCGGCGACCTAGAGGTGGTGGCCGGCCTAAATGGAGAGGGGGAGGAGCTCTTGATGAAGGCAGAGGGCTAGGGTTAGATGGATGATGATTTGGGGAAGAAAGAGGCTCAGGAGAAATGAAAGAAGAAAAGAAAAACGTTTAGGGGGTTTAAATAGGAAGAGCTGGCGGCTGCCCAGAAATTAGGGTTTCGACACTGATTAGTCGGTCAAAGAGCAACCTCTGACCGACTAGTTTGGGAACTAGTCGGTCGGTTGACCAACGCAGACCGACTAAGTGTAAACAGTAACTCCTGACGAAAAATAGGATTTAGATTTAGTCGGTCAAAGAACAACTACTGACCGACTAGTTTCTCATCTAGTCGGTCGACGAACGTTCTTAGACCGACTAAGAATGAATAGTACTTGGTATCAAAAATGATCATAGAGCTAGTCGGTTAAAGAACGATTACTGACCGACTAGTTTGCAACCTAGTCGGTCGACAAATGTTATTAGACCGACTAACGATAAACAGTAACTCCTGAATAATTTTCAAAGCCCACTAGTCGGTCCATGAAGGTTTGCCGACCGACTAAATCGTCATCTAGTCGGTCGGTTCCCCTTCTTGTACCGGCTAACGTGCACAGAAAGTTCCGAAATGGAGCGCGAAGCTCCGGGATCGATTCCTAAGACTCCTAGGCTTGATCTAACGATAAGATATGACCGATATGAAGCCCGTCACGAATGACTTACTCCAAGACCAACGATTCTAAGGAAGAAGCTAGAAAATCACGACGAAACGATCGAAAGTGAAAGTTACGGAGACGAAAACCACACATAAGGAGAAAATCCACCAAAACATATATATAATATAAATAATCCAGATACATGAAAACCAGTCGTTACATCCTCCCCAACTTAAGAAAAATTCCGTCCTCGGAATTTTCCAACACTCACGTGTCCGGAAACAAAAGTGGGTAACGCTCTCGCATCTCATCCTCATTCTCCCAAGTAGACTCTCCTGGCGAGCCATGTCGCCACATCACCCTCACAAGATTGACAACCTTGTTTCGGAGCGACTTCTGACGCCTGTCCAGAATCTGCACTGGCTGCTGGTCATACGTCATATCAGGGCGAACGGTAATCTCCGAGAAATCCACAGCATGAGATGGATCGCTAATGTATCGACGAAGCTGCGACACATGGAAAACATTGTGAACTCCTTCCAAAGATGGCGGCAAGGCTAAGCGGTAGGCTACCTCGCCAACTCTCTCCAGAACGTCAAACGGTCCAATGTATCACGGGCTCAACTTCCCTCGCTTCCCAAAGCGAATCACTCCACGATTCGGGGAAATCTTCAAGAACATATGGTCGCCTGGCTGAAACTCCAAAGGACGGCGTTTAGCATCCGCCCAATGCTTAAAACGGTCCTGAGCAATCCTCAACCTCTCCCGAATGTTCCTGACACATCCACAGCCTCCACAATCATCTCAGGTCCCAACAGCTCCCGATCACCAACGTCATCCCAACTCAATGGCGATCGACATTTTCTCCCATAAAGCGCGGCGAAAGGCGCCATGCCAATGCTCGCCTGGAAGCTGTTATTGTA
Organism: Scilla litardierei; assembly: GCA_030789695.1. Classification (NCBI taxonomy): domain Eukaryota; kingdom Viridiplantae; phylum Streptophyta; class Magnoliopsida; order Asparagales; family Asparagaceae; genus Scilla; species Scilla litardierei. The sequence goes on along the minus strand of CM061131.1, from coordinate 30,071,224 downwards.
GGAAAACTCCATCAGATGTAGATGGTCCTCTCAAGAAACCTTGAAATCCAACATGCACGCCCTCAGCATGTCCTCCAAGATCTGAATCGTCCTCTCAGACTGGCCATCCGTCTGCAGATGGTACGCCGTGCTGAAACTCAGACGCGTACCCAACCTCTTCTGCAAACTCTGCCAGAACTGAGATGTGAACCTCGTGTCTCTGTCTGACACGATACTCACAGGGACTCCGTGAAGTCGTACGATCTCCTGCACGATTCACATACATAACTATCTAAACTAGGAAAAGGAAATAGAAACGGAGAGTAAAAGAATTTACCTCCATGTATCTCCTCGCTAGCGCCTCAGTGGACTGTCCTACTCGGAATGGAATAAAGTGCGCGGATTTGGTCAATCGATCCACGATCACCCAAATCGCGTCATTCAGCTTCGGACTCCGAGGTAGTCCAGTCACGAAATCCATAGTGATGTGTTGCCACTTCCACTCCGGGATCGGGAGCGGTTGTAGCAACCCTGACGTACGCTGATGCTCCGCCTTTACCTGCTGGAAAACCAAGCACTTGGCTACACTCCGAGCCACACTCATCTTCATACCATGCCACCAATAGTTCAGACGAAAATCCTTGTACATCTTGGTCCAACCAGGATGCACAGAATACGGAAAACTGTGTGCCTCCACCAACAACTCCTCTCTGATATCCCCAGCTGGTACACACAACCTAGCTCCAAACCTCAGCGAGCCATCCTCATGAATCAAAAAGTCAGTCCGCAGACCGGCTTCTACCTGCTCCCGAATCTTTACCAGCTTCGGATCTCCAACCTGGCCAGCCTTGATCCGATCCACAATTGACGACTGAATCTGTATACACATCCACGAAGAAGACTCCCCAGGAAGAACAATCTCCACACCAGACTCGCAAATATCCTGCTGTAATCTCCACTGCGAGGTCAAAATCATCACCGCTGGAAGCCTACTCAGCGCATCAGGAACCACATTCACATTGCCAGGGTGATACTGCAAATCAATTTCATAATCCGCCATGAGCTCCAACCATCGACGCTGTCGCATGTTGAGCTCCTTCTGAGTAAAAATATACTTCAAGCTTTTGTGATCGGTGAAGATCTTCACTTTCTCACTCAGCAGGAAGTGCCTCCAAAACTTGAGCGCAAACACGACGGCAGCCAACTCCAAGTCGTGCGTCGGGTAATTCTTCTCATGAGTCTTGAGCTGACGTAAAGCATATGCCACAACAAGCCCGTGTTGATGCAACACACAACCGAGACCCTTACCAGAAGCATCGCAAAAGATCTCAAATCCTCCACTGTGATCAGGCACAACAAGAATAGGGGCAGTCGTCAATCTCTCCCTCAGAACACCAAAGGCATTCTCACAAACACCCGACCAAACAAAAGGTACGTCCTTCCGCGTCAATCTGGTCATCGGCTCAGTAATACGGGAAAAGTCCTTAATGAAGCGCCGATAGTAACCAGCAAGCCCAAGAAAACTCCGGATCTCGGACGCTGACTGCGGAACATGCCACTCTCTGATGGCCCTAACCTTCTCGGGATCCACTGAAATACCATCTCCAGTCACCACATGCCCGAGAAAAGAAATTCTATCCAGCCAAAACTCGCACTTTGAAAACTTAGCATACAAACGGTGCTTCCTCAAAATCTCCAACACTGTCCTCAAGTGCGATGCATGCTCCTCCTCCGACTTCGAATAGATCAGAATGTCGTCAATAAAGATAACAACAAACTTATCTAAAAAGTCATAAAAGATCAGATTATCAGATTCATGAAAACTGCGGGTGCATTGGTCACACCGAAAGGCGTAACCACAAACTCGTAGTGTCCATACTTCGTCCTGAACGCTGTCTTCGGAACATCTTCCTTCTTCACTTTCAGCTGATGATAACCACTCCTCAGATCCAACTTCGAAAACACCCTCGAACCTCCAAGCTGATCAAAAATATCATCGATGCGAGGCAACGAGTATTTATTCTTAATGGTCACCGCATTCAGCTCCCGATAGTCCACGCACATGCGACGCGAACCATCCTTCTTCTTCACCAGCAGCACCGGTGCTCCCCACGGAGACACACTAGGATTGATATAACCCTTCTGCAAAAGCTCATCCAGCTGCTTCCGCAATTCCTCCAACTCAGCGGGGGCCATACGATATGGCGCCTTCGAAATTGGCTGCGCTCCCGGAATAAGATCAACCGAAAATTCGAGAGCTCGATCAGGTGGCAATCCAGACATCTCCTCGGGGAAGACGTCATCAAAGTCCCGCACAACAACATGCCTCTCCAGCTCCATCTGCATAGCCACAACCTCCACCGGCCTGGCCCGAAACCTGACAGGGCCAAGCGAACTGCTACCTCGGCTGAACTCAAATACTGGACGTCCGGGAATCTCGAACACCACCTTCTTCCTCCGACAGTCGATCGTAGCATAGAAGCTCGCAAGCCAGTCCATCCCAAGGACCGCATCATAGTTGATGATGTCGTGGACAATGAAATCAGCGTAAAGCTCATGTTCACAGACCACCAAGGAGCAAGAATTGCAACCAAGATGCACCGAGACCACACCATTCCCCGTAACGATGTTCCAACTCTTGGGAAGAGGGGACATCGACAAGGAATGCTTCTCCACGAAGCGTCGTGCCATAATGCACATCGATGCACCTGAGTTAAAGAGGACTCGTGCAGGAAATGTGCACACCAAAATCACACCTACAAACAGTCTAACAATCAAGCCCTAGTCTAGCAAACAATCATATACAAGCAACCAAACATAATCTAACAAACAATACTAACTAAGAAGGAATAGCTAGAAGGAGGATTACATGCGATAACCTCATCCACAGCCCCGTTCTCCACCTCGGTCATCAGAAAAGCCTGCCTTCGGCGAAAAAGCCTCCTGAAAAGCCTGCCTCTGAGGGACAAGAGCTGCTCCACGACCGGCAGGAACATGCACTCTCTGCTGCAACGGCTGTGCTGCGACAGGTGCCCTCCGCAGCTGATTCGCATGCCGATAATCCTTCGCGACATGAGAAGCATCACCACAAACCAAACACTGGCCCAGAAACTTCCTGCACTGATCCTTGATGTGGCCAGGCTTGCCGCAGAAATGGCAAGTCTTCTGATTAGGCCCTCCTGGCCTCTTGAACTGCACCGGATGATTAGGCTTGAAACCAGGCCTAACCACCGCCCTGGCCTGCTCCACAGGCCTCTTCCCAGCACCAGAAACATGTCCTCTCCTCTGGCTCAGGTTCAGCTCCTGCCTCCTCGCAGCGACCAGAACCTTCTGATAAGAGTCCAGATCAGAGGAAGACACAAAACTCTGAAGCTCCAAAGCAAGTCCCTGCAGGAACCTCTGAGCCCTCTCATCAGCATCCTGCACCATCTTCGGTGCAAACCGACTCAGCCTAGTGAACTCTTGGTGGTACAGGTCCACCGTCAAGCTCCCTTGCTTCAGATCAATAAAGCGCTGCAGCATCTCCTTCCTAGCAGCCTTCGGAAAGAACTCCTCATCAAACCTGGACTTAAAGGTAGCCCAAGCTATCGGCTCCACCAGCATCTTCTCTTCCGCATCCCACCAGTTCCGAGCATTATCATTGAGTTGCCTCTTTGCCAGATCAACCCATCCAGCCGAGCTGATCTTCGCCATCTTCAAATTATCCTCAATGTTCCGAATCCACTCATTGGCAGCCAGAGGACCCTCAGACCCATCAAAATAAGCGGGACCCAGCTCCCGAAATTGCTTCGCTCCCGGCTCGGAGCGAGGGGCATCCTGAATTGCCCGAGCACCCCGAACAACTGGAGCATTCTGGACTTGCAGGAGCACGCCCTGCTGCACCTGCATCATCTGAAGCATCATCCGCATCATCTCCCCATTAGTGGGCTCCCGCTCAGGCTCCTCGTCATGAGGGGGCACGCTACCACCACCACGGGTAAATCGCCTTCCTGCCATCTAATGACACAGAAAACGAAACCGATTAGACTCATAGCTTATGACTCGGATGTTGAACTTAGTTTATTGGACATTCCAATGTTATTATCGTTATTCCGATAATCGCAGTTACAGAAGAGGACCTGCATGGGCCACCAACAAAACCTGTCACGCCCTGCTTCCCTAAAATGGAGGCGAGACGTGAAAAGGTCCGCACGAGAGTGGAGCTGTGAAGCCCCAAACCCGATAAGCGTCAATAAAACATAAGCAGGTCCCTGTAACCACAAACGGAACAACAATAATAACACAAGGAGAGACAGAAATAAAATCTCAAATCTCAGATTTTGTCCAACATTAAAATTAAGTTCAACATCCAGAAAAGCCACCAGGCTAAAAGAAAGAGTCTAAAGGCCCAGAACAAGGCCAACAAGGACAAACATAACAAAGTATTGGTGCCACGCGCCAACAACAAAACAGTCTAAACAACAACACAAACAGTCTCTACGACTGATCGCCCGTGTCCACGAAGTCCTCGTCAAACACAGGCTCGGGCTCGGCGTCCGCAAACACCTCGTCCTCAACAACGAACTCTGGCTCAGGATCTAACATGTGTCACCCAAAAGAGTAAAGGGGCACATGTCAGCAAGTCTAAAAGACTTGGGTAAGGAAACTGAAAGAAAGGTAAACTAACAACCTAGCAGTTATAGTATGCATGACGTGGCAATTATGGTATGAGAGCACAAGTAAGGCATGTTGTAACAATAGGTGCAAGAGAACAATTATCATGGCATGACAGGAGTAGCCAAGCTACTAACAATCTCAATCTTTTCACTAGTCACGTTTTCAAGTTATTTGTAGATGTTTACGCCTTACAGCTGAACTATTTGACATTCACACTGAGTGGCCGCTTAACACTACCCCAGAATCCAGGGTTTACGCCTTACAACTGAAGTTACTGATCGGACAGACACCCAGTTGAATGGCCGCTTAACCATTACCCCTCCTACATGTAAACAAGCCAGGGTCCCTGTACACGATGCTCAGTAAATGAGCCAGGGTTGCCCCGCACAAGAGCTTGTTTTTAGGTCCACAATTTGGCGTAGGGTTGTGCCCGCTAAAAGCAGGAGCCTAGCCTCAATCAATTCACTAGGTGTAGCGGAGCTACGTAATCACGAGAACATTTAAAGAATGCAATGACATGACAATTAATTCGCGTACCGTTATTTGAAATGAAACATGACATGGTAGTTATGCAACATGATAAATGACGGATCTAACTTCGTTGTCAAGCTAGTTCCTGGAATTGCGCCTAGGCGAGTATCATTTCGTCGCCTAGTCTCTTTTACGCCTACAACAAGCAAATGGCCTAAGACATGGCCTAAACCCCTAAGTGGCAAGTTTCACTTGCCTAGCACCGAGGATGACGATCATGAAGGTTCGTCTCGCAAGCGCTAATCTACGGGGAAAGTCACTGTTAAGGAGAAACAATCATCAACCAACATCCATTTTTATTAGGGTTTCACAAAAACACAAATGGGTTAAGAGAACATTAAGAGATCGATTTATTACCGAACCGTTAGCGGAAGAACGATGCCGAGCAAGCACGGCGACGGAAGAACGATCCGGGAAACTAGGGTTCAGATCTGGAAATGGGGAGAAATCTGGAGAAATGGGGTTTTGGGGATTTTTGGGGGTTTTCCGGCGACCTAGAGGTGGTGACCGGCCTAAATGGAGAGGGGGATGAGCTCTTGATGAAGGCGGAGGGCTAGGGTTAGATGGATGATGATTTGGGGAAGAAAGAGGCTCAGGAGAAATGAAAGAAGAAAAGAAAAACGTTTAGGGGGTTTAAATAGGAAGAGCTGGCGGCTGCCCAGAAATTAGGGTTTCGACACTGATTAGTCGGTCAAAGAGCAACCTCTGACCGACTAGTTTGGGAACTAGTCGGTCGGTTGACCAACGCAGACCGACTAAGTGTAAACAGTAACTCCTGACGAAAAATAGGATTTAGATTTAGTCGGTCAAAGAACAACTACTGACCGACTAGTTTCTCATCTAGTCGGTCGACGAACGTTCTTAGACCGACTAAGAATGAATAGTACTTGGTATCAAAAATGATCATAGAGCTAGTCGGTTAAAGAACGATTACTGACCGACTAGTTTGCAACCTAGTCGGTCGACAAATGTTATTAGACCGACTAACGATAAACAGTAACTCCTGAATAATTTTCAAAGCCCACTAGTCGGTCCATGAAGGTTTGCCGACCGACTAAATCGTCATCTAGTCGGTCGGTTCCCCTTCTTGTACCGGCTAACGTGCACAGAAAGTTCCGAAATGGAGCGCGAAGCTCCGGGATCGATTCCTAAGACTCCTAGGCTTGATCTAACGATAAGATATGACCGATATGAAGCCCGTCACGAATGACTTACTCCAAGACCAACGATTCTAAGGAAGAAGCTAGAAAATCACGACGAAACGATCGAAAGTGAAAGCTACGGAGACGAAAACCACGCAAAAGGAGAAAATCCACCAAAACATATATATAATATAAATAATCCAGATACATGAAAACCAGTCGTTACAGCACTTAATGTTATTATAGTGCTCTCTTTTATATGTATGACTTTTGTAGTTGAGTTTGGTGTCCTAATGTAGGACTAACCCTAATTCTCTGTGTGGGAGTTAGTAATTCTCTTTGTGGGAGTTAGACCCTTGTGTATGTTTGGTTTGGTTTTTGTGTAAGACAAAATCCTCTATGTGAGGTATCTCTTTGTGGGATTGTATTTAGTGGGAAATATAGTGAATATAGGTGTGGCTGGACGTACCCAAGTTTGGGGAACCATGGTAATATCTTGTGTTTGTGTTTGGATTGATTGTGTTGATTAAATCCTCTTGCATTTATTATTCCGCATTTGCAAGTTAATTTTTAATTGCACAATTTATTTCCATTACTCTATTCACACCCCCTCTAGAGTGTTTGTTGTTAGTATTGCAAGATAGACGGTCCTTACACACTGTTCATTTAAAATTCCCCCTGCGAAATCTTCCCCCTGCGAAATCTTTGTTCCCTAAAAAATTATTTCAACATCCAAAATTGCGTGCCTTCGACGCGAGACAACAAATTTGGTGCGGGTGCCTTCGACACGGAACAACAAATTAGCGTAAAAAAATCGGCTCGGAACAACAAATTAACGTAAAAAAATTTAGTGGGCGCCATCGGTGCAGGAAATTATTCTCATCTTTGTCACATGGGTCGAAGAGACGGTGGGCCCCATATTGAGGGAAAGAGCATTCGATCTGCAGCAGCATTCGATCTGCTGCATTAAGTACAAGTTAATGTTTTTTTACAAATGCATTAATTGCGTGCACTCTGCTATTTCCAAGAAATTTCATTTCTCTAGAAACTTTCATTTCACTAGAAATGTTTTTCCCTCCAAAACTTTTCACAAAATCACATCTCAACCATTCATTTCTCAAGATTAAATCCAAGCCGTCTTTCTATCAACTTATTTGTCCTAGTCAGCTTGTTCTAGTTAGCCCTAGAGTTCAAAAACAGTTGTGTTTTAATATTTATATTACATTTGAGGGCAGATTTTGAATTTGTCCTATGTGGCAATGTCACATCAAGTTTTGGAGGGAAATTTTTGGTTTGAAGAGAAATTTGTTGGGAATACACAATAACATTGAAATTAGGAATAGCCTTTTAATATTAGTTATGAAAAAAAATGTTGTGCACACACACAATCTCATCTTGGGAATGAACGCGAGCTGTGGGAGAATGAACGCGGGAGATGCTGCCAACTCATTGATCCGCGTTGCAAAACCTTGTAAAATTTCGATCCCATCTGCTGATATTTCAGGGGAAACTAATAATTATTGATGTTTGTTTAAAATTAGTGGATCCAACATTTTTTAATGAACAGTGTCCCACGGGCACGGGTTATAAGGCGCCCGCGCCGAAGGCGCCCGTTAAATTTTTCAACGCTGATTTGTTGTTACGCGCCTAAGGCACCCGCGCCGAAATTGTTGTTTTATGTCGAATTTGTTGTTCTGCACCGAAGGCACCCACGTCGAATTTGGTGTTCTGTGTCGAAGGCGCATGCACTGAATTTGTTGTTCCGCGCCGAAGGAGCCCGCGCCATTTTTTAACGTTGATTTGTTGTTCCGCGCCTAAGGCACCTGCGTCGAAATTGTTGTTTTACGTCGAATTTGTTGTTCTGCACCGAAGGCACCCACGTTGAATTTGGTGTCCTATGTCGAAGGCGCATGCGCTGAATTTGTTGTTCCGCACCGAAGGCACCCACGCCGAAGACGCCTGTGCCGCTAAATATTGTAAGCTAATTTGTTTTTCTTTTAAATTTTGGCTTTGAAAAAAAAATTCGGGGAACAAAGATTTCGCAAGGGAAAATCTTAAATGAACCGTGCCCGTGGGCACGGGTTATGACTATATAGATACAAACCAACATCAACCTAGCTTGCACAATACAACAGCTAAGGTATGCATTTCTTATCTGAGAAAGGCAGGCTAAATCCCTAGTTTCTCCTTTCATCTTCCTCTTTCAATTTAGTATATTTTCTCAATCAAAAGCCAAACTAACTTGGGTGTCGGATGTTAATAGGGGAGAATTGCACCCTGAATAATGCTTAATCATTTGTGTAGGTCATCAGAGATCAAGTTGTATGAGATGTGGTGCTCTCAAATTGGATGGTGTAAAAGGAATGGAAAAAATGTAACAGATGTGGTGCTCTCAAATTGGATGGTGTAAAAGGGATGGAAAAAATGTAACACATATGATTCATTTTACTTTGTTTAACGAGAGTGTGGCATGTTAGTTAGTTGAAAAAACTACTATCATCTGCTAGATATTAATCTCTTGTATGAAATGACATGGCTAGAATCACATATCTTTTATGTTGGGATCCTGTAGATGACAAGCAACACTAGAATAGAGGTTGAATAGTGTTGTATAAAGATATTTTTTAATTAAAATCAAATTACCATTCTACAAAGTTGCACAAGTATCCTAAGAAATTTACTCAACTAGATATGTAATCAAGAAGGCTCAATTACTTGCATGAGAGTATAGAAATGCACAGCTGAAATATAAATTGCAATGCAAGTAAAGAGAGTGAGGAATATAGACAATAACCAAACGCAAACACGCACAATATACCATGCTTCGACCAACTCTAGGCCTACATACAATATCCACTAAACCACTCTCATCAATAGAGCAAAGTGCCTCAACTTGAGGGCTTCTACAACCTTACCTCAACTTGAGAGCAAAGTGTTCTTATACAACCAATCAACCTCACCAAGGCCAAGATCAAATATACCACCACACCTTTGTGTGGATTTACAAACCTTTTCCTTGAAGATGAAGAAGTTGTTATATCCTTTCCTATAGCCAATGAAGATTGAAGCTCTTTAAGTGTATATTAAATGGCTACGGAAAAATGTTTTTGATCTCAAGTAAAATGAAAACTTAAACCAAAGATATTAAAAGAACTTGATTGTGATCTCAATATAATCAAGATAAAGACTGAGAGAATCACAAATCAAGGGAGCCAAACCAATTATGCTTAAAAGCTTTGTAAAATAAAAATCATTTGGCCAAGAGAGAAATCTTTAAAGAGATCAATGAAAGCTTCAAATCACTTGAGGAAGGCTTAAACATATGCAACGAATGTTTGTTAATACAGCCACCTTCCTCAATATATATATGAAACCATTTTACCCAAGACAAAATGTCCAAACTGCATTCTCAACGTCTCTTCCAACGGGTGGTCAAAAGGTAAGTCAATTAGACCGTTGGGGGTCTGGGACTCTACTCCCATACATCAGGGAGTCAACTACTAATTAGTAGCCTAAGCCACTCTGGAGCGCATATGCGCCAGGAGTCGACTCCAGTACACCTGGGAGTCGACTCCTTTTTGATTCATGGAAATGTATCATGAAGAAGTGTGATACTCTCTCCAAATGTTTTCAAAACTATTTTCAAAATATTCTTATGCATTAAATATGTTTTTCTAAGTGTGTGGAGCTTCAAAATCAATGGTCTACATAAACTCCAAGGACATTGACTCAAATACAAAAATATATATATATAACACACTCAATGAACGTGATTAGTACCTTTATTTATTTCATCATAATCAAAACTACATTAGCGGTGCTCAATAATTTAACATTTTCTTTCTAACGGTCACTAATGGTGATAAGGATGAGACTTTATTTGTATTATTTTTGTTCTTTATACTTTAGTTTGTTGCGAGTCTGCAGGAATTCTAGTATTTTAGGTGAGTTTAGTCCCACGTCACATGGGTGAAGAAAGGTGTTGAGATGTAAGGCTATAGAAAGGATTTAGACCTGCATATTTGAAAAAAAAACCAATCAATCAAAGTATTTTAAAAAAAATCAAAATGAGATATTTTCCTCTTGGTAAGAAGCCAATAAACCCTAATTATTCAATTTCTTCCCCAACCCTCCACCAAATCCCAAAACCCCCCAAATTAAGAAGGGCAGGAAGCGAAAGGAAAAGCAAAAGAAAAGATAGTTTCTGAGGGACAAATCTTTGAAACGCGGAGCCGAGGAAGAACAGCAGACCTTGACTGCATGACCTAATGTTTGGACGACTGACTTGTGATTTGTCAAGTTGTAGGAAATTAAAACCACAACTAAATTAATTTTCAATAAGGGAAGAAAGAATGCTTGTTGACTAGTCGGATGTAAAGTATTTGTATCATTCCTCCAAACAGTTAAAAAATCGTAGGTCGGCAAAGAACTTCAATATAATTGGCCCAAAAATCAAAAGAAAACAGACCAAAAAGTAGTCTATTTCCAACCAATCAATGAGCCATTCAGCTTAGGGGTGTGCACGGGTACAGGGTACCCAGATACCCGATCGGAACCTACCTTAACGGGTAGGTTCTGGGTAGATAGTTATCGGTTCCGGGTAGGTTCCGGGTAGGAAAATTTGGAACCGACGGGTATCGGATCTGGTTCCGGTTCCCGTCTATAGAAAACGGGTACCCAGAACCAGAACCAATATTTTATATATATATAATTTTTAAATATTATAATATTAAGGATCAAAATATATAAGAGTGATCCACCCTGGGTGTATCGAATTTGAACTTATAATATTAGTGAGTACAACTTGCATCCTGAAGTTTTGAACAACGTGTAAGTTCATTAAACAATGCATTTGAATCAAAGATCATATTGTTCTCTTATGCGTTCAAAAGAGCAGTAGAGGTAAACGTGAATCATTCTTCAATATGTCTAGCTTTATCTAGTAGAAATGACTGGTCAGTATGCATTTATCACTGAAGAAAGAGACTAGAGACAATATTTTATTTCCAGATTGATTTTTATTCATGCGTATTTGAGGTAATTGTTATGCACAGATCATTTGGAAATCATTGTTCGTAATGCCTCACAAATTAGATTTTTTTTACAGGGTACCCGGAACCTACCCGGAACCATAGGGTCCGGGTAGGGTCCGAGTATAGGGTTCAACTGGGTAGGTTCCGGGTCCAAATTTTAGGAACCGGTCCCTTACCGGGTAGGGTCCGGGTAACATGAAAAAAAAGGGTACCCGGACCCGCACACCCCTAATTCAGCTTCCGTTTCACTAAAAATAACTGGAACTACATTAATTTTCATACAACATACAAATATGAGTACAAGGGCCAACTCAAGATCAATTGATACAAGATACAAATTAATTTTCCGCGGCATAATATTGAGGAGCCAGTTCAGGCAACCACAACGGATCTATCCTTGTTACAGTGCGGACGTAGTTGTGATTAGTCCGAATCAACTCATTGAAGATGATGCATTGAGGTCTTTTCGACCTGAGCACCGACGACGGGTGGATCTGCACATTCTGACTGCTCTCCAAAGCCCTGTTGAAACCCTTGTTAGCAATACGTAATACGGAAAATATTCGGAACGCGAATAAAACGTGTTTAATTCGATCAATTTCAAAAGGCGTTCGGTCAAAAATTCGGTCAAATATGCGCAATACGGGATTAAAACGTAAACGGGTTAAATCGTGTTTAATTCGTTAACCCAGATAAAAAATGCGACTAAAAATACGAATACTGTCAAGATATCATTCATCCAAATGAACTTAAAAATCAACAATATCAATATAAAATAAGAGTAACATAAGTTCTAAATTCATGATTTAATTAAATTGTATTCGTAGTTTTAACCAAAATGACATGATCATACTATTATATTCCATGTAGCATGTCCTAAACCAAAGTATGATCATGAAATCATAGTTCAAAATGATTTAAGGTGCCCCTAAACGCGTTTAAAACACATAAAATGCGCAATACGGGAATAAAACGCGTTTTGTTCGTCAACCCCTAAAAAAGCGCGTATTTTTCCAAATAATTCAAATGGACGGCTATTTAATACGGAAACCATTTTAGACGGGTTTTAAACGTAAAAAATATAAAAATTCGCGTTTTTTACTAACAAGGGTTGAAACAATAGAACTGAATAAGACTGCAGTTTTCCTCATTTTGAATTGCTAATTTTTGAGCATGTTACTTGAAGCAAGCAAGAAAGCAACTAGATAGCGTTCAAAAGAATCCAATTATGCAAGAAAAACATGAAGGCATCTCTTAACGCCCAACCAGGCTACTAGTTCATCTACGACAAAAAGCGACTAGCACCCAACCAGGCTACTGTCCCATAGGAGCTGTAGTTGATCACACTCGTACTTTTAACCATATGTCTTACTGACCACAACTTCCCACGAGTCATAATTTATCAAATTACGTGAATAAAAAAATTGCAATGGAATCAGCAATTTATTGTTTCCAGTAAAATCTAGTGACAACATAAACAGTTAATTTCAAACCTGTATGATCCATCTGGTTGCTTCACAGCTGCATTGATGAAGAAAGAGGCCGTAAGGCACCTTCGGAACTGAACCGTGTCAGTCCCACAAGATGACATCGATAGACCCATCTGCTGTACATGCCCTTTTATTTGACTGCACAATAAATGGGGATGGAAGTTTGTGAGAAAATGCAAGTACCATATTGAACAGCAAACTTTTAATGTTGAATATCAAGGTGGTTAAAATAAATAATAAGGCTAAACTTCAGCAACACCCATAATAATTTTCACAGTTATTCAAACATTATCAGAAGATATTAAATATTGTAAGTGAGATGGCTGACTGAATTTTGATAAATGGCATAGCTGAAGAGAATAACAGTTGACCAGGAAGAGAGCAGTAAAAAAATATTATATCATTCCATAATGTTTCAAACTTCAGATACTGATCACATGTAGGTTTTCCAAACATTCCTCTCAAGGTTAAGGCTCAAAGGGTGTGTAGAATGGACCTGTGGACATCGCGTGCATGCCTTAGAGACCGACTATTGATGAAGTTATCTCTACACCATTTGTTGAGACTTTTTTCCATAGTTTTTTCCTTGCTATTTGCAGCTTTGCTCTTCTCAAGGCATTCTGCAGATGCTCGATACACATTCACCAAGGTTATATGGTCACCTTCAGTACTGGAGAAACTCTTCTTTGCAGATGTTGCCTAAAGATGTAGCAAAAGAAAAGCCCATGTATCACAAGGTTATAGGCCACGAGTTTTAGCAAAGAATTAAGCAGAAACTCGCAAGATATTATATTTAATTTATGAATTACTCATCCCATTGATATTTGATACAATAGCAATTGTCCCCCCCCCCCCCAAAAAAAAAAAAAAAAAACCAAAATAATAATAATAATAATAATAATAACAATAAATCTAGATTTTTGGCATCCATCCATTGATCCAAATCTAGGTCAATTGATAATAGGCAGATAGTTACTATCTACCTATGTACTATCAGTGTCACAAAATGTAACATTGCTATAAATTGATTATTCTACTATCCAGAATAGTTAACATTTAATTATTTATGTAACTAAAACAAAGACAGAAAAAATCTTGTGCATTTATATGATTTATCCTAGTATTTGCAGTTAATTCTAACATAAAATTTCCAAAGAAAAACATCATGCCATTATTGTGGCTCCAAATACATAGAACGTGTGCTCACTGATCCACATCATGTAGAAGAATAAAGTAAATAAGTGAACATATCTTGTGCATACCTCTTCAAACTTGTCCCGAGGGAAGTAAAAGATCGACTCCACTGAAAGCATGGCAACTACAATCAGCATTTCTTCCAAGCACTTAAATTCATCAGCAACAAGGAGAGCTTTGGAATAGATGGGGTCCAACGGAAGCCGGGACATTTTAAGCCCAACTGGATCTGTCAATTTGCAATCAGCAGTTAAAGCCCCTAGCAAGAATAATTGTTCCAAAGATTTCACAATAGACGTCCTGTCAATGTACATGAAGAATTCACACAATTAGGACAAGATGTCATTAACTAAACAAAAGATCCTACAAGTTACAATAAAACACTACTAACAAACTTGATGTGATTATCATAGTAGAGCAGCACCATAAAATCTTGGTTCATTGCAAACTTGGTTTGATCATAACAAAATTCCCCTTAGATATCATATGTAGCCATCAGATTTATGTCTATCTTTTCTTTTTCTTTTTCTTTTTTAATTTTTTTCTCATTTCAGTTGGTTGATATTTAAGGATGTTGAAATGTTCAGCACCGTCAAACCCTTCACTGATTAGACAAAATACCTAGGCATTTAATGTCAAGACCCTAACATTCAATATTATAGTTCCCAAAAAAGAATATTCAAGATCACCCAAAATACAAAAAGAGAAAACGGTCGAGCCATACTCAAGCATGTCTATTTTTTAAAAAGATATAAATGGTCACCACGTAGAAATTTCAGAGAATTGGCATTCTTTATTGTTGATCCATTCAATTCAGTTCCATAACAGAACTCCATAACATGGTCCAGAGAGCACATGTCACGCCCCAAGATTTACAATGGTCAAACCTTGAGGAGTGACACAGATATTATATGTTCATCCAAACTTAAATAAGATACTTTATTCCTCCAGTACATGGATTATTCAAATGCAACTTAATGATCAACTAAAATATGTAGATAGTCAAACAATAATTTTATAGCTAAATTGCCAATTCCGAGAACATAGCTGCAATCCTTTGGTCAAGTCAAGAACATTATTTATCCTTTCATCATGAGAAACCTTTTTTTTCATAATCAAATTGGGTTTCCCAATAATTCGTATAAAATTGTAAAATAAATTATTGACTGCAATAAACCTTTGCCAATGAAAAACTACTGCAAATTATTTCTTGAAATGTCACGAAATTATATCTTCCTTTAAGCTAAAGCCCGTAAAATTATTAGTGATAGCTTTCTCAATAGTTCACGGGAACAACCTAAAACTAAGTTGCTCCTGCCTTTGCAATTAAATTTTTGATATATTCAACTTTAGGCCCTCATATCATTGCTACATTATTAAAAATTCATTAACAATTCTAATCCCTTTACTAAGTTCCTCTATAAATTCAATCATGTCATTTAGTTAAAACAGAGACAGTATATAAACCCTTCAATTAGTTTGCATTAACTATTCATCTTAGCAACTAAATAAGAAATCCAGAAACCAGCAAAGTCCAACCATCAATCTCATAATCAGAAAACTGGAAATCCAATTTAAATTCAGGAACAAGGAGGAGAGCTACTTCTCTTGGATATTCATATTCCCACAACCCTTCTCTTTGCTACAATTCTCCTCTTTTCTATCTCTGTTCTTTACACGTCAAAAAAAAAAATCATCTCCTTCCTCATGCGTTCATTCTGCAATCCAGTAGTGTTTCTGATGTAGGACGTGGTGGATTTAGGGATTTGGTGGAGGATTTGGGAAAGAATTAGAAAATTGGGGATTCCGAGGCTTCGCACCAAGGGTTTCCGAGGCTTCGCACCAAGGAGAGTGGAACCTTTCACAGGCTTAGAGAAAATTATCTATTCATTTATTCCTCCCTTAAAATAATAAGTCTACTGGCCTTTATATAGGCTTACAACCAAATAACTAAAAAAAAATAAAATCCTAATAGATAAGATCAAATAAAAACAAGTAAAATCTTAACTAAAATTCTAACTAAAAATCCTAACAGAAAAATCAAATAAAATCCTAACTAAAAATCATAATAAAATCCAACTAAACTTAATTAATCAGAACTTGATGTCTTGATCCTCATCATTCTCCTCTGCTTGAGAACTTCACCTCCTGGTGAAGGTAGGTAGAAGTAGCACACCTGTACAAAAATCAGTAGTCCTCGACAGTTGGAGAAGACACGTCCACGAACTCTAAAGTGTATCATGATGCAGATTGGTCGATACACATCCTCTGATAATTTCTTCCAATTCACGAAAGATAGAAAAATATTCAGCATCTGTCTGTTAGTTGGGAGAGGAGAGTCTAGTATCACGAACTCAATGTGCTCAATCGGATCCAATGGTGCTTCTAGAAGCATCTCGGTGGCATGCTCCACAGATGGTTCTGGCTCAAACTGTAGTACTGGGTCAATCTCTGGTTCATACTCTTACTCTGGTTCTGGTTCATGCTCTTGCGGAGACTCCAATATTGCCTCAGACTCCAAGTCATACTCATGCCCTAACTGTGTCTCAATCTCTGGATCGGGATCAGGCTTTGCCTCAAGCCTTGGATTAACCTCTGTTGTGAGCTCTGGCTTAAGTTTGTCGTGTATCTCATGTATCAGCTCTATAGGATCCTCTCTTACTTTCAGGCTTGAGGATTGCTGGAATGCCTTGGGAATGTGTCGATGCCTGAAAGAATATCGACATCGAAGAGCAGATCTGAATGTTGACCATCGATGATAAGGAACTCGAAGACTCAAGGACCAAGATAGCGCTTCTCCACCTAGCTTGAGATAGGCATACTTAAATTTTGCACTATTAGATAAATCAAAATGGGAAAAGAACTTTTCTAGATAGTACTCCCAATCATCATATCCGAATTTATCCTTGAAGCCATAAAAGATTGGTAATTGTCTCCACTTCTCAAGCTCAAAATTTGTTCGGGGAGTATAATCATCGTAGTAATCACGGTTATATCCTATAATTTAGAAAAGATTTGCTTGGTTAGATGGTACCTATGCGTAGTCGGCTGAGTCAACTACCCACTGGCGCAAACGGCACTGAATTCTGGCTTCAAACGGACCCAGAATCGTCAAAATACAAAAGTTGCGCAGAAATTCCTGCGAAAATAGCTTTAAAATGACCGGTTGCTACTATAGCGGTACTGTAGCAGGTAGAAAATACTGTAGCATTACTGTAGCAGGCACAGTGTGGGTACTGTAGCAGCATGAAAAAACTAGGTTTTTTTGTTTTGTTTTTGTGGAGGCGACTGATCTGAAGAGTAGGGTTAGGGTTTTGATTTTTTTAGAAAATTGGGGAAAGATTTTTAGAAAAAAGAAAGGATTCGTTCGACTCTGATACCAAGTTGATGTAGGACGTGGTGGATTTAGGGATTTGGTGGAGGATTTGGGAAAGAACTAGAAAATTGGGGATTCCGAGGCTTCGCACCAAGGGTTTCCGAGGCTTCGCACCAAGGAGAGTGGAACCTTTCACAGGCTTAGAGAAAATTATCTATTCATTTATTCCTCCCTTAAAATAATAAGTCTACTGGCCTTTATATAGGCTTACAACCAAATAACTAAAAACAAATAAAATCCTAATAGATAAGATCAAATAAAAACAAGTAAAATCTTAACTAAAATTCTAACTAAAAATCCTAACAGAAAAATCAAATAAAATCCTAACTAAAAATCATAATAAAATCCAACTAAACTTAATTAATCAGAACTAGACATCAGTTTCTCTGCCTCACAGGGAAACCCACAATTCTCCCCCTCCGCCTCCAATATTTTTCCCATTTCCATCCTATCCTCATCTTCCCCTCCCAACCACCCACGTGGGAAATCAGTCATGTGTTCTTCATGTTCTTATTTTCTGATCGCTGGAATATGAGGAATATGATGAATCTCTCTCCCTTAGTTTCCCAATAATACAGGGGTGATCAATTTTGACAGGCGTCCTCTTTTCTGCATGACTACTAACAGTAAAGCTATGGATTAAACCCCCTCTTATTTTTATATTACAAACTATCTTAGGATGTTCATCCATGGACATGAACATTATTATGGCCTCATATTCATCTACATTTGCAAATTCAGTCAAATTTTAGCATGACTAGAAAATTTTATATAACAAAAACTACCATGTTGAATACCAATCAATTTTCACGGAATCATTCCAGCACCATGGTTTACATGTTACATTCATCCCACAATTAACATATAACATTTAATGATATGAATTCATTATAAATGATTTATTTTGTACAGACTTTATAATTTACATATTATATTATAAATAGAAAAATGAGCATGTTATTATGCCATACATTTCTAGTAAGCCGCCAACATTAACTGAACGGGGAGATCTGTATACTGATAAGAGGCAAGAGAATAGTTCTATTAAAATTAATAAAGAGTACATCGAGTGTTAGCATTTTGTCATTAAATCATAAGGAATACGATCTAGCGAAACTTTCAGGGCTCAGTCAATTCTAATAATGGAAAAAAACATTTCAGCTTCTGGCAAAATCAATTGTTACTAACTTATCTAGATACCTTAATTGATAAACCAATTAAATTGTTTACAACCGCTATTTATATTTATGTGTGTTACATGATACAAGTGTTAGAAGTACAAAACATATATCCCAAAAAGAGTAAAAACTAACACATGATTATTACAAATTTGTTGTGGATTAACATATTCAACTTGTATAGCTTACTGTAGTTATTACCAGTCCTTGATTGAACACAAATAAATATAGAACAAGAGGGTCTTCTGCTCACAACTGGTGTTTCCACACCCGACAAGAGAAATATAATAGCAAGGACACAATAAAATATGGGATCGGTGAATAATATTGCAAGCAATGAAAGAGCAAGACCTATTTGCAAAAAATATTATCATTTTTACAGTTATTATAATCAATTAAAACTGTTCAGCAAACAGTATGAACGTAATAACAGAAAAAAATGATTATTACCTAGAAGGGGTTTCCATGAAATCAAACCCAATGATATCATCAATGTCGAGGGCTTTGAGCTGCAATACAACATTGGATAGGTTGCACCTCTTAATCTCTGGAACAGTAGAATCCATAAGTTTACCAAACTCACTTTCCGGGTACAGTCGAAAGCATTTCCCAGGCCCCTCACGACCAGCGCGACCACTGCATTACACATGAGGGGAGTTATAAAAATAAGTTAAAGACCATATAACCCAAGCCACAAACGGAGGTAATAATCAAATAGCAGCAGATAAAGTGTGACGGATGGAAAATGTGGTCTGCAATTATACAGTTGAATCATATATCAGAATTCAGCAATAGTAGCACTTTACATTGAAATTATACTCTAGAATATGCCACTAAACTTGACAGGTTGAGAAAATACAAGTTATTATCATAATCATTGTGGAGCATTTGTTATCAAATCACAATAGGATACATATCAGAATTTAAGATAATGACCTACAAAAGGAGGAGCATCTTTTACCACAGAAAGGTAGACTAGAAATGAAAAGTAGAAGTGTAGAACTATATAGTTCATGTAGCCACCAGAGGTTCAATCCATTTTCCCTGTGATGTGATTTTTTTAAAATAATTACTCAGTAGGAAATATGTAAAAATGAATAAGCATCATGAAAACAGTCCACATATGTCAAGACCAGCACCTTTAAATTGGAAGGAACAAATGCATTATTGTCATCAAATTTGAAAATAATTATTTGGGCAATTGGTGAAGTTAAAAGAAAAAGATGAACATTATAATGATAAATACCACTATTACATGAGTAGTCTGATCTTCAGAACGATTGATTAGGTGATTTGTACAACTGTCACACCCATTGGAGAATTCTGCGTTCACTTGTACATACAATAGTCAGCTACTTGTACATCAGACTGTTAGTAACTATGGACTAAGTACTATAAAGATGATACCCAGCATCATCCGCTCAACCAATGGATGACACCAAAAGCGTATATTCTTCAACATTCCGAAGATGGTTACCACAGAGGGAAAAGATCAGACAAAATTTAAGAGGTCCAAGGATGACTGAACAGTGAGAACAATAGCATGAAAGAGAAGAACTTATTAAGCAATTTAACATTAGACCATCATGAAGTGACTAAAAATAGCAATAGATAAGCAAGCGGGAAATCACCATGAAACATGTAAAGAAATCAGGTTGCAAACATACTGCATCGTTACCTCCTCTGAAGAGCCTGTGCTTTTGACGTTGGCGTGATAATCAATGATTCCATTCCTGTAACTGGGTTATAAGAACGAGCTTTCACCAAGCCAGGATCTATAACATACTTGATACCAGGGATTGTCACTGAAGTCTCGGCAATATTCGTTGCTAGTATGACCTACACATGCCATAAAGAAAAAATTAAGTTCATCAACATGAGAAAAGCATTATAAACCCGAGTTTTCACTCACTTTTCCCAAGATCAATGATGCATTGATGAGAAATGCACCACTGGCTGCAGATGTATACAAGGGGAGTGTCTGTTGTTTAATTTTGTTGTCAACTATACCTAAAGATATTAGATGAATACATGGAGCAAACACAATCCAGATTGTGCAATTAATTAGTTATAGCATGATCTAATGCAGAGGATGAGGTTAAAAATTATCAGATATGGACTATCTTTTTATTAGCTACTTAATAGAATATAATTATATATATATAAATAGAATAAAAAGATATGTACTGTCTATAGTCGCACTTTATTTATGCTTTAGAATCAGTCAACAGTCCCCAAAAAATGTTGTCGGCTTACAGACTAAAAAAATATAAGCGTAGTAAATTAGGAAGAGCATCAAGTTTACCTTGCGACTACCAGACATAGCATGCATAAACACGTTAAAGACTTGCACAAATACAATAAGTTAATAGATACCGACACTGATGCATTTAACATTTTAACACCAGTCAATCATTACCAAAAGATCATTAGAAACTTTAATTAAACAGATTAAACCAACATAAGCAGATTAAACCAACATAAGGGCAGAATTGTGTGAAACTTTACCTTGCGACTACCAGATGGGGCTGGCTTAAACACGTCCATTTGTTTCTCTGAGGGAAGCGCAGAGTATATAGGTACGGTCAGGATTTTAAGACTACCAACAGGTAATTGACGAGCACGCTCATGTACTAGTCTCTCTACTGATTCGATCTCCTCCTGCCCAGTAAGAAATGCAAGTATATCTCCTGGACCCTCCTCTAGGTGGACCTAAACAAAGAAGACTTTTTCAACTCAAAATTTAAGAATTTAATTTGAGGCTTAAAGATGGCAGATAAACTGGAAGACTGCATGAAGAGGTTAGGTATCCCACAACAATGATGTGTTGCATCAAGGATTCAACACTAATTTCACTAATTAGTAAATCTGGAAGACATGAGTTTGCTTGAATTCCTAATTGCCATACTGACAGATAAGCAAGAACGAAGCAAAATCCTTTTCTGACTTTGAAACATGCAGATGATGTACTAGAAAGCATCACCAGAAGAACCAGATTAAACTGGAGGAAGAAGCTGAAAGTATGTTATAATTTCAGGATCTCGCTACAAGCCACCACATGTGATTTTATTTTCTGGTTATTACTACAATGTTGGCAAGAAGATGGGAGGGAATGGATAAAACAGATAAATAGAATATTCAAACATACAAAAACATACCTGGAAAATGGTAGTAAGAGTGGCTTCCAGATAATCTGGCTCAGAATGATATGTGTATAATATATCTACAGGATGCTGTCGCCCTTGAATGTGAACAGCTTTGGCACCATCAAAGTACTCAGAGAAACCCCTTGCATCTAAGCTAGCAGACATTACAATTAACTTCAATGGAATACATTTTGCATTTTGACAAGCCTTCAACATGCTGACGCATTTACTGGTATCTTCGTTTTCAGCCATGACAAGTTTTTTAGTGTTTGCATTGTCATGGGTTTGCCCATTAGCGATAGAATGTGACCTTGCACGCTGTACTCTTTTTAACAAGCCTAGTAAGACATCAGTGTGGATTGTTCTTTCATGAGCTTCATCAATAATGATAGTGCAATACCTTGAGAGAAATGGATCCAGTAGTGCCTCCCTGCAAATACATGAAATCAGTTATTCAACCGCATCAAACTTAAATGAAAACTCAGACTATCTTAATCATTATTGCCACCAAAACCTCTTCCCAATTATGCTAATGTAAAAAATTGAGGCTCAATATTTATAAAGAATATGGTATATGGAACAAAGTTAAAATTACCAGAATCTACATGCTGCATCTAATGATTCCTTATGTGATAACTGACATAAAATGTTATAAAGAAAAGTAATAAGAGCCATTTAGTTGATCCAAGTTGTTCAGCATTCTGAAAACCATAATGCCGATAAAATCAACATGGCTAATTTCTCAAGGCCCTATTTTAATGTGGAATTTGAAGAGAATAAGAGGAAATAAGCATTTATATTCCTCTAATGCTTTCCATTTGTCAACCACCTTAAAATTCATGTTGTATAAATTTATGACTCTTATATGCAAAATTGTGTGTCTAAGAGGATTATGGGTATAAGCAATCCATAATACAAGCAAAAA
Organism: Scilla litardierei; assembly: GCA_030789695.1. Lineage (NCBI taxonomy): Eukaryota > Viridiplantae > Streptophyta > Magnoliopsida > Asparagales > Asparagaceae > Scilla > Scilla litardierei. Next base: position 30,048,574 of record CM061131.1, on the reverse strand, counting down.
TATAAAAATAAATGTAATTCCAAATTCCAAACAGAGCCTAAGTGACAGTAACATATATTCACTGGAATCTCAATTCTTTCAACTTGGTTTAATATACTCTACATCTGCACTTTGGGATAGTATATATTCACTAGAACCACGGTCCATTTGACTTGCGGCACTATTAAAATATAGCGGGAACTTCCTCTTACATATTGTTGGCTGCTCCTGTGCTTTATCCAATTCAGCTAGTTATTGGGCACTTCACCTCATTTATAAACATCTCTTCTGATATGAGATCTCTCTCAAGGAACATATGCAGGCATCCAGCAAGCCTCCACAAACTGAAAGATATATGACATATGAATGACGCAAGAAACAAAACTAAAATCCAACCCATATAGCCTAATGACGTGGTATAATTGCATTTGCAACACAGTTTAGTGCCAAGGCATTCTCAGATCTCCATACTCCCATAGAACAAGCAGAATATTATAAAGAATATGTGATACACTACCATTACATTGAACATTATAATGGATTTGTTTTGGTCAAATTAGTCCGGTTCATGAATTTCAGAGTTCAACAGATTCACTATGCATGACATCAATACAAAGTTGGGAAGATGATCATCAGGTTTAAGAATCAATGGAAACGAACACACCCACTGTGTTCAAGCCCCTATATAGTGCGCAGAAACATAATTACCTAACTAGAAGACCATCTGTCATATACTTTATCTTTGTTGAGCTGGACGTTACATCTTCGAATCTAATTGCATATCCGACCTTTTGGCCTAATTCCACATTGCATTCTTCAGCTACACGTTTTGCAACAGTGACAGCAGCTACACGACGAGGTTGAGTGATGCCGATGAGCTTCCCATCTGGACAAAGTCCAGCATTGAAAAGAAACTGTGGCAATTCTGCAGACATTTTAGTAAAAACAAGTTTTATGCCTAATCCGAAAAAATAGACGCCATTATAACAAGCCTGTCATTTTATCCATCTAATAAAACATGTAGAAATATGACCTTCAAGCAGCAATGACACCAAAAAATCCCACCTATGTCAAGCATGTGTACTTAAGTCCAATCGTCGCCCAACAAGATAAGTACTATGTCAATCATGTGTACTTAAGTCCAATCGTTGCCCAACAAGATAAGTACATCCTCTTTTTTCGAAAGTAGTTATTTTTAATATATGCATTATTTGTGTTGTTGCTGAATTTATGAATAGCTACTACCCTGCATCAAACAGTCAAAACTTTATGACCTATTGCCTTTAATCCTCAACAAGTTCATCTACATAAAATATTAAATGATATTCACCGCAGTGTTCCAAATTCAAAACAAAATCTTACAGAGCTTGTTAGAATTGTTTACAGCAAAAATGCATACATCAGAACATTCACACTCACGTGTGGTCTTTCCACTTCCTGTTTCACCAACAATTATTAGAGTATCATTCTTCCTCACCTCCTCCACGAGCCTCTTCTCAACTAAAACAACCATACATTGAAAACAGGAAAAGAAAGTATTAATTCGAATCTTAAACAACTAAACCATATAAATGTGCTGCAAGTTTGACTACTGTAAGAAGATTGATTACCTGCTGCAATAGGCAACGATTTCCTCTGCTTTGCAATCAACTGCTTCCTGCACTCAAGAACCAAAAAATTGCAAAAATCACAACAATTAAGAACAGCAAAAATATTTAGTCTCAATGACACAACTGTTGCTCTCACCTAGCTAGTAACTGTTGAGTTCTATGATCTCCCGAAGAAAAGTTTCCACCTTTATTTTGATTTTTAGTAGCTGAACCATTGTGGGAGAGTGATGGCATCTGTTCAAAAGCAAACCGAAAAAAAACTGAAAATTTGAAGAAAAATATATGAATACAAAAGAATTGAAACAAGTAAATAGTTTGAAGAGATTGACAAACCCAAATAGAGAGACCAGAAGACAGTGAAGCTCGAATAAACGTTTATCAATAGCGAGAGTGTTACAAAAGTTAACCATAAGGACTAATTTGGTATAACTTAGACATATTGGGGGATTATTTTTAATATACAAAAAATATGAGGGACGGATATAAAAATACTAATGAATTTAATGACATATACTAGAAAAACTCTTCTTTTTTTGAAAAGGCACTTCTTCAAGGCATGTATCGCACATGCCGTAGGCTAAAAATAAGTCACTCTTTCTCTTCGCTTTCTTCGCTACCCTCCTTTACTTCCCCCAACCCACGTCGCCTCCGTAGAGACATCCATCACTCGCAGCGGTGGCAAGCACTGCCTCTTGCAGGCTCCGCAGACGAGCACTACCTCTCGCAGGCTCCGCAGACAATCACCTACACCATCACCGGAGCCCTGTCTGCCCCCAACCACCTCTTTCCTCCGGCTGTCACTCCGTATATCAACTATCATTTCGTTATTCTCCTCTAAAATGATTAGAAAATAGTCCCTTAAATACTTTAACTTACATCAAATAAGTTGTTTTAAGAGACTATTTTCGAAAAATAAAGTTTTGAGGGACTAACATCAAAACATTAATGATTTAATGAACTGATATCAACTAATGCAACTTACTATGTGATGCAGGTGAATGATGGGGAGATCAACTAGCAGAAGTCAATGAGCAATTCAAATTCAAGTCACATGCAATTATCACAGAAATTTCAAATATTTTAGTTCGGAGAATGTAATGATGATTAAAGAGCTCTAATGTGATTCAATTTTCTTAATGAGAATAAGTCTTGTGTCATTGTGGTAGTAAATAGTAGCTCTCCCTTTAATATCAAATTTTATGGATCTGGACAAAAATGTGGTCATATGGTTGTTTTTGTTTGCAAGGAAAGGCTAGCAGCAATTTGACAACAAGTGGCTACGAAACACTCACAGCAGATCTTTCCGCAAGGAAGACGAACAGGTCCAAGTAGGGTGGTGTTGCTTCGTGGATGACTTCTCTAAGCACTGTCGCGAACTGCTCTGAATTTGGACTCCAATTGCATCCGGAACCGCTGAAATCTGAAACTACACAAAAATCCCCGTAAATAGCTCAAAAATCAACAGAAATTGGCAAGTTGTTACTATAGCAGTCATGAGTTCACTGTGCCAGCCGTCAGGTTGATTTTTCGACGGTTCCTGCACCGTCTCGCTGCCCAAACTCTGCTGCATGATCGTCTAAGGAAGGTGACAAGACTGGTGGAGTTCGTCAGCTCCAACGAGTGCTAGCGAGGACCGAGGGGCTGTGGAATGTGCGGACGAAGGCAGTAACACTTGATCGGAGAGGCCGTTGGAGGTAGCGAGCGCAGATCCTCGTCGAATCAACAGTTCCTCAATCGAATCAGAAGATCCTCGTCGAAAACTCTGTTGAATCGACAGATCTGTGATGTTTGATGCTTGTTTTCGACGGTGGTCGCACGATCGGCCTCGTACGGTCTCGGTGATGGATTGGCAAGCCCCAGGGATGCTCGCGTGATCCGACGGAGGCGGTTGAGCGGCGAAGTCGATGATTTCCGACGAGAGAAAGGACGGCGGCCTCGAACTTCTCCTCGTCGAAGGGTCGACGAGGAGATCCGATGGTGAGGACAACGAACGTCTGTGAGAGCAGTCGACGGCTGATGTCGAAGGTTGCGGGATCAGTTTGATGGCGGCGCTGAATCGGTGAAGGGGCGGCGGAGTTAGGGTTTTGGAGACTATGGGGTTTTTTGTTGGGGGTTGTTCTTTTGTAAAGAAAGTAGCCAGGGATCTAGAAATTGCTACTATTCATCTATTATTCATAAGCTTTCCAACCCAGCTTTCCCATTTCGTGTTCTTTTGTCCATTTCAACTTTCCTCAAAAGTTTGCTGACGTGGACAGCTTTTTGGAATCCAAATTCACGTTTTGTAATCCATGGTTTTTGTTGGGAAAGCTTGGGAAAGTTGGGGTAGGTGGGGCCCACTCTCTCATCTCTCTCTCCATCTCTCCTCCACCTCACCAACTTTTCACTTTCTCATTCCAACTTTCCAAACCCAAAAGAACACAAGAAAAGAGAGTGGACCCCACTTTACTTTCTCAAACCCACTTTCCATACAACTTTCAACCCAAAAGAACACAAAACTCAAATTTCTCTCTCCTCAGATTCCAAACTTTCCCAACTTCCCATTTCTACTTTCCAGCAAAAGAACATGGCCTTGGAGACTAGGCGGGCGACGAAAGTTGGTGACCCCTTTTTTGGGGGCGGCGGCGGAAACGGATTTTAGGGGTTTTTGGAGAACGAGAGAAATTGAAAAACAATCATTTTTTTCTTATAATTGTTTTCGATTCACTAATTCTTGTTGCCTTCGAAAAGAACAATTTAAAAATAAAAAATCATTCTATTTTACGTTAAGTAATTTTGGAAAAAAATGGATTTGAAAATAACTTCAATTTTGATCATTTCTTTTTCAATAAGATCTAGAGCCAAAACGTGTATAACCATGCATACTCCCGAATGTTATGAGTTCTGGTACGTAGACCAATTGTTATTTCAAAGACTCCAACCATTTTCTTTATTCTGAATAGTTCAGGAATGGATATGTACGGAATAGATAAATGCCACCCACCTAGGTAAAGAATGAAACAGATTTTTTAAAAAGACAAATAAACGAGTTCTATCTCATCGTATCACATTCTGTTATACGATATTTGAGAATCACCGTCAATATCTCGACGTAGATCCGGGGTAATCCCTTGTAAATAGCGAAATGTCTATTTATTTTCTTTAGTTATTCAGTTAAACCAACGATTCGTTATTGGAGCAGATAACAACAACCATTTCATCGAACATGCGTATTTTTGATTTTCCGACGGATTTACATGAGAATCGTTCGGCTCTGATTCTAAGTTGATGTAGAACACGAACAATTTAGGGATTTGGTGAAGAAAATAACTTGGTTTCACACCAAGGGATCCAAGGATTCGCACCAAGGAGAGAACCTTTCACAAATTTTGAGGGAAAATTGTTCTCAAGCTTTCGTTGATTAAAAATATCTTAATACATGGCTTTAAATAGGTTTACAATCCCTCAACCCTCGCATTTTACCCAATGCGGGACTAAAACGAAGAAATAAAAAAAGAGATACAAAATTCAAATCTCAAGTGGGCTTGGACCCATCGATAACGAACTAGGTCGATCACGATGTCGCCTACGCGTGTAAACCCTGATGTCCTCATCAAGAACTTGATCCAACACTACAACCTGAGCAAGAACCTTATCTAGAGCCATCTGTGGAGTGTGTTAGAACTGTCGAAAGAAACACCACTGATTACATTGAGCACGTCAAATTTGTTATCCTAGATCTTCCTCTCTTAACCAACAAACGGATGATGAATGCTTATCTATTTGTCGTTAATATAGAGAAATTATTGAAGAATGTTCATCGGTCCATCCACATCTCATCATGGTTTGAGGTATCGTCCGATACCTCTTGGTATCGGTCGTATCGGACCGGTACCGCCCAGTACCGGTCCGAAACTGACGCATGAAATCGGTATCGGCCGAAACCCTAGGGTTTCGGCCGGTTTCGCCCAGTATCGGGCAAAACTGGTCGAAACCCTAGGGTTTTGGCCAGGAAATGTGAAAGAAACAGACCGAAATCAAAAAATAAGAGGAAGAAGAAGAGAAACAAGGAAGAAACTGAAAAAAACAGAAAATCGAACTTACCTCGCCGGGCCGCCGCGCCGCGCCGCCGCCTGCCGTCGCGCGTCACCGCCGCCTGCCGCCTCGCCTCACCGCCGCCTGCCGCCGCTGTCGCACCGCCTGTTGCCGCTCCCGTCCGCTCCTGCCGCACCCGTGAGAGAGAGAGAAGACCGCGTGTGAAGAGGGGGAGAATGACGTGCGAGAGAGAGAATTGGGAAATTTGAATGGTAAACTTGTAAATAAGTTATATGTATGTGTAGAGAAAGATATTTTATGGCAAACTTGTAAATAGGTGATATGTGCACAAAGCAAAATGGTAGGTGCGCAAAGCAACTCCAAGGCAAACTTGCAAATAAGTGGTACGTGCGTAAAGTAAAACGATGGGTGTGCAAGGCAAACTTATAGATACTTTAGTTTTTTTACGTATCTGATAGATTTTATGTATTTAAAACTACCGATACTGACCAACCAAAACTCACGTCCGATACCGCCGAAACGGACGATACCGATACCGAAACTTAAATTTTTGAGAGAGCGATACCGATACCGATACCGAGACCTCAAACCTTGCATCTCATTACACTTTAAGGTTCGCTGATACATATTCTCCAATCAATTGTAGAAAACTACTGATTTTTATCCCGTGGTGCTACTTTTATTGTCTTTCACCAGGAGGTAAAGTTCTCAATCCAGGAAGAATGATATGGATACAATTAAGAGATTTTTATTTTTATTTTTATTTTATTTTGAATTTGAGTCTCTTAGTTATTTTTTAGTCTTGATTTTAGTTTTAAGTGTTTTGGTATTTAGCACCACATCGGATGGGAGAAGGAAAGTGTTAGTTTGTAATCATATATATAGGCTCTTAGACTTGTATCTTGTAATCAATGAATCAATGGAAAGTTTAAATGAAATATTTCCTCAAACCTGAGAATGGTTCCCCCTTCCTTAGTGAGAAGCACGGGTATCCTTGCTGTGAAGCCAAGAAGCCATAAATTATCTAGTTCATCCCCAGTTCCTCCATTAAATCCCTAAAATCCATCTCGTCCTACATCAACAAGCTATAGTATACGAAAATATTCCCAAAGTTTCATTGTATTGAAATATTCTTTCATTTTTTTATTTCAACATCAATATCTCCTTAAACACAATAACAGTGTTGTGTTTCTCAAAGAAGAAACACCAAAAAATAATGAGAAAATGAGCATAAGCTAATCAATAAGGAAATTTCCTACTTGCCTAACATGAAAATCACACCCTCTTATTTTTTTGATGATCAAAACTTCATTTAATCTTCATGTTCTAAAATAATAAACCATCAATTTTTAACCGAATGGAAAAGGTTTTACTTATTCATCCATTCTCGCAAGTTTAACGGTTGCGCTTTAATAGAATTTTTTGCAACGGTTAGATGATCGATTAAAATATATTTGGTTCACTTAAAAAGTTGATAGTTTGCGATTTTAAAACATGAACTCCGAAATCGATCGTCACATAATATAAGGTTGGTAGAGTTGTGTGAGCTAACCAATAAGGAATTGCGCGAGCTAGTGAAGGAGAAAATTCCCTCAAGGAGGAAATTGAGTGAATTTCCTCCTTTACTAGCTAATTTACTCCAAGATTAACTGACCTTTATATTGCTTAGAAGTTATATTGAACCATTATAATTGGTCCAAATACTTAAAATCCTTTTGGTGCCAAGTCCTTCAATATACTAAATTCATTGTTGAAGTTTGCTTTCAACTTCACAATCCACAACAAAAATTAAAAGCAGACGATAACTAAATTAAAAATGAGAACATCAATTTAAGAGATACAAAAGCACAGATTTATAGTTGGTCTTTTGAGCATAAGACATGCTTTATTTAAATCTATTATGTAACTTCCGGATGTTTTTAAATGTGCTTGCTAGTTAAGACAAACAGGTTGATCCTAAAGACTGCTACGATCGAATCATGAAAAAAATTCAAGAAATGTGATTAAAAATCTAAAAAATTTTGAAAGAAAAATCCTAGTGTTTTGGGATGGAAAGTGAAGAGGAGGAGAAAGATGGAGGGGAATAATGGTGGGGATGATAGGGGAGAGTGTGTATGGTTGTGATGATTGTGTTTAGGTGAATTAATGGCATGAAGAGAGGGAATTATTATAAGCATTAATTTATGACAATTTATATTTGTGTGTAGATGGACGTGATACAGAGAGGATGTATTGTGGGACCTGTTTTTACTAGTGCAAAAATACTTGAAGGATAACATAAGTTGTACGTGGATGGAGAGAATATCTTTATCAAATTGCCTTGCCATCTAACTTGTAACACATCTCAACCTTTCACAAATTACATAGTTGCGGGGGCAAATTATAAATTACACAATCAAAATAAATGTAATTCTCATCTCAAAAATGCCAAACCAAGCCCAATTCGGAATTGGGACGTGGTCCACGTAAATAACACCATTTAGGAGCCACATGGTTCATTGAGTGCCCCCATATATATGGCCCAAGTCCAATCTTGACATACATCCCAATGAAAATCAATGTGAGGCCCATAGAGCAATAGTACGCAAATACAAAACTGCCTCCAAAATCCTAATTCAATGAGCAATATTACTAATCCATCTCATAGTATGGCACAAATAAATAGTTCATTTTTCAAAGTTGAATTACACTTAACAAAAATCCTAACCTCAATCCGATAACTTACGATCAGCTCAGCCTAATTTGAGTGTCGCATGAGTTTTGATTAGGCCACATGCCCGATCACCCTAACGTGCTCATTGACATACAGGTATCGGGCAAAATCATAACCCTTCATGAGTAATCAATTCAAGTTATCGTAGCTCATCTACCAAATTACCCGAAACCATTAGTGTCGTCTGTGAGAAATGACATTATGCACATGACAACCACCAAAAGTCTAAGCTAGTTTGTCATGAAGAAACTAGTGAGAGCAGACAAGGCAACCTCCGATCTTGATCACATGCCACTGGCATCGAGTAGATCCAAAAGATCTCCAATCCCCATAGCATTAACACAGCGACACGGGCTGATATAACACAGCAAAAAATTTAAAAAGCATACTAAAAATTGAAGTATCGTATACGACATGTGTCCCCCATGACATGACTTCATGGTTTAAGTGTCCGTTGTATCAAAAATTTTAAAACAATTATTGAGTGGCAATTAATGACGTATGCTTTGAGTATGTGCCAAAGCTGTGAGTAACATTAATTGAAGTTAACCTTGTATGATGTTCATATGCTGCTAATGTTAATGATAATAATGGGCTATGCTACTGTAAGTGTCAAAATTTTTGCATGGCTTTACATCAATACAGAGGCCTTACTAGGCGAGTTTGTTAATTCACTTGTGAACTTCTCAGATGATTTGTTGAGACTTGAGATCATATGACATAGCCCTACATTGAATAAGTAACTCTTATGGGGTTTGGAATTGCTTGGATGATTTGTTGATGTCAAATAGTATAAAGGATTTGTTACGAATTTCTGACAACAACAACAGATCTGAAATTATGAAAATTTTAGAATTAAGCTTGACACTCCAACATCAGCTCTCTCTGTTGCAAGATTGACTTAATGAGACATCCAATGGATGTTATTTCTTGAATTAGACACAGCACGGGGCTATCGAATTACATCAGAATGAAATTTGATAACGGGTCTGCAAATTCCTCTCCATCATTCATTCCTATCAAAGAAATATGAAACCACACAAGAATGAAGCCAAATGAAAATCCAGTTTCATTCTAAAACATTGCAATAGCCATAACCACGACTTCTCCACCTCCTAGAGCACAAACTGAACAAATTTCCCGAAAACATTTTATCCAAAGTTTACAACGAATAAAGAAATATAGACATATACAGCTAGCATTAACTGCATTCTTAGTAATTGAGCTGAATTCACACGGACATGATCAAACATGCATTTCATCAAACTGGTCGTGTGCAAAATTCAAGAGGGCAGTACCTGCACACAACATGTGAAACTATGCTAGTGAGAGCTACAAATATATGGATCAAAATAAAGAGCAGTCCGTTAAAAAGCCCCAGATACTCGATTCAACAACTATGGCCTTGAAGATGTAAAATTTTGCAGTTGAAAAAAATCTAAGGTTAACACATGCTTGCAAATTGATCACAAAAAAATTAAAATTAGAACTAAAAAATAACAAACGATGACCACCTTGCTCAAAGAACCCACATCAAAAACAGCAGAGACAAAATTGTCAGGCAATACCTTTGGCAAAGGGCAATCGAGCTTCGGAGAGTGGGCCTCTTGGCGGCGACGTGGTCGGAGGAGGATGAGAGGAGGAGGAGGATGAGAGTTGAGGAACGATCGGCGGGCGGCGACGTCGGCGTGACAGTTGCAGAGGTACTTAGGATTTTGTTGGCCGGAGGACCGGGCCCTAAGAATTTTTTGAGCCGGGCTTTGGTTATGCCCGATACGGTGCTTTGGTCTATCGGGCCGATTTTAAGTCGGTTTTTCCGGGCAAGTCCGATTGGGCATCGGGTTAGCCCGAATACAATCTCATTCCTAAATACATTGTTTATACGGCCTGAGAACCAGTTCACGTAGTGAAATAGAACGTATGTGCAACATGATATAGGATTAAACAGTGAAATATAGTGTACTAGTCATGACCTGTGCTCGCGGGCATGGTCCATTTAAGATTTTTCAGCAATATACAAGTTAAACAGTGGAATACGGTGTATATACCGCAGGAATACAACACCTATCACCAAAATATGACGTATTTCCGGCATATAAAGTGTCGAACATGAAGTTCAAGTTTCGTTTTAGTCTTCTATTAACAACATTAGAATACTAATTTGATAAATGTGAAGTCCAAGATTTTTTTCCTTCAAAGTTTAATGCATTGTTTTGAAAAGAAAACGATGATTGTGCCATTTCATGATATCCATAAACGGTCCAATCAAAAGGTGAAATTATTGTCAAACAATTGTTCACATAGCATTCTCTTCCCCATCTCTCTTGGAAGGCACAGGATCGAGACCCGACTAACGCACGTTTTATTGATTTCCGATGTATCAAAAAGGAGTGTTGTTAGATGCACCGCATATTCTTATGATTTCACCGTAATTGTTAATTTTTTCGAAATTACAAATTTAACCTTAATTAGATTTTAATTATTATTCTTAAATTTGTTAATTTATTACAAACTTTGTCAATTGATCTTTTGATTTCACCACAAAATTTGTTTTCCTCTCTATTTCTTTCTCACACCTCAATTTTCCTCTCTATTTCACCTTATGTAGTTCTTTCTCCTCAATTTTGCCATTTATTCGTAGGATTACGATTTTTTTTGGGTTCTTAGTGATTGTCCATGCATTGTTTATCCATGAAGGAAATAATGTGCCAACTAAAGTGTATATTATTTATTTGTTATTTTTTAAAGAATATGTATTAAAAAATTCCCATGATTATCTGAGTTTGGTTATCAATATAAATAGACGAGGCATCAAAAAATTAATTTCCCATGAATTTCCGAGTTTGGGTATCAATTTCGAATGAAGTAGGGTTTTTATTAATTCCTATATTATAACAAATTTTCTATAGATAATTTTCTTGTGATGTGGTGGAGCAAGATTACTCAATACGCATGCTTTCTAGTGTGAACAAGATCTTTATTTTTACAAGAGTTGGTGTGAACAAGTAGGGGTTTTTAAAATAAATGTTACAAACTAAAACTATCCTAAACTCTAGTTTATACAATAAAAAAATAAAGATAGTTTTGACTTAAACTTTTTTGTAAATAATTTTCTTGTGAGGTTGTGGTGCAAAATTACTCAGTAGGCATGCAATTGGTTTCGTTAATGGTGACACTTCGTGAAAGTTCTCCTTACTAATAGACATCCAATTCCGCAAGTTGCGGGTTATTGGTACCGATACCGACATCCGTGTGCACATGGATGGGAAGGTTCATACAATGCGCAAATTCAAGAGTACAAGGAACTCATTGGAAATAAAGTGGCAAAAGAAGATAATCATAGATATTGGCTAATTGTATAAGAATTTTATTTTGCAGTAAATGATCAACTTATGAAATAATCTATGTTTAACATATGTTATTACATATTTAGTTTTGAGCTGGCAAGAATAATAAGATATGGGACGTGCCAATGTGCCAATGTAACACTAGCCTATTTTTTGGGGGTATGATTTATTGGAGGTATTTTTTTAGAAGTTATAATTGGGTGATTGCTATGTTTGTTTTTATGTTCAGTTCTGGTTTTAGTAATGTTGTATCACAAAGTAACTATAAATCACTTTATTTCAACTAACTGTCCTTTATTTGTGTTTACGGGTGTTTTCTCACCACAGATCGTTGACCGTCGGCTGTGTGATCAACGTGGTCAAGGGGCCGACTTGGGGGTCCCTTGGGGTCGCCGATCCCGCGTGCTCTCGGCGTGGGTGGAAGGAGGGTCGGGCGCAGACATGGGAGTCCCCGGGTAGCGTCGATCCTCTGCCTTCAGGGAGCTGAGGAGAAGCCTCGGCTCGGTGGATCGCGCTCGGCCTCGACTGGGTCGCGCTCGGCCTCGGTCGGATCCGCGTCGAGGGGTAGCCTCGGCGCCTTGCAAGTGGGTTGATGCTTGAGCAGCCGTCCGCCTGACGACTGCGATGGGAGTAGCCGACCGACACTGAGGGGTAGCCTCGGCGCCTCGGATATCTTCTTCCTGGACAGATGAGGAAACTCGTCAGGGAGGCCGGACCTAGGTTCCGGCCAAATCCCCTCCGATGCCTAAGTCAGATCAAGGTCTGAAGGGATACTCGGCGGGGGAGATCCGGCTTGTAAGGAAGCCGGAACGTCAACCCAGGCGGCGCGAGTTTGGGGGAGGGAGGAAATGGAGTGGCGAATGCCTAAGTCGTTGATGGAGTACATCTCTGTTGATTACCTGAGTCTCGATCCCTCTCTCAGTCGTCCTGGCCTTCCCCTTATAGGGTCCCTCGTGATTGCCCCACGTCCCGCCTCCTCTCACGTCCCCACGATCCGCCTCCGCCTCCTCCCACTCGTGCGTAGTGGAGAGGTGGCCCATTAACGGGTTCGTTAATGGCCATTATGGGATCGCGGATCCCGAGGGGCGGTTAATCTGGCCGAATGGGGGCTAATCGGGTGCCCCGAGGGTGAAGTGGCTGGGCCTTCAACCCCGTCTGTGGGCCCTTCCGGGCGGGCCCGCCTTCTCTAGTGGGCGCTGTAGGATCCTGCCAAAACAGAGTTAGGATCGATAAATAAAGTTGAGACTTACGCTTGCGTATGCGGCACGGTAGTCTCGGAACTTTGCCTTCGGATTCGCCACGACGGATCGAGTCTTCTCACGAACGGAGTAAGGCTACTAAATCCACAATCTAAATCTCTACTTTAGATTAAGAACTTGGATAGAGGGAGAGGAAGTATTTCGACAGAGCTTCGCTAGAATGAAAATGCATGCAAGAATGCCATGCAAAAGTGTAAGGAAATGGCTAACCCTTGGGTCTTATTTATAGCCCCCAAGGTAGTTATTTTAGGAGCAATTGTTCCTTTGGAACAATTTAACTAAGGTGTACCATCGTACATTGCATATTATAAGCTTAAGTTGTACCATATGCATGATACAACATAAGCTTAAGATATTACCCCTTTATTAGCCATATGTCGCATGCACTTATGCACATATAATGCGACTTTCCCATCAATCTAGTGATCCTCTCCGCAAGGGAACATATTCCCTTTGCGCACGACTTCGTGTACGCGACGTTCGAGGTCCGTATTCCCTCGTACATCCCCTACAAGGGTGTACTAACGTCTTCCATATCCAACATCTCCCACTCACACTTGAGGGGATTGTAAGAGAACGTCTTTCTCTTAGTTCTTTCATCTATCATACCGAGAAATAGACCGTGCGACCGTCATGCGCGTAGAGTCTGTTGTTGTGCACTTATTAGAGATACACAACGACCTCGAAGGTGCAAAGTTGAGTAGTTCAACGCATGCTTTACCCTAGATTATTTCTTCACATTTCTTATACTTTATATTCAACAATTGAATCCCATCTGGATCACAATTGGCTGGCCAGCTTTGAATCATTAAAGTCCAAATGTGAATATGAAATCAATCTTCCTCTTCTTGCGAACCTTCTGATCTTGACTAGACTCGCTTTTCTAACGTGCCCCGCCGAGCCGAATTATCATAGCCCATAAGTAACATGCTAAGATAGCGATCATCTCGTCAAATCTAAAGGAACCAATTGGAGTCCTTGAGGGTAAGAGTTAAGGCCCATATGGCCTTTGAGTCTCATATAATAGCAAACACTATTGCTACTAACTCAGTGGTCGAAATGCATACGTGGTATGAACACGTATTACAACATCGCTCCTTTCCCAGGGAGTGTATGTCTTAATGATGTTGTAAGGATGATGATCAGACACCACAATGTCTGACTTTGAGTCCCTTATTCTACTCAAATAATCCTTTAGACTCACATCCCGCATTTAGACAGATAGGATTTCAAAAAAAATCCTCTTAGATCTTTTGTAAGCATCCATATGATGCAGATCTTTCATGAGACCATTTTGTTTAAGTCATGACTCTTAAATCATCCGTCTGATGATTTTGACTTCAAACAGGTCTCATCTCTATTCCATCCATCTGATAGAATAAGGCGGTTGCTCATGTGAGAGAGCCAACCTCAATCTGTCCGACATACTAGAATTCAGCTGAGATTTCAAAAATGTACACAAACATTTCTTAAGAAATTCATATGCAATGTTTGAAAAAGAACTTATTCTTTTATTAAATTTGATCTTTCTTAGACATGGGAATATATATTGGTACAACTCAGCTCATACGCAATCCTTGGGATGATAAGTGTTTATAAAACACATTTCTGGGGATCGCTTTCGTAAGCTGATCCTCTATCATCTCATGCGTAGATATGTACCTTATGTCTACCTTCTTGGTTTTATCATAGTCTTTTGCAAATCTGCAGTTCCTTTAAGATACTGCATTATCCTCTTAACCGCTTTCCAGTGTTATTGCCCTGGGTTGGATTGGTAACGACTTATCATTCCAACGGCAAAACAGATGTCCGGTCTTGTATGCATCATAGCGTACATAAGACTATCAACTGCACTGGAATATGGAACTTTTTCAATAATTTCCTTTTCCTTTTGGTTCTTTGGACATGATTTCAGATATAAATTATCGCATCTGCTAATAGGAGTATCAATTGGACTTGCAGTCCTACATATTAAACCGTTCTAGAACCTTCTTTAAATAAGTCTCTTGTGAAAGAGAAAGAAGTTTCTTCGAACGATTCCTTGAAATCTTAATTCCAAGGATATATGTGGCTTCCCCATGTCTTTCATATCAAAACTGATGAAATTCAAGCCTTGATATCCATCACAAAGCCCTTGTCATTTCTGGTTATTAAAATGTCATCTACATATAGAGACATAATAACATGCTTGCTTTTAATCCTCTTGATATATACGTAGTTATCTTCATCAAGTATGGAAAACCCATTTGATAAGACAACTTCTTGAAATCGTATATACCATTGCCTCGAGGATTAGTTAAGACCATATATGGGCTTATGAAGTTTACAAACCTTATGTTCGTTTCCTTCCTTTAAAAACCCTGTTGGTTGTTCCATATAGATCTCCTCGTCCAATTCTCCATTGAGAAAGGCAGTCTTTACATCCATCTGATGTAATTCGAGGTATAAGCAAGCTACTATTGCCAGAATCAGGCGAATCGAGGTAAAACGCATAACAGGTGGGAAGGTCTCTTCGTAGTCTATCCCTTCCTGTTGCGTAAAATCTTTTGCGACAAGGCGAGCTTTATATCTATCTATAGAGCCATCAGCCTTATGCTTGATCTTGAGAACCCATTTGTTCCCAATTTGCTCTATGTCCTCTAGGTAAGTTAACTAAGTCCCAGACTTGGTTAACTTTCATGGATTTCAATTCCTCCTTCATCGCTTCCATCCATTTGTCTTTTGCAGGGCATGATACGGCCTGTTTGAGATTCTTCAAGTCCTCGTTGACTCGAATTTAGATCAATTCTAATATCACTCCCACTTGGAATGTCGTTAGAATTGCTCCCACTTGGATCATTATTCCCGTTTGGAATAGGATAATCGTCATTCGTATAATCCATTGGTGAAGGTTGAAACGTATTTTTTCATCTTCACCAAGAATTCTCCCACTCGAATGAGGTAATCCTTTTTGATCATAAATCTCAAACAGAGATAAGTCCTGACTTATCTCGCCCTGTCTTGGACACTCGTTTTCCAAGAAAGTGACATCCCTCGACTCAAAACTCAATTAGCCCACCATTGTCTTCCTGACTAACATAAAACATAACCTTTGGAGTTTTCTGCGTATCGTATAAAGATACATTTCCTTCCCCTTGGCCCAAGTTTGCCATACTTATGGGAGGAAATATGTGCGTAGGATGCACAACCCCAAGGTTTCAAAATGTTTAAGTCAGGAGACCTTTGGTTCCACAACTCATAAGGAGTGGAGCTAACTGATTTCGAGGGTACGCGGTTCAAAATGAAAAGCGGCCGTC
The DNA here is from genome assembly GCA_030789695.1 of Scilla litardierei. Lineage (NCBI taxonomy): Eukaryota > Viridiplantae > Streptophyta > Magnoliopsida > Asparagales > Asparagaceae > Scilla > Scilla litardierei. Next base: position 30,032,338 of record CM061131.1, on the reverse strand, counting down.
AATAATGCATCACCCCAAAAAGTGATTGGCAAGTTAGATTGCGCCATCATTGAACGGACCATTTTTCATTAAAGTCCTATTCCTCCTTTCTGCAACACCAATTTGTTGAGGAGTATAAGGCATAGTTACCTGATGTACTATGCCTTTTTCATCACAAAGTTCCTTTAAAATTGTTGATTGATATTCACCGCCCCTATTGGTTTGCACGACCGTAATCTTGCGATCTAATTGATTCTCCACTTAACTCATATAGTTTTTAAAGCAGGTTTAGTGCTTTCACTTTTGTGGGATATCAAATAGATATGACCGAATCGGGTGAAATCATCAATAAAAGTGATGAAATAGGACTTCCCGCGTCTTGTCTTGACATTCATCGGACCACATATGTCCGAATGGATAAGCTGTAATGGAACCTCGGCCCTTGTGCCGGTTCCAAACGGCTTGCGACAAGATTTCCTCACAAGGCAATGTTCGCAGGTCGACATTTCAACCTTTGAAACATTGGATAGAAGGCCACGTTTGGCAAGTCTATCCATACGCATTGGTCCAATATGACCAAGCCTTGCGTGCCAACAAATTATATTAGACTCATTAGTCAAAGAATTTGTCACAAGGAAATTTTCATTACATGAGGAATTATACATTGTACTTATTACAATAAATCCTTTGAAATACAAACCCAGTACCAATAAAGGAATTATTACAAAAATAGGTCCATATTACAATCATGAAGGAACCAACTATAACCAAGACCCATTAAATTGACCACAGTTTTAATATTCCTTTGAATATATGGAATGAAGAGAACATCATGAAGTAGGAGAGTGTGGCCGTTGTCCAAGACTAGCTTGCGAGTCCCAACGCCTTTCACTTCAACACGTGTGTTGTTTCCTACATTGATCCACTTCATTCCTTGGGGTATCCGGTGATACTCCACGAAGGACCGTCTGTCCCTTGTTATGTGGTTGGTGGCACCTCGTCACTTCCACTCGTACACGAACGAGCATAGTGACCGAGCTTGTTGCACTTGAAGCACTTGATCCTTTTCAAGTCTTTCTTCTTGTGCCATTTGTTGTGCCCACCCTTATGTTTGGGTTCCCTGGTAGACTCAGGTTGCTTATTACGTTCATTAGAAGACTTCAAACGATTTTTACGTTTCTTTCCCCCGTGTGAGGAACTAGCAACCATGTGCACTTCTGCACTTGGTTTGGCAGCCGCAAGCCGCTCTTCCTCTAATTCGAGGTGCTTGGAAACATCGTTGAAGGTCTTGATGCTCTCATTATGAGTGAGATGCATCTTCATCTGATCCCACCCATTTGGTAGGGAACGTATGACTGCTTGGATTTGTTGCTCATCTGTGAGCACATGACCTGCATCCTTTAACTCCGAGATAAGGTTCGCCATATGTCGCAGATGTTTCCCCATGGAATGATCTGGACGTTTCTTATATGAATCGAACCTTATAGTTAAGGAGCGAAGTTTGGACACCGATGTGCCACCGAACTTCTCCTCTAGCTTGGACCATATGTCCATGGCTAGGTCATGTTCTCGGAAGATGCGCATTATGTCATCAGTCATACTGCTTAATAACGTAATGCGCGCTATCTTGTTCTTCCGAGACCAAGCATCAAAAGCTTCCTTGTCTCGTCGGTGTTGGGCCGTAGTGCCCAACTCGGGTTCAATCATAACGTTCTTTAGAGTTTCGAGCACTTCTTGCTCCTCTAGAACGTATTGTATCTTGATGGACCAAAGTTTGTAATTATCGCCGTTGCGTTTTTCACCTTTGTTTAACTCAGCGACGATATTCTTTGAAGCGGAAGACATTTTACTTTTAAAATGCTGCAAAAGACACAAAACCGAAGGTTTGATCAAAACATTGCATAAAAATTCTTAAAATATAACTCCCACTTGAAATGATAATAGAATATCCCATTTGGATAGTTCTAAAAATTCAAATCCCACTTGGAATTATATTATATTTGATAAGTTACTTTCGAAAAATATTGAAGATGTTGTTCTAAAATCGAAAAGGTCTCTATGATTCCAATCACCATCTAGAACAACCTTCAATATTCCCCCATCACTTATCAAACAATCGTACTCTTATAGTACTTCCCAGCGGAAAATTACTTTTGAAAAACATATCTTTCAAAATGGAATATGTGAGAGTTTGCGCAAAGAATTTTAGCGCAACAATTGCCAAGCCACGAGACCTGTTCTACACACCCATGTGTTAGATAACCATGGCCGGATCGTGGTAGGACTTGGAATTCTAAATTGCGCTATCCCGATTAAGGACGGGACATAACCTATTTGAAAACATCTTTTTCAAAAAAAAATTTAAAATACATTGGCTAATCTCCGTAGAGTAGAGCACAACGTCATAAGTACATTGGCTAATCTCCGTAGAGTAGAGCACAATGACATGGCTAATCTCGCATGAAGTAGAGCATTACGGCTAATCTTCAAGGAGTAGAGCACTACGGCTAATCTCGCATGAAGTAGAGCACTTAGGCTAATCTTCAAGGAGTAGAGCACTACGGCTAATCTCGCATGAAGTAGAGCACTACGGCTAATCTTCAAGGAGTAGAGCCTTTAGACACCCCGTATGGGCTAAGTCGACACAGTGGTTAGCCCCGTATGAGCTAATCGGCACATTCGAGTTTGACCAAGGCCTTTTGTCACCCCGTATGGGTCAGTCGGCAAGTTTGCGATCAACCAAGACCTTCTGTCGGATTGGTCGACCAAAACAACCAAATTGGTCGACCAATTATTTGGTCTGCAACCTCTCCCGGCCAGGGCCTCTGCCCTGGCCGAGGCTTGGCCAAGGGCCGGCCAGGGCCTCTGCCCTGGCCGGCCAGGGGCTCTGGCCCCCTCGGCCAGGGCCTCTGCCCTGGCCGAGGCCGGTCAGGGCCGGCCAGGCCGGCCTTGGCCTCTGCCAGGGCCGGCCAGGCCCTGGCCTCTGTCAGGGCCGGCAGGCCGGCAGGCCGTGGCCGAGGCCGGCCATTGCCGGCCTGGCCTTGGCCGGCCACTGCCGGCCTGGCCATGGCCAGTCATGGCCAAGGCCATTCGGCATTGGCCGGCCATGGCCCCTTTGGCCATGGCCGGCCACCCCCTTTGATTGGGGTTGCCGCACACCCCATCGGAGGGGTGGCCGTGGTGGTTATTGGCCGTAGCCAACCCCCTCCGTATGGGGAGGGGGGGTGCATGGCCTTCATAGCCCATTTGGCCATGGCGCACATGCACTAAAATTTCATCTTCTATATTATAAGATTGTATGATCCTGCCAAAACAGAGTTAGGATCGATAAATAAAGTTGAGACTTACGCTTGCGTATGCGGCACGGTAGTCTCGGAACTTTGCCTTCGGATTCGCCACGACGGATCGAGTCTTCTCACGAACGGAGTAAGGCTACTAAATCCACAATCTAAATCTCTACTTTAGATTAAGAACTTAGATAGAGGGAGAGGAAGTATTTCGGCAGAGCTTCGCTAGAATGAAAATGCATGCAAGAATGCCATGCAAAAGTGTAAGAAATGGCTTACCCTTGGGTCTTATTTATAGCCCCCAAGGTAGTTATTTTAGGGTAAATTGTTCCTTTGGAACAATTTAACTAAGGTGTACCATGATACATGGCACATTATAAGTTTAAGTTGTACCATATGCATGGTACAACATAAGCTTAAGATATTCCCCCTTTATTAGCCATATGTCGCATGCACTTATGCATATATAATGCGACTTTCCTACTCATCCAGAGATCCTCTCCGCAAGGGAACAGATTCCCTTTGCACACGACTTCGTGTACGCGACGTTCGAGGTCCGTATTCCCTCGTACATCCCCCACAACCTCCTTTGACGTTAGGCCGTGGGCCGTTGTAATTCGGACTGGTCCAAATTAGTCGTAACAATTGCCCCCATCGCCCGAGCCGTTTGGCTTCCGTCGGTTCGGTTCGGGTGATGTGACTCTTTCATGATCCGACGGGTGCGTCAGTCGAGGTTCCGCTATTAAATGAATGTCATTATTACCGCTCCGTTTGAACTTCCGTTGGTGCAGTTTTCGAAGCATCGCCGCCATCTTGATGTCGCCACGTGCTCTCCCTGGACGGTTCAGATCCAACCATCGTCCTATATATATACGTTCCAATCCCTCGAGCTTCAACTCTTTCGCGCTTATTCCTTCTTGATCTCCGTTCTGCCAGCTTCTTCTTCCCGACATCTGCCTTCTTCCCAGCTCTTATCAAGGTAATTCTTTCACTCTTTAACTCGGGCTATGGCCATGCTTAGAATAGGTGATACACGTCTTGGCGGACCGACGCCTGGCCCCGATCGTGCCCATCCCTCGGGGGGCTCAAAGCTCCTTCGCCGCCCCCGGGGGTCCCGGATAAAGGGAAAGGAAAACTTTTTCCGGATCCCGTTGGGGACGATGTGGCCTCGTCTTTCGAGCGATTAGGCATCCCTCCATCGATCATCCGGTCGTCATCTATGGCCCCTTTCTTAGTCACTAGGGAAATAAGAGAGAGGTACATATGTCATCCCTATGACGTCCGGATTCCCTTTAGAGACGAGCGGATCTGCTTCCCGCGGAGTAACGAGGTCGGCGTCTACGTCGAGATGTTCCATTTGGGGCTCCGCTTCCCCCTCCACCCTTTTATCATTCAATTCACGGATTCCTTGAAAGTCGCCCTGTGCCAGCTAACGCCATCCTCTGTCGTGGTGCTGACCGGGTTCACTATGCTTTGTATCACTCACGGCCTGGAGCCGTCTCTCCCCCTCCTCTTTCACTTTTACCGGATCCAGACGGTCGGCCTCGGATCTTGGCTGCACCTCTGAGCCCGTGCGGGGCGGGTGTGCCTGCTCGGTCTGCCCCTTTGGTTGGGGAACTGGGACTCTAGCTTTGTTTTCGTTGTCTTTCCCCGGGTCTCGGTGATCTTGACAGGTTGGGGGAGTTCGCAACAAACCGACAGGGCGGTAACCTTATCCGAGGCCGAGCGGGCCGCGGGCCGCCTCCTATCGTCACTTTCTCTTGAGGAGAGGTCGGTCTGGCATTTGCTGGACGACCTGCTTCTTAATTGCACTCTATGGTCCCCCGGTAAGTTGTCTCCCTTCCTTCCGTTTAACCTCTGGCTCACCCTGATTTCGCTTCCTCTCACAGGGATGGCTGGCCACGAATTCACCCACGATGTTGACGAGCTTATTCGGCTGGGATCTCGCCGGGGCCGTGGGAGTTCTTCCGGACGGGCGCCTCGCCGCTCTGTAGATGAAGAGTTGTGCCGGTCCGAGCCTCCTTCTGGGAGAATTGAGGCCAAGTCTCACCCACGGGTGACATCGGGTCCCCCCGGAGGAGAGGTCACTGGGACCGACCCCCTCCTTGTTGAGGGTTCCGGATCGGCTCCTCGGCCGTCCGCGGGCGGGAGTGACAAGCGCTCTCCCCCAATTACCGCTGGCCCCCACGGGAAGAAGTCGCAAAAGAATGGCGGGCATGCTGCCTCTCCGGCTCCCTCCGTCGCGCCGAAGGATCCCGGCCAGGAAATCGTGTTGACCGTTGTGTCCGTCCCTGCGCCCACGCCGTCGTCACTTCCTCGTCTACCCCTTCGGTCTTGGGGGCAGGCTGCGTTCCGTCGAGCGCCTTAGCGGGACCGGCTGATCCCCCGGGGACTCGGTGCCCCTTGATATGGCTTTGGCGAATCGGCCGGCGGCGGACTCCGTCCTCCCGGGGGACCGTTCCCTCTTGGAGTTGTCCCCCGTGGACATATTGTCGGACTCTCTGGTCGGTCATCTCCGACAGGTCCGAATTCCGGTCATTTTCGAACAGTTGCCTTGCCCTTCGGTCTTCCTTGGTATAATCCACATCTCTTTTGTTTGCAGGCCACCGCGATGGCTGTTGAGGCGCAACGCCGGGCGACCCAATTGAGAAACCTCGAGGATTCCCTAAATCGGGAGTGCGCTCGGGTTGGGGAGGCTGACGTAGCCCTTCAAGGTGCGCACATGAAAGCTCGGCGGCAATGCCGTCGTGCCGACGAGCTCGAGTCTCAAGTACATGATCTCAAACGAGATCTTGTGGATGTCCATGACTTGAGCCGAGAAGCGGAAGGAAAATTCCGGCGGGAGAGGGAGGATCTCTGGGGCCAACTCGTCGAGCTGCGTCGGAGGCTCCGTTTCGCCGAGGAGGCTGAGAAGGGCGTCGACACGGCCATAAGGCCGAAGATTGCGTCGGTCCTGAGGGAGGTCTTCGGGACTTATGAGGACCTCCTCGCCCCTCGCATAGTGGAGGTCGTCAGGGAGTCGTTCCGGCAGTTCGCGGAGCTCGCTCGGGAGCCGATCCTCCCTCCACCGGGACACGCCGATCCCCACTGCTCGGAGCAAGGCGAGGCCCCGGATGATGCTATCTCTCACGCTCCGGACCCGTGAAGTGCCCTTGTACCCTGTCCCCCCTTTTCTTTTCTTGGGTGACAAATTTTGTTGTCAACAACATTACTTGAAAGGATGTTGCGGAGTGATATGTAACCCATGCCATTAATGAAAACGATTTCTTCTAGTCAGCTTTTCTTGCGCCACTAGTCTCCTCTGCGGGGGTCCTCCCCCCTTGAAATAACCTTCCATGTTCCTTGACCGGACGGGCGTCGCCCATTTTTTCCGCCCGATCATCGTACTTCGTCTAGGGGTGTTGTCCCGGGCTCGCCAGGCTTGGGATGTCATTCTTCCCGCCGATTCTGTCTGTCGGGGTGATTGCCCTCAGCCTGGTGAGCGGGTGGGTCACTCGGTCCGCGAGGAAGGTCATCCCTCGACTTGCGGCCGGCTGTCATGCTCGTCGGCTGGGGGAGTTGCCCCCAGCCTTACGAGTGGGCGTTTCGCTCGGTCCGCAGGGGAGAGTTCCCCTCGGCTTATGACCGGCCGTCGTGCTCGTCGGCTGGGAGAGTTACCCCCAGCCTTACAAGCGGGCGGTTTACGGGGGTAAGTACCCCTCGGCTTATGACCGGCCGTCGTGCTCGTGGGCTGGGGGAGTTGCCCCCAGCCTTACGAGTGGGCGTTTCGCACGGTCTGCGGGGGAGAGTTCCCCTCGGCTTATGACCGGCCGTCGTGCTCGTCGGCTGGGGGAGTTGCCCCCAGCCTTACAAGCGGGCGGTTTGCTCGGTTCGCGGGGGTAAGTACCCCTTGGCTTATGACCGGCTGTCGTGCTCGTTGGCTGGGGGAGTTGCCCCCAGCCTTACGAGTGGGTGTTTCACTCGGTCTGCGGGGGAGAGTACCCCTCGGCTTATGACCGGCCGTCGTGCTGATCGCTCCGGAACGTACACCCAAAGAACGGTTGTAGTTTTACCGCAAGCGCACGGTATAGCGGCGAGCGGGTATCGAACACAGGGAGGACGAATGACCGTGCTTGCTCCTAATCAACCTGGCTATTTATGAATAGAGAGAATTGCCTTGGGCGATCCTGTCACAATCGTCAGACAAATGTGCGAAATATCAAATCAAATAAAGAACGTCTAGGGAATGGGGAATCCCCGCTACTCACCGTATTTCATAAATGTGGTTCGTCGGTATCAAAATTGCTAGAATGAGAATTTGGATGAACTAGTTGCAACTAAATGTGGAACCAAGCTCACGCTCTCGCGCTGTTGCCGGTCTATAGCTATCCTAGGGTCGGGTCCAATCTCCTGCAAACCCTAGCCTAGGAAAACTAGCATTAGGATCAACATCATCGTCCAATTGCGCACCGAGCCCAATCTCTTGCAAACTCGGTCCACAATCTAAATTAGGATAGTTCCTACCCGTCCAATCTCTTGTAAACGGGTATCGGCACGGAATTGCAACCGGAGATCCTAGTATCGGTCCAATCTCTTGCAAACCGATACTTCGAAAGTCCGACTCCAACCCAATTCGGATTTCTAGGGCTTCCTATCAAATTGGGATCCAATCTCTTGCAAATCCCAATTGATATGAATACCTAGCTATCCGCAGTAATTCGATCCCAATCTAATCTCTAATTATTGATTCTAGCACAATTTCTACCAATTTATCACAAATACGAAATTGGGCTTGTAGGGTTCATCCCCACGCCCCAAGACGTGGAGACTACTCACAAATCATAGCAATAGCACAAAAATAATCAATGAAATAGGCAATGGAATTCATCACAACAATGATATAAACAATAAAAATAGAGTTTTTGGGGAAGAGAGATGCAAACCAATGTAGTTCTTCAATTAATCCAACAAAAATCCAAGTTTTTCCTCTTCTCCAATCACAAATAATAAAGCTAAAAAGTAATCTCAAAAAGCTGCAAAAAATCTAAGAGATGGCTCTCAAAACTAGGGTAAAAACAGGGCTTAAATAGCCCTAAAAATCGTCCAAAAATCCTGACCAAAACGCCCCTGCACAGCCTGTTTTCCGCAAATTTCGCTACAGGCAGCGCATCGCACTCGGCCGAGTGACAAAAGTCGCTCGGCCGAGTGAAAACCCTATCATTTTCCAGTAAGTCGGGGGCTTCAAGGGTCTTCAGTTCGGGGGCGGGTCGGCTGAGTGAGTTGTCGTCACTCGGTCGATGGCTTCACTGCACTCGGGCGGACGTGGTTTGCCACTCGGCCGAGTGGGTCTTCTGAAGCTCAGGTGGCCGAAAAACAGAAACTTCGATATTTTGGAGGGGCTTCGTCTGGGCGCCACTCGGGCGGACGTGGTATCGTCACTCGGCCGATGTGGTCTCCGTCGCTCGGCCGAGTACACATGGAAATCGTGTCTGAACGGGTCGGCCGAGCAGTGTCTCGCTGGTCGGCCGAGTGGCTCCTCCACTCGGCCGAGTGGGACACAAAAGATGCCCAATCTGATTGTTTTGGCCTCCTCGTCGCTCCTGCGACGTCCATTCTTCTTCCGCTCCTCTCCAACAGCAAAATATCCCTCGGGGAGGTCGTCGGTGGCCGTCTAGAGTAAGCGCGTCTCGAGATCACTCCAAATCGCGCCAAATCACCTGAAATGCGACAAAAACAACAAATCGTGAAAAGCATCGCAATATCGTCGATATATCGTGAAAAACATGATTTGGGCGATCTAAATGGCATGCAAATACACGGAAAAAAGGTGTAAAATATGGAGTGATCAAAATCCCCCAAGCTTGCCTCTTACTCGTCCTCGAGGAAGATAAGTAAAAGGCGAACCCGGTGGATTCGGAAAACGAAAACGGCGAAAAACGAAAAAAATGAAAAACGAAGAAGAATGAAAACCAAATGAAAATAAAGACGAAAGAAAGAAGCGAAGAGGTAGGGTGCTAGATCATTTTCTCAGGACGTGGGTTTCACTTACTCTTATAGCATGCACCGAATGAGAAATACATGTCAAAGAATCTTATTTTGATATCATAGTATAATAGTGCAAATAGAAATAGAAAACCCACGAACAATGATATAATCATGAAGAACGGAATGATTTTAAAATTAACATTGCCTGAATCATTTAAAGCGGTATACAAATCACAGATCACACACTTTTCAATTGAACGCTTTCTATCTGGAATATAAGAGTATCACACTATAGAATAGAGAGAATAGAAAAGTTTGGATTTCATGAAATGAACGCTAGGCTTAGATTTCTGGATTTCGTGAAGCTGGAAACAATCTCACCGAGTATAGAATATTACTTAGCCTAGGTTGTCGTGCAATGTCAAGTAGTCACTCTCTCACACATCAATGGGTCCCCTCCCCCAAGCTTATCTATAAGCGTGGTGGCACAAAAATATTTACATCCCCATTTTTATATAGCTCCAAAAGCAAAGAAGAGAAAGAAGAAAGAAAGAAAGTGAGATGTGATCTTTTATTGAGGATTTTTCCTCTTTTCTCTCTTTTTTTTCTCTTTTTTTTCTTTTTTTATAAGCAATATATACACAATGATCCCAACTCAGAGAGAGATAATGATATACAAGAATGTTTTTCTCTCTTTTATTATATATATATATATATATATATTTTAGAAGAAGGGATTTGGAGCTAGGAATTAATAGCGGGGGAAATGCCATAAAATAGAATCACTAAGGGGAGATTCACCAATGATTTTTAAAAGTAGAGAAATGATGTTCAAGATTTGTGGAGAAAGAAATATATAAAACCCTCGGTTCACTCTATAAGACATGCACGACAACTTCAGCAGGGTAATCTAATCTACTCAGTTTCGATCACAAAAAAGCTAACTAATCCAGATATATCATAGCTAACATCATTCAATCATCCCGAAGTGAAGTGTACAATTCATGCATATAGAAGTGATATAGGAAAAGAAATCAGTACTCCAGATATAGGCATTCAATGCGTGAATCTTGGTGTGTTTTCTGTGATAGCATACATATGAATATTCAGGCTCAGCTAATAATAAAACTTCATCCATTTTCATGTGGAAAAAGTGTGGGTTACTATTTCTAAATGCAAAGCAAGTCATAGCATGTGATATCAGAAGTAAAATCTAAGACATGACAAATATAGCATGCATATAGAATAAGCTAACTCCACGTAGACATCATCACAGAAAATTCATCTCTAGCATGAGATGAAAAAGGAAAGAAATAAAGATAAGAAAAATAAAACTATGCAATGCGGCACACAGAGAAATAAGAAAAACGTGATGCATGGCAAAATAAAAGAAAAATAAAGAAAAATGAGTGCAAAAGTGAAAAAAACGGTGTGAAAAACTAAAAATAAAGGTGGCAGATCGAAAAAGAACGTGAGAACTCACTCCCCCAAGCTAAACCGCACAGTGTCCTCAATGTGCAAAGTGTGGCACACAGAGAGACAAGTAATGAGAGGGGCAAGTGAGGGTGCATGCATGATGGAAAGAAAAAAGATAATAAAACGAAAAATAAAGAAATGAAAATATGATGCGGATATGATGCATGCACAGATATGAGTGATACGAGTATAAATGGGTCACCAAAAGCTCTCCCTCTCTCCCAAAAAGGATATATAAAGATACGGCAAAATGAGAATCCCAAAATAAGTGAGGGGAGGGGGGTGGGCAAAAAGGCATCAGGACCCAGCAGAAACGGGCAGCACAACGGCAAAAGGAATCGATGGCATCAAGGGTGCCTAGGAAGGTGGTGCTGCGCCGTCTCCGTCCTGAGGCGGAGGAGGAGGAGGTGGTGGTGTAGGCTGCTGAGCTGGGGTGGGAGTGGAAGTGGAAGCAGGTCTAGTGTGTGTGGAAGTGTGTGTGGGAACCTGCTGGGTGGGTGGGGGTACGCGCGGAAGACGCTCTAAGATCTGTGTCAGGCAGTAGTGGATCTGAGGGATCAGGTCAAAGCGTCCAGCCATCGTAGAGACGGTGGAGGACAGGGTCCTAAGGTCACCTCTAAGACCACTCACCGCCAACTCAAGAGCACGTATGCTCTGCAGTACAGTGTCGGGCGGGGGTGGTGCAGAGGGACGCACCGGTCTAGGCTGCGCAGGGCGGGGCTGGCGTACGCGAGTGGAGTATGTAACGGGCTCAGCAAGGAAGGGGACAAAAGGTGTCGCGCCAGCAAATGTGGGCCTGGCCTCAGTGTGAGGCCGGGACACCGGCTGGTGAGAAGTAGAGGCAGCGGCAGCAAAGGAAGCGTGCAAAAGTGGCAACGAGGTGGCAAGAGAGGTCAGTGGCCCAGAAGTGTGGACAGACGCCACGACGCTCTCGGAGAATACGGCGGCTGTGGAGACAGAGGACTCTACCGCTGGGGCGGAACTGTGTGGACCAAAAGGCGCAATCCCAGCGGAGATCATGCTAGCCATGGTCTCCACGACCGCGGCAAACGAGGGCGCTCCACTCTCGACAAAGGTCGGCGGGCGCTCGGGGAGTGCGGAGCAAAGAGGCTCCACAGACAGAGGGCCAGAGGTGGCAGCGGGAGTGGTGGGGACAGCCTCGGAAGTGGTGACAGTGGTGGAAGTGGGCTCAGCAAAAGTACTCTCGACACTGACAGAGGTGGGGACAGAAGTGTCAGGAGCAGCGGAAACGTCAGGAATAGGCTGAGGGGCCACAGGGTCGACGGGGTCGGCAGCAGGCTCGGCAGGGTGTGCAGCAGGGTCTGCGGGAGCAGCCTGGGCAGCGTGGGCCTGCTCGGCCTCCTCGGCCTCGAGCACGTACGCAGCGGGGATGAGGACATCCATCGCTGGGAGCCAGTCAACGTGGGCCGGTGCAATCTGGGTCCGAGCTGGGCTCGGGAGAATCATGTAGTCGGCACCGAAAGGGCCGTGCAACCAGACCCAGTGACGCTCACCATGCGGACGCAGCATCTTCATCCGGGCCATAACATCTATCGACAAGGAAGTGGGGCCCGGAACGCGTCGCAGGTCGTTAGGTAAGTCCTCGCCGGTCATCATGGTAAGCAGGGTGATCAGACCGCCGCAGCATATCGGTGAGCGAGCGCCCACCGACACAATGATACGGTCTAAAAACCAAGCCGCAATGTCGATCACGACGGCGGGGACAAGCTCGTGTCCATCCCTAGATAGAGCTCTGGGACGTGTCATCGCATAGAGCATGTAGAGCTCTGGCGTAGACATCGTGCCCGGCTCATATCTGGCCAAAAAGGTGGTCGCCATAAGGCGCTGGGCAATACGTAGGCAGGGGGTGGACAATGGCCGAGGCCTTGGCCCTACTAGGGTCAAAGGCGGCGTGGTGGCCTGTAATCCGGGCCCAGAAGGCACCGACGTCGAAGGAAGGTGGGGGGATGTGGGTAGGGCCGTAACCGCGATCGGCTCCAGGGACTGCGGGCCATGAGAAGAACGCTCTCATCATATCGAGAGTGACCTGGCACTCTCGATCCATGAACCTGAATGAGCATCCCTCATCGGTCCGGACAATCGAACTCAAAACCTCAAGTGTCGGGCGGGTATAAGTATCCGCCGACACCTGGAAAAAATCTCGCCAGCCCACGTTGTCGTACAACGTGAGCATCCCCTCAAGTACCCCCAGGCATCCAAGGTCAGCGAGGTGTGCAAACCTGGAGGGTACGATCGAGCGCTGGGAGATACGGTCGAAGACGGCGCGGTGTGCGTCGTCTCGGAACGTGATCCCGAGCGGCCCGACCAGTGGAGCCGGTGGTGGTGGCTGTGCAGCGGCGGGGAGTGGCTGTGCGGGCTGTGCGGGCTGTGCGGGCTGTGGGTGCGCTGCAGGCTGTGCGGGGTGTACGGGGCCTGCAGGCTGTGCGGGGTGTGTGGGAGAAGGCGGAGGAGAGTCCTCCACCAAGTGGGAGGGGCCGGGCTCGTCCGACCGCTTCCGCTTAGCGGAAGCTCTCGTCGACCGCGGCCGTGTCCGGGGCGGCATATCGGCCCCGAGCGCGCCGAAAAATGAAAAAAAGTGCGGTGCGTGTAAAAGAATGGAAAGAGTATACCCAAACACGCCGCGAGTGCTAAGCAGTGGAAGCGTGCGAAGTCCGCGCCTCCACGAAGTCCTGAGCAGCCCGTAGAAGCTCCCCTGAGCTCCCCTAAGCTCCAAAAAGCAACCTGCGCATGGAAAAGCGATATCAGCGAGTAATAATCAAAATGTATGGAGCAATAGGGGTATAACAGATAGATATGGGAATTGATTCGGGTTAGGGGTTCGATTAATACACGGATCCTCGAAAACTACGCAAAAAGAGGAGAAAACGGGCAAATCAAGCTATACCGGAGGTGATCGGAGACAAGGCCGCCGGCGGCGACTCGGGCGGGGTGCGGCGATGGTCGGCCGGCGGTGGCTGGCCGAGCGACGGCACGCGCGGGCTTGGTCGGGCGAGTGGGGGCTGGGTGAAGCGAGATCGGGCGATGGGAGCTGAGGGGGCGCGGGCGGATTTGGGAATTGCTATTTCGAAATCCGCGCCCCACTCGCCACTTATATATAAAAGAGTTACGACTCGGCCGAGTGACGTGCTCACTCGGCCGAGCGAGGCAAATAAAACTTTTCTCCCCGATATCGCTTCGGCCGAGTGGCTTTGCCAGCCTCGGCCGAGTGACGTAAGTCCATTCGGCCGAGTGACTCAAGCTACTCGGCAAGACTCGCCCTAGGAGGGTATCCGTTTTACTCGGCCGAGTGAGAATATATACTCGGCCGAGTAGTAGTTATATCGAAATCAAGAAAATAAACAGAGAGTTGGGTACAGCAGACTTCCCTCGTTCGTGAGCGGCTCGGACGGACGAACTTGTGTACTCGGCCGAGTGACTAGTATACTCGGCCGAGTGAGCCTTGTGTTCTGCTGTTTGTCTTCGTTTGGGCTCTAAACTCCGTCTTTCTTCCTCCAGTCGATTTCATCCTCCTCCTAAGCATCGAGCGCCTTCTTGGGGCGCTCCTCGTCGTATCGTTCGTCCTCCTCATGATGGATCTACCTATCTCTTCTCCTGTCAAGAAAAATAGGACCCGTTATCACAAAATTTTTGGTCGAATGACTCAAAACACTAAAAATCTCTAAAACGAAAATAAAGAGAAAGTAAAAATAAAGCAAAAACCGCCGGGTTGCCTCCCGACAAGCGCTCGTTTTAGGTCGTGAGCTCGACCCCCTATAATTTTCAATCAATGCGGGATGTTTGGTGCATATGAGATGCACCCGTCAAACTTCCCGGGGAGCGCGCTTGGATTTGGACGTGGCGGCGTAGCGTTCTCCCTCGGAGGTCTCTTGTCTCGAATAGTGTTGGGTGGAGGCTCCCCCAAGCTAGCATTTGCCCCGGTCAACGGCTTAACCGGCGATGCCGATTTCCGTACCGGCGGAGCTTTCTTTGGAGACTTTAATTTCGAGAGCTTGCAGAGCTCTCGAATCCTTGCGACATCAGCGTCGCCTTCATCTTCATCAGTGGAGAAGTCGGGGGAATCATCTTTATTCTCTTCATCTCGGCCTAAATCCGGGCCTTCTTCAAATTCTTCATCAAAAAGAGCGCCGATTGAGTGAGGAATCGCCTCCTCTATCACCTCATCGAGGAGGTCCATGTAATCAAGCTCCTCGTGGTAAGGCATGTGCTTCATTGCCTTAGGAATGTGGAGCTCCACCTCGATGTTTCCGACGTTTAAGGTTAAGGTACCTTCGCGCACGTCGACGATGACTCCAGCGGTGGCGAGGAATGGGCGTCCAAGTATCAATGAGGTGTCTCCCTCCTCCTTAACGTCCATGATGACGAAGTCACATGGCAAGCATATTCCACCCGGGACTTGAAGTGGGATGTCTTCGGCAATCCCCACCGGCCTTGTTATCCGGCCATCGGCTAATTGAATGCGCATGTCGGTGGGTTTCAACTTTGTCCCGGTGTTAAGCTTTAAGAACATGGAGAGGGGCATGAGACTCACACTAGCCCCAAGATCGACCAACGCCTTTTGAAGAGGCACGCCGCCCAAAGTGCAAGGAATTCGAAAACTCCCCGGATCTTTAAATTTTGCCGGCTCCTTCTCTCTCTTGGTGAACCAAGAGCCCTCCTCGGCTAGCATGATCTTCTCCTTCCTCTTCCTCCCCGAAATCAAGTCCTTCAAGAATTTAGCATACGTGGGGATCTCCACGATGGCGTCGAGGAAGGGAATATTGAGGCTAACTCCTCTCAGATACTCGAGGAATTTCGCTAGCCTTTTCTCCATTTTCGCTTTCGCTAGTCTTTGGGGGAATGGGACCGGTGGCATGAAGCGCCTCTCCTCAATTAATCGCTCCGCCCTAGATTTCTCCTTGTCTTGTGGCTCCTTCTCCTTTTCAATCTCAACTTCCGGCTCAACCGGCTCCAAGCTTTCCTCCACGGCCTCCTCGGTAGGAATCATAGCGGGGGTGGTGTCCTTCCCGCCTCTAGTAGTAACGGCAACTACGGCATTGATGTGGCCCGTGTTGCCCCGTGGGTTTTGCTCCGGTTGCGCCGGCAATCTTTGAGTGTTCCGATTGAGCAACGCCAATTGCTCCGATATTTGAGCCACTACGGTATTAAGAGATTCTTGCCCCGCCTTCAAAGTAGCATTCACCTTATTTTGCTCGACCATGAACGCCTCGACTCTAGTTTCGAAGTCGGATCGTTGTGGAGCTTGTGGAGGGTTTTGATTTTGATTCCTCCACCCTTGGTTGTATCCGGGAGGCCTATATGGTGGAACTTGTTGCTTCGGTTGAAAGTTTTGTTGAGTAGGCCCCCTCGGTGGATAGTTTTGTTGTTGGGGTGGTGGTGGTCGAGCTTGTTGAGGCGGTGGTTGTGGCGGGTTCAAGGCTCCTTCATTGTTGGCGTAGGAGAATCCCGGATGATTTCTTGCGGCCGGATTGGACCAATACCCTTGGTTCCCCGCAACATATTGTACTTGCTCCAAGGATCCTTCTCCTTGCTCTCCTCCCGAGTACATGACTTGAGATTGGTCTTGCCAATCACACATTTGGTTGGTCGGTGCGGAGGTGGATGGGCTTCCTTGGGGCTCCGTGAGAAATTTCTCCAATCTCTCCACCACCTTGTGGAGAGAATCGAATTTGCTCGTGAGCTCCGCTACGGCCTTCGCCTCGTAGATGCTAGTTGGCTTTAAGGAGGATGTGGAGTGTCCTTGCTCATCGCCCCATTGTTGGTTATTTGAGGCCATCTCCTCAATTAGGGCCGTAGCTTCCTCGGGAGTCTTTGACAAGATTGCACCATTCGCCGCGGCATCGATAATTTGTTTGGTCCCCGGTTGGAGACCGTTGTAGAAGCTATGAACTAGCTCCCAATCCTCTATACTGTGGTGCGGGCATTGATGCTGCAAATCCTTAAAACGCTCCCATGCTTCATAGAGCGTCTCCTGTGGTCCTTGCTTGAAGGACATGAGAGCGCTCCGGATCTTCACCGTCTTGGATGGCGGATAAAATTTGTCAATAAATGCACTCGCCAGCTCGTCCCAAGTGGTGAAGACACCCTCAGCTTGCGTCCTCAACCAATAGAGTGCCTTGTCTTTTAGCGTAAAGGGGAAGAGACGCAGTCTGATAGCATCGTTGGAGACCCCCCGACATCTGGAATGTGGCGCACTTCGACAAGAATAGTTGGATGTGGTAGTGGGGGTTCTCATGTGCGTTCCCATGAAATGGGTCTTGTTGCATCAAAACCACCAATCCAGTCTTTAGCTCGAAGTTCTTGTCAGCCGCCAACCCCGGCATGGCAATGGACGAGGTGGTAGAAGAAGTCTTAGGCCGAAGCCTATCTCGAATAGAGATTATCCTTGCCATCCTTGCCGCCAATTCTTCAGGAGTTTCCGGGTTGGTCATATACCTCCCTTCCGGATCTTGTCTCTTTTCCGCTCTAAGTCTCCGCGCGGTACGTTCGATCTCGGGATCAAATAATAAGTCTTCTGGGTCCGCCGTAGATCTCGTGTTCATGCACAGGGGAAACAGAGTTTCAAAGAAATGATTAATACCGTGGAAGGGTTAGGTAAGAATAGTAAAGGAAATAATAATGGTAACAATAAAAATAAAAATAAAAGAAAGAAGTAGCTAGGGTGAAAAAGAATCAAACGCAATCGCCTCCCCGGCAACGGCGCCAAAAACTTGATCGCTCCGGGACGTACACCCAAAGAACGGTTGTAGTTTTACCGCAAGCGCACGGTATAGCGGCGAGCGGGTATCGAACACAGGGAGGACGAATGACCGTGCTTGCTCCTAATCAACCTGGCTATTTATGAATAGAGAGAATTGCCTTGGGCGATCCTGTCACAATCGTCAGACAAATGTGCGAAATATCAAATCAAATAAAGAACGTCTAGGGAATGGGGAATCCCCGCTACTCACCGTATTTCATAAATGTGGTTCGTCGGTATCAAAATTGCTAGAATGAGAATTTGGATGAACTAGTTGCAACTAAATGTGGAACCAAGCTCACGCTCTCGCGCTGTTGCCGGTCTATAGCTATCCTAGGGTCGGGTCCAATCTCCTGCAAACCCTAGCCTAGGAAAACTAGCATTAGGATCAACATCATCGTCCAATTGCGCACCGAGCCCAATCTCTTGCAAACTCGGTCCACAATCTAAATTAGGATAGTTCCTACCCGTCCAATCTCTTGTAAACGGGTATCGGCACGGAATTGCAACCGGAGATCCTAGTATCGGTCCAATCTCTTGCAAACCGATACTTCGAAAGTCCGACTCCAACCCAATTCGGATTTCTAGGGCTTCCTATCAAATTGGGATCCAATCTCTTGCAAATCCCAATTGATATGAATACCTAGCTATCCGCAGTAATTCGATCCCAATCTAATATCTAATTATTGATTCTAGCACAATTTCTACCAATTTATCACAAATACGAAATTGGGCTTGTAGGATTCATCCCCACGCCCCAAGACGTGGAGACTACTCACAAATCATAGCAATAGCACAAAAATAATCAATGAAATAGGCAATGGAATTCATCACAACAATGATATAAACAATAAAAATAGAGTTTTTGGGGAAGAGAGATGCAAACCAATGTAGTTCTTCAATTAATCCAACAAAAATCCAAGTTTTTCCTCTTCTCCAATCACAAATAATAAAGCTAAAAAGTAATATCAAAAAGCTGCAAAAAATCTAAGAGATGGCTCTCAAAACTAGGGTAAAAACAGGGCTTAAATAGCCCTAAAAATCGTCCAAAAATCCTGACCAAAACGCCCCTGCACAGCCTGTTTTCCGCAAATTTCGCTACAGGCAGCGCATCGCACTCGGCCGAGTGACAAAAGTCGCTCGGCCGAGTGAAAACCCTGTCATTTTCCAGTAAGTCGGGGGCTTCAAGGGTCTTCAGTTCGGGGGCGGGTCGGCCGAGTGAGTTGTCGTCACTCGGTCGATGGCTTCACTGCACTCGGGCGGACGTGGTTTGCCACTCGGCCGAGTGGGTCTTCTGAAGCTCAGGTGGCCGAAAACAGAAACTTAGATATTTTGGAGGGGCTTCGTCTGGGCGCCACTTGGGCGGACGTGGTATCGTCACTCGGCCGATGTGGTCTCCGTCGCTCGGCCGAGTACACATGGAAATCGTGTCTGAACGGGTCGGCCGAGCAGTGTCTCGCTGGTCGGCCGAGTGGCTCCTCCACTCGGCCGAGTGGGACACAAAAGATGCCCAATCTGATTGTTTTGGCCTCCTCGTCGCTCCTGCGACGTCCATTCTTCTTCCGCTCCTCTCCAACAGCAAAATATCCCTCGGGGAGGTCGTCGGTGGCCGTCTAAAGTAAGCGCGTCTCGAGATCACTCCAAATCGCGCCAAATCACCTGAAATGCGACAAAAACAACAAATCGTGAAAAGCATCGCAATATCGTCGATATATCGTGAAAAACATGATTTGGGCGATCTAAATGGCATGCAAATACACGGAAAAAAGGTGTAAAATATGGAGTGATCACGTGCTCGTCGGCTGGGGGAGTTGCCCCCAACCTTAGGAGTGGGCGGTTCGCTCGGTCTGCGCGGGTAAGCATCCCTCGGCTTACGACCGGCCGTCGTGCCCGTCTGCTGGGGGAGTTGCCCCCAGCCTTACGAGCGGGCGGTTTCGCTCGGTCTGCGGGGTAGAGTACCCCTCGGCTTATGACCGACCGTCGTGCTCGTCGGCTGCGGGAGTTGCCCCCAGCCTTAGGAGCGGGCGGTTCGCTCGGTCTGCGCGGGTAAGCACCCCTCGGCTTACGACTGGCCGTCGTGCCCGTCTGCTAGGGGAGTTGCCCCCAGCCTTACGAGCGGGCGGTTTCGCTCGGTCTGCGGGGGAGAGTACCCCTCGGCTTATGACCGGCCGTCGTGCTCGTCGGCTGGGGGAGTTGCCCCCAGCCTTAGGAGCGGGCGGTTCGCTCGGTCTGCGCGGGTAAGCACCCCTCGGCTTATGACCGGCCGTCGTGCCCGTCTGCTGGGGGAGTTGCCCCCAGCCTTACGAGCGGGCTGTTCGCTCGGTCTGCGCGGGTAAGCACCCCTCGGCTTATGACCGGCCCGTCGTGCCCTTCTGCTGGGGGAGTTACCCCCAGCCTTACGAACGGGCGGTCCGCTTCGGTCCTCGGGCTCGACTGTCGAATTCTCTGGGGGCGAAATTCCTCCCACTCAATAGTTAACCGTGGTTGCCTTGATTGAGTCCTCATATGTGTCCCGAATCGTCTGCTCAAAATAGGTGATTGAATTTGCATTGACAGTGTATGCCTTCATTTCCATGAGACAGTATATTTGGAGTAATGAAAAAAGGAAAAGGCGACAAGAGACAGGGGAGGTTCTGGCAGGGTAGCCTTCCCTCGACGAAGCGGCAGCTGTTTACTCTATCCCCTCACTCGATGATACGCGTAACCGTCTGGACCGCATTCTCCCTTTTTCCCTTGTTATGTTGTTTGTACATTCCTTCTCCCGAGGCAGGGTCATTGGCGGAGTTCTTCAGGTGCCCCGGCTCACAAGCTTCTCGATGTCTTTCTTCAGGTGCCAACAGTCGTAGGTATCGTGGCCGTTGTCTTTGTGGTACTTGCAGTACTTCTCTTCATCCCTCCCGCCTCTCTTCATCCTTCGGGGAGGTCGGCTCATATGTCCCTCCTTCTGGGCTTGCGCTAGGATCACGTCCGGGGCGGTGGTCACCGAGGAGTGTCGGGGCTCTTCCCTCCGTGGTCTTCCTCTGGCCCTCTTCTCTTGTCGATGCTCCTCCGTGTCGCGACGCTCGTTCTCATCGCGCTTGGTCCCGCGCCTGGTCTTACCCTCATCCACGGCCAGGGCCCCTTCTGTCAGCATGAAGCGTTCTGCTCGGGCCATAATTCCGGCGAGGTCCTTCGGTGGGTCGCTGTGTAGCGATTTCTTCAAGCCCCTATGTCGTAGCCCCTTTTTCAGGGCCGCCTTCACAACTAGCTCGGGGCAGCTATCTACGCTCAATCGCTCCGCGTTGAAGCGACGCATGAAGTGTCTCAAAGATTCGGCCGGTCCCTGTACCACATTGAACAAGTGTTCCGAATCAGGTTTTACCTGCCGTCCGGCCATAAATTGCTTGCAGAACAACTGGGTGAGCTCCTCGAAGCTGTCAATCAACCGACCGGGCAGGCTGAGGTACCAGGTCCACGCGGCCCCCCGTAGGGTGGAGTAGAAGCCCCTGCAGAGCAGGGTGTCATCGGCCCCAGGAACGCCATGACCCCCTCGTAGTCCATCACATGATCCGCGGGGTCGCTAACGCCGTTGTATTTCTCCAGTGTCGGTACCTTGAAGTTCGAGGGTATCCGCGCCTCAGTTATCCTCCGAGTCAGGGGGCATCGTTCTCTGCTGATGCACCCGGATCGCTCCCCTTCGCCCGCCTCCTTGCCGTTCGGTTGCAACGAGGGGGCCGACAGAAGCTTGACCTCCTCTTGGGTCTTCGCCAGCTTGGGTGCTGGACGCGATCGGCGCGAACATTCTTTCCGGCTCTTCTGGTGGTGGGCCCTTGCTCGTCGGCTGCCTCCGCTCTGGTAAGACCGGACGCTCGCTGATCGGTGATCATCCCGCCTACGTTTGTACGATCCCGGACGTGCGGACGAGGCCGTCCTTGAGACGTCGTCCGTCCGCTCCGAGCCCCCCCCATTTCACTCTCTAAATGAGGTGGGAGTGGGAGACCGCGCCGGGGAAAAACCGGGCATGGTGAACCTCCTTTCCGTGTTCTGCACTCCTTTTCAGTGGTCGGCAACCACGGCAGAGCGAAGAGGTCGGCGATCCTCTTCCTGGCGGTAGGCCCGTCCCTCCCCACCCTCGGGGGTGGGAGTGCTGCTAATGAGCTGTTGAATCGTCGCGACTAAAGTTTGGATGTTGGTGTTGGTCTCCTGCGCGTAGGCCCGGAGTTGCCCCTGCGTGGCCAGCCGGGCGTCGTCGGTCTCTCCGGCAGCGCAGCCGTTCGGGTTCTCGACGGGGGCGTGGTATGCGCCCTCCTCCGGGATGGGTGGCATGCGCCCTAGGCCATTGCCGATGGGTTCCATCTTGGTGGTTTGACGTGGGTGTTAGTTCGTTCCCACAGACGGCGCCAGATGTTTACGGGTGTTTTCTCACCACAGATCGTTGACCGTCGGCTGTGTGGTCAACGTGGTCAAGGGGCCGACTTGGGGGTCCCTTGGGGTCGCCGATCCCGTGTGCTCTCGGCGTGGGTGGAAGGAGGGTCGGGCGCAGACAGGGGAGTCCCCGGGTAGCGTCGATCCTCTGCCTTCGGGGAGCTGAGGAGAAGCTTCGGCTCGGTGGATCGCGCTCGGCCTCGGCTGGGTCGCGCTCGGCCTCGGTCGGATCCGCGTCGAGGGGTAGCCTCGGCGCCTTGCAAGTGGGTTGATGCTTGAGCAGCCGTCTGCCTGACGACTGCGATGGGAGTAGCCGACCGACGCTGAGGGGTAGTCTCGGTGCCTCGGATATCTTCTTCCTGGACAGATGAGGGAGGCCGGACCTAGGTTCCGGCCAAATCCCCTCCGATGCCTAAGTCAGATCAAGGTCTGAAGGGATACTCGACGGGGGAGATCCGGCTTGTAAGGAAGCCGGAACGTCAACCCAGGCGGCGCGAGTTTGGGGGAGGGAGGAAATGGAGTGGAGAATGCCTAGGTCGTTGATGGAGTACCTCTCTGTTGATTACCTGAGTCTCGATCCCTCTCTCCGTCGTCCTGGCCTTCCCCTTATAGGGTCCCTCGTGATTGCCCCACGTCCCGCCTCCTCTCACGTCCCCACGATCCGCCTCCGCCTCCTCCCACTCGTGCGTAGTGGAGAGGTGGCCCATTAACGGGTCCGTTAATGGCCATTATGGGATCGCGGATCCCGAGGGGCGGTTAATCTGGCCGAATGGGGGCTAATCGGGTGCCCCCGAGGGTGAAGTGGCTGGGCCTTCAACCCCGTCCGTGGGCCCTTCCGGGCGGGCCCGCCTTCTCTAGTGGGCGCCTCCTTTGAGGTTGGGCCGTGGGCCGTTGTAATTCGGGCTGGTCCAAATTAGTCGCAACAATTTGAATCTGTGGATTGAATGGAATCCATTTTTGATTTTACCATGTTTTATAGGAGAAGGATCAATATATAAATTATGCATATACTTCGAATAAGTAGTTGGCTGATTGATTATCTGAGTTATTTCTGAACAATTTGTTTAATTTATGTAGTCACCATATAAAGTATGCATATACTTCGAAGTACTGGATTCTGTATAGTGCTTTCTTATACTTGCATCTATCTTTTAGACTCTTACCAAAAAAATTTAACATACATAATTTATTGGGACACTCATTTAAGAACCGTAATATTGTTTACATTTCTCATTTTTTGGTTTGCAATGAGACATAAATATAGTAAACTGTAATGTTCTCCTAAATATTGTCCAAACTGTTTTCTAGTTCCTTTAGAAATTTTTTCATTATTTTGTTTTCTGACTTCCCAAATATAACTCAAAAAAAAATAAGCTGATTCACATCCATGTTACATATAAGAGAGGAGTCAAAATAGAAACTGTGTGCATATATGTACCAAAAAAGACACTGATCTTCATGGTTCAAAAGTTGGAAACAATTGCAAAATTTTATTTCAAAACCAGAGGTTTCCTATTTTTTTCTCATACATACGATTGTTGCAAAGATATTCTGACATTTATTTGAACCAAGGGAGAAATTTCACCAACACCTACCGGGATTGAGTGTTTGCTTCTATGCAACATGCCAATATGTGCTAGCTACAATGCATTCCACGTGAAACACCACATACATTTGCCACATAAAGTTATCTACAATTTCGGGGCCATTACAGGAATCAAAAGAAATCCAGATGTCTTTAATCACACACATATTGAGATCCTGATGTAAAAGTTGGGCAGGTATGTCATAAGAAAAATACAATGTGCAGCGCGAATGCACAAGGTCACGACAAGCTACAAAATAAACATCGGGTTTCACGTAATTGGACCCGATAACAATCAACCCTCCATTGCTGCAATGAAGGATAATCAATAAGAATGGCAAATTGAATTTCAACCAGAATATAGTCCAGTACACAATAACATAAGAAATTATTCACAATCCAAACAAAATACATATGGGAATGGCACAAAAACTTCATTTTGGATAGGAAATTCTGTAAATTTCATCCACAAAAGTTCAGAACGATTGGTTGAATTTCAACAAACAGTTCAAAAGAAATACTCTAGAACATAGCAAACTAGTTAATTTAAACAACCACGCAGAAGGGAATCTGCATATCACATCATCAAGTTACATCAATAAGACTAACACAACACAACCACTAGTCACTACGCCACCCAGATGGGGTTTCTGCTCTCATAGAAGGCTCGACAAAAAGAATCAAATAAAATTGTATGGCCAGCAAACACCATGAGACAAATCAACTCCCAATCAACTCCCAATCACATAAAGCAACCTGTTGTTTAGGTTCGCCTTGTTGCTTTATGTGAGTGTGTGCTTTACAAATAAGGGAAGTGAGTATCCAAGAAAATATATATAAATGAAGAAGAAAAAAGGAATTAGTACAAAAACAAATAACAGCAAGAAAAATGGCTTTTTATCCCATTTCATCAGGGTTCGTTCAGTTACTCTAAGGTAATTTCCCAGATAGCAACCAAACTTGATATCTTTCTTACAACATTCAAGAAAGAGAGCATAGTATCGATTTTTAGTTATCAGCTCACATACACAACAACACGCATTAATAATGATGAAAGCAACTACACTAAAAACGATAGAGCAGTAAAGTGAGTACATAAAGAAGATCAATAATATAAGGTTACTTGTAACAAAATAGTGATCATGTTTTTGTTTATCGATAATGGTACATAACACACTATCGGAAAAAATATATTCAACATACGAAAAAAATTATAAACAAGTACCAAAATAATTAACAACAGAAGAACATGTCATGATATATCCAAAAAAGAGAATTAAAAAAACAAAAGTATGTCATGAAACCCAAAGCATTTACTTCTACCTGAATTTTGGGGTTCTATCATGTCACTGATTCATTGCTATTGAAATTTAAATCTAACAGCCTCAAGCTAAGCGTTCTATCCTCATCGCCCACTTCATGCATCCTGCATGAAACCTCTACATCTAAAGGCATTTCATCATCTATTATACATTTGAGGGATGTTTTTGAATTGGTTTGCTGACTAGGACAAAAAGGTTGATAGAAAGATGGCTGTGATTTAATCTTGAGGAATCAAGAGTTGAGATTGGATTTTGTGAAAATTTTGGGGGAAACATTTGCATTTTGGGGGGAAATACTTTGAAAACTTTTGTCTATTTCATCTTTACACTTCTCTGCGCAATTGTCAGTTAATTTTGATGCTTTTGTCTATTTCATCTTTACACTTCTCTGCGCAATTGTTAGTTAATTTTGACTCTACAGCGCATCGTCGTCATCATCAAAACAATTCAAATTCGGGTAATTTTTAGTTTTAGGAAAAAATTTAGAAATAATATCAATTATCGACCAACAAAAAAATATTATCAAAAATCGACCAACTTGGGCCACGTCAACGGAGCTTTGCCTCTGGCGGTTATTTTTTGATCTGGCCGCACTTGCCAAGTGCGGCCTGTTTGAGTAGTCGTGGCAGTGTACGGGCCGCACTTGCCAAGTGCGGCCTGTCTGAGTATAAGGCACAACTCTCATCCGAGAGCTGGCCATTCTCAGAAGCAATTGAAAATAGTGAGGGTTAGGGCTTTTTTGCAAAATCAAGATGGAGCAAGGAGAGGGTCGCAAACGAAGGGCAACGATGCTGACATTTGTAGAAGCAAATGCTCTACATGCTTCGCGTGAAGAGGACCCCGAAGCTTCAACTCGTCAACCCTTATCGCCGCAACGCACAACGAACCCAGAAGGTGATAATCAAACTCTTTCGAACATCGATAACACACTTTACTGGATGCGAAAAGCTATTAATCACATTGAAGGGCGGGCGATTGAGAACCAAAATGATATTCGGAAAGTCGAGTGTCGCGTTATGGATATGAAAGACGAACAAGCTAAAATGAGTGAGGCTCTTCGACGGATCGAAGAGAAATTGGATTTAGTTGTTTTGGGGCCTCGAGACATTGCCCCGCATGATGCTGCAGGACCAAGCGGGTCACAATCGTCGCCGCCGCCGATATAGGTTGCTGATGTTTAGGAGTGACAATAGTAAATGTATTTTCGTATTTTGTTGGAGAGTTTAGTGGGAGGTTGGATGTATGTAAGGAATATGTAAGAGCGATGTGTCTGGTTTCCTGTTTGTATCATCGCTGTAATATCGAAGTAGAATTTTGTTGTGTATGTAAGAGTGATGTGTCTGGTTTCCTGTATCATCGCTGTATCATCGCTATATATATCGAACTTTGTTATCAGTTGAATATGGTGCAAACATATCATGGTGGCCGTTTTGTTCTATATGGTATAGTGCGAACAAATATCGCCTTTCATCTACCCCTGAATTTCACCCTATACCTGATGAACGGTATTGGAAGGTTTGGAATGGTCCAATTATAAATCCCTCCACAAAAAGAAGACCGCCTGGTAGGCCGCGTTCGACAAGGATTCGTGGGGAAATGGATGTTCCTCGTGAGGGCAGCGGGCACAATAGATGTAGCAAATGTCATCAGGTCGGGCATTACAAATAGCGTTGCCAAAATCCTCCCCACAATCAAGCGTACGTATAGTATACAATTGGGTTATTTCATATAGCTTGTCATATAAATTGTATATTAATTTATGCCATTCCAACATTGTAGGTCTTCATCACATGGAAGAGGCGGTTCACGTGTCTGATGTATATACGTGGACTCAAGTTGGAATGTTGATGGACATTGGAAAATCTACTGTGATTTAAATTTATATGATGTAATTTAAATTCAAGTTGGAATGTATAGGATATATGTCATTTGTGTTGAAATATTTTGTGTATGTATCGTGCGGATTGATATATAAGTGATGTCCCAAAATTCGGTGGTGAAAATGTTGTGATATATGAGAAATCGGTGTTTTGTAAATGCATCGGGTGTTTATGTATAGGAATTCATAAAGAATTGGGTGTTTTTTCTGTATCAGTTCTTAGCAGCAGCTGAGAACTGAACAGCTGCAGCTGAGAATTGAGCAGAAGAATTGGGGTTCTCAGCTGCTGTGGGGGTGCACTAAATGGCCGCACTTGGCAAGTGCGGCCATTTCAGTGCACCCCAACACAGACAGAGAGCTCTCTGTCTGGGCTGTGTCTGAGGGTGCTGCACTGTAATGGCCGCACTTGGCAAGTGCAGCCTTTTCAGTGCAGCACCCTCACAAACAGAGAGCTCTCTGTCAGGGTTGGGTGCACTGAAATGGCCGCACTTGCCAAGTGCGGCCTTTTCAGTGCAGCACCCTCACAAACAGAGAGCTCTCTATATGTGTTGGGGTGCACTGAAATGGCCGCACTTGCCAAGTGCGGCCATTTAGTGCACCCCCCCCGAGAACCCCAATTCTGATGCTCAATTCTCAGCTGCTGCTGAGAACTGAGCAGCAGAATACCGATACATATGCAAAACTGATACATATACATATATACCGATACATATACACATATACCGATACTAATACTGATACATATACTGATGCATAAAAAACACCCAATACGCACATAATCATATACATAAACACCCGATACATATACAAAACCACCGATTGAACATATATCACAACATTTTCAGCACAAATGATATATATTTCAATTCTTGCAAGTTTTACATATCGCTCCACATGTGTGATATATGATCGAGATATATAAGTGAGATAAGTGTGATAGGTGTCAAATGTCACCTCTCAGCATCTTCTTCATTTTTCAATGGTTTTCTGAACGAAGCGGTCATCCAAGGCTATCAATAGAAATAAAGCTACCCAACCGGCCCCTAATGCTGTAAAGAAGCACGTAGCTGTTATCAACATGTATCACCCAAGCCGACACTATAAGTGTCGGCATGAGTGATACATGTTGATAACAGCTACGTGCTTCTTTACAGCATTAGGGGCCGGTTGGGTAGCTTTATTTCTCTTGATAGCCTTGGATGACCACTTCGTTCAGAAAGCCATTGAAAAATGAAGAAGATGCTGAGAGGTGACATTTGACACCTATCACATCTCACTCATATATCTCACATGTCCATAGCACACATGACACAAATTGCATGAGGTAAACATTAAGTTCCAAAAAATAAATGTCAAACACAATGTCATCCTACAAATTACCGAAAAATAAATTATTTTCCGAAAGTCATTTCAACATCAAAAATAAACTACGGCCGCCAAAATCGTTGGAGTGCAGATTTCACACGACGGGTACGGCTGTATGTCTGAAACTGTGCTTGTTGTGTAGCGGTGTCCCCCTCCATTTGTGGTTGTGTATACTGAGGCTGCGAGGTCCCATCTTCATTCACTGTCTGTTGCTGCTGCTCGTGCTAATCCGGCTCCGGCTCCTGCTCCTGATGCTCCTGCTCCTGTTGCTGCTGTTGCTGCTGCTCCTGCTGCTGCGAAGTTTCGGCAACATCCCTCCTATAAATTCGTCGAAGATAGCTCGTGTCTGTTCATTCAGGACGATGCCGTGTCTGCCCCATCACATCATCGATCATTTGCTGGATTGCTATCAAGTGAGTGTTATACGGGTCCTCCTGTAAACCAATGAACGAACGATTGTAGATGTTAAGCAGCGTATCACCCTGTAAAATAAATTATACGCTTAGTATATATGAATCAAATAAATTTGTAATCTTAAGAAGTGTATATGACTATTATTTACCATTTTACGCTCGAGGGGCCTACGTGGCATGTAGGAGAACGGGGGCTCCTGCCTAGTATATATCCATCGTCTTGTGATCCCCCAATACCATTGCATATAATCATTTACCGACACGACATCCTCCTCCTCCACAACATTGTCAAATTTGTTATCCCATGCCGCTCGAGGCTCCACGATGGCAGCAGCCCATTGTTGAGGGGTCATACCTGACATCCCCGGCATTACTGGGACTGCTACTGGGATGTGCTGTGCTAACCCAAATTGCCGCATAACACGGTCCGATACATGCATTTCAATCTCCTCCCAGCAAAATAATGGTACGCGTGCACGCCATATCGCAGGAAAGGCTAAACATGAAGGATGAAGATGCTCCAACCGCGCAGCATATGGCTCCCAGATAACCTAATATGCATGAATGAAAGAAATACATAATTAGACGACATGCTATTTACATATATATCATTAATTCAAAATTTACAAATTCATACATGTGTGCTCTCTAACGAGTCAAGCTCGTTTCTATACAATTCGAGGTTCCCTTGGGGATTTTCACGAAATGATCTCGGCACATTCCACCTGCAGCCTAAGGGGCCGTTTCCGTCCAATACATTTTGTCTGTAAGTAGGCCGGCCTATATGTAATCTCTCCCAGGACCATACCTGTAAATATGAATTTGTCAGTTATTTATAAAACATATTTATACACTTCTCACTATTGCAGAATTAATAGTGTTATACCTGCAACAAGGTGCCACATACATATATAGCCGATGTTTGCATCCTTGCCACCTTGCTTAGCTCAGAATACATATGTGCCAGCACTGCACTTCCCCACGCATACCCTCCAATTTCCTCAAAATGTTCCAGCTTCTCTAACCATCGTAGATGGACCGATCCTTTGCTTGGATCCGGAACCAATACGGTTCCGATCATGTGCAGCAAGTACGCCCGTGCACATTGCTGAATCTCCTCATCTGTGGCTTCATCAGGCAACTCCATATATGTTTCATGAAACCAAGCAAGCTTCACCTTTGCTCCTTGGTTTTCCATGGATGCCTGGCCCAGAAGATGCTCCATCAAATCGGCCCATGTACTATGTCGTCGGCCAATTTGATAAATGGGGGTCCCGGATATAGGTAGGCCGGTGATGATAGCCACATCTTGCAGAGTGATCGTCATCTCCCCCTGTCTCATATGAAATGTGTTCGTCTCGGGCCGCCATCTCTCAACCAATGCTGTTAATAGTGCATGGTACAATCGTATCCACTTCAACTTCGCACATACATGTAACCCATACATTATGATATACAACTCCACATGCTCATCTATTTGCCATTCTGAATGTCTGCGTGCGTGATCAACAATTCCTATCACAACATCCTGCAAACAATAGCACGTTAATTATTTTTCTGCATTGGCATCATAATTAAATTTTCAGAATTTTCCACCTCAAATATTCATACCTGTCCATACTGGATCTGCGCAGACCGATGGTGCGCCTGATCATACAAGACCTCGTCAGTTATTGGTCCCGCCTCCTCCATGCTATTTTATCCTACAAGTTGCAAAAATATTGTTTTATACTGCATTAGAAATCACGGAAATGTATATCAACAATCTTATTAAACCAACCCTAGTATGAATTTGACACATATCCAAAATTTCAAATAAGTTATGGGTATCCCAAAAAAAGGGATTTAATAGGAAACCTTGCAGGTACTTAATAAAATCGAAAAAAATGATCATATAGTAAACAAAAAATCTACTTAGGGGGGTTAAGACTAATTAAGTTCATGCATCCTATGTATGGAAAATATTCACCCACACCCCTAAAGGCATATGATAGAGTAAGCATATATACATATATTGTTTGTGGATCAGTTCATCAAATGGAGATATCAAATGGAGATATCCACGTACCTGTTTGTGGATCTCGGTATCTGATCAACAGAAATGGAGAAACCCCTGCCGTCGGATCAACGCAAATGGGGATAGGAAGCCTCCTCCGCCGTCGCGCCCTAGCCTAGGGTTTTTTGCTTTCCGCAGTTTGATAAGTTATGAGTGATCGGGTTTGTTGGCTGCAGTAGGAAATAGGGATCACTGGCCGCACTTGGCAAGTGCGGCCAGTTTAGATGACCGTGACTTAACTTTAAGTCACAGGCATGTTAGTCTCGTACTAAAGTTGCCACACTTCGCAAGTGCGGCCAGAATAAACGCACATGCCAAGTGCGTCCAGATCGAAAAATAACCGCCAGCGGCGCGAGGCCGCTGACGTGGCCCAACTTGGTCGATTTTTGATAATATTGTTTTTCTTGGTCGAAAATTGATATTATTTTAAAATTTTTACCTAAAACTAAAAATTACCTTTCAAATTCCAATTCAAAATTAGAGACATCAATATTTTCTCTCTTTAGCCAATATATTTGGTAGGGCCAACCAGTGGACAGATGGGAGTGGACAGACTAGAGCAACGGAGGTAGGTGATTTTCTTCCTGAATTATTCTTGGCCACTCTGCCCGCTTGCCCGCCAGAATAAACCTAAGGGCAAATTTTTTTCTTCAATTTCAGTTTTCGTCAATTTTTTGGGTCAGAGAGCAAGGAAGAAATAACATTATAGAAAGACGATGTCTTCTTCTTACACGATGTTCTTGGGAGCATGAGGACCGATGCATCACACATACATCAAGAAGAACAAATCTTCGGGCATCCTTTGCTCAAAGTATGTATATCTGTTTTCCAGTTTGATCGCATTTTGATTTGGATGTGCAAAATTTCGGATTTTTCGTTTGGTTTCTTGAATCTTTTGGCAGTTTTGTGAGTTTTTACAATAGAGATGATGTGTAATTGGTGGGTTTGGACGATGCCTCGAGGAGACTTGGGGTCGAGAGGCGATGGATCAACAATATTGTCAACGTATTGGAGAGTGTTAGGGGCAAATCTTGCTTCTCTTTCCCTCAAATTAGTATTCTTAATTCTTAAAGATCTAATCTTTATTATGTCAAATTTTGTTCAGGTTTTAGCATGGAATTAAACACCTCTGCCCATTTGGAATTTGGAGTGGAAAACAAAAGTTTGGGGTAAGAAATTCATCTCCTAACACCACGACCCATTTGAAGCTGGCTCTGGATCGCTCCTCCCAAATCCTGTCAAATGCCTGAAGTGATCTTTGGTGGGTAAGAGCTGCTCTTTGATGGGTGATCTCTGTTGCGATGCGGAAGCAATCGAGACCGTCGAAGTAACTAGACCAAAGAATAAAGAGAGAGAGAGCACAAACAATTTAGATCGAAAATCGATCCAGAAAACACTTCGTATGATGTCTATTGAGGTTACAAAAGAAATCTCAAGTTTTGGATGATTATAACCAAAAACATTACCCTCATTTTATAGGGCTAAAGGGGGAGGGGGTTGGTGCACCAACCCCTTGGGTCGGTGCACCAACCCACCACCAACATCCTTTGGGTTGGTGCACCAACCCAAAGGCTCAGCCCCTATTGAGCCAATTATCACAAATCTCCACCTTGGCTAGATATTGGGTCTATGTCACATAATGGATCGTCAACACTCCTCCTCGGTGAGAATCATCTCCTGTTCCCGTCATCTTGCCTCGAAAGGCTCATATGGCTCCACAGAGCCTCGTTGCCCCAGAAGGGGCCACCATCGTTATCTTGGAACAATGTTGATCAAGTCCGAACAATGTTTAAACTTGACCCCTGTAATAACCTTTGTAAGCATGTCTGCGGGGTTGTCCTTCGTCCCTATCTTCATCAAGGTGATGTCACCGTCGTCTTCTCCAACATAGTCACGAACAAAGTGATACCTGACATCGATATGCTTGGTTCTTGCATGGAAGACTTGATTATTCGCTAAGTATACTGCATTTTGGCTATCACAATGCAAGTCATACATGTCTTGCCAAACATCCAAGTCATCCATCAAGCCCATTAGCCATATCGTCTCCTTCACAGCTTCAGTTAATGCCATGTACTCTGCCTCCGTGGTAGACAATGCTACCGTAGACTGGAGTATACTTCACCAACAAATAGGAGCTCCTGACAAGGTGAAGATATATCCTGTCATGGATCTGCTCCCATCCAAGTCGACTGCAAAATCAGAATCAACATACCCAACAATTTGCGGACCATCATCATCTCGCTTGTATGTCAATCCCAAATCAATGGTACCATTGATGTATCCCAGATCCACTGCACCGCCTGCCAATGTGCCTTCCCTGGATTGTGCATGTAACAGCTCACCATGCTCACCGCGTGTGAAAGGTCGGATCTCATGCACACCATCACATACATCATTGCACCTACCGCATTAGCATACGGTTCCTTCTTCATAGACTCATTCTCCTCATCATCCTTCGAAGAATGCATTGCACAAAGCTTGAAGTGAGGTGCAAGCAGAGTAAGCACGGTCTTCATCTTTTCACATCCAAGTCTGTGAACAATAGATTTCAAGTAGCGACTCTGAGAAAGATATAATGTACATCCACCTCGATCTCGGTATATCTCCATACCAAGAATCATTCGTGTATCGCCAAGGTCCTTCATCTCAAACGCGCAACTCAACTGGTCTTTCAACCTCTGGATCTCTTCTTTATTTGATGACGCTATGAGCATGTCATCAACATAAAGCAAGATGTAGATGGAGGAACCATTTCCAAGCCTCCGAAAGAACACACAATGATTAAAGGGACTCCGGACATACCCTTGATCTTGTGTCATGAAGCGCTCAAAGCGCTTATACCACTGTCTAGGAGATTGCTTCAACCCATAAAGAAATTTCTTCAACTTACATGCAAGTCCATCTCCATCCTCGTAGCCATCAGGTTGAGCCATGTAGATATCCTTGCTGATAGAATCGCAGTCCCTGTTGACCTTGCCGCAGGTTCGGAAACCCCCCACAACACAATGAAATTCCCATAATCTGATCCCCTAGTTATTAAACTTTTTAGTCCATATTTTCAGTAAATAATTTCAGTTAAAACTGCAAGTAAAATGGAAATTTAAATGTTTCAGTTTATAGTCATTATTTATTCTTAGTTCAGTTCGTGTAAACGTTGAAACTTGAGTTTAATTCAGTTTTCTTTATGTATGTAAATCTGAATGCAAGTCTATTACGTTTGTTAAACTGAGATGACAATTTATTAACTTGATGCAAGATAGGTTCAGACTTCTTTAGTATACACAAGTGCGAAGGAGTGGAATAATTATTAGTAATTTTATCTTGGATATAGGTTTCCACATGTGTACTAGGATTTATTGGATTTCATGGAAATTCTAATTGTAGAGCTGATCTCATATCTCAACTGCACAATTTAAAGGTGTCATGTGAATTTAAAGTGAATTGGACTTGATCCAATAATTAATACATATGTTTGGTTGAAAGCAGAGAATGTACCTTGACATGAAACAAATGAACTCTTTAGATTGCGTAGGTTGAGGTAATGAGTAAGATAATTGACATTGCCTGACATGGAATTAGGATGTAACATCAAACTATTAAAAGAACAACTTTACATAACTAGTTGGGTTGGGAAAACTAATAAATGAGAGAGTACGGGAGCGATTGGAGCCCTGCTTTCGGCCAGTATCTGGGAGGATTTCCGTTTACGGATCCTGAGTCCCCGTCACAGTTGACTTCTAGACTCGGCCCGGGGTAGCACCCTGCGGTCCAAGATGGTCTCCGGGTTGCACATCGTGCTCTTCGTTATAAGTTTATGATTAAGAACAGAACAAACTTAGTAGCATAGTCTCATAGAAAATTAACGACACCGAAACAACCATAACTTGTTAGGCCTTGATGCATCACATTTCATGTTGGTCCGTTAATATACATTTCTATTCATGTATCGTTATCATTGTTGTTGCTTGATTTGATAAATCTACTCTATTGAGCGGTGGTACCACTTCTGTTGTTGCCACCAGGTGACCAGCAAGACTACGCGGAGGCACCGGTGTACGAGGAGACAGAGTTTCCGGTTCAGGACGACGAGCTTTGAGGACCGGTTGGGTGTGAGTGACATTGTATCGTCATTTCCATGTATTTAAGTTTCAGCATTAGAGTGATGATGTACTTTCATTTCATTGTATATATCGTTGTAGTTCTGACATGATGGTAATGAAAGGAGTATTTTAAATTCAGTTAATTTCTGCTTGCTCCACGTTGTTTCCACTGGTAACTGTAGGACCTTCATAAAATGGTATAAAAGTAACTGTACCTGGGTATGGGGCGTTACAAGTGATGGCCCATGCAGGTCCGTGCAACCACCTCGTGGACATTGTAGAGTAAGTGGAATTACATATTTGAGATATTCTTTTGATTTAAATTTTACCTACGAATGCCGGCGTATGAAAGTTTACGTACGCAAGAGACGTAGAGCATTTAAGAGATTGACTGTGGCTGAAAATGCTTCGGGATCAGGATCCGGGACGGGCAACAACTCTGGTTTAGAACACGGTGCATCAGATCTCAGACCTGGCCTTGCGAGAGATGGTCCAGGCAATACAGAGGGAACCTAGACAGGATGGAGGAGTTCAGCAGTTCCGGTCATTACGACCGTCGACTTTTACTGGACAGGAGGACGCTTTGGCTGCGGAGGACTGGCTACGTTCTATTACTGATATACTGAAGGCAGCGCGGACACCTATATATTCATGGGTTGATATGGCAAAGCTACAAATGATCAGAGATGTGAGGATATGGTGGGACTCTGACGAAGATCGATTGGTGCAGTCGATTTCCTGGGACACATTTAAGAAGGAATTCAATGCACAATAATTTTCTTCTGAGGCACATATGGAGTTCGAGGAGAAATTTGTGGAACTGAAGCAAGGCTCTATGACTGTGGAAGAGTATGACGCTGAGTTTTCTAGGCTCAGCAGGTGCGTGATCTAATGCATAGCACTTAACTATCCCATACATGTGTATTTACTACTTAATTGATATTTCAGGTTTGCCAAGGACATGGTGTCCACACCTTTGGCTCGGGCCAAGCGATTTCAAAAGGGGTTGGACATTGACATTCGTGACAAGCTAGTTGGGTTCAAATTGAAGACCCATGCTGATGTACCCTCCACAGCCTGGGAGTACGAGTATGTCCAGCGGGAGCAGGCACGAGAGCGACAGACGGTGGCCCCTCCGAGACGACCACCACCTTCCACAACAGCTTCCGCGGGGTCCAGTCGAGCACTAGCTGCCTCTACCAGGCAGTTACATCGACCCGTTCAGCAGACTCAGTTCAAGAGGCCGGCGTTGCAACAGCACCAGCGACGCCCTACACTGATCTGCCATTATTGCAACAAGTCTGTACACATTAAGCCAGAATGCAGACTGCACATGAATCAGTGTCTTATCTGTGGGGCTGAGGACCATACTGCCAGAGACTGTCCACGGAGGGGACAAAGGCCTACAGCCCCAGGCCCGACGTCTGCACCAGCTACTGCACCAGCCGGGAGCACTCAATGAGGACCTGCGCTTCCGCCTCAGCGAAAGGTCTTTCAGCAGGCGAGATCGTAGGCTCCACCTCCCAGGCGCCAGACGTTCACTATGACTGCTGAGGAGGCCGACGCCACCGGACAGGTTATCACATGTACGACTTTATTACTGCAGTACTTAAATCTTGTTTCGCACACTAGTCACTGCATGCTTATACATAGTGTTTATTACCTTAGGTACTGTACTAGTAGCTAGCAGACCTGTCCTTGCATTGTTCGACTCAGGAGCTTCATACTGTTTCATGTCGAGACGATTTGTCGACTAACATAAAGTTCCTGAGTCACCCCTTACCTCTTGTTGGGATGTCAACACGGGCGGTGGAGTGTTGAAGACGTCTAGCAGGAGTTCCTCTTGCCCCATAGTGATATGCGGCGAGAGCTTTATGCGGACTTCCTGATCATTGAAATGCCAAGTTTTGAGGCTTTATTTGGGATGGACTGGTTGGGGACATTTTACGCCACCATTGACTGCCGACGTGGGGTGGTGATGTTTGAGATGCCCGATCATCTGAAGTTTGAATTCGCCAGAGGAAGTAGGTCAGAAGGGCCGATCACGTTCAGAGCCAGACCGATGAAGGCAGTGGTGTCTGATATGGATGCTGAGCTGGAGAAACCAGAGGTTGTGTGAGAGTTCCTGGATGTCTTTCTAGAAGAAATTACAGGTTTGCCTCCGGATCGTAATGTTGAATTTTCTATTGACTTAGAGCCAGGAGCACTACCCATATCTAAGAAACCTTACCGTATGGCACCAACAGAGCTGGAGGAAGTCCGAACACAATTGAATGATCTTCTGCAGAAGGGATGGATATAGTCTAGTGTGTCATCTTGGGTTGCTCCAGTACTGTTGGTGAAAAAGAAGGACGGAAGCAGACGCATGTGCATTGACTACATAGAGCTCAATAAGGTTACTGTGAAGAACAAGTATCCCCTCCCCCGTATTGACGATCTGCTTGATCAACTTGGTGGGTCAAGTGTTATTCAAAGTTGGATTTCAGAATTGGATACCACCAAGTGAGGGTTAGGAAGGAGGATGTGCCTAAGACTGCATTTCAGACTAGATACGGATACTACGAGTTCTTAGTGATGCCGTTTGTTGTTATGAATGCGCCTGCGGTGTTCATGAGTCTTATGAATCTAGTGTTATATGAGTATCTGGACAAATTTGTTGTGGTGTATATTGATGATATTTATACTCGAAGAACAGACAGGAGCATGCAGAACATTTAAGGAAGGTCCTTGGGACATTGATGCAACATCAGCTGTATGCCAAGTTCAGCAAATGTGAATTTTGGCTGAGCAAGGTGGCTTTTCTGGGCCATGTGGTGTCTGGAGAAGGAATTTCAGTGGATCCAGAGAAAGTATCAGCGATCCAGAAGTGGCCAATTCCTAGTTCTGTGTTCGAGATTCGGAGCTTCCTGGGGTTAGCTGGATGCTATCGGAGGTTTATTCAGGACTTCTCGAAGATCGCGAAGCCGATGACGCGGTTAACGAGAAAGGATGTTATGTTTGTTTGGTCCAAGGCTTGCAGCGATGCATTTAATGAGCTGAAGAGGAGACTGACTATGTCCTCAGTATTGGTCATTCCAGATCGGACAGGAGGATTTGAGGTATTTTGCGAGGCATCCGACAAGGGTCTCAGTTGTGGACTACACCAACATGGCCGAGTTGTGGCGTATGCATCCAGGCAGCTAAAGATTCACGAGAAGAATTACCCCACTCATGACCTTGAGTTGGCGGCAGTCATTTTTGCCTTAAAACTCTGGAGGTACTTCTTGTTGGGAGAACATGTAAAGGTGTTTACAGATCACAAGAGTCTAAAATATCTTTTCACACAGAAGGAGCTGAACATGCGGCAGCGTCGATGGGTCGAGCTTATGGCAGACTATCACATTGACCTTCAGTACCATCCTGGGAAGGTCAATGTTGTGACTGATGCATTGAGTCGTCTTCCAACAGTGACGATTCTTACGATTCAGTGGAGGCTCCAACATGAGATCAGAAAGATGGGAATAGAAGTAGTATCACCAAGGATGACTGCTTCTCTGATGAACCTATAGATACAGTCTACTTTGGTGGACAGGATTAATGCTGCACAGGCAGGGGATGCGAAGCTGCAGAAGATCAGGGAGTTGGTATTGAGTGGGCAGAGACCAGAGTTTTCGATTCATGAGGATGGGTCCTTGAGGTACGTCAGTAGGATATGTGTGCCGTCTGGAGACATCAGGGAGGAACTGTTGAAGGAAGCTCACAGTTCTCCGTATTCCATTCATCCAGGCGTGACAAAGATGTACAAGGATATGAGACAACATTATTGGTGGCATGTGATGAAGAGGAGCGTTGCTTGGAGTGTCGCCAAATGTATTGTGTGCCCCAACAGGTGAATGCTGAACATCATCGCACTGCTGGATTGTTACAGTCTCTGCCTATTCCAGAGTGGAAGTGGCAGCATATCACGATATACTTCGTGACAGGCTTAACTCGGAGTACGAAGCATAATGATGCCATTTGAGTGATCGTTGATCGATTAACCAAATCGACGCATTTCATACCATTCAGAGTGGGCCAGTCAACAGAGACACTTGTCAAGAAGTATATGGAGGAAGTTGTGAGATTGCACGGGGTTCCTGTCAGTATTGTGTCAGACATGGATACTCGGTTTACGTCTCATTTTTGGAAGAGTTTGTAGGGGTATTAGGGCACACAGTTGAGCTTTAGCATGACGTATCATCCGCAGACGGACGGACAGTCGGAGCGTACGATACAGATCTTGGAGGATATGCTGTGTGCCTGTATGTTAGACTTCAAAGAGTCGAGGGAAGATCACCTACACCTCGTTGAGTTTGTATACAACAACAGCTACCAGGCCAGCATCGGGATGGCTCCGTTTGCAGCACTGTACGGAAAGAAGTGCCGATCACCATTGAGCTGGGATGATCTTGGTGATCGAGAGCTGATTGGGCCTGAGATGATCATAGAGGCGGTTGATGTAGTTCGAACTATCAGGGAGAAGCTACAGCTAGCGCAGGATAGATACAAGCATTGGGCTGATTTGAAGCGACGACATTTAGAGTTCCAACCAGGGGATCATGTCTTCTTGAAGATCTTGCCCAACTGAGGAATGATTCGGTTTGGTCGAAGGGGGAAACTCAGCCCACAGTACATTGGACCCTTTGATGTATTGGAGTGAGTGGGAGAAGTGACATACAGACTTGCACTGCCTCCATCTTTTGAAGGAGTGCATAACGTATTCCATGTATCTCAGCTGCGGAAGTACGTGGGAGATTCGACTCATGTAGTTGATCATTCGGAGATTACTGTACGACCAGACTTGACATATGAGCAGCAGCCGGTGAGGATCATCGACTGACAATAGAAGGTTCTCAGGATCAAGACTGTCAGTTTGGTGAAGGTGATGTGGCATCGAGACTCGTCTGGAGAGTCTACTTGGGAGAGAGAGGATGAGATGAGAGAGCGATATCCATACTTGTTTGATGTATCTTAGTTTCCTTTTAAATTTAGAGGACGGAATTTTCTGTAAGGTGGGTAGAATGTAATGGGCCTTTGTTTTAAATAACATTTTTTTCTTTCCTCCCTTTCTTTCTTTTGGGCCGCACATCAGCCCAGGCCCATGTGGACTCATTTTATTTTCCCAACACTCAGACCCTCCCCTCGTTTCTCACGCCCGAGCCCTAATTCTAGGGTTTGCGAAGCAGTGACATTCGTTATCTCTCACGCGCGTGTTTCATTCGCTCCGAGCATTTTACGCCACGATCGCCTCCTCTCTCTCTCTCTCTCTCTCTCTCTCTCTCTCTCTCTCTCTCTCTCTCTCTCTCTCTCTCTCTCTCTCTTCCGCAGGATCGCAACCACCGCCCCCTTCGTCTTCGGTTACATGAGGGGATCTCGCCACGACCCCATGCCTCCACGATCTTCTCTCCAACGGCTCCTTCGAGCCATATATCTGCAGATTTCCCTCTTCTCTTAACTTTCTACGAAAAAACTGTAAGTTCTTTTACTTTGTGGGTTTTTTAGCTTGGTCTTCTTCACTGGAATCTGTTCCTTGCGGGTGTTGTCTGGATTTTTGGCTGGGGGATTTTATTCTTTGGTTTCTTGATCATCGGCTTCAAAAAGGTAGATCCTTATCTTTCTACGCTTCAGATGATTTCGATTACCACTATGTTTAATTTCTGAAATGAAATTCATAGTTAAATTCATATGGAAGTTGGATTTCTGGGATAGGATGATGACAGTAACTTTTTTAGGGTTTCCCTATTAGTCTGCTGTTGTGGGGTTGGCTCCCTTTCATGCTTGGCCTGGGGTCTCGGGGCTTATGAATGGCTAATGTAATCATTTTCAGTCCCTCTTTTACTTGTCTGGCTGTGGGGTTTCCTCTTGAGGGTTGTACTGTCTTGCAGTTTCGGTTAACCCCTTTACTCTTGTGAGGTTTCGGCTACTGTTTAATAGTTCTGGAATTTTCTGCCTTCATGAATTAATCATCTGAGGTCTCGGGTGCTCGTAGTTTTTGGGTGTTATCTTCTGAACTGATATCAAGACCTCGAAAACCCTCTTATCCCTCGCAGTTGATAATCTCTTGGCCTAGTTCCTTGCTGATAGAATCGCAGTCCCTGTAGATCTTGCCACATGTTCGGGAACCCCCCACAACATGATGAAATTCACATAATCTGATCCCCTAGTTATTAAACTTTTCAGTCCATATTTTCAGTAAATAATTTCAGTTAAAACTGCAAGTAAAATGGAAATTTAAATGTTTCAGTTTATAGTCATTATTTATTCTTAGTTCAGTTCGTGGAAAAGTTGAATCTTGAGTTTAATTCAGTTTTCTTTATGTATGCAAATCTGAATGCAAGTCTATTATGTTTGTTAAACTGAGATGGCAATTTATTAACTTGATGCAAGATAGGTTCAGACTTCTTTAGTATACACAAGTGCGAAGGAGTGGAATAATTATTAGTAATTTTATCTTGGATATAGGTCTCACACGTGTACTAGGATTTATTGAATTCCATGGAAATTCTAATTGTAGAGATGATCTCATATCTCAACTGCGCAATTTAAAGGTGTCATGTGAATTTAAAGTGAATTGGACTTGATCCAATAATTAATACATATGTTTGGTTGAAAGCAGAGAATGTACCTTGACATGAAACAAATGAACTCTTTAGATTGCGTAGGTTGAGGTAATGAGTAAGATAATTGACATTACCTGACATGGAATTAGGATGTAACGTCAAACTATTAAAAGAACAACTTTACATAACTAGTTGGGGTTGGGAAAACTTATAAATGAGAGAGTGCGGAGCGACTGGAGCCCTGTTTTCGGGCAGTATCTGGGAGGATTTCCGTTTACAGATCCTGAGTCCCCGTCACAGTTGACTTCTAGACTCGGCCCGAGGTAGCACCCTGCGGTCCAAGATGGTCTCCGGGTTGCACATCGTGCTCTTTGTTATAAGTTTATGATTAAGAACAGAACAAACTTAGTAGCATAGTCTCATAGTAAATTTACGACACCGAAACAACCATAACTTGTTAGGCCTTGGTGCATCACCTTTCATACCGGTCCGTTAATATGCCTTTCTATTCATGTATCGTTGTCATTGCTGTTGCTTGATTTGATAAATCTACTCTATTGAGCGGTGGTACCACTTCTGTTGTTGCCACCAGGTGATCAGCAAGACTACATGAAGGCACCGGTGTACGAGGAGACGGAGTTTTCGGTTCAGGACGACGAGCTTTGAGGACCGGTTGGGTGTGAGTGACATTGTATCTTCATTTCCATGTATTTAAGTTTCAGCATTAGAGTGATGATGACTTTCATTTCATTGTATATATCGTTGTAATTCTGACATGATGGTAATGAAAGGAGTATTTTAAATTCAGTTAATTTCTGCTTGCTCCACATTGTTTCTACTGGTAACTGCAGGACCTGCATAAAATGGTATAAAAGTAACTGTACCCAGGTATGGGGCGTTACAAGCTTGCCATGCAAGAAAGCCGTTTTGACATCTAGTTGTACCAACTCATGATCGAGTTGTACAACTAACGCCAATAGAATCCGAATCGTGCAGTGCTTCACAACTGGGGAGAATACCTCGTTGTAGTCGATCGCCTCTTTTTGAGCATATCCCTTTGCCACAAGTCTTGCTTTGAAGCGGATATCTCCATGTTTGGCTCCTTCCTTCTTAGTGTAAACCCACTTACACCCAATCGCCTTCTTGCCATGAGGAAGCTCCACCAGCTCCCATGTCTTGTTTTTCCAAAGCGATTCCATCTCCTCGTTCATTGCTTTCTTCCATCTCTGTGGGTCTTCGGAAAGCTCCACCTCTTGGAAGGAGGTGGGAGTATCAATACTAACTGCAGGGAAGCATATGAGACCAAATCGGTATACCTTGCAGGTCTTCTAATCTCTCTTCGTGGTCTTGAAGATGCAATGGAATCTAGCTTCTGTACATCTTGTGGAGAGTAAGCATCTCCACCACCTGAAGCCGAACCTCCATCACCACCATCTGTCTGGAGTAGACCGTCAGGAACATGTGGTGTAGGACTAGAGTCAATAGTCCTCTCCTCTGGAATATTTGACACATCAATCTGAACATGCTCCAGATGTGTCTCTAAAGGCTCCACCTCTGGTTCGCTTCCTTTCTTCAACATAGCTGACTCGTCGAACGTCATGTCTCTGCTGAGGATCACCTTCCTCTGTGTAGGGCACCACAGCTTGTACCCTTTCACTCCATCGCTAAAGCCCAAGAAGATGGCTTTCTTGGCTCTAGGATCTAGCTTGTCCTCCTTTACTGTGAAGTAAGAAGGATACCCCCAAAGATGCAAAGACTCGTAGTCGGGAACTGGCTTTCCCGACCATACCTCCAAAGGAGGTCTTCCATCAAGTGCTACAGAAGGTAGCCTGTTGACCAAGTAGGTCATGTACGCTAAGGCCTCTGCCCCAAACTCCTTCCCAAGGCCGGATGTCGATAACATACACCGAACTTTCTCCAGCAAAGTTCGGTTCATCCTTTCGGCTATACCATTCTGCTGCAGCGTAACAGCTACAGTGAAGTGTCGATGTATCCCCTCCTTTTTGCAGTAGTCAAAGAAGGGGTCCGACCTGTACTCTCCACCGTTGTCGCTAAGGAGTCGCTTGATCTTCTTACCGGTCTGAGTCTCGATCAAGACTTTCCACTCGTTGAACTTGCTCAGCACCTATTCTTTGGACTTCAAGGAGAACACCCACATCATCCGTGACAAATCATCAATAAATGTCACGAAATAGTGATTACCTCCCAATGAAGCCGTCCTCGGTGGTCCCCACACATCATTATGGACATAGTCAAGCATTCCCTTCGTGTTGTGGATGGCGGTCCCAAAAGATGCACGTGTCTTCTTTCCAAAGACACAATGCTCACAAAAGTCGATCTTCCCGCTCTTCGCTCCTCGTAGATGGTCACCGTCAATCACCTTGTGAAGAGCCTTCTTGCCAACATGCCCAAGGCGCATGTGCCAAAGTAGAGAGTCGTCTCTCTCATCCTCTCGAGTAAGATCCCCCGTGCCAGTTACCACCTCTCCATCCAAGTAGCAGAGGTTGCCTGTGCGCTTCCCCTTCATTACAATCAAGGCACCACGAGTCACCCTCAAAGCT
This sequence comes from Scilla litardierei, assembly GCA_030789695.1. Classification (NCBI taxonomy): domain Eukaryota; kingdom Viridiplantae; phylum Streptophyta; class Magnoliopsida; order Asparagales; family Asparagaceae; genus Scilla; species Scilla litardierei. The sequence goes on along the minus strand of CM061131.1, from coordinate 29,988,609 downwards.
CCATCCTCCATGGTCACCTTGCGACCCTTGGCTTCAAGTGACCCAAGCGATATGAGGTTTCGCTTTAGGTCAGAAACGTGGCAGACCTCATCTAATTCCCTTATGACTCCATCTCCCATCTTGATGCGGACCGTGCCAATGCCCGCCGTCGTGCAAGCTCTGTCGTCTCCAAGAAGAACTGTACTTCTACTACCTTCATGGAAAGTAGTGAAGTACTCTCTGTGGGGTGTCATATGAAATGAGCATCCCGAGTCGAGAACCTATCCCTCCTTCATTACCCCATTCGCAGCGTCGACAAGGACCCACTCATCAACATCCACACCTTTGACGATGTTGGCGGTAGCCGCTTTATTCTTCTTAGCCTTTGGGCCCTCCCTCGCCCAATATCCTCTTTCTTTGCAGAAGGTGCATTGATCCTTCTCGATGTCGGTGCACAAAGCTCTACTCTTGTCCCTCACCTTGAATCTTTGGTTCCCTTTGCGGCTTCCACTCCTTTCATTGATTCGACCTCTCACCACGGTAAGCGCATCGGACCTTTGGTCCCTCATCTTCTCATCATCCTTCTTTCTAAATTCATTGCTTGTGAGAGCGTTAGAAACTTCAATGAAGGTGATAGATTCTTTACTGTAGGTTAAGATTGAACCGATGTGCTCGTAGTCTTTATGTAGGGAGTTGAGGAGAATCATCGCCTTGTCCTCATCTTCCACCTTGACGTCGATATTCCTCAGATCTGTGAGGAGTTTGTTGTAGTAGTCGAGGTGTACTTCAACTGAAACTCCTTCCTCCATCTTGAGGCCAAAGAGCTTCATCTTTAGGTGTAGGTGATTCTGGATGTTCTTCTTCATGTGTAAGGATTGTCTAACCCTTGCAATACTAACAACAAACACTCTAGAGGGGGGTGAATAGAGTAATGGCAATAAATTGTGCAATTAAAATTAAGCTTGCAAATGCGGAATAATAAGTGCACAATTTATTGCCATTACTCTATTCACCCCCCTCTAGAGTGTTTGTTGTTAGTATTGCAAGGGTTAGATGATCCTTACAATTGGTATCAGAAGAATCAAGAGTTGTCAAGCATTCTCAAGTGATGGCAGCACACTCATATATATATATATGAATCCTATATCAAGCCTAAAAACCCAAAGAAACAGCCAAATAATCAAATCTGCAACGGCTAGAAACTGGGTGAAAACGACAGGAACAATCGACTGATGATCAAAAGACAATCGACTGATCAACGGCTAGAAAATATCCAACGGCTATAATCTGAGCCAGGACAGTCGACTGACGAAGTCAATACAGTCGACTGACAAACAGGACAGGCGCCTGTTAATCCTTCAGCAGACGACTGCTGTAGGGGATGGATCGAAACAGAGAGCTGCACTCTTTCTCCAATTCTTCGCACAGGCGACTGATGTTAATACTACAATCGACTGTCAAATAGTCAGGCAACTGTACATTCTACATCAGTCGACTTCTGTAAAGTATGGAGAGAAGATAGAGAGATGCAGAGATTGCACTTACGCTAGACAGGCGACTGTTGGACAATTTCCAGGCGACTGTAAATATACAGGCGACTGTAAACTGATCGACAGGCGACTGTGCGTAAAGATCAAGTTTGATTCAATTGAAATGTTGACTTGAGCTATGCATATCAGGCGACTGTAGAAGGATCTACAGGCGACTGGAAATCACCCAGTCGGCTGTGTTTCCCTCAGCAGGCGACTGACCGAAAGCCAGAGACTCCAAATGAGTCTTTGGACAGAGTGAACCTATTGGGTTGGATTCTATGATAATCCTAAGGTTCACTAAGATGGTTAAATGCATGTGCATGAATGAGCAGACCATCTAGCAAGGCATTATATCAACCCTAGACTCAAAAGAGAGAGAAAGTAATAAAGTAAATTACATGGATTACAATGTTTTCTTAAGAGTCTAAGTCTTTAATCTTGATGCCTTGATTGCTCTCCACCATCTCCAAGCTTTGGCAATCCTTGAGTCCAAACTTTGGCCCTTCTTCACATGATGTCCATCCTTACACCAAGTGATTAGTCTCCATGAAAGATATCCTTGAAATAAACTGAGAGACTAAAACATGAGATTCATTAGCAACAACATAATGTTGTGATCATCATCAAAATAAGATTGGAATGAAACACCAATACTCAACATCATGTACTTCTCGCCAAGAGCATCCCATAATGCTTTCGCGTCCGTCTCCTCCATGAAAGGATATTTCTTCTCCTTTGTCAAGTAGAGCCGGATCGTGCCGCAAGCGTTCCGGTTCATCATCCTCCACTCCAAGTCCAACGTCGTAGTCGGCCTCTCATCTAGTACTTGATCTTGACCAAGTTGGTTCAAGATGTCAAGTACCTCGCATCTCCACATGCCGAAGTTGATCCGCCCATCAAACTTCTCAATTTCTAACTTCGTATTGGATACGATAGTTCGCGTTGTTGAAGATTGCGCCATTGAAGTAGAAGCATGGTCGCCACCTTTGCTCATCTTCGTCGTCTAGATCTTCGTCGTGTAAAGGCTCTGATACCAATTTATTGCGATGCGGAAGCAACCGAGACCGTCGAAGTAACTAGAACAAAGAAGAGAGAGAAAGCACAAACAATTTAGATCGAAAATCGATCAAGGAAACACTTCATATGATGTCTATTGAGGTTACAAAAGAAATCTCAAGTTTGGGATGATTATAACCAAAAACATTACCCTCATTTAATAGGGCTAAGGGGGAGGGGGTTGGTGCACCAACCCACCAGCAACCCCCCTTGGGTTGGACCCAAGGGCTGCCCGCATGGGACTGCTGGAAATTTCCAGCAGCCCCTATTGAGCCAATTATCACAATCTCTTCCATTTTGAGTTTAATTTTTTGTCTCTGGTGACAAATTTGACATGGACCTTTTGTTCTGAATCTTGGAGATTTGATCTTTTTCTTTTCTTTGTTGGTTTTTGATCTGATGAGTTGCAGTACTAAGGATGTTTTATTAACGGAATTAATGGTAAAATAGATTATTTTTGGTAGGGAATTAGTGCCTGATTATATTATTATCAGATTATGGAGATAAAAATATTACCTGATATGTTAGTTTCTTCATTTTGAATATGGACAAGCCTTTAAAGCCTGTATTTATAAATTTAATTGATAATACTTCTAAATCTTAGCATGCAGTCTTATTTTAAATGAAATATTAATTGTCTATTAAGGATAAAATTCTTAAATAACATTGTTGAGCTTGCATTTCAAAATTGATGTTAGTTCCACAGAGGTGGAAATTGGTTTTCAGACGTTAATCTATGGTCATGTAGGCATATGTGGTATATGTATAAGCATGAACATATCTCTTTCATCCTCATTTATCTGAGAATTAGTAATGTTTGAGACATCTATTAACTTTGTTGTTAGTGGGAGCAATGGCCTGTACAATATTTTACTCTGATTGGGAAACACAACTTTTTATTTTTACGACTGCCATCAGATGAACTTTCCTTTGTCCAAAAAATTGAATTTCCCTCTGTTAACCGTCACATTATTAGTTTACCAATTGTTGAGATTTGATCAGCATAATTAATAACATGTGTTCTCTGTTTAATAAGTAGGGTCATGCTTAAGCACAAAATCCCAGTGATTCACTTGCTGAGGCTAAGTTAGACATTTTTGTCAAGGCCATCATTCTATTATCAAACCAGCTCACTCTTATGGCAAAACTTGAATGCTTAATTTTACTTTTGTTGATGTTTTGATGATAAATTCATTGCAGTTGGAGCTGAGATCACTCACATATCTTGGGTTGAATTTAATGTATGCATCGATATGCTAATTTTCAATTACAAAACAGGACTCTTATCTTCACCTATGACAAGCCTTAGAGTTGCATAACAGGAATAATATAACAGGAATAATATGTTAGTCTTCAGAAGCTAAATATGTAAGTAAATTTACAATTTTTTTGAAAAGTACATTTAAATATTTATTTATATTCACCAATCAAATCAAATGCTTCAGATATCTAGAGACATGATTGTTGTTTATTTATTTATTTATTTTCATTATTACTCCTTTCTTGGTCTTTCAGCTTAAGGTACAATCATATAGCTGCATCGGTCTTGGATGTGTAGATACGATCAAATGTTCATGAGCATCTCATTTAGAGTCAGATTATTTCAGAAGAATCTCCAAGCTCGATGGGGAGCATATTGCAGTTTTTCTGACTTGAATCAAGGAAGCCCATCCAATAAGTTTGTGGCACTCAAAAGACGAATTGATGTTAAATATTTACTCTAATAATATGTATGCTAAATATTTTCTACAATGAGATAATTTATAGATGAAAGAATTAATATATAATCTTCTTCCCTTGACTGAAATCATGAAACGATGAACAAATGTCATTAATGATGTGTTATTTTTTTATGAAACAAATGTCATTAATGATGTGTTTGCTAAGTTCATTAATAACACATGTCTAGTAAGTTCATTCATCTATAAACCAATAATATATGAAATATTGTCTGCTAAACCAATAACAGTTTGACGATGTGTTATTATGAAATTTCAGAGGGATGTGTTATTATGCAGTTATAATTTCAGGTTTATTAGAGTACATATCGTTGTGTTATTATGCAGACAGTGTTTATTATCCAAAATTCCATTATGCAAATATTGTAACTGAAATTATTTCAGTTATATATGAAATTATTCAATATGTACTCTAATAAACACATATCCATGTGTTATCCAATATGTACTGCAATAATTTCATATATTGGATAACACATTTTGGATGTCAATAATTTCAGTTATATATGAAATGTCTACTAACACATTTTGGATAACACATCAGTAATTTCAGGTTTATTGTAGTTAAAATTTCAGGTTTATTAAGCAGATATTTTCCATTTCAATAATTTACTAGTCATAACCCGTGCCCGCGGGCACGGTTCATTTAAGATTTCCCCTGCGAAATCTTTGTTTCCCGAAAAATTATTTTCACAGCCAAAATTCAACAGAACAATAAATTAGCGTAAAAATATTTAGTGGCACAGGCACCTTCAGTGCGAGCGTCTTCGACGCGTAACAACAAATTCGGCGCAGGCGCCTTCGGTGCGGAACAACAAATTTGGTGCACGCGCCTTCGATGCGGAACAACAAATTAGAGTATAAAAATTTAACGGGCGCCTTCAGCGCGGAACAACAAATCTCCGGGTATTTTTACGCTAATTTGTTATTCCGCTAAATTGTTTTACGCTAAATTTTTATTCTGTTTAATTTAATGGATCATGATTCTCAACAATCTTTCCCAAGACACTTTTAATTTCAAAGTTTAGGTTCCCACGACACTTTTCTTCCTAAATTTAATCTCAACAATCTTTCCAAAGGCACTTCTAATTTCAAAATTTAGGCTCCTAATGCACTTTCCCCCCAAAATTTAGTCTCCACAATCTTTCCCAAGACATTTCTAATTTCAAAGTTTTGGTTCCCAAAACACTTTTCCTATCAAAATTTAACTTTTCCCACTAAAATTTTCACAAAATACGATCTCAACCATTGATTTACTAAGATCAAATCTCAGCCACTCTTTATCTTGTCCTAGTCAGCCCTAGAATTCAAAAAACACTGTCAAATGTATAATAGATAGAGAAGATATTTTGGAGAACACATCAAATATGGATGTCTAATATTTGACATCCAAAATTATTGAATATGGATGTCTATTGAAATGGATGTCTCTTAAACCATCCAAAATGTGTTATTTGACATCCAAAATCTTTACTCTATAAAACTAGTAACATGACATCCATTTTGGATGTTGGGATATTGACATCCATATTTACTCTATAAAACCAAAATATGTTGACATTTGGATGTGAATATAATTGCCAGACCTCCAACAGGTGGTATTAGACATCCAAAACCAAAATATGTTGACATCTTCCCAAACCCGACGTGCACTCTAATAACATACTCTAATAACCAAAATATGTTGACATTTTCCCAACAATATGTTAACATACTCTAATAACCATTATAAAACCAAAATATATTGACATTTTCCCTACAACCCGACATGTACTCTTATAACATACTCTAATAACCAAAATATGTTATAAAACCAATATCCCGACATACAAAATGTGTTATTTGACATCCAAAATATGGATGTCATTATGGATTCATGAAACCAAACTAATAACATTTCAATAATTTCCATTAATGTGTTATCCAGAATGTGTTATCTCATTAAAGTATTCATAATACTTCAATGAGATTACCAGAAATTATTGGATAACACATTTTGGATGTCAATAATTTCAGTTATATATGAAATGTCTAATAACATATTTTGGATAACACATCAATAATTTCAGGTTTATTGCAGTTATAATTTCAGGTTTAGTATGCAAATAGTTTCCTAAATGTTATCCAAAATGCCATAATACCACATATCCAAAATGACATGCCAATATAACACTGTCTGCTACATATCGATATGTTATTAGAGTCAATCAATCCAAAATGCCAGACAGTATTATTAGAGTTAATATGGTCATATATTGGTTTAGCAGACAGTGTTATTGGTTTAGCGATGTATTATTGGTCATATAATGTACAATAACATTATTTCATATAGTTTGTATATGAAATACTGTGCAAAATGTTGTCTGCTACCCTCAGCTGAAACCATAAACCAAGGAACAAATTCCATTGATGATTTGTTATTTTTTTACTTCTTAATTGCTTCAGCCTTTCCATCTGTGGGATGTTCAGTGATGTTTTGTAACTTTTGTAGGCCATGAAACTTCCAGGAATAGCTTGGAGTTTCCCATTAAACATCACACACTTATAATTTTATTTAGGACAACATTCCAATGAGTGCTTATTTTGTACAGTAAATATTGACTCTAATAATATGTATGCTAAATATTTTCTTCCATGAGATAATTTATAGATGACAACATTAATATACTGAAATGATGAAACGAGGAACAAATGCCATTAATGATGGGTTATTTCTTACTTCTTAAGTACTTTTTCCTTTCCATCTCTTGGATGTATACTGATGTTTTGAAACTTTTTTAGGCCATGAAACTCCCATGAATAGCTAGGAGTTCTCCATTCAAACATCAAGTAATTATAATTTCATCCAAGACAACATTCCAATAGGCGCTTATTTTGTATAACTTACAATTTTATTGATTTAAAGTCATGCACTTTAATTCTCTCTTTGTCAGTTCCTAATTTTAATTTGCATAATGGTTGTGCAAGCTCTTGCCAAGTCTACAGATATTCAGTTTTTCGTTCTATATATTATATAGGGATTTTATTGAAATTTCACTTTATGATCAAACAATCTTTTATACAATTGAAAATTGTGGGGGGAAAAACTTTGCATTTGTGAATCAAACCCTTTGGGGGGTTTTTTTAAAACCAAAGTCCCTACACTTACCTCATCCTCATAACTTCAACCATCCCTCATAAATGCCGCACATAACTGCCTTAACCTCACAAATCACACATGAAATAGAGTGCCTAACCCTTATAAATGTAGTTATCCCTCATTTAATCACCCATGAAAAAGAACCAGTCTGGGAGCAGGTGATCACATATGCGATCACTGAGCTTCGTGTCATGCCACCAGGCATTTTTGTGGTCAAACGTGCTGGCAAGCGCAAAGTTTGATGCTTCAATAATTTGATCCATACGGTACATGTGATTCTATATTGTCTTAATAGTTAAGGGTAGTTGAAACCAGAATGCTGCTAATAAAATAAATAATTAAAGTCAATGCGAAGATATTACTTTATAAAAAGAATAATGTTTGGTAACTTAACCTTTTCCCTCTTTGTTCTTTCTTTTTCAAATAAATCATATTTTATTATGATGTGCTAGGGTTTTTGTTTTTTTGGGGGGAGTTGGGTGTTGGGTTGCGAAGACAAATGATTCTGTTGAAGTGAGGGTTGTTTTGGGTTGGTAATGGGTTACCCCGGTTAGGGCCTGTTCTTTTGTAGGAAAGTATAAGTGGGAAAGTTGAGAATGTGTGGAATCTGAGGAGAGAGAAATTGTTGTGTAGTGTGTTCTTTTGTTGGAAAGTGAGGTTGGATTGTGGAGTTGGAAAGTTAAGGTGGGTCCCACTCCGTGTAGTGTGTTCTTTTGGTTGAAGAAAGTTGGAGTTGGAAAGTTGGATTGTGGGGTGTGATAAACCTAAGTAAGGTTACCCCCTAAATAAAATATGGTAATTTTGGGATATTTTTTGACATTTGCAGTTCCAATGCAAAAACCAAATACAGCAATCCTCCGAGGCAATACCAGAATGAAACGGATATACAGATGCAGAAGCCCAAGGCCCCAAATCCACCCAATGTAGGTCCAGCAAGAATAACATAGACTACAAGCAGCACATGCAAGACATGCAAGAACTTGATACACAAAATGACAATTGCGATGGTTGCAAACCCCCCACAGTCATATCCCCAATGCAGCTACAGCATAAAAAGTGAAAACACCTACAGCCCGACAGAAATGCAAATGATATACAAAAAGTGAAAGTTTATATAACAAAATTGAAACCGATATACCGGCATGCCATTGATATATAGAAATTAAAAGCAAGACATGCATGCAACATAGAACAGATGGAGATAAAAGTAAACAAAATGAAATAAATACATTGTAGATATCCAAAATACAACGACTTCAAAAAAAACCGTAGTAATTATACAAAAAGTTCGCAACCCACATCAATCGAACTTGGTGTACAACATGAGTATCATAATAACAAGTACCACACAGAGAGACCCCAAAACAAACTTAATTGATATGAGAACGGATAAGATGGTATCCAGTTTATCCCTGTTTCTCTCAAAATGGCCTACCCCCGTCTCCAACCGCCCAACTATCTCCACCAACCTACTCTCAGAAATCGAGCTCGAAGCTCTTTCTGCTTTAGGCCCTCTTTCAGCAGCATCTATTAAATGATGGATAACATATGTGGACCACTCACTGTGAGGCGGGTCTTTCCAGTCGAAGAACTTGCATCTGTTCACTGAAGAAGTACAACTCCAGAATCGTCTACCTGGGTTGCTCCTTGTCCATGAAGTCCGCCTGGGCACAAGCAGACCACAGTGGCAACGCCTGCAGTCAGTATCATTGAATCCAACTCATCATGTGGTGCATCCCGTGGTCGGGAACGACTAGAACCGCTCGATCCGTGAATCATATGTACCTAGACAAGCAAATAAATAAACACAATTAACGTATAATAATTTTCAAAGACAAGATATGTATATGGAGAAAACTTGGTTTAAAAGGTGTACCTACGTAGAGAAAGCATAACCCGTATGGTGACATCAGTTAGCAAAAATCAGTAGTCACAAAAAAGCATCTATATGGTAGAATTGAAAACGCAAAAACCCTTACATAAAATAAACACAACATATTGGTTAATAAATAGCCCTCAGAAAAAGATGATTTATCATTTTTCAAATGTGGTTGCTGGCAGTTGCTGCCTCATTTCCTACCCAAGTTAACATGATATAAAATATAGTCGCAAAGGAACACAAGTCACGCAATTCAGATAAAAATTAAGCACATCCAGAATTACAGAGCTAAGACTGACAGATCAAAGAATGAATGACAGGAAAAAATGCAAGAAGCCTCAATCTGTTTGCAAATTGCAAGAATTCCCAGTATTAAAAAGGTAGAATGAATCACATAATGCATGTAGTAACAAATGAGAGAATCAACTGCAATAGGTATGCCAGAATCACATGGCCTAGAATGGAATGGAATTGCTAATGCACTAGGTTTCAAAGTAAGAGTTGAAGTAAAAAGTGGGAATATCCAATATTAGGAAATCATGCAACTTGGAGAATAAAAGTGCCCTCAAGCCAGCCTTCCACGTTATTGGTGATTACTTGAAATCATTTTCTTTTTTCATCATTGGGCTATTTGAAGCATACCATATAAAGTACACATCCATGAAACATGTCCCCATATGCAATGTTTCTTTCAAAAATATTAATAATGCATACATGGAGGATATTACTGAATCAGAACAAAGTTATGATACAAAGATATGAGAAAACAGTTCATATGTAAACAGATCAAAGTTATCAGATCAAAATTCAGATATGATATCCCAACCAACACATATCCAAACACAAAAACTGACCGAAGAAAACTGCAATGTATAAAAATGTTGCCAACATGACATGCACCAAACTGCAAGGCAAATACTAAAGACAACATATCAAGAACATATATGGAGGCATAATGCTGTCAGAATGGAGAAAAAAGAACATATAGTCAGTAACAAATACTCCCAGTAACAACACATTTGCAAGCTGAATACTCCCAATAGCAAAAAAAACATATAGTCTGTAAGAACATATATTCAAGAACATATATTGAGTAATAATGCTGTCAGAATGGAGAAAAAAGACTCCAAACTAACACTGCTCCACCATGACTCCAACTAAACATTTAGATGCTTCAGCAATTGAGGGATAAAAACAATACAATACCCAACCAACATTTGCAGTCTAGAAAACAAAATGGTAAGCAGGCAACAAGAACACTAGAGGGGTTGAGATGTCCAAAAAATTTGCATGTTCATTTGTAAACCTCATGAAGAGTGTGCATGCAGGGTGTGCATGTTCATCAACAAGACATATTTTCACATTTGAAAACATTTGCAGTAAGGAATACAATACAATACCCAACCAACACATACCCTGAAATACCAACAAGTTTATTGCTTGCTAAATTCTGCATGCTAAATTCTGCATTCTAAATCATCATAGCTAAGAAACCTGTCTTGATATTCTCTAAATCAATCAAATTCAAACCAAATCAAAAAATTCTGCATGCTAGAACAGTTTTCCCTGCCCATTCAATTTTCATGTTCATCATACATTGCAAGTCAAATCCCATGAAACAAAATTTCATTTTCAACATTATATTGCAAACACTCAAATATTGCATACTAAAATATTGCAAAGGCTGGAATATTTGTATATCTATATAGCCCTTAGGAATTTCAATTTTTTTCATTTACCCAAGTAGGTTGCAGGCAGTTCTTCCATCAATAGAAACCCAAGTACAATTGATTTACAAATTTAGGAGCCATGTAACACAATTCTCCCAATTCATAACCATTAATAACAATCAATATTGGGAGTGGTATTAACTTGGAAATCAATCAAATTGGGGTTGATAGGAAGCATCAAGCCTACCTTCCACATAAATGAGTATTTTAAAAAAATTTATTCACCACCCTGTATTCATCATAGGGCTATAGCAAAAAAACCCAGTAGAAGCAGAAAATTTCATGACAACTCCATTCCAAATCCAAATTCCCAATATTCAGTCTACATGTATGGGTCTGTTATCTCAGATTCATTTTTGTATGGGAAAGCATTTAGAACCCAACACAACAAATAAAGCAAATGCATGGGTCTGTTATCTCAGATTCAATATTCAAACCACTGAAATGCCATACAATGCTCTGGGATCAAAAATTGCTCAACATTTTATTTTGCTAGCACATAGTCCAAAAAAACATTGGGGATGCTGCATCAATTCAGAAAAACAAAGCAGGTCTGTGTTATCTCAAAATGCCACCATGATAGGTACATAACATGCCCTGACATGCACAAAAACTGCACCAAACTGCAAGTGTGCTGCCACTAACAAAGTGCTAACTTCTAGGACAAGGAGACTACAAGCATGAGAAGGAATACAAAGATACATGAGACTGCATGGTGCATACCCAACACAACAAATAAAGCATGTGTATAGACTACCAAAAGAAAAGCAGTATTCTCAGATATATGTCAGTTATCAAAAATTACAGTAACAATGATATATGTAAGTTATCAAAAGAAAATCAGTATACTGAAAACCAAAGCATGTCAGTTATCAAAAAATGCAAGAATGGAACATGAAAGGAACCAAAATGTAAGAATGGAACATGAAAGTATATCTGAACTGAATATACTCAAAGTCCAGCCATGAGACTGCATTTAGACCCCAACACACCAAACAAAGTAAATGCATGGGGCTGCCAAAAGAATGCAAATAGAAACCATGAATATTGTTTCAACATTGAACAAGCTGCATGTGTATAGCCTACAATGTGTGTATAGACTGCCAAAAGAAAAGCAGTATGCCCAGATATATAGAGACTGCATGGAAAAACATGCACAAAACTACTCCATACTGCAAGTTAAAAAATCAGAATGGACATCTCATGTCTGACATTCTAACAACAGCAAATCTCATTGTTCCTGCAAATCTCATAGTTTTGCAAGAACATATATGCAAGATCATATATATTGCCCTCAGGAAACATAGTATTATTCAAAATCCCAAATAGGTTGCCGGCAGATGGAAATATGTAATCACCTCATTTAAAATTGAGTAACAAATTTAGTATACAAGGATCAAAAATACCCCAATTCATATCAAAAGCAGTTCATTCATTATAGGGGTATTTAATTCTGTGTAATTCACTCCCATTGGTGAAGACATGAACCATCAAGCCAACCTTCCAATTAATTGGGATTATACATATAAAATGTATTCTTTTTCAAGGCTTCATCATTGGGCTTGGAGATTAAAAAAGACAGCAGAAGCAAAATGTATCAAAAATCCAAAATCCAGCATATATCAAAAATCCAAAATCCAGCATGTAGCAAAATTCAGTAAGAACCCAATTCCGCATGTATCAAAAATCCAAAATCCAGACTAAGATGAAGCTGGAGCAACATGTAATATTGGGTAATGATATTACTCAGAGCAACAAAAAGCAAGAGCAACATGTAATACTGGGAACTGAATATACTGGGAACATGTAATACTGGAAACATGTATTACTCAAAGGGCAAAATTAAGCATATAGAGCCATCATCAAATTAAGCATATGTATTCCTAAACATAACATGCACTTAAAATCCCCTGAAACAAAATAATTCTGAGCTTCTCCTAAATAATTAAGCCTATGGAGCCACCATCCAATTTCGCATATGGAGCCATCATCAAGACAACCATCATAACATGCACTTCATATGCACTTCAAATTAATCATATGGAGCCACCATCAAAATAGTTCTGGACTTGTCCTAAATAATAGAAACACCCAAACTGAGGTGAAGCTGAAAGAGAATCCCCAGGAAAAAGAATCCAACATAGATACTGAAATGCACATAATTATGTAATAAGGATACACAAATACATGAGACATAGGTCTCACCACAACAGTATTGGGGATGGTATCAACACTTACTCAAGTTCAGTACAACAACACTAATGATATACAACACTGCATTTTACACCATACAAGCATCTTCTTCATTCAGTTCCCTCCACATCTTCCTACACCAACAACAACACTCCTTCTCCTGCACCCCTCTACATGGAACATCAATCCAAGTCCAATGGTTCATCATCGTCATCATCACCTACACCTTCTTCCTCCCTAGCCCTTTGAATCATCTCAATTTTATGCTTCAATATTCTCCTTCGGGACTCATCGGGCTTAGCCACAAACTTGCATCCTTCACGCTCATTTTCTTCAAGATAATCATACACTACATCCAACAATGTTGATGGATACTCGGTGTATGCGTACACCGTAGCAGCTAGCTGTTTTGTCCAATGGACATGGGAGGTAGAAATTGTCGTGATAACCTTCTCTACTGTCTCAACCAGCCTATTCATCCTCCTTACTTCATTTGTACCCCGTTGACGAGTTTTCTTCCTCCCCACAGAGGGAGGGGTAGCAATGCTAGGCTCGGCCTGAAAATTCCCGTCGATCCTGCCGGTGGGATGTCATGGGGGATATCAGCTTGCGAGGTACGGGCCTGACTTGAATCTTCCTCATCGCCTGCATCTGCTAAGGGGTCAAATGGATGGAATGTGCACTTACGAAAAATCCCCTTGGCCTCGTCATCTCTTACGATGATATACAAATCATCAAGCTAAGGCAACGGTTGATTAACATATGGTTTCAATCTAAGGTTAGCCTGCACGAAAATTGCCATATATATTAGGCCGTTTATATTCACAAATATGATAAATATTTTCATGTGAACTGAAAAGTAGGAGTGAATACCTTGGCCCATGGTGCATACACTTCTTCATCCAACACTATCAATTGGACACCATCCAGCACCACTTATCTGGAGGCAAGTTGACACATCGGTCAGACACCGTTGCAACCCTTTCATATGATTTCTGACATTGGTGCTTGTGTAGAAAGTGCCAAAAACAGAATTTATGCGGGCAGCTGCTTGGTTGAAGGCCGTTGGTTTGAATGTCTTATCTGCCTTATTGCCTTGCCTTGCCTGGTCAGCAAGGAAAGGAATGAGGGACATGTCATGGTCCCACTGCCAAATTTGGTTTTTAGGCCACTTGGCAGTTTACAGCTTAGTCCTTTTGCTAGGACTAGACACCGAACCTTCACCCTCATCATCCCGTCGCCCCGACTTCCTCGACGACCCACTTCCCCCCTTATGGTCATTACCACTTTGTGACGATGGCTTATTGAATGCACTTTGTGGTGACGTGCTAATACATGGATTGAACCCCCTTGGAGCAGTTGCATATAGCCTGGGGTTGGTTGCAAGTGCATTGGCATGCTAAACTGCTGGAATTGTTGAAAAGGCATGCCAGGCACTCCACCGTGGAAGGACGTCGAAGGATAAGGCAACTCAAGGTTCCTACGGGGCATCGGCCTCCCAAGCAATGGATCATTACCATGGCCTTCAGCAAACCACGGGTTCCCATAAGTCTGGTCATATAAGGGGCATAGGCTCACTCTCATGTCCGGGCTGCGAAGAAGACCCTGCCATGCCTACAATATGAAAGAGTTAAAAGTGCAAATTCAAATTTGTGACATCCTATAGTGACTAAAATTTATTGCATGTATATCAAATACCATTATATCATAAATTATGTAAATCAAACATGATACATATGACATAATCCAAGTACAATCACCTAAGTTGGACTAAATATTAAAATTCGTAAGGAATCCGCATGCATCCACACACAACAAAATTAAAAGCATCCTTCACATGCCATGTTCAACTGTGCTACCATTGTTATGTATGTTACAATAGTCGACCCACATGTCCTATGCGATTTGATCCCTTCGCAATTTCCATTGGTCCCTTTGTTGGGTTTGTTCCCGTATGGGCAACTGTTGTAAAAGATCCATAATCTCGTCTTCATGATCATCGATAAAATCGCCGTCCTCCTCAACCACACCCACATTCTCATTTAGCTGGGGGTCATGTGGATCAGCTACTTGGATATAATTATGCAATATAGTGCAAGCTAGGACGGTATCGACCTGACTTGGGAATGGATAGTGGGGCTTGTCGTCAATATCTTAAACTTTTGTTCTTAAATATTCCAAAGGTCGACTCTATCTTTGTTCGTAATGAAGAATGACTGCGGTTGAATAACTCTTTGTGATTTCTAGGAACACGGTCAGTATGGTCCTTCAGGTGGTATCGAACGCCCCTGTAGGGCGATATGAACCCTGGCATGGTAGTATATCCAGCATCACATAGGTAATATTTACCTACATACAGAAACGTATTTTCATTATATAATCCTTAGAATCCATAAATATTAATTTGTATTATCTAGTTAACATTATGCATATTACCTTCATACACTCGAAGACCGTATGGGGGGGGGGGGGTAAAGACAGCGCACCTTTAAGGACAGTAAAATCATTTGCCGATCCTTGCCACCCTGTCATTACGTATGTGAATCTTTTATTTGGCATTACAGCTGTGAGGACATTTTGCGTCACCCCTTTACGGCCTCTAAAGCGAGGAACAAGATTGGTTGGTAACATGGCATCGATATGTGTCCCATCAATGAGACCAATGCAATCCTGCAAGACCCAATAACGATGAAAATAATAAATACACCTTCAATCAATACATCAATATGTTGTTACTACTCAAGAATACACCCTTACCTTGAAATATGGATTCCAAATAGGATTATTGATAATCTCAGGGGGCGTCTCATTGGGAGCTTGCTTCATGAACGTATCACACAAGTTGCCAATTGCCAGCATTAATAGGTTAAAGTACCTGCTAATTGTAGAACCTGACCGGATAAAGTCAACTTGCATTACTCTGTTCTTTGACTTGTGCCCTACGATATGAAGAAACATTGCCAGCTGCTCCTCTACTGACACATGAATAGTGTCGTTGAGAACACCCCTTTGTCTCATTATATTTGCCAGATTTATGAATGCATGGTTCCTCATTCTTAAGTAGTGTAAACAACTATTTTCACTCCCATCAAGAATTCTCTTCATGTGGGAGTTTCTATGATACTCACGCAATTCAGATGGCTCTCTAGGTAATCGGTTTGTCCTGCCCTCGTTGTATAGTACGAGGTTTACGAAGACTAAAATGATCGTCAACGCGGCCGCTTCACATGTTGCACAACCCAAATGTTCTCCATTGTGATCCATCTAAACCGTATTTGTAACAAACATAATACCATGCATAAGGTGATACATACTTATGAAATTATAAAAATAATAGAGCAATTAAAATAGATAACAATCTATCATAATTTGTATATGGCACGAAGTAATCAAACATCTCCCAATCCAAGTATATAATATAATGAACCCTACAAAAAATATTAAAACGTATAACATACAAAAATGTTGCATATTCACGAAATGTATAACTTCCAAAATGTTGCATATTCACACTCAACACCAAGTAAAATGAGGGGGAAAAAATTTATTGAGCCATCAGCTAATAATTTTTTCATTTTCCATCTTTGTGTCCAGGCGGTTGCTCATTCATCTAAACATATCACGAAAACTTTTTAATTTTGTTTCTTCTCGTTCCTATAAACACATTTAATGAAGATGTCATGTGCTGATTGAAACCAATTTACAAATCATACACCATCTTTGTTTTTTCCTCAAGTCACATAATCTCACTGCTAAGCAATATGTTGAATAAAGGAACCATCCTGCCTGCATGTAATCTAGAAATACGTAAATCAGATGTATGAAATTATTACGTGTCATCATTAGGATCTTTGAAAACAGAATAACTTATCAAGCATGAATTTTGTAACCAACATTCCTCATATTATACTAAAACATTTCATATCCTCCTACATGAGTTCGCAATACTCAACGCCATTACATGCCATGCATGAATCCTCAACATATTGCCCTCAGAATAAATTATACAAAAAGCAAGCATTGCTGATTTCTTGAAAATAATCAAGCGTACCATAGAAATGCACCAACAAGTCATCATTATTTACAATACTCATTTTCATTCTATATGTTCATCATAGGGCAATTTATATAATGTAACCGACTTCAGTTAAGGGTTCAACTTGCATGCAATGTGTATTATTGCACAAATCATGCTGTGTATGGTGGGTCTCGCAGAATTGGGAAGCAAAAATTTCATCATTTCTCCCACATTTTTTCTTCCTCTTCGTAAACACACAAACTTTCACAAACACAAACCCACATATTTGCAGAAAATTTGCAACTTCGGCAGGATTATCTTTGCATCTGCGCAATCTAGCATACCAACACACAAAGTTAAACCGAAATTATACCTTCCTCGAAAATCACAAGCCAACCTATTCACGATGAAACTCCCCTCACCGAGATGCTGCTGCCGTGGGCACTTCTGACGATCCGCGTCGCAGTGGATCAATTTCGGCAACCCACAACAGCTCCAGCCACCGTACGAAGCATGGAGGAGAAAGACAGTTAGGGTTTTCGTCCGTAGGGCCCAAGAAATGCCAAAAAAGTAAACGATTATCATTAAAAAACCCCATCTTTACCTCAAAACCTGCTCCGAAACTCCAATCCAAGCTCTGAACTGCACATGCACGGTGCCTTGGGCACACCCGATACGATCCCTCAGCCGTGGATCTCTTCAGCAACCCAAAAAGGCGCGAGCTTGGAGCAGAATGGGGTGAATCGAAATTTTTTTAGGGTTTTCTCGCAAGTCCACCTCCACAAGCAAAGGCAGCTGGCAGATGGGGCGAATGAGGAAGAGGGAGCATCAGGCCTAGAATTGAGGTGATCACACACAAGAGGGCCCCACAAGCGGCAATGAATCGCTTGTAATCGGAGCAAAACACGCTGAAAACACAAAGCCCTTGAGATTCCTCACTGACACGGCCACGTCGGATGTTCCGACCAAAGAAAACTTGTGAGAAAAGAACAGCCCAAGAGAACGTGAGCGTGGAATCCTCAGGTCAGAGGGTGAACAGTACCGAAGGAGCTTTTTTCCCCCAACTATCTTGCAAAAGAACTGGCCCTAAACATTTACTAGGAACCATGATGGCAAAGTGGGGATACCATGAATCAGGTGATGTCAAATTAAAAGCAGGCTTCCATATTATGAATGAAGCCCAAGATGACACACAAGGTTCTAGCTAATGGCGTGCCTAATGATACCTTTACCAACATGATACGTTTACCGATAGATACTGGTCAATGACAAGGTGGATACCAATTCAATCCAAGCCTCACCACCTTCATAACTGTTAGAATGTAATCCCCTGATCGGGTCTTTGTCATTCAATGAATATATAGATTTACAATGATTTCACAGGATCATAACAAACAACAAGTTGTTATAATCAGTATAATATCTTACTAACAATATCAGTATAATATCTAACTAACAATATTTTATTTGCTATTACACCCCCGTAGTCTGAGCGGGAGGAGGCTGGATGCTCAGGCTGCAGCGAAACCGAGTGAAAAGATGGCTTGGTAAGCCCTTCGTAAATATGTTTGCATATTGGAATTTAGAAGGGACATGGAGAACTTGAACCTTCCTAACCTGAACTTTTGTGCGAACAGAGTGAATGTTAAGCTCAATATGTTTTGTTCGATGGTGTTGGACTGGATTGCCAGAGAGATAAGCCGCTGAAATATAATCACAATATACTAGTGTGGCATGACGAACTGGTATATGAAGTTTAAGAAGTAAGTTATGGAGCCAACTAGTCTCGGCAACAGTGTTAGCAACCCCGCGGTATTCGGCCTCTGCACTAGACCGATATATAGTTGCTTGGCGTTTTGACGACCATGATACTAAATTATCACCAAAGAAAACACATCAGCCAGAAGTGGATCTTCGTGAGTCGGGGAAACCTGCCCAATCGGCGTCTGAATAAGCGGTCAAGGTAAGAGATGTGGACACAGAGATACGGAGACCGTGATCAGTAGTACCTTTAACATAGTAAAGAACCATCTTGAGAAAATGAATATGTGGCTCCATGGGGTCATGCATGAATATGCAGATTTGCTGAACAACATAGGTAAGGTCAGGCCAAGTGATGGTTAGGTACTGTAAGGTGCCAGCCAAGCTTCGGTATAAGGACGAATCCGCAATGGGAGAACCGTCTGTGGCACTCAATTTGGCCGATGTGTCGACATGAGTGTCCTTGGAGTTAAAAGAGGTCATGGACACCCGTGCCAGAATGTCTTTGGCGTACTTGCTTTGTGAGAGAAACAAGCCGCACCGATCCCAAGTAACAGTGATGCCAAGGAAATGATGAAGAGCACCGAGATCTGTCATTGCAAATTCAAGAGACAAAGAGACGATAATACAATGCAATAGTGATGTGCTGGAAGCAGTGAGAACAATGTCGTCAACATAAAACAAGAGATAAGCAGTGTCGGGTCCATATTGATAGATAAAGAGGGATGCGCCACACACACTGCTACGAAAACATTGGGAGATAATAAAATTAGCAAACCGTTGATACCAGGCTCGGAAGCCTGCTTGAGGCCATATAAAGATTTGCGAAGGTGGCAGACGTGAGTAAGCAAGGTGGAGTCCACAAATCTAGGTGGTTGGTGCATGTAGACTGTCTCAATCAAGTCACCATGTAAAAAGGCGTTTTGACGTCCAAATGGTGGATTGGCCAAGAGCGGGAGGTGGCTAAGCTCAACACGGTGCTTATAGTGGTCGACTTTACAACCAGGATAAAAATCTCATCACAGACAACTCCAACATGCTGTGTTTTACCATTGACCACTAGGCGGGCTTTATAACGCTACAAAGAACCGGCAGAATGAAACTTGTGGCAAAAAAGCCACATACAGCGGATGATAGAAGTATCCGAGGGATGGGGAACCAATTCCCAGGTATTATTAGCAATAAGAGCACGATATTCATCCTACATGGTAGCGGTCCAATTTGGGTCCTGGAGAGCAGCACGGGAGGATTTGGGTAATGGGGATAACTGTTTTTGGTGGGTAGTAAAGCGGTTCATTTTTGTGGCTAGTTTGTATACGTCGTGCGGAGAACGAGTGGCCATGGTGTGTGTAGGTAGGGGCTGTGGAGTTGGGGGGTTGATGAGGCAGGGGCGGGTCAGAGGTATCGTTGATGTTGTAGGATGGTGTCGAGCCGTTTTGTGGCTGGGCATGGGAGGTATGGTGCTGGGCAGAGAGGGGGGTATGGTGCTGGGCAGAGGGGGTCTGAGGTGGGGTAGGTTCGGGTGGATTTGGGTGGTTATGAGTGGGGGCGGCTGAAAGAAGGGTGGTAGGCCGAGCTGGTCATAGAGGAGAGGGGAGGTAGGAGAGAAGTCGCGGTCGAGGAAATGATAATGGGAGGCAGGGGTGGAGTGGATGTGGCGAAGGGGAAGACATGTTCGTCGAAGGTGACATAGTGGGAGAGAATAACCTTTCCGGTAGCATGGTCGAGACAACGGTAACCTCTATAGTTGGCAGGGTAATCTAGGAAAACACACCGGGCAGATCGAGGGTCAAGTTTGTGGTGGCAGTTTGCAGAGAGGTTTGGGTAGCAAAGACAACAGAAGACATGAAGATGATCATATGTAGGATGTTTAAGGAAAAGAGCGGAAGTGGGTGAGCGGTGGTTAAGGAGGTTTGTGGGTAGAATGTTGTGTAAGTATGTGACAATGTGGAGAACTTCGATCCAGTAATTAGGTGGTAAGGATGCACGATAAAGGAGGGTGAGTACAATTTCATTGAGGCGACGAAGCATTCTTTCAGATTTTCCACCGGTGGCCTGATGGACGATCGAGGCAAGAGGATCGCCCTCGTGAGCGCGACTAGCTCGGTAACCAGAGGCACGATCAAGGAGGCCACCGACCTTAAGACCGCCCCAGACAAGCGTGAGGGTTTGCCACACCCAGGGAGCTCCCGTCGGTGGTGAGCAGGCCCGAAGGGCAACATCAGGCCCAGTACATGCAGCTCAATGCCCCCTGGCGAAGTATTGACCGCGGTAACGAGAGCCTGACTTCTCTGAGACCTGCCGTAGGACAGGAGTGCGGCCCTAACCACGAGAGATCGAAATAAATACTGTCGGCATCACCGAGATCATGGTCATGATACCGACGAGTGTTTTACAATGAAGAGGGATATCGAGTGGCTGATCCAGGAGGGCCATCTCCAGGGCTTCGTTGATGGGAGGAGACATGCACACAAGGAGAGAACCCCCAGGAGCACAACGACTGAACCAACCCCAGAACACCGAGCAAGACCCTTCTCACCTGCCTAGAGCAGTCAAGCGCATAGACGTGATATGCGGTGGGCCATCCTCAGATGGCGCGTCATCATCGGCCAGGAAGGCCTATACTCGACAGGTGATGGCGATGGGCATGTGCGATGAAGTGAAGAGGAGAAGAGTAGATCAACCCCCCATCTCATTCTCAGACGACGACCTGGAGGCGGTCGAACTACCACATGATGACACCATCGTAATCGAAGCCCAGATTGGAACGGCCATAGTCAGCCATCTCCTGATCAATACCGGGAGCTCGTGCGACATCCTTTTTATGTCGACGATCTAGAAGATGGGGTTGAGGCAGGTAGATCTGAGGCCATGCACGGGACCGATCGTCGGCTTCACCGGCCACTCGGCTCCCATCACTGGAGTCATCACCCTGCCGATGTCTTTGGGGGAAGAGCCAAGGATCGTCACCCAGATGACATAATTCTTCATCGTCGACATCACCTCGGCGTACAACGACATCATCAGGCGGCCAAACATGACTACCGTCGAAGCTCTTCCCTCACTCCTGCACCAGATGGTCAAGTTCCAGACTCCGCAGGGGGTCGGACAAATTCAAGAGAGCCAGAGATTGTCTCGGAGTTGCTATGTCGGCTCCACCAAACACAAGGCACCCGAGCAAGCCCAGCTGGTCGAACTTGGCAACCACCTGGAGGACGTCGGCGATTAACCAGGGGAGGCGGCAAGCTAACCCGTCACATGAACAATGAGCATTTACTCCTATGTTATCTACAATTTTGTAAATATAACTATCATTTTTCTATGCATATTCTCAAATATTGCCATCTCCATGTGAAAATTTCAGCTCTCCTCTAATATTTGCAAACTCCGGGACAGGCTGACGAGCTTCGCCCTCGTCGGTGGGTTAAGTAACGAGCTACGGCTCGCACCCTTCACTCCCTCAACTCCAGGGCAAGCTTGACGGCTTCTGTCACGCCCCGCTTCCCATTATACTTGGGAGCGAGGACGTGAGCGGGCCCGCTTGGGCTGGAGCGGTGAAGCCCCAACCCAATAAGCGTCTGTGTATGACTACTTTGGCAGATTCTTGCTTGCGAATAATCGGAACAACATAATATGGTGTCATCATTAAAACTTTGACTTCCGGATTACAAGTACACAAAAATTAAAAAGGCCTAGCATGGCCATTACAACAGTTACAAGGAAATTAAAATACACCTGAAAGTAAATACAACAATTATTAAAATTTAGCAAGCTGCGCAGTGTCCGTCGTCTTCAGTAGTGGATCTCGTGCTCTTGGTTCTCTTGGTCACCTTCTTCAATCTCCAAGTGAACTTCACTGTGAACTCTGCTCAAAACCTAACGTATATATCACAAACAAGGAAATATACGTCAGCGAGAGTCGCACGGCAAGCTTTAAAAAAACTTTAGTAGAAAAAATGACCCTCGGCAAGATTTAATATAATTTACAAAACTTTAGAAATGAAAGACACAATATATTTCCAAAAAGATGAAACATGGCAGCATGAAGCAACATGGGAACATAACATCGTGTAGTGAGTAAAGTAGTGCAAGCGGAGTGTGGTGCGTAAAGTAGGGGGGCACAACCAGGTTTAGTGTGGTGCGTAAAGTAGTGTGTAAGGTAACCAGCATGGCAAGTGTGGTGTGTACATCAAAAGTAGTGTCAAGCGTAGTGCGTACAACAATATGTATAGCAAGTGTGGTGTGTACAACAATAGTCAATCGTGACAATGATCTTAGCAATTTACTCCATAGCGTCAGCAGAGGTGAAGCGAGGGTGCATCAATCAATCAATCAATCAATCAATCTCCTATCTAGTGACAAGCCCAGTGTCTGAGGGGGAGGTGACCAGCATCACACCCAAGTCGACGGGAGCTACCCGTGACTCTATACTCACCGACCCGGCCAGGTGTCGGTCAAGTTCACCAATCGAGTGCAATCCAGCTTTCCAGCCTCTACTACACTAGACTACCCCACCAAAGTGTCCATAAGTCAATCCGTAGTTTAATGTTTGCCGAGTGGCAAAACATTCCGTAAGTGGCCCGCGGCCCAATATCCGTAATGCCCGAAGGCCCAATCATCTGCAATGGCCCGAAGGCACAATAGTCTGTAAATTTGCCTCAAGGGCCCAGTATCCATAAAATGCCCGAAGGCCCATTAACACATTTCATTAGGAGCGTGCATTTCTCAAACAACGATGCAACAAGTGAAAAGGGCATTCCTTGTACGTTATAAAGATAGCATTACATGATTGCCCTGTGAAATAGCCTCTGATAGTAAGAGCAATTCAACCTGTAGGTTCAAACTATATTACTGGGTTCGTTGCAATCAATTCATATGTTCTTAAGCAGCGTATTTATAAAAAGTTGTTGTTAGGCAGTACCCAAGACGTGCGTTACTTCTCAGGTTTGATACACGTTAACAAATACTTGCCTGAAGCTGTGCGATTTGAATGTGCAGCCAATCACGGAAAAGACATGGTTTAATCTGCGATTATGAATCTAACATTAGATTACGTAAACACTAATATACTGCATCTTACACATATATAAGTTAACATATATAAGTTACGGTCATATACCACTAATATATAATAGACCACTAAGTTATTAGGTGTATAAATGACGTACTGCAGTATGTATAAAAGCTGCTAGCTATGCATATAATAAACCATTGTATTTATTACCCATAGATAATTTAAAGCTGATGCTTTGTAAAGCCCCAAATGCAGGCACGGAGGCACTTACTCCGCTTCATGTTGATTGGGTGAGGGATGGCGGAGTCACGGGGTAGCCGCCGGTCGTCGAAGTTCCGGTGAGGGGAGGAGGAAGGCGGGGTGGTTCGAGCGCCGAAGATTTGTCGAGGGTGGCGTTCGGAGCTCGGAGACGGGAGGCGGCGGTGTAGATTGGGACGGGGGAGCGGATCGGAGGTGGGCGGTTCCCCGAGGCGGCGGTGAGGCGATCCACTTCGGCGAGGCTCCGGGTAGGGGCAGCTTCTCAAAGGCGGTGAACGCGAGGTCCGAGGCACAACGACCCATGGCGCGGCGGTGGCGGGATCTGATCCCGGGCGACGGTGGCTTCGACCCGACGGGCGGCGGCGGTCGAGATCTGGGCGGCAGTGGCGCTCTTATCTTGGCGGCGGCGGTTCCACAGCACGGCGCAGGGGAGATATGGGTCCTCTGTTCTGAACAGAGGAAAGGGGGTGGAACAGGGGAGAGCGGGGGCGAGGGTGGCGAGGGGAACTGGCCGCGGGGTTGGATGCTCTGGCGCCGGCGGCTTGCGTGGGCGATGAGCGGCGTTTTGGAGGAGGCAGCGGTGTAAGGCGGTTGCGAGGAAGAAGGAGGAGGGGAAAGGATGGACGGGGCGGAGATGTTTTGCGGGGTTCAGGCCGTGAGAAGAGGGGTGGCGGGGCTGAGGTGAGGCGGGGCTGCGGATGGCGAACGGCTGGGGAGGAGGCCGTGGGTTCAGCGAAGAAGATGAGGAGAAGAATGTGGGCTGAGGAGAAGAAGAAGAAGAAGAAGAAGGGGGCAGCTGTGAGACCTAGGGGTTTATTATAACAGTAGTGGTTTTATAAAAGGAAAGGGGTAGGCCTAGGTTATAAAAGGAGGCATGGGTTTGAAAAATGTGATGTGTTGAGTGAGAGCTTGTTTGGGTGCAGAACGTGAACCATGGGTCTGGGGGAAAAAATAGAATGGTCATTAAAAGGAAATTAAAAGGAAATAGGAAAAGAATTTATTTGGTTTAATTAATAATAATTAGTGAAGAATTATTAGTAAGAGTTTAAGAGGAAGGTTTTTGAATTACAAAATTAATAGGTTTAAATGGGTTTTATTAGGAAGGGTTTTCAAACATTAAAACGTTTTAAAAAGGATTTGAAATTTGAATTTTTGAATCAAATGTGAAACTAGTTTTAAGAAGAGATATTTTTAAAATTCTGTATGAATTAGTAATTTAAAATAATGATAATGATAGCTACCATGCAAAAGTTAGAAGTGAATACAGATACGGGTATGGGGACCGAATGTCAAGTGACGGATACTGAAAAATACACGAGAGAAATACGGATATAACACAACGACGAAAACTGGTCGTTACATCCTACCCACCTTATAAAAATTCCGTTCTCGGAATTTCTTAAGTTAGGTATGATCGGGAAGGAGTCTGATAGAAAAGAAGTCTGATCGAGGAAAGTCTGACAGACGAAGGGTCAGTGTAAAAAGGATGGAAGAGACGTATAGAGGGAAGGGAACTTCTGAAACGAAAAGGGTCTACGATCGAATCAATTATTATCAAAACAACAGCTAGAACAAGCAAGACAGGTGAAATAGTAGAAGGAAAAGATACACTTAAGTAGCAAAAACAAGGATAAGCACACGATACGAATCATTAAGTGCGAAAATAGGTCAGGGTCCAACATCATCGTTCATCACTGGTACGTCGTCCCTAACTTCCTCGGCAACCATAGAGAATCTAGTGCCGATAATGTTCGGGATTGGCCTGTGGAGGAACCTGACGCCGAGGGGCTAAAGGCAGTCCCTGTTGAGTCGATCCGGATGCAGAGTTGCTCGCGTGACGAAAGCAGTTCCTGGCAATATGATCAGGTGCTCCGCACGCCAAGCACTGGTTCAGTAACACGCGACAATCCTTCTTGACGTGCCCAACCCGGTTACAATGATAGCATACCACTGTAAATCTGGGGTCGACCGAAGTTGCAGGATTCTTGAAATCGGTGGTCTGAGTCGGTCGGAGATCGTTCTTTGGCGGCTCCTGCGGACGCTTGCCTGCCTGACGCGCCTTCTTCTGATTAGCAATCCGCTCCTGATTCTTCGCAGCTACTAGGACATCCTCATGAGTGGTAAAAGTATTCCCGGACAGCACACTCTGGATGTCTAGATCCAGGCCCTGTAGGAAGCGATGTGCACAATCCTCAGGGTCTTTCACCATGGCAGGAGCATAGCGACTCAGCATCGTGAACTCGGCTTCGTACTCATCAACAGTCATAGAGCCCTGCTCCAGGTTGATGAAACGACTCTCCATCATTCGCTTCGCAGACTTGGGAAAGTACTGGGCGTCGAACCTCTTGCAGAAGGTATCCCATGAAATCGGCTTGGTCAGCCTGGCTTCCTCCGCATTCCACCAGCTGCGGGCATTATCTGTCAACTGCTTCTTGGCAAGCTCCACCCATTCGTCTTTATTGATTCGAGCAAGGCCCAAATCATCCTCAGTGCTCTGACGCCACTCTTCGGCTGCTAGCGGGCCCTCTCGTCCGGAGAAGCTCTTCGGATGCATCTCACGAAACTGCTTGGCTCCCGGAGCTGGTGCAACTGGTGCGGCTGGCGCAGCTGGCGCAGTCTGACATCCTTGCTGGACTAAATGGTGTTGAACTTCCAGCATATCTCTCATGACTCCAAGCATCTGTCGAATGTCGTCCTCTCCGGCTCCAACAGCTCCGGATCCTTGTCGAGTGTTACGTCTTCCTGCCATGCTGCAAACAAACAAGGTAAACATTTGCGTACAAGATTTATCCAGACAGTCTAGTTAATAATGACATCTATATTGTTCCGAGTATTTCGCAGAGAGCAAGACCTGCATGGGCCACCACTAAAACCTGTCACGCCCCGCTTCCCATTATACTTGGGAGCGAGGACGTGAGCGGGCCCGCTTGGGCTGGAGCGGTGAAGCCCCAACCCAATAAGCGTCTGTGTATGACTACTTTGGCAGATTCTTGCTTGCGAATAATCGGAACAACATAATATGGTGTCATCATTAAAACTTTGACTTCCAGATTACAAGTACACAAAAATTAGAAGGCCTAGCATGGCCATTACAACAGTTACAAGGAAATTAAAATACACCTGAAAGTAAATACAACAATTATTAAAATTTAGCAAGCTGCGCAGTGTCCGTCGTCTTCAGTAGTGGATCTCGTGCTCTTGGTTCTCTTGGTCACCTTCTTCAATCTCCAAGTGAACTTCACTGTGAACTCTGCTCAAAACCTAACGTATATTTCACAAACAAGGAAATATACGTCAGCGAGGGTCGCTCGGCAAGCTTTAAAAAAACGTTAGTAGAAAAAATGACCCTCGGCAAGATTTAATATAATTTACAAAACTTTAGAAATGAAAGACACAATATATTTCCAAAAAGATGAAACATGGCAGCATGAAGCAACATGGGAACATAACATCGTGTAGTGAGTAAAGTAGTGCAAGCGGAGTGTGGTGCGTAAAGTAGGGGGCACAACCAGGTGTAGTGTGTAAGGTAACCAGCATGGCAAGTGTGGTGTGTACAGCAAAAGTAGTGTCAAGCGTAGTGCGTACAATAATATGTATAGCAAGTGTGGTGTGCACAGCAATAGTCAATCGTGACAATAATCTTAGCAATTTACTCCATAGCGTCAGCAGAGGTGAAGCGAGGGTGCATCAATCAATCAATCAATCAATCAATCTCCTATCTAGTGACAAGCCCAGTGTCTGAGGGGGAGGTGACCAGCATCACACCCAAGTCGACGGGAGCTACCCGTGACTCTATACTCACCGACCCGGCCAGGTGTCGGTCAAGTTCACCAATCGAGTGCAATCCAGCTTTCCAGCCTCTACTACACTAGACTACCCCACCCAAGTGTCCATAAGTCAAACCGTAGTTCAATGTTTGCCGTATGGCAAACATTCCGTAAGTGGCCCGCGGTCCAATATCCGTAATGCCCGAAGGCCCAATCATCTGCAATGGCCCGAAGGCACAATAGTCTGTAAATTTGCCTCAAGGGCCCAGTATCCATAAAATGCCCGAAGGCCCATTAACACATTTCATTAGGAGCGTGCATTTCTCAAACAACGATGCAACAAGTGAAAAGGGCATTCCTTGTACGTTATTAAGATAGCATTACATGATTGCCCTGTGAAATAGCCTCTGATAGTAAGAGCAATTCAACCTGCAGGTTCAAACTATATTACTGGGTTCGTTGCAATCAATTCATATGTTCTTAAGCAGCGTATTTATAAAAAGTTGTTGTTAGGCAGTACCCAAGACGTGCGTTACTTCTCAGGTTTGATACACGTTAACAAATACTTGCCTGAAGCTGTGCGATTTGAATATGCAGCCAATCACGGAAAAGACATGGTTTAATCTGCGATGATGAATCTAACATTAGATTACGTAAACACTAATATACTGCATCTTACACATATATAAGTTAACATATATAAGTTACGGTCATATACCACTAATATATAATAGACCACTAAGTTATTAGGTGTATAAATGACGTACTACAGTATGTATAAAAGCTGCTAGCTATGCATATAATAAACCATTGTATTTATTACCCATAGATAATTTAAAGCTGATGCTTTGTAAAGCCCCAAATGCAGGAACGGAGGCACTTACTCCGCTTCGTGTTGATTGGGTGAGGGATGGCGGAGTCACGGGGTAGCCGCCGGTCGTCGAAGTTCCGGTGAGGGGAGGAGGAAGGCGGGGTTGTTCGAGCGTCGAAGATTTGTCGAGGGTGGCGTTCGGAGCTCGGAGACGGGAGGCGGCGGTGTAGATTGGGACGGGGGAGCGGATCGGAGGTGGGCGGCTCCCCGAGGCGGCGGTGAGGCGATCCACTTCGGCGAGGCTCCGGGCCGGGGGCAGCTTCTCAAAGGCGGCGAATGCGAGATCCGAGGCACAACGACCCAAGGCGCGGCGGTGGCGGGATCTGATCCCGGGCGGCGGTGGCTTCGACCCGACGGGCGGCGGCGGTCGAGATTTGGGCGGCAGCGGCGCTCTTATCTTGGCGGCGGCGGTTCCACAGCATGGCGCAGGGGAGATTTGGGTCCTCTATTCTGAACAGAGGAAAGGGGGCGGAACAGGGGAGAGCGGGGGCGAGGGTGGCGAGGGGAACTGGCCGCGGGGTTGGATGCTCTGGCGCCGGCGGCTTGCGTGGGCGATGAGCGGCGTTTTGGAGGAGGCAGCGGTGTAAGGCGGTTGCGAGGAAGAAGGAGGAGGGGAAAGGATGGACGGGGCGGAGATGTTTTGCGGGGTTCAGGCTGTGAGAAGAGGGGTGGCGGGGCTGAGGTGAGGCAGGGCTGCGGATGGCGAACGGCTGGGGAGGAGGCCGTGGGTTCAGCGAAGAAGATGAGGAGAAGAATGTGGGCTGAGGAGAAGAAGAAGAAGAAGAAGAAGAAGAAGGGGGCAGCTGTGAGACCTAGGGGTTTATTATAACAGTAGGGTTTTTATAAAAGGAAAGGGGTAGGCCTAGGTTATAAAAGGAGGCCTGGGTTTGAAAAATGTGATGTGTTGAGTGAGAGCTTGTTTGGGTGCAGAACGTGAACCATGGGTCTGGGGGAAAAAATAGAATGGTCATTAAAAGGAAATTAAAAGGAAATAGGAAAAGAATTTATTTGGTTTAATTAATAATAATTAGTGAAGAGTTATTAGTAAGAGTTTAAGAGGAAGGTTTTTGAATTACAAAATTAATAGGTTTAAATGGGTTTTATTAGGAAGGGTTTTCAAACATTAAAACGTTTTAAAAAGGATTTGAAATTTGAATTTTTGAATCAAATGTGAAACTAGTTTTAAGACGAGATATTTTTAAAATTCTGTATGAATTAGTAATTTAAAATAATGATAATGATAGCTACCATGCAAAAGTTAGAAGTGAATACAGATACAGGTATGGGGACCGAATGTCAAGTGACGGATACTGAAAAATACACGAGAGAAATACGGATATAACACAACGACGAAAACTGGTCGTTACAGCTTCGCCCTCGATAGTGTCGCCGGGTCGGATAAGGAACGAGCGATGGCTCGCACCCTCCCCATCCCTCAACATCAGGGCAGGCTGACAAGCTTTGCCCTCGAAGGATCGTCGTTAGGTTAAGTAATGAGCTACGGCTCGCACCCTCCACTCCCTCAACTTCGGGGCAAGCTTGACAGCTTCGCCCTCGATAGTGTCGCCAGGTGGGACAAGGAACGAGCGACGGCTCGCACCCTTCCCATCTCTTAACTCCGGGGCTGGCTGACGAGCTTTGCCCTCGAAAGGATCACCGTTGGGCTAAGGAATGAGCTACGGCTCGCACCCTCACATTCCTTAACTCCGAGGCAAGCTTGACAGCTTCGCCCTCGATAGTGTCACCGGGTGGGACAAGGAACGAGCGACAGCTCGAACCCTCCCCATTCCTCAACTCCGGCGTAGGCTGACGAGCTTCACCCTCGAAAGGATCGCCGGTGGGTTAAGAAACGAGCTACTGCTCGTACCCTCACCTCCCTCAACTCCGGGGCAAGCCTGACGGCTTCACCCTCGATAGTGTCGCTGGGTGGGACAAGAAACGAGCGATGGCTCACACCCTCCCCATCCTTCAACTCCGGGACAGGTTGACGAGCTTCACACTCGAAAGGATCACTGGTGGGTTAAGGAATGAGCTACGGCTCGCACCCTCCCCTCCCTCAACTACGGGGCAAGCCTGACGGCTTCGCCCTCGATAGTGTCACCGGGTGGGACAAGGAACGAGCGACGGCTCGCACCCTCACCATCTCTCAACTCCGAGGCAAGCTTACGAGCTTTGCCCTCGAAAGGTGCCAACTCCACAACATTCTGCTTCTCCTGGGCTTATCCACTTCCAAACAGAAAATTGGGGATATACACACTAAGGCAAAGAGTAGCGAACACCAACACAAACACAACAGATAAACAAGGCGAACCGCCTGAGGTATATTTCATTAAAATCAAAATTAATAAATAAACATAGTTTTTCTACAATAGGTCCGGCACTGGGCCCAAGACCGACCCTACAAATACAACTACTCCCAAGATTAAGCCGCATTGCCTCCCTTCGGAGCACCGTCCTCCTCATCCTTGTCGTCGGAGGCCACCGTCAGCTTGGAGAAGTCTATCTCCAAGGAAGAGTATAGCTTCGACAGCTGCGCTTCCACCCTTCTAAAGCCTGCCTGCATCCCTTCCTCCACGCCCTCCGCCCTCATCGACCTCATCATAGGGAGGTATTCTTCCTCCTTATATCGGCGGATGGCCCCAGCCTTCTCGGCCTCCAGATCGATCTTCCTCAGGGCTGCCACCTCCTGCTTGATCTCCCTCAGCACCGCCATCTCCCACTTCAGCGCGACGATCTTCATCCTTTGGCTTCCTTCTCCACGGAGTGATCGTTCAGAGCGGCGACCCTCCGATTCTCCTCCACCCGAAGCAGCCGCTTCCACTTCTCGGTCTCTGCCTTTTGGACCACATAATATCCCTGGAGCTGCTCTAGCTGCTGCTCCCTGCTTCGCAACCTCCCGACGACCTCTCTGAATTGGGCCTCCAATGCCCGCAGCTTGACATTGGCGACCTCAAGATCAGCCTTCTTCTTCCCATGGTTTGCCTTGAGCATATTCACGGCGGTATGGTGCTGCAAGACACCATCGATACGACCTCTTATAGGAGAAACCGGAAACATAAGTGTCCATGGGAAAAAGAAAACCGCCAGCATGAAGAAGGGAGAGCGGTAAACCTGCATACTGTGCTAGATCGCCGTGTCACAGAGGCACTCTGGACCAACCTCGGCGAGGGACGCCCGATCCTTCAGCATCAAGCTGTTCTCTACCAGGCGAGCCACGACACCAGCTTCGTCAAACACGGACTCCATGTTCCCCACTGGGTAGCTCGTCTTGAAGAGCTCCTCCTTTGGGATGGCATGGACTTCGTCCTTCGTCGCCTTGAAGCGGGCGAGCATTGGCTCGTAGCTCAAATGCCCAGGCACCCCCTGCTCCCAAGGGGGACACCCGTATGGCCAGCGCTCTATCGAAACCCGGTCGGCCCGCGCTGCGGGGGGACCCTCAGCCGCCGAGCTCCGGAGCATCATCTCTCTCATCAGTACCACAGTCGATAGAGACGCCCAGCGCCGCCTCACTGGCAACAGGGGTGGGGACGCTTGCTGCAGGCATCTCCCTCGCCCTCTTGGCATGCTCGTCCTCTCTCCCAATGACCTCCCTGGGGTCCCTCTTCTGCCCCGGCTTCCTCGCCAGCTCCTTTGTCGCCACCTTTTTTCCCTTCACTTGGGCAGAAGGCTCCTTGGCCACCGGCTCTGAGGTCGCCGGCTCCCTAGCCCTCCTCATCAACTCTTAATGCGAGAGGATCATGACCGCACATGCAAAGAGAACAGAGATCAGGGTGAGCATATATGGAGAAGGTCGTCGAGATCGTAATACCTTCGAGCCAGAAATTTTGGGCGAACTAATCACCCTTGATCAAGTTTGCGTGCTTCCTGATCGCCTCAGGGATTTCCTCCAAAGTCTTGGCGGTCTCCAGGTCTTGCCCCACCAAAGGTTTCCCCTTATTCACTGAGAGATTCAGCGTCCCCCCAGTTCGACCTCAACACTAAGTCCGTCGGCATCAGGACGAAGACAAACCTATCTCTCCATTCTCTCCCCTCGCTTGGCACCTCAAGGATGAGAGGCCAATCTCTCCTCGCAAGAACACTGTGATACACCCCCTTCTTCCTCACCCCAAAGTAGTGCTGGAAGAGCGATACGCTCGGACTTATCCCGCTGATAGTACAGAGGACGACGAAGCCAACCATTAAGCCGATGGAGTCCGGCGTTAGTTGGGAGAGAGGAAGCTCAAGGAAGTTCAGCAAGTTTAGGAGGTGGGGGTTAAGCGGGAACCACAGGCCGAGCCAGAAGGTCGTGCAGTGGACTCCAACTTCATTGTCCCTCGGCAAGCAAACCCTCTCATGGGGTTCGGGGAGGCGAACTAAGCAAGGCAGTCCAATGTAGCTGGAGCAGATCTCAGGGAGATTGATGGTGTTTGTTTTACACCGGATGGCCATGATCTCCACCGGAACCGTACCCCTGACCCTGCGGGAGCTCGATCTAAGCTCTCGCTCTCTCCTCCCAGAATATCCAGAACTCCCCTCCGCATTCGGATCGAAAGATGAAGAACCAAAAGCCATTGACAGAACAAGAAGTTACCTTGAAAGGGAAGAGATCACCGGAGCTCCGACGAAGAGATGACCGACGGCGAGAACTCTCGAGAGCAAAGAAGAGAAGAAGAGAAACCTTTTCGAATTCGAATGCGAAAGTTTTCAACCGTTCACACCTCTCCTTGTTTTATAACAGGCATCGGCCGATCTCGACCGTCGAAGGTGCACCACGTGGCAAGATCCGAGGTGGAGGCGTCACCTCAGCTTTCCCCCAGGGCCGTACGCAGCACGTGTTGAGTTCTGAGTGGTGCAGGTGCATTGATATCCCCCGCTACCAAATCGTCATGATACCTTCGGGGATTCAGTGGTCGACTCGCATGTAATGCTATAGCTGTCATCCATTGGAGTGAAGTGCGTCATCCGAGCCGATCCGGGCTTCCCATGTCGAGCTCTAATGATGGGGGCAATTGTAACGGCCCCAAGATCGGCCCGTATGATCTAGGCCCACTTGTTCAAGGCCCGAGTCTTGGCCCGCCGAATCTCCGTAATGAAGCCTAGTTCGTCGAAGCCCGCTAAGGTCTAAGGAAGCTCGCCAAGCAGAACGACAAGCTCGCCATCAGAATCAGAATGAGTCCTCTAGCAGAGTACACAAGTACACGCTAGCTCGCCCCAAACTAGCTTGGCCCAGAACAGTTCACCTGACAGGAAGCTCGCACAGACTTTGCTCACCTACCTGTTCGCCCAAGGAGGAAGACGACACGCCACTGCCAGTTTCACTACAGAAAAAGTCTGACAAAAGCACACCTGGCCGCTTCACCGCTTGACCATTTGCCGAAAGCACACACAGCCGTTTTGCTGCCAGACAGCCTGACCAAAGTGCCACCTGACATTTATGGCTCTGACCGCCTGACAAAGGCATGCCTGACACGTTCGGCCTTGATGCCAACGGTCAGATCCCTGACATCTTGATACTGCCAGCTCAGCAAAAGCAACCAACTCCAGCAGCCTATAAATACCCCCTTACCTCCCAGCGGAAAGGGGGTTGGTTAGATGAATTGGTAACAAATTCCTAACACATCTACTATCCTCCACACACTCACACCTTCATGCCCTTACAGTAGTCCACCACACAAGTGCCAATCCTTCTCTTAGATCGCTCTTCGTGTCCGACATGTTTTCCACCGTCATCTACTGACTTAAGCATCGGAGGGGCTGCGGGCTAAAAGCCGGCCCGACCTTTCTGACAAGTTGCTCCTCTTATAGGAAGTTCACCCTTGCGGTCACCGGACGAGCGACCTGTGCCATTCTTAACCAACGATCGAGCTTCCTTCATCAAACAACATGCGACTTCTCTTGACGGACGACCTCGAGATCCTCATCCTTCAATCGCCCTCTGATTGCAGTTAGAATCGCCGTCACCCCCAAACACTTGTAACCATCGTGCCCTTGGTTCCCCATGTCAATACAAATTTATTGTGGCGGATTCTACCCCGCAACAATATATATATGCTGATGCTTATTAGATGTTAGATATATTTGATGGAAAGGAGAACATCTATCAACTAATGCTAATGAGAGAAAAAAAGCAAATGAACTTGTGCGTAATTAAATGTATTAAACATGCAAATAAAAAAAATATTCAAATATAATGAAATTAGAGGTAGGTAGAGAGAGTACTTTGATATACTCTTTAGTGAAAGTCATATCCAGGATATAGGAGATAAGTTCTTGTTGAGTATTGGACTCCCCGGATTTGGTTTTGGATGATGAGCAAACATAAATAACTCATGAACTAACAATTTGTGAGCGCAGTTATGGAGATCGTCGCCAAATTCACGAGAACACTCAAGGAGACATCTCAAGACTTCTCAAAGCTCGTATTCAATGCCTAAAGCTTCGTTGAAGCTTTTGGACCATTTTGGAAGTCATGAAGATTTGATCGAAGCTCTCGAAGACCGTTCTTTAAGGTTTTATTTATAGTCTTTTAGTTTCGATCTATAGAATGTTAAGCCTTGAGTATATCTTACATTTCTATCTTCATAATGCTCATATCTTAGCTCTAGGATCTTAGTAGAAGTCCATTTTAACTTCCTCGAAGCATCGCGCTTCGATTCGGACTTTATTGTGCATGTTAGTTGGTTCAAGAAGAAGAACTGACCGACTAGATGGTGATCTAGTCGGTCGGCAAAGCTTCTTGGACCGACTAGTTTCAGTTAATCTTTTCTTGCTCAGTACTGTTTACAGTTAGTCAGTCTACGTTGACTCACCGACCGACTAGTTTGTGAACTAGTCGGTCAGTGATGCTTCTTTGACCGACTAGTTGAGCTTTACTGTACATGCCAATTTTCTCCTGAGCTACTGTTTATCGTTAGTCGGTCTAAGAACGTTTGGCGACCGACTAGTTGATAATCTAGTCGGTCAACATTTGTTCTTGGACCGACTAACTCAATTTGTATTCAGACTATTTTTTTTGACTCTTAGTCGGTCTAAGTTCACTGACCGACCGACTAGTTGTGAAACTAGTCGGTCAGACAGTCTTCTTGGACCGACTAGATTTCTAGGTCTGAAATTCACTCTGTTCTCTGTTCATCACTTAGTCGGTCCATGTTGTTTGTCTGACCGACTAGTTGATGAACTAGTCGGTCATTGTTTGTTCTTTGACCGACTAACTGCTTCAGATTTCTTTCCGTTGGGATTTGACCTAACTCGTTTTTATGGGACCCTATAAATACGAAGCTTGGTCATTTCTCTCTAGGAAAGAGCTGCCATTAAGAGATTCATTGAGATTGAAAGAGTTAGAGATTCTCACTCATTTCCAAAGCTCTCTCCCTCACAAGAAATCCATTCTCTCACTTTCTAGATCTAGAATCCATCTTGAGAGAAGTTTGTTCTTGGTGAGCCTTTCAAGCTCTAGCTTGATTCAAGTCTCCAAATCACTCCTAGGCACCCATTGCTGCTCATTTCAGTGGTGCTAGGTCTTGGTGACTTCCTCTTCCTCAAATCCCTCCTTGCACCTATTTGGTAAGAAAACTCAAGGTATAGGATTTGTGGTAAGATTGTTTATTTCATTATAAACTCATTTATATTGCTTATTGATTCTCTCGGTTGTGAGAGAAGGTTGTGATCCCGGGTTGTGGGATTCACTATTGCCATTGCATGTATGATTTGATCTTGTGAAGGTTTTTCACAAGATATCATAGTGGAAATCTTGGGTTAGGGTTTCTAACCTAAGTATCCGGAGGGGATCCGGGTGGTTGGGACGTAGGATCACCGGGAACAAGTCGGGGAGACTTGGCTGGATCCAAACCCAGTAATATTCAATTGTTAGCATTGTTAATTTTGTTATTGTCATCAATTTAAGCTTCCGCAAATTGATTTGGTAGTTGTTTGCACGATAATTAGGAATTATACTCCTTGTTATTTTTAAAGTACTATTCACCCCCCTCTAATACTTATGCAGTAGCTTGTAGGGCATTACATTTGGTATCAGAGCCAGATACTTAGCTATGTCTGCCAACGACAACAAGACCGTTCGTCCACCTGCGGATTATGGATCCTTCAGGAACCGTGAAGGAGCGTCTTCGGTCATGGAAGGACATTCCTCGACTTGGCCTCCATTCTTCAACGGCGTCAATTATGGATATTAGAAATGCAGGATGGAAACGTTCCTCCGGAGCGCCTCATTGTGGAGAATTACCATGTCGGAGTACATTGTGCCTACCGAAGAAGATTTCGACAAGTGGACTACCGCGGAGGTCGCCACGGAGATTGCAAATGCCAAAGCAATGAATGCTTTACAATGTGCATTGGAACCCGAAGATTTTAATAAGATATGCACATGTAAGAGTGCATATCAAATTTGGAATTCGCTCCTCATTTTGCATGAAGGAACGAGTCGGGTAAGAGATTCTAAACTCGTCGTAGTCAATAGAGATTACGAATTGTTTCATATGGAACAGGGAGAAAAGATGAAGGAGTATTATGCTCGCTTCATCGACATAATGAACGAGTTGGAAGCTCTTGGCAAAACCTACACCCAAAAGGAGAAGTGTTCGAAGCTTATCGAAGGACTTCCTTCTTCTTGGGAGAAACGTACCTTCGCCATCGAGGAAGGTAATGACATGAATAAGTATACCGTAGTTCAATTGATGGGTACTTTGATGTCATACGAGGTACACAAAGATAGCAAGGTGAAGTTACAAGAAAAGATGAAGTCCTATTTGAACCAAGACGTGCCTAAGAAAAAGGCGAGTGCGTTCAAGGCGGCTCCATCCACCTCTACCGATGATGAGGACTCGGAAGAAGAAATGGACATGGAATCCATTGCACTCATGGCAAAGAAGTTCAATCGCTTCTTCCGAAAGGGTAACTTCAAACAAAAATCTAAATTTACTTCTACTAACGCCTCTCCACCTTTGTGCTTTAAATGCAATAAGCCAGGACACATCAAAGCGGATTGTCCGCAAAATAAGCAAAAGGAGAAGTGGAAGGCGCCGAAGTTCGACAAGTCCAAGAAGTACAAAAAGGGGTACAAAAAGGGACTTGTCGGAGCAACATTCACCGACTCCGAGGATTCCTCAAGCGGAGAGTCGGACGATGAGAAAGTGGAGCAAGCGCACATGTGCTTCATGGCAAGAGAGGAGCATGATCAATGATCCTCCTCTTCCGATGATAGCGACAACGAAGGCAATGAGGTAACTATGGATGACCTTAGGAATGCCAATTCTCAATTATGGTCTAAGTATACTAAATTAGTAAATAGGTATACTAAAGTAAAAGATGACTTAGCTAGCATTCAAACCTCGCCTAAAACTATCATCACCAACAACGACACCGTTGTTGAAGAGTTGAAGAATGAGATTGTTAATCTCAAGACTCAACTTGAACATGTTAGCATTGAGGATCCGGAAGAACATAAGATAGCGGATTTGACTTCTCAAAACTCGACGTTGAGTATTGAGAATGAGAATCTTAAATCTCGTGTTTATGTGCTCACATCGCAAGTATCCACTTTGGATACTTCTTTGCGTTCTCTCACCGAGAAATATGAGAACACATTAGGCCGAATTAATAAATTCAATAAGGGTAAGGACCATTTGGATAAAATCCTAAGTGACTTACTTCCGGCCAATCACCACATTGGCTTGGGGTATACGATGGGAAGTTCATCCAAATCGGCCACTACTTTTGTTAGGCCAACGTCCGGTGCTTCGACGAGTGGTAGCAAACACTCTATTGGTAGTTCATCTACCAATGGTGCTTCCACCTCGTCCACACCCTCTTTCGGAAAGAAACCCACTTTGGGTGGACCTCCAAAGAAGGGGCATGCCTACATGTACACCAATACCATGCCACGTAGGAACACACGTCCTACTCCACCGGTTCACACATATGATGATTTTTATGCTACACATTCACGGGCACGTGCACACCATGTGAGACACCCTCACGCACGTGTTCCCTCACATGCATATGTTCACCCACAACATCATATGAATAATTATCCATATGCACCATTTCATCATGTTCCTTATGCCTATCCACGACATGCATCACATAGAAACCAACAACGCATGCATGCACCCAATAGGATGAAGGCTCCCAAAATATTCTCAATTTGGAGCCCAAAGGACACTACCATGAATGAAAAACAAGTTTACATGAATGACTATTTTATTAATGTAGTGGATAATATTAATTATATTGGGAAGTCTAAGTCCAATTGGACTTGGCTTCTAAAGGTTTAACCTTTGAGGACCCAATGACCTTGGGTACCATGATACGACATTTCATATCTATAGGTACTCAAGAAAAAGGAACGGAGCAACAAATTTAAATTTAGCTCCAAGAGAAATTGGATACTCGATAGCGGGTGTTCAAAACACATGACGGGCGATGCTCAATTGCTTTCTGGAGTGGTTCCCATTGCTAATGGGAACCGGGTAGTCTTTGGAGGCAACGAGAGCGGAACCATCGTCGGTGTTGGTAAAGTGGGTAACCCATCTAAACCCTTAATTAGTGATGTTTATCTAGTTAATGGTTTAAATCATAATCTTATTTCAATAAGCCAACTTTGTGACAAAGGTTACAAAGTTAGCTTTACGAAAGGATTGTGTCATATTTTGAATGATAATAATAATTTATTATTTTCCGGCACACGCCATAAAGATATTTATATTTTGGATCTTCCTAAGTCTTATGAACAATGTCTCGTTGCCAACACAAGTGAACAACACTTATGACATCGACGCTTTGGACATGTGAACTTTGGAACACTTTATAAGCTTTCAAAATTAAATTCCATTAAAGGTTTTCTGAAGCTCGTTTTTGAAAAGAAAAGTTTTTGTGATTCTTGTCAACGTGGCAAGCTTCCTAAATCTTCATTTAAACCTAAGAAAAGCATTTCTACTAAACGGCCACTAGAGCTATTACATCTAGACTTATTTGGGCCAACTAGAGTTGCTTCCTTAGGAAATGCAAGATATGGACTTGTCATCGTAGATGATTATTCGAGATTTACATGTGTATTTTTCTTATGTAATAAAAATGAAGCTTTTGAAAACTTCACAATATTTGTGAAGAAAGTACAAAATCTCATCGGAACCACCATTGTCACTATTCGTAGTGATTATGTGGGTGAATTTGAGAATGAGTCTTTCTCAAATTTTTGTGATGATCTTGGAATTACTCACACGTTTTCTTTCCCTCGCGCACCCCCTCAAAATGGTGTTGTTGAGAGGAAGAATAGAACGCTTGTGGAGTATGCTCGCACCATGCTTGATGATAGCCATCTTGGCCATCAATTTTGGGCGGAAGCGGTACACACCGCTTGCTATGTGTTTAATAGAACACTCTTGAGGCCCGGCACCAAACAAACTTGCTATGAATTGTTGTTTGGTAGATTGCCTCAAGTTAAACATTTTCGTGTTTTCGGTGCAAAATGTTTTACTAAAAACACTTATAAAAATTTGGACAAGTTTGATCCGAGATCGGATGAGGGGATATTTGTTGGGTATTCCTCACGTAGCAAAGCCTACCGGATATACAACAAAAGATCCTCTACGATCGAGGAATCACTACATGTCTCTTTTAATGAGAATTTTACTACTTCTAGAATTTCAAATGATGATGATTCTATGGATGTTTTATGTGATTCGTTTGATAATTCTAAGTCTAATGATTCAATTGATTCTATTGATACTAACCCAACTAATGAGGTTGTTGAGAATGTTCCTAGTGATCAGGGAATTCCCAAACGGCTTCATACGGTTCGTGACCACCCCCATGAGCAAGTTATTGGCAATATTCATGATAGAGTCAAAACGAGATCGCAAGTCCACCACTTCGCCAATTGTGCCTTTGCCTCATCGATAGAGCCAAAGAATATAGTTGAAGCGTGCGAAGATAGTGCTTGGATCCTTGCCATGGAGGAGGAACTCATTCAATTCGAGAGGAATGAGGTGTGGGAGCTTGTTCCTTTGCCATCGAAGAACCACACCGTCATAGGGACAAAGTGGATCTTCAAGAACAAAACCGACGAAAACCAAGTCGTCGTCCGGAACAAAGCTCGGTTAGTAGCTCAAGGCTATCGACAAGAGGAAGGTATCGATTTTGAAGAATCCTTCGCTCCGGTAGCTAGATTAGAATCAATTAGACTATTATTGTCTTTTGCATGCCATAAGGATTTTAAATTATTTCAAATGGATGTTAAAAGTGCATTTTTAAACGGAGATGTCGTTGAGGAAGTTTACGTTTCTCAACCTCCGGGCTTCATAAATGAAAAATTTCCAAATCATGTTTTTAAACTAAAGAAAGCTCTTTACGGTTTGAGACAAGCTCCTCGAGCTTGGTATGATCGCCTAAAGAATTTTCTTTTGGATTTGAATTTTAAAATGGGCGAAGCCGATTCTACTCTTTTTGTTAAGCATGCGAATAATGATATTTTATTAGTTAAAATTTATGTTGATGATATCATTTTCGGTGCTACTAACTTCACTCTTTGCGAAGAGTTTTCTAATGTGATGAAGGAACAATTTGAGATGAGCCACATGGGTGAACTCAAATATTTCTTAGGTCTCCAAATTCGCCAATTGAACGATGCAATCTTCATCCACCAAACGAAATACACGGTGGAGTTGCTAAAGCGATTTGGAATGGAGAATGCCTCCAAGAAAAAGACTCCTATGAGCACTACAACGCATCTTGATAAAGATACGGGCGAAAAAGATGTAGACATTCATCTATATCGAGGTATGATAGGTAGTTTACTTTATCTTACCGCAAGTAGGCCCGATATTATGTTTGCCGTTTGCATTTGTGCTCGTTATCAGTCTCAACCTAAGGATTCTCACTTAGTAGCGGTAAAACGTATTTTTCGCTATCTAAGTTACACTTTAGATTTTGGATTACTTTATCCGAAATCTAGCACATATGAGTTAGTCTCATATAGTGACGCTGATTATGTGGGATGCAAATTCGACAGGAAGAGTACTAGTGGCACTTGCCATTTTATAGGAAATTCCTTTGTCTCTTGGTTTTCCAAGAAGCAAAATTCGGTATCACTTTCAACCACCGAGGCGGAATACATTGCCGCTGGTGCCGCTTGTGCCCAGGTTCTTTGGATGAGACACACACTAAAGGATTTTGGTATTCTTTGTGATACTAGCCCTATCATGGTGGATAACCAAAGTGCTATTTGTCTTTCAAAGAATCCGGTGCACCATTCCCGTTCTAAACACATAGATGTCCGACACCATTTTTTAGATGATCATGTTGCTAAAAAGGACATCATTTTAGTGTACGTTGAAACCCAAAATCAAATCGCCGATATTTTCACGAAACCCCTAAAGGAGGACTCCTTTGTGCGGTTGCGTCGAGAATTGGGGATTATGGGTGAATCCGAGATATAGGATTCCTGTTTCATTCAATAATCTTGCATGCTATTATATTTCGCAATATTTCATTCATGCTAGATTTATTGGATTTTTCGGGATTTTATGTGATATTCTTGAATTTATGCTCGAATTCATATTTGAATGTCGTATTTGAGATTTCGATGTTTAATGGGGTAGTTTAGATGATTTTTGAGAGGATTATGATGTTTCGTCCAAGTGTTTTTAGGAGAAAACTTATTTGTCAATTTTTGGACTCATCTAGTCGGTCTCAGTTCTTCAACCAACCGACTAGATTCACATCTAGTCGGTCAGCTAATGAACTTAGACCGACTAGCTCTATCTCTAAACTTTTGGACTCATTTAGTTGGTATCAGTTCAATCACCAACCGACTAGATTCGTATCTAGTCGGTTAGTAAAAGAACTTAGACCGACTAATTCAAGCTATTAGGATTTCCTCTCCAGCTTAACTCCTTTAGTCGGTTCTAGTTTACTTATCGACCGACTAGATTTAGTTCTAGTCGGTCAGTATTTGAGCGTAGACCGACTAATTCTCGTTCAGGAAATCTTCGACTGGTCTCTGTTTCCACTTAGTCGGTTCAAGCTCGTTAACCGACCGACTAGATTATCATCTAGTCGGTCAGTTTTTGAACATAGACCGACTAAGTGATCAGGGGCAGTCTCGTCATTTCGTGATTTCGACCGACTTAAGTTCAATCTAATCGATTCTTTCTCATTTTAGTCGGTCTCTACTTCCCTCCAGCTCGAAAACCCCCAAACCCCCGCTCGAGTCTCTTCATCTTCCGATCAACTCCGGACATCTTCCGATCATCCGCCGCCGTCGATCACTCCTCCTAGGTATATCTCCTCCTCCTAGGTCTCGATTCCTATTCTAAGGTTTGATCTAGGTCGATTTCATCTCCTAGGGCTTGTTGATTTCGCATCTAGGGTTTGTTATTGCGTAAGTTCTTTTCGAATTCTTCAGCTGTTAGGGTTTCGTTGCTTAGGGTTGTATCGATTCATTGATCTCGTTGTGCCACGATTATGGCAAAAACGAGGATTCCTATCACTTCCTCTGGGGCATCCCCCATGAACGTAGAGCCCGCGACCGCATCGACCCCACCTAAGCGTAGGGCCAAGACCACTCGTGCCCCCTCTTCGTCTTCACCACCGTTGAAGAGGAAGAGGACTACCAAGCCCAAAGCCAAAACCCAAGCTTCCCAAGCCCAAGCTTCTACAGCCCAACCGAAACATAAACCTAGAAAGATTGTCGCTTCCTCTTCCTCTTTTCAGGACACCACCTCTGATTCTGACGCTGATTTTCGTCCTGAGGAGCAGCCTACCCATCAGGAACCCCCTCCTCCACCTCCTCCTAAGACCCGTAAGGCTAAGGGTAAAGCCCAGATGCCAGTAGGCAGTGTGGATATATCGTTGTGTCGTGACGACCCTCAGTGTCTAGCGGCATACAACCGTATAGAGCACTGCCCACTGCTATTGGAGCATTACGTTCAGTTCTCTGACTTTCTTGGCCTTGCGGATCTTTTATCCTATAGTGGACTTTTGGACTATCTTAGATTTGACCCTAAGGCGAACCCTCGTCCCTATCCTCGCCTGGTCAAGCTTTTCTATGCCAATCATACCCGGGGTCAGTATG
The DNA here is from genome assembly GCA_030789695.1 of Scilla litardierei. NCBI lineage: Eukaryota > Viridiplantae > Streptophyta > Magnoliopsida > Asparagales > Asparagaceae > Scilla > Scilla litardierei. The sequence continues at coordinate 29,944,606 of CM061131.1, read as the reverse complement.
GTGAGACCCACTCCATCGAGACTTCTGTTTTGGGGACTCCGATAGTCCTCACGGCAGAGATCTTGGGGGAGTTGATAGGATGCTCATCGTCTGGCCTCCTCCAGTCTGACATTTCTGTAGACGACATCTCCACTCTCGATCAGCCGACCCTCGCTGATATCTTCCAGGTTATCCCTCCTGCATTCATAGGCGTCCCTTCCAAATCATTCAAGCCGAATGCTTGGGTGATTAATCTTATCTTGAAATCCTGCCTATTGCCCAAGTATGGATCTTCCTCTCTTCCGTCTCAGCCTTTTCTGAAGTTGATTTACGCTCTTTTTATGGGTAGCTCGATTAACTGGGCTCGCATCATACTCGACAAGATGGATTCTTTCGAGTGTGTTCGTAAGTCTAGTAAATCGGCGCATATCCCATATCCTTGTCTTCTGACTTTGGTCTTACGTCATTTTCGCGTGCCTTTGCCTCCTGACGATGAGCGTCCCCTTGGTCCTCCACTGAACGCGACGGCCGTAAAGAAATCTCTTGCGGCACTCCGTCACGTGCAGCGGTCGACTCCTTCTGCATCCCAGGCCACACCTTCAGCTGCTGCAGCCCCTCCTCCTACCACCACACTAGATGATGTCGTTCGCTTACTTCGTCGTCACGAGTCTCGTTTGGCTCGTACCGAGGAGGTTGTGTGCCGTATGGCTAGTATGATGGGTATTCAGCTTCCTCCTCTTGTTTCTGAGGATGAGGAGATTGATGACGAGGAGATTGATGAGCTTGTCACCTCTTTAGCTCGTGGCGCTGAGGCCACTGCTGCTGCTACCTCTTCTGCTGCTGGTGCTGCCACTTCTTCCGGTGCTCCAGAGTCTTCTGCACCAGTGGATCAGACTCCTGTTGATGTTGCTGCTGCTCCTACTGATATCCCTGACCCAGTCGTGCCTGCTGATGTTCCAGCTGATACTCCTGCCGTTGAGCAAGTCATCGTTGTCTCCACTCCTGCCCCGACGATCCCTTCAGTACACACACCACTCCTTGCAGCAGAGCCTGAGTCCACTCCCTCGACTGGACCTACAGAGACTGCTGATCCTGCCACTTCCTCCTGAGCGTCTGTTTGGAGGCCTCTCCTGTGATCATTGGATGATACATCTTTTTGAGAGTGTTTTGGGTTAGGATGGAGTTTTGGCGGTGTTTTGATGTATTTTGGATTTTGGATGTCGGTGTACTTGTTGTACTTTCATTTTGATGGATGTTTGATGATGGTGTTTCGATGATTATGTTGTATCTTTTTGATGTTGATATAGATGTTGCACTTTATATGATGTAGTCGATGTATTTGTGCATGTACTCATGATATTCTAATATATATACATCGATGTTCTCTTTTACTTCGTCGTACACATTTAATATTCATTCAATGTCTATGATATGTGATATCGTCGCTCGACGATTATTAACTTGGTTAAATAGAATTAATCCTATGATTGCATAGAATTGTTTTCCATGCACAAATTTAACCAAGATAATTGAGTATTGAAGAGTACGTTTCTTTATTCAATAAGTGAATTTATATTTGGTATTTTGATGATTTTAATTTTCGTTTTACGAAAATGGACAATTTGGCACACTTTGATTCGTTTTCGACTATTTTCCTTGGTGTCAATTTGGTCCATCATCATATTCTACGACTCCCGACGTTGGATTTTCTTTATCCTTGTTGTTGTCGTTGTATGCCCCCCCATTTTTGGGTTAATGCCAAAGGGGGAGAGATAATGATAATGATTAGGGCAAATGAAAATTTAACTCAATTTCAAAGAATCTAATTTGATAAGTTAGATTCAGGGGGAGTTAAGATATATATAAGGATTTTCAAATCCGAAATTTCAAAATTCGATTCTCATTATATATCTTACTCGTCTGATTGATGCAATTAATATATATTCAATTTGGAATTAACGTGTCATCAATGCAGGGGGTGTAAGTATTTTACATTTGAATCATTATTTTTGATTATTATTTATGTTGGTTTGTCATCACCAAAAAGGGGGAGAATGTTGAGTATTGGACTCCCCGGATTTGGTTTTGGATGATGAGCAAACATAAATAATTCATGAACTAACAATTTGTGAGCGCAGTTATGGAGATCGTCGCCAAATTCACGAGAACACTCAAGGCGACATCTCAAGACTTCTCAAAGCTCGTATTCAATGCCTAAAGCTTCGTTGAAGCTTTTGGACCATTTTGGAAGTCATGAAGATTTGATCGAAGCTCTCGAAGACCGTTCTTTAAGGTTTTATTTATAGTCTTTTAGTTTCGATCTATAGAATGTTAAGCCTTGAGTATATCTTTCATTTCTATCTTCATAACGCTCATATCTTAGCTCTAGGATCTTAGTAGAAGTCCATTCTAACTTCCTCAAAGCATCGCGCTTCGATTCAGACTTTATTGTGCATGTTAGTTGGTTCAAGAATAAGAATTGACTGACTAGATGGTGATCTAGTCGGTCGGCAAAGCTTCTTGGACCGACTAGTTTCAGTTAATCTTTTCTTGCTCAGTACTGTTTACAGTTAGTCGATCTACGTTGACTCACCGACCGACTAGTTTGTGAACTAGTCGGTCAGTGATGCTTCTTTGACCGACTAGTTGAGCTTTACTGTACATGCCAATTTTCTCCTGAGCTACTGTTTATCGTTAGTCGGTCTAAGAACGTTTGGCGACCGACTAGTTGATAATCTAGTCGGTCAACATTTGTTCTTGGACCGACTAACTCAATTTGTATTCAGACTATTTGTTTTTGACTCTTAGTCGGTCTAAGTTCACTGACCGACCGACTAGTTGTGAAACTAGTTGGTCAAACAGTCTTCTTGGACCGACTAGATTTCTAGGTCTGAAATTCACTCTGTTCTCTGTTCATCACTTAGTCGGTCCATGTTGTTTGTCTGGCCGACTAGTTGATGAACTAGTCGGTCAGTGTTTGTTCTTTGACCGACTAACTGCTTCAGATTTCTTTCCGTTGGGATTTGACCTAACTCGTTTTTATGGGACCCTATAAATACGAAGCTTGGTCATTTCTCTCTAGGAAAGAGCAGCCATTAAGAGATTCATTGAGATTGAAAGAGTTAGAGATTCTCACTCATTTCCAAAGCTCTCTCCCTCACAAGAAATCCATTCTCTCACTTTCTAGATCTAGAATCCATCTTGAGAGAAGTTTGTTCTTGGTGAGCCTTTCAAGCTCTAGCTTGATTCAAGTCTCCAAATCACTCCTAGGCACCCATTGCTGCTCATTTCAGTGGTGCTAGGTCTTGGTGACTTCCTCTTCCTCAAATCCCTCCTTGCACCTATTTGGTAAGAAAACTCAAGGTATAGGATTTGTGGTAAGATTGTTTATTTCATTATAAACTCATTTATATTGCTTATTAATTCTCTCGGTTGTGAGAGAAGGTTGTGATCTCGGGTTGTGGGATTCACTATTGCCATTGCATGTATGATTTGATCTTGTGAAGGTTTTTCACAAGATATCATAGTGGAAATCTTGGGTTAGGGTTTCTAACCTAAGTATCCGGAGGGGATCCGGGTGGTTGGGACGTAGGATCACCAGGAACAAGTCGGGGAGACTGTAACGACTGCTTTTCATGTATCTGGATTTTATGTATTATAATATATGTTTGGTGGATTTTCTCCTCTTGTGTGGTTTTCGCCTCTGTAGTTTTCATTTTCGATCGATTCGTCGTATTTTCTCGCTTCTTTCTTAGGATTGTCGATTTCGAAGTTTGTCACTCGTGACGGGCTTCATAACGGTCGTATCTAACTATTAGATCAAGCCTAGGAGTCTTAGGAATCGATCCCGGGGCCCCGCGCTCCGTATCGGTACTTTCTGTGCTCATTAGCCGGTGTAAGAAGGGCCACCGACCGACTAGATGACGATCCAGTCGGTCGGTAATCCTTCTTGGACCGACTAGTTAGCTTTCTAAATTTCTCAGGAGTTACTGTTTATCGTTAGTCGGTCTAAGAACGTTGGTTGACCGACTAGGTTGCAAACTAGTCGGTCAGCAATGCTTCTTGAACCGACTAACTCATCAAATTATTTTTGTATCAGTTACTGTTTACTCTTAGTCGGTCTAAGAACGTTCATCGACCGACTAGTTGCCAAACTAGTCGGTCAGTATTTGTTCATGGACCGACTAACTCTAGAATCCTAATTTCACCTGTAGCTACTGTTTACACTTAGTCGGTCTGCGTTGGTCGACCGACCGACTAGTTGTCAAACTAGTCGGTCAGTGGTTGTTCTTTGACCGACTAACTAGTGCTGTAAACCCTAGTTTTGCCCTAGCCACCAGCCTAGCCTATAAATACCCAACCCAAACGTTTTCTTCCCCTCCAACTCGACCCTAAACCCTAAAATCGCCCCCATTGATCCACCACCTTCCTCCAAGCTCCATTGCTTCATTCCAAGCCCTAAATCCATCATCCAAACCATCCATCTACCCTATCTACCTCTCATCTTCCCCAAAATCTCACCAAAACCCATCAAATCCCCAAAATCCCCCAAAACCCTAGTTTCCCCAAACTTCTCCAATCTTTTCCAGATCTGATCCTAGGGTTCCCCGAAGTGTTTCTTCCGCCTCCTCTCGGTAAGAAATCGATTCACCGATGTTTTCCTAACCTATTGTAATTTTTATGAAACCCTAATAAAATATTTGTGTTTTGATGATTGTTCCCCATAACAGCGATTCCCCGTAGGCTAGCATCCGCGGAAACGAACTTTCGAAACCGTCAACCCCGGTGATAGGCAAGTGAAACTTGCATCTCTTAATTTAGGCCGCGTCTTAGGCCATTTACCTTGCTTTAGCGTAAAAGAGACTAAACGGTGAAAGGATAGCCGTTTAGACGCATTTGACCTAGCTTGACAACGAAGCTTGGTCCGTCACCCTCATCATGCTAGTATGTCACGTTTAATTTCAATTAACGGTACGCAATCATTTGTTCATGTCATTGCATAGTGATTAATTATTGTGATTGTGTAGCACACGCTACAATGTTATATTCCTGGCTCGTGTTCCAGAAGCGAGCCATGTAGTTGGAAACCCCAACGCTCGGATACCGGCTAGGTGCACCCCTATGCCAAATACACTTCCTGGCTCGTGTTCCAGAAGCGAGCTTAGTGAGTTGGTAACCCCAACTGCTCGACACATATGGGTGGGGTAAGAGATAAGCGGACTGAGCCCCGAGTTGGCCTGATCCGCCACTCCGGCCAGCAGGTGGACTCTCTTTAGTGCACAAGTGATTAATAGTGATAGAGATAAGCGGACTGAGCCCCGAGTTGGCCAGCAGGTGGACCCTCTATGCACTAAGTGATAAGTGATAAGTGATAAGTGATAAGTGTTAAATGATAAGTGATTAGTGATTTGGTAGCTTTTGCTACATTGTGCATGCTTGTCTCTTTTAAACTGTTGCATCATACTTAACTGCCATGTCATCGCTTAATGTTACACATGCTAGGCTGTTAGTCACTTTCAGTTTCCTTGCTCAAGTCTTTTTGACTTGCTGACATGTGCCCCTTTCTCTTTTGGGTGACGCATGTTAGACCCTGAGCCTGAGTTGCTTGCTGAGGGTGAGTTGTTTGCGGACGCCGAGCTTGCGCCCGTGTTGGGCGAGGACTTTGTGGACACCGGGGACCAGCCCTAGTGCCTTCGAGTGTTTTACTTTTGTTAGATAGTTGTTTTGTTATCGGTGCGTAGCACCCATACTTCGTTATGTCGTAGTTCTTTTGCTTGGCCTTGTTCTGGGCCTTTAGACTCTTTCTTTTAGCCTGGTGGCTTTTCTGTGATGTTGAATATTTTGTGGACAAACTTTGGGATTGGTATTTCATATCCGTCTCATGCTATTATTATTATTGTTGTTGTTTCGATTGCAATTACAGGGACCTGCTTATACTAATTACGCTTATCGGGCGTGTAGCTTCACAGCTCCACGCTCGAGCGGACCTTCTCACGCCTCGCCTCCATTTTCGGGAAGCGGGTCGTGACAGGTTTTAGTGGTGGCCCATGCAGGTCCATCTGTAACTGTAAATATCGGGATAACGATAATAATGCAAGATTGTCCAACAAATAATTTCGACATCTGAGCCCTAAGCTATGAGTCTAATTGTTTTGTTTTCTGCGTCATTAGATGGCAGGAAGGCGAATCACCCGTGGGGGTGGTAGTGGTGCGCTCCCTCATGACGAGGAGCCTGAGCGGGAGCCCACTAATGGGGAGATGATGAGGATGATGTTGCAGATGATGCAGGTTCAGCAGGGCGTGCTGCTGCAGGTGCAGAATGCTCCGGTGGCTCGAGCTGCTCGGGTGGTGGAAGCCCCTCGCCCTGAGCCCGGGGCGAAGCAGTTCAGAGAGCTGGGTCCTGCGTATTTTGATGGAACCGAAGGTCCTCTAGCTGCTGATGAATGGATGAGAAATATCGAGGACAACCTGAAGATGTCCAAGGTCAACGAAGTTAGTTGGGTTGACTTGGCGAAGCGCCATCTGAAGGATAACGCCAGAAATTGGTGGGATGCTGAGGAAAAGATGTTGGAGGAGCCGATCGTCTGGGCTACCTTCAAGGCCAGATTTAATGGTGAGTTCTTCCCGAAGGCTGCCAGGGAAGAGATGCTGCAGCGTTTTATCGATTTGAAGCAGGGAAACTCGTCGGTGGATCAGTACCACCAGGACTTCATGAGGCTTAGTCGGTTTGCACCAAAGATGGTGCAGGACGCTGAGGAGCGAGCTCAGAGGTTCCTTCAGGGACTTGCCTCGGAGCTCCAGAGTTTTGTGACCTCCTATGACCGGGAGTCATATCAGAAGGTTCTAGTAGCAGCTAAGAGGCAGGAGCTGCTCGTGAACCAGAGGAGGGGGTCTATCGTTGGCGCTGGGAAGAGGCCTATGGAGCAGGCGAGAACTGTGGTTCGACCTGGATTCAGGCCGAACCAGCCTGTTCAGTTCAAGAGGCCAGGAGGGCCTGTTCGGAAGGTTTGCCATTTCTGTGGCAGGGAAGGTCATATCAAGGAATCATGTAGGAAGTTCTTGGGGCAATGTATCGCCTGTGGAGATCCCGCCCATGCTATCAGGGAGTGCCCGAGGTTGAAGCGACCTTGGGGGACACCTATTGCTGCCCCGCCGTTGCAGCAGAGAGCTCCGGTGCCCGCTGGTCGTGGGGTGCCCCTCGTCCCGCAGAGGCAGGCTTTTGAGCGGGCTGCTCCGCCGAGGAGGCAGGCATTTCTGATGACCGAGGAGGAGATCTCGACCATGGATGAGGTCATTGCAGGTAACTTTCGATTTAGATTGTTCCTTCCTTAATTAATTGATTGTTAAATTATGTTGGTTGCTTGTGTATGAATGTTGCTAGAGTAAGATTTGATTGATTAGACTGTTTGTTAGGTGTGGTTTTGGTTTGCACGTTCCCCGCCCGAGTCCTCTTTGACTCTGGTGCATCGATGTGCATTTTGGCCCAGAGCTTCGTGGAGAAGCATTCCTTGTCGACATCCCCTCTCTCCAAGAGTTGGAATATCGTTACAGGGAATGGAATAGTCACGGTGCATCGTGGGTGCAGTCCTTGCTCTGTGGTGGTTTGTGGACATGAGCTTTATGCTGATTTTATTGTCCACAACATCACCAACTACGATGCGGTCTTTGGGATGGATTGGCTTGCGAGCTTCTATGCTACGATTGACTGTCGAAGGAAGAAGGTGGTGTTCGAGATTCCCGGACATCCAGTGTTTGAGTTCAGTCGTGGTAGCAGTTCGCTTGGTCCTGTCAGATTTCGAGCCAGGCCGGTGGAGGCGGTGGCTATGCAGATGGAGCTGGAGTGGCCAGCTGTGGTGCGAGATTTTGGCGACGTCTTCCCCGAGGAGATGTCTGGTTTGCCGCCTGATCGAGCTTTGGAATTTTCTATCGATCTTGTTCCAGGTGCGCAGCCGATTTCGAAGGCGCCTTATCGTATGGCACCTGCAGAATTGGAAGAGTTGCGGAAGCAGTTGGATGAGCTGTTGCAGAAGGGTTATATTAATCCTAGTGTGTCTCCGTGGGGAGCACCGGTGTTGCTGGTAAAGAAGAAGGATGGTACGCGTCGCATGTGCGTGGACTATCGGGAGTTGAATGCGGTGACCATTAAGAATAAATACCCGTTGCCTCGCATTGATGATATTTTTGATCAGCTTGGAGATTTTGAGGAAGCATCGTTTGTATGCTAAGTTTTCGAAGTGCGAGTTTTGGCTGGATAGAGTTGCTTTTCTGGGGCATGTGGTGTCTGGAGGTGGTATTTCCGTGGATCCCGAGAAGATTAGGGCCATCAGGGAGTGGCCTGTTCCGTCGTCTGCGTCTGAGATTCGGAGTTTTCTCGGACTTGCTGGTTATTATCGGCGATTCATTAAGGACTTTTCTCGTATTGCTGAGCCGATGACCAGGTTGACGCGGAAGGATGTTGCTTATGTTTGGTCGGGTGATTGTGAGAGTGCTTTTGGTGTTCTGAAGGAGAGGTTGACGACTGCCCCTATTTTGGTTGTGCCTGATCGCAGCGGTGGATTTGAGATCTTTTGCGATGCTTCCGGCAAGGGTCTCGGTTGTGTGTTGCATCAGCATGGGCATGTTGTGGCGTATGCGTCTCGTCAGCTTAAGGTTCATGAGAAGAATTATCCGACGCATGATTTGGAGTTGGCTGCCGTTGTGTTTGCTCTTAAGATTTGGAGGCACTTCTTGCTGAGTGAGAAAGTGAAGATTTTCACCGATCACAAAAGCTTGAAGTATATTTTCACTCAGAAGGAGCTCAACATGCGACAGCGTCGATGGTTGGAGCTTATGGCGGATTATGATATTGATTTGCAGTATCACCCTGGCAAGGTGAATGTGGTTCCAGATGCTTTGAGTAGGCTGCCAGCGGTGATGATTTTGACCTCGCAGTGGAGATTGCAGCAGGATTTTTGCGAGTCTGGAGTGGAAATTGTCCTTCCTGGGGAGGCTTCTTCGTTGATGTACATGCAGGTACAGTCGACGATCGTGGATCGGATTAAGACTGGCCAGGCAGAGGATCCGAAGCTGGTGAGGATTCGGGAGATGGTGGAAGCCGGTCTACGGACTGACTTTTTGATTCATGCGGACGGCTCGCTGAGGTTTGGAGCCAGGTTGTGTGTGCCGGCTGGGGATATTAGAGAGGAGTTGATGGTGGAGGCACACAGTTCGCCGTATTCTGTGCATCCTGGTGGCACCAAGATGTACCAGGATCTTCGTCTGAATTATTGGTGGCATGGCATGAAGAGGAGTGTGGCTCGGAGTGTAGCCAAGTGTTTGGTTTGCCAGCAAGTGAAGGCGGAGCATCAGCGTACGGCCGGGTTGCTACAACCGCTTCCGATTCCGGAGTGGAAGTGGCAGCACATCACTATGGATTTCGTGACTGGACTACCTCGGAGTCCGAAGCAGAATGACGCGATTTGGGTGATCGTGGATCGGTTGACCAAATCTGCGCACTTCATTCCGTTCCGAGTGGGACAGTCCACGGAGGTGCTAGCGAGGAGATATATGGAGGAAGTCGTGCGACTTCATGGAGTCCCCGTGAGTATCGTGTCGGACAGAGACACGAGGTTCACATCTCAGTTTTGGCAGAGTTTGCAGAAGAGTTTGGGTACGCGTCTGAGTTTCAGCACGGCGTACCATCCGCAGACGGATTGCCAGTCCGAGAGGACGATCCAGATTTTGGAAGACATGCTGAGGGCGTGCATGTTGGATTTCAAGGGTTCGTGGGAGGACCATCTACACTTGGTGGAGTTCTCTTACAACAACAGTTTCCAGGCGAGTATTGGCATGGCGCCTTTCGCCGCTCTTTATGGGAGAAAATGTCGATCGCCATTGAGTTGGGATGACGTTGGTGATCGGGAGTTGTTGGGACCTGAGATGATCGTGGAGGCCGTGGATATCGTCAGGAATATTCGGGAGAGGTTGAGAATTGCTCAGGACCGTTTTAAGCATTGGGCGGATGCTAAACGTCGTTCTTTGGAGTTTCAGCCGGGTGACCATGTGTTTTTGAAGATTTCCCCGAATCGTGGTGTGATTCGTTTTGGGAAGCGTGGAAAGTTGAGCCCGCGATACATTGGACCGTTTGACGTTTTGGAGAGGGTTGGCGAGGTAGCTTATCGCTTGGCCTTGCCGCCGTCTTTGGAAGGAGTTCACAATGTTTTCCATGTGTCGCAGCTTCGTCGATACATTAGCGATCCGTCTCATGCGGTGGATTTTTCGGAGATTACCGTTCGCCCCGATATGACGTATGACCAGCATCCAGTGCAGATTCTGGACAGGCGTCAGAAATCGCTTCGGAACAAGATTGTTAATCTTGTGAGGGTGATGTGGCGACACGGTTCACCTGGAGAGTCTACTTGGGAGAATGAGGATGAGATGCGAGAGCGTTTTCCACTTTTGTTTCCGGACTCGTGAGTTTTGGAAATTCCGAGGACGGAATTTTTCTTAAGTTGGGGAGGATGTAACGACTGCTTTTCATGTATCTGGATTTTATGTATTATAATATATGTTTTGGTGGATTTTCTCCTCTTGTGTGGTTTTCGCCTCTGTAGTTTTCATTTTCGATCGATTCGTCGTATTTTCTCGCTTCTTTCTTAGGATTGTCGATTTCGAAGTTTGTCACTCGTGACGGGCTTCATAACGGTCGTATCTAACTATTAGATCAAGCCTAGGAGTCTTAGGAATCGATCCCGGGGCCCCGCGCTCCGTATCGGTACTTTCTGTGCTCATTAGCCGGTGTAAGAAGGGCCACCGACCGACTAGATGACGATCCAGTCGGTCGGTAATCCTTCTTGGACCGACTAGTTAGCTTTCTAAATTTCTCAGGAGTTACTGTTTATCGTTAGTCGGTCTAAGAACGTTGGTTGACCGACTAGGTTGCAAACTAGTCGGTCAGCAATGCTTCTTGAACCGACTAACTCATCAAATTATTTTTGTATCAGTTACTGTTTACTCTTAGTCGGTCTAAGAACGTTCATCGACCGACTAGTTGCCAAACTAGTCGGTCAGTATTTGTTCATGGACCGACTAACTCTAGAATCCTAATTTCACCTGTAGCTACTGTTTACACTTAGTCGGTCTGCGTTGGTCGACCGACCGACTAGTTGTCAAACTAGTCGGTCAGTGGTTGTTCTTTGACCGACTAACTAGTGCTGTAAACCCTAGTTTTGCCCTAGCCGCCAGCCTAGCCTATAAATACCCAACCCAAACGTTTTCTTCCCCTCCAACTCGACCCTAAACCCTAAAATCGCCCCCATTGATCCACCACCTTCCTCCAAGCTCCATTGCTTCATTCCAAGCCCTAAATCCATCATCCAAACCATCCATCTACCCTATCTACCTCTCATCTTCCCCAAAATCTCACCAAAACCCATCAAATCCCCAAAATCCCCCAAAACCCTAGTTTCCCCAAACTTCTCCAATCTTTTCCAGATCTGATCCTAGGGTTCCCCGAAGTGTTTCTTCCGCCTCCTCTCGGTAAGAAATCGATTCACCGATGTTTTCCTAACCTATTGTAATTTTTATGAAACCCTAATAAAATATTTGTGTTTTGATGATTGTTCCCCATAACAGCGATTCCCCGTAGGCTAGCATCCGCGGAAACGAACTTTCGAAACCGTCAACCCCGGTGATAGGCAAGTGAAACTTGCATCTCTTAATTTAGGCCGCGTCTTAGGCCATTTACCTTGCTTTAGCGTAAAAGAGACTAAACGGTGAAAGGATAGCCGTTTAGACGCATTTGACCTAGCTTGACAACGAAGCTTGGTCCGTCACCCTCATCATGCTAGTATGTCACGTTTAATTTCAATTAACGGTACGCAATCATTTGTTCATGTCATTGCATAGTGATTAATTATTGTGATTGTGTAGCACACGCTACAATGTTATATTCCTGGCTCGTGTTCCAGAAGCGAGCCATGTAGTTGGAAACCCCAACGCTCGGATACCGGCTAGGTGCACCCCTATGCCAAATACACTTCCTGGCTCGTGTTCCAGAAGCGAGCTTAGTGAGTTGGTAACCCCAACTGCTCGACACATATGGGTGGGGTAAGAGATAAGCGGACTGAGCCCCGAGTTGGCCTGATCCGCCACTCCGGCCAGCAGGTGGACTCTCTTTAGTGCACAAGTGATTAATAGTGATAGAGATAAGCGGACTGAGCCCCGAGTTGGCCAGCAGGTGGACCCTCTATGCACTAAGTGATAAGTGATAAGTGATAAGTGATAAGTGTTAAATGATAAGTGATTAGTGATTTGGTAGCTTTTGCTACATTGTGCATGCTTGTCTCTTTTAAACTGTTGCATCATACTTAACTGCCATGTCATCGCTTAATGTTACACATGCTAGGCTGTTAGTCACTTTCAGTTTCCTTGCTCAAGTCTTTTTGACTTGCTGACATGTGCCCCTTTCTCTTTTGGGTGACGCATGTTAGACCCTGAGCCTGAGTTGCTTGCTGAGGGTGAGTTGTTTGCGGACGCCGAGCTTGCGCCCGTGTTGGGCGAGGACTTTGTGGACACCGGGGACCAGCCCTAGTGCCTTCGAGTGTTTTACTTTTGTTAGATAGTTGTTTTGTTATCGGTGCGTAGCACCCATACTTCGTTATGTCGTAGTTCTTTTGCTTGGCCTTGTTCTGGGCCTTTAGACTCTTTCTTTTAGCCTGGTGGCTTTTCTGTGATGTTGAATATTTTGTGGACAAACTTTGGGATTGGTATTTCATATCCGTCTCATGCTATTATTATTATTGTTGTTGTTTCGATTGCAATTACAGGGACCTGCTTATACTAATTACGCTTATCGGGCGTGTAGCTTCACAGCTCCACGCTCGAGCGGACCTTCTCACGCCTCGCCTCCATTTTCGGGAAGCGGGTCGTGACAGAGACTTGGGTGGATCCGAACCCAGTAATATTCAATTGTTAGCATTGTTAATTTTGTTGTTGTCATCAATTTAAGCTTCCGCAAATTGATTTGTTTGTTGTTTGCACGATAATTAGGAATTATACTTCTTGTTATTTTTAAAGTACTATTCACCCCCCTTAGTACTTGTGCAGTAGCTTGTAGGGCATTACAGTTCTCACGAAAGAGTAGAATCATTCTTTTATGCATAAAATTAGAGTATATGAGGTAACAGAAGCTTTAAAGAGAATGAAACCAAGAAAAATGTGTGGACCGGATGAGATTCCTATTGAGAGGTAAAAAATACATAGGAGATTAGCCGTTATATGGTTGGTAAACCTATTTAACAAAATTTGATAATAAAATAGATTACTATTAAAGAAGTGGATAAGTAACACTTTGGTACCTTCTATCATGGAATCAAGTTAACTTGTCATATCATAAAAATGTGAAAGAGGGCGATTGAATTTAGTATCTAAGAAAGAGTATCATCATATTACAAAATTAATTTGATTTTATGCCAGGATGTTGATAACAAATTCAATTCATCTCATCAAGCAGATGTTGGAGCAACATAAAGTAAGGAAGAGAGATTTTTATATGATCTTTATTGATCTGTAAAAGCCTACGATAGAATCACTAGAGAGGTTTTATGGTGGCCTTAGTAAAAAAGTATCTCTGTAAAGAATATTACTTTAATTCAAAACATGTATCAAGAATTAGTCACTAATGTAAAGACTTGTGGATGATTAACCGATAAATTTCTGATATATTATTCTACATCAATGCTTAGCTCTGAGTCATTTCCTCTTTACTGTAATGATATATCGGCTCATTAAGTATTTTCAAGATGAGTTACATTGGTGTATGTTATTTGCAGACGATATTGTTTTGATATATAGGACCCGAAGTGGTATAAATATAAAGTTAGATTTATAGAAGTGGATATTAGAGACTCGCGGTTTTAGACTTAGTAGGAACAATACCGAGTATATAGAATGTACGTTTAGTAGAACGAGAATAAAGATCATAGTATGGTGAGCTGGTGGGGGACAATGTATCGATAAATAAGTGATTTAAGTATCTCGAGTTGATTATCCAAGAGGATGTATAGTTAAGGGAAATATTACTCATAAAATTAAAGTAGGATGGTTGAAGTGGAGAGCCATAACATGAGTGTTATGAAATTAAAATGTACCACGATGGTTAAGTGGTAAATTTTATAAGACTACAATTAGACCCGTTTTGGTATATGGTACATAATGTTGGGCTAACACTAAGAAACATCAACTACATAGTTTAAATATGACAAAGATGTAAATGTTGTGATGGATATGGGAAAACAGTAGAAAAGATTAAATAAGAAATAAGGATATTCAAGCAAATGTATGTATGATCCATATAGAGGATAAGATGAGAGAACATCGTTTAAGATAGTTTGGTTATAAATGCTGTTAGAAAAAGAAAAACAGAACATATGAATCTTGAGATAAAAAAAGAGAGGTAGAACGAAGAAGATATGGTTGGAAGTGATAAGAAGGGATATGAAAGATCGGGTTTTGTTAGCTTTCTATGCGTGGAAAAAGAGTATCCGGCATCACGATCCATCATGATCACGATCCGACATTCTTTCTATTGAGTCCATGACGGTGGTGATGATGTAAGAAGACTCTGAACCTGGATTATTCATAAATTTGATGCCGGAATGTTTTTTGAACTGACATTAAACTGTCATTCTTTCAAGCATGTTTCTTGTATGATATGGCATTAAGGTATCCTACTTGTATATGCTTGTGTTTTAGTTGTGGCTGAAACTCAGCACCGATTGGCAGCTTGAACTTTTGAGATAACCCGACCATATCAGTGAGGATTGTATTTGTTTTCCTCTAATACTTTCCATGCAACTGCATGCTAAATCTCAACATTTTATTATGGCTTATTGACCTTCATATTCCGACATATTTATGCATTCTGCTGGATGCATTTTGTTGGACATTTAGTGGAGTCAGAGGCCAGGTGAGAGAACTATACTTCTCTCAGCTATGGTCCAGTGCTTCCCTTTCATTTGGGTCTTTAAGCATATGACAGATGATCAAGCTTTCTATGTTTCCTAACTGGCATTCTGTTTTGCGACCGAGGTTGCCCTGAAACACTACCAACTTAGAGATAGTACTTGGTGATCAATTTATCCATGAGTATATTGATGGTAAAAAATTGGACTATACAATGATGTTCAAAACTGTGTATGATCGATCGTTCCGTTTTGGGAAATATCTTCGATGTTATTTTTCCGGGTTTAAACACCTTGGGCTTGGGCTCCACTTTGGTAAGATATTGTCCGCTCTGGGGCCGCACCGGCACCCGCACGGTTTTAAACACGGGGCTTTCCTCCAAAAGGCCTCTCACCAATTGAATTTTCAAGCCACTATTTAAACCCCCCCCCCCCCCCCCCCCCCCCCCCCCCCCCCCCCCCCCCGGATCTCCCCCAGTTAGCCGATGTGGGACTATTTCGAAAATCCCAACAATCCTCCCCTCGAACTAGGACCACTTCATGAGCCTCCCCTCGAACGATCATCCAAACCGCTGTCCTAACTGAGCTCCAAGCAAGCGAAGTCCATTCTGGCTGCCTCCTCATGAGCTAGGGAGGTCCATCCTTCTGATGGCGTTGAGCCACATCCGCTTGCAACACGCTCCTCCATACTGCTGAGAGTTTCCCTCCATCAGCGACAGGCCGTGCCCGAGCTCTCTCCGCTCGGCACATGAGTCCGCTTCGCCCTGAGCATTGCGGACTCCCACTGCATAATCCAACAGTGTGTGTCGGCACATCCAACTGCATAATCCAACAGTGGATCCGACTTGGGCTCGCCACGGTGGGCATCAACTCTGCTCGGCATCTGGAGCACTCTGTCCTTCTGTTCGGAAAAGCCGAGCTCCGCACTACTCAGAAACATGCCGACTCCCATAAGCCGGCACCAGAGGATCAAACACTTCGGCACACATGGGTCCGGCTCTGATACCATGTTATTTTTCCGGGTTTAAACACATTGGGCTTGGGCTCCACTTTGGTAAGATATTGTCCGCTCTGGGGCCGCACCGGCACCCGCACGGTTTTAAACACGGGGCTTTCCCCCAAAAGGCCTCTCACCAATTGAATTTTAAAGCCACTATTTAAACCCCCTGATCACTTTGTCCGATGTGGGACCATTCGAAATCCTAACATTCGACTCTATCAAGGTGCAGTGGCCTTCGAAATTTCTTGGTAGCCACTGTTTTTGACGAATCACATGGCTTCTTGGTCATATTACTTCTTGGGCTGAGGTAACCACTAGCCTTATCTTTCTTACTGTGGAACTTGCGTCTCTGGGAAAATGAGCATGGTCCCAGCAGACCACGTGGGAAAGCTGTTCATCTCTCCTGCGTCTAGAGAAAGAGTTCAACCCCTACGAAGTGTGTACCTATTTCGTGTGCATTTGCACGCACACAAAAGATCAAAGAAACAACCTTTCTCAAAGTATTGCAGTGTATTCTTCCAATGAATATCAGCGCAATAGAATAATTAAGGTTGCTTCTGTGCTGAAAGTAGGGTTTTGAAGACGTTGTGATCCAAGGGGTTCCATGAAGTTCCAGGGCTATATAATATTCATGGTTAGCGTATAACATGTGATGGTTTTTGGTATTGGAGCTCGTTAGTGCAGTCAAGTCTTGTCTAAGCCTCTACCACCAATGGAGGTCTAGAGCCCATGAGTGTCCCTGAACTTGGGGTTAACCTCACTGATTATGACTGTATGTGCGTAGGTCACACGTGTCAGCGCGACAGCATGCGGTCATGCTGGCACGACCGCGTCGCGACACTTGTACAGCTGACTGAGGGTGGAACTGTAAATTGGGGTCTTGGGGGGGGAGATACTGTTCCCCACTGGAGATTGCTGGCTGGAATTTGGTTGGCTGGAGGGCTTGGGAGGCAGGTGTGGCTGTAAGCTGTTCACATGCGTGATGAAAAGTTCTTGGTGCCCACTGAACCCATCCCAACATTTAGAGCCAAGGGCTAGAAGCCAGAACGCAGCTCAATCATTCAATGGTGGAGTCATTTCGTCCCTTGATTCATGATTTGCCCATTAGGCTAATGTTCCGTTTGTAACAGTTGATTACAGTAAAAAAATAGTAGGCAACAGTCCGAATGGTCTGATGGTGTTGGCCTTGACCGTTGCCCGAAGTGTGCAGCTCGGCCGGCCGGTCCGGTCGGCGAGGGACAGACTGCGTGCCTAGGCCTGCATCCGATTGGACTAGGACCCTCATGGCCTCACCCCGTCACAAACTTCTAGTCTGACTTTTTGCCCACTTTGTCACCTGCGATGGATGCTACGAGTTTGTTTTGTGTTCGTAGGGGAGTAGGCGTTTGATTGTGGACTGCACAGTGAGGCACATTCAGAGTATCAGTCCAAGCAGTTTCCAGTAACTCGTGTGGCTACGACCACAGATTAGCGTTTGTACTTCTACTGGGGACTGACCATGATCTTTAGCGATATATGTTGCGAAGAATATGCTCAAACAACCAGTCTTCTAGAGATACGGAGATGCAGTGCATGTTACAGATCATGTGGACTCGTTTCTGGGGAAATGCTGTGAGAAAACTCGCGAGGGAAATCTTGATTTCATATTTAGCTGATGTTTCCATTTTGAGTATAGATAGACATCAAGTTTAGGATATTATTCAGTTATTGGCCACTCAAAATATTTGTTTTCTTTGTGAAGGACTATGGGATTATCGCTATTGGCTTCCTGTAAGGAGCATGCATTGCTCTGTAAATCAATATCAGTCTAAGTTTCAGTATGTCCAAATTATATAGTTTAAACGAAATAATCATAAATTACTGGTAGACATGTGTAGATCAACATTTTAAACTCCTTGCTGGCTGTCAACTTTGTGTCAGGCTTTCAGCTATCCCAAAAACCTTTCTTCTGGAACTTTTGAGATTAAGAAATTAAGCAAGTCATGTCTCGCTGAAAGCCACGTAGTCATGCTGGAAGCTGCCCCACCAATGGGCGGCCAGGATCGGGATTCACGTGCGGGGGTCATGTCATGCAGCTCATGATTTGATTTGTTGGCCTTTGAGAAAGTACCCATTTGCAAATATCCAAGGGAAATACGCAAGTTACTAGACATTCTCTTGACACTGCACTCCCCTCCAAAACTAGGAGAATGGTGGTAGAAAAGTGACGCTACCGAGAAAAAAGTAGGCCACTAATGGACAGGCGCGACCTTGAAAAGCTACTGGGTAAGAGACTGAAATGAAGGATAATATGTGAAGGATTACACAATCATATGCAAGGGTTTTCTTTGAAGCAGGGATACGTTTCGTTTTGAGAAAGGATTGGAATCCAAATAGCCCATCTGTGGCTTAGCTCGAGCTCATACCGATACCGAATTTATATATTCACAATCATGAACTGAGGAAATTGCTGGACCTCCCAAGAAAATATCTGCTTTCCATCCATCTTTTTTCTCACATGTTTCTTGCATCAAAATTATAACCATGATGGTAATATTAGCTACGGTAGCGGGCAGATATGGAGCAATACCCTCTCCATACTTGATCAGCAACACTAGGGGCCTACAAAGGAATGAACAAATGTGCCCTGTTTGTCTGGAGCTGATAGGCTTGTTTAGCATTGCCTTGTAGCTGTTGGATGAAAATCGTTATCATATTCTTGTGTGACATGGGTCCTATGTGTTGGTCTCCCTACCACATCGATGGAGAACGGCGGCGAAACGGTCCCAACGCCCAACACTGAGGATCTTGCAATCGAGAGAATTAGCACCAACCAACCGATTCCCTCAAGGATCTTGCAATCGAACAATGCAAGCACATGATAACATACGAAAGTAAAGAAGTCAAAGAAGCACAACAAGATGCACACGCGTTTAACCTAGTTCTGTCCCTTAGGTGCCTATGTCCAGCAATCCGACGCAAATGGGTCCCCTATGATCAAGGATGCAAATACACCGACTCATGTTCTTCCTTTCCATTACAAGAGATGTGGCAATAAGCAAGACAATCTAATATTTACTAAAATATCCTTTTGGGGGAGAAGGGTGGATTGTTAGTGTGGACGATTTAGAAGAAATAATTGGGGGTATGTATGGACAGGTTTCATTTGTATACTTGGTAGAATTTGACATATATTAACCAAACCTTTTGCATGGGCTCGTCGTGCATTTGTATGTCTGGAGAGGCTTACTTGTCTTATAGTTTAGCTGCTTTATTTGTCTTTGGTTTCATCGCTTGTTGCTTTGTGTGGTTTAATAATACCGCTTATCCTAGTGAGTTTTGCGGACCCATCAGACCAGAAGCTTCGCAAGCTCAAGCATTTACTTTTCTAGTTAGAGACCAATGTCTTGGGGCCAACGTGGGATCGAATGGTCCAATGTTTTGACATGTGCCCAAGGAAGGCATTTTAGCCTTGCTGGTACAACCTTTCTGGCCCGGTCTGAGGAGGCTTTTGAAGCTAAATCTCTCCTCAAGCCCGCACAATCTCTGACTCAAGTGGGAATCCTTGATAACAGAGCTCCTACAACAAATAGGTCTCCTCAAAGGACTCAATCTCACTCTTTATGTAGATCAATACTTAGTAATAGAGTGGATACTCCCAAAGAGACTCAAGAATCTCACACTAGAAGGAAAGGAAGAAACAACTCACTTCGATCTCGCAAAGCTCTTGGTTCTCTTCAAAACCGAGTTTTCATGAACTCCAAAGTGAACTCCCAGACTTCTCTCTTTGGCCTCTCCAATATCTCCAAGCCTCATCTTAGCTTTGCCCCAAATCCCCCTCTTATAGGGTTGGACGCACCCAAGGAGGCATGGCCATTGGATGAGAAAAGTTCTCAACCCAATGGTCCACAAATCAGGCTAGAGAAAACAGAGTCGGTCGTTGTCAGACGTCTCGAGTTATTCTCGTAGACATCTGGCCCGTTGTTCAGACGTCTGGGAGATGAAATCCAGACTCTTGGACAAAAGACTGAACAAAGAGCACTATTCAACAGAGAGTGATGTCACGCCCCATTCTCACAAATACCTTATAGGGCAATCCATACCATGGGAAAGGGATGATGGAGCTTGACAATTCGTGGTGTTACACCAAGCGTTGAATAGAAAACACACAATAAGCAGGCCACTGCGAATGCTGGGATCATACATATCATACATATAAAAAAGAAGAAGCAACACATACTGCCATCACAGAAAGTACATAACCATAGATTTACATAACCCAAAAGTGTAACTACACACCAGCATCAAGTATAAAGTGAAACTAACTCAAGTATACATGCGTAGCACTACCAGGTACCAATCCATTCCACAACTACAAAAGACAACTCACTCACTACTTTACCCAACCCACACCATAATGTACAACCCCCAAAAGAGTGGTGTCCCCAAGTCACGACCCATGTCTGAGTAATATCTTGAGGGAGATTCTGCTCTGGTGTCACCTGCTCAAGCCCTGAAAAGTAAAATGAGCACGTCAAATGTGCCCAGTAGGAAACCAACTAGGGTAGGGAATCATTTAGCGGTTATGAGTGTAGATATAATAGGAGTACAAGTAACCAGAGTGAAGAGTACAACACACAATTGTGTAACAACAAACACATATGAAGTTCATTAATTAGCAGATGTTAGTGACTCTTTTGGAAGCCTGGGTATCACCTAAAGATAAGGGCCTGGACCTCACCCCAAATTTGGGGTGAATATAGCACATGCCGCAGTGGACACGGGCACTGTACGCCGGGCCTCTCAGCTCACCCGTCCCAGGCAGGAGTGAGGCTTCCCATAGTAACACGAACACCAAGTCCCCTCCACTCCCGGTAAAGGCGAGTGGGAATAAATATCGCACATCACATCTCTTTTCCCCCAGCTTCTCAGTCCAGTCCCTTATAGTTGAGTAACACCCAAACTTCCCCCATCCCCATACTAGGATGTTCACCCGCCTTAGAGTAGATCGAGACACCCCAGTTGACATATCATCTATCATAATTTCAATAGGTTTAAGTAATTTTATAAATGTAATACATGTCACAATATTTTCATGGTTATCTCCAAGTTTCTTTAACTTCACATTCAATGGGGGCATTCCAACAAACAAACAACAGCCACCATATAAATGAAGAGTGTCACATCATCAATTTTGGTAACAGATAGCATGAATAAACTCTCTTACGGATGGCAATAACATTCATGCATATTGAGAGAGGATTGACAACACTACAAGCTCCAACTTCATTTAAACACACCAGATTTCAGGAATTGCCGGGAACAGCCATACAAATCAGCACATTTCACCCATTTTTCTTGTGAATTTGACAAAACTCTCTAAATGAAAGGTTAAGATACAGTAGTACTGGATTCACTTATAAAATTTCTTGCAGAAATGTGGACTAGATAATTTATGGTGATTTATTTGGTGCAACCTGTTCGGACTATTTTTCAGACAGATTTCAGGGTCTGTATTAAAAGCTAATTTTGGGCATGTTGCAGCACAAATTTCGAAAAATATGCACGGAAATGAAATTGTAGAAAAACTTATTAACTTTACAACAAGACCAAGAACAGAAAATTCCATAGAGTGTGCAGGTATTGAGCTTCATTTTTCTAAACTGTGTCTAGTTTGACAGAATTTCAGACATGTTGTAAATATTGAATTTTTGCTCCTACTTATTGAACTCAACATATGTCAAATTTTATATGATCTGGGGTAGAACTTCAAGATCTACAATTATATGTTTTTTCAGAAAGTAATTCAAGCTATAGAGACTAGAATTCAGGCAGACACACACAACAGAATTTCTGGATTTTAGGGGAGTGTGCTTTGCTAAGAAAAACAAGAAAATATTGGATCTTTTTGATCTATTGCATACATATTACATGAATTCAAGATCATAAACAATATCAATAACATCATATCACCTTTATAACCTTAAATAAAATTCCCTAACCAAAGTTAGTTCCTACCTCAAGGAAATCCCTTTCTCACTCTCTATTCTTTCTCTTCCTTCCACCTTTATTTCTCCTTGAAGAGCTAGGGGGTTTCTTGAATTTTTGGAAGTAAAATTAGGGGTTTTAGAGTGTTGAAGAAATGAAGAAGGGGGAGGGGGAGTTCAGCCAAGGTGAGAGGATGGGAGAGGGGAAAATAGAAAAATGAAAAGAAAAGAAAAGAAGGTTAAAGAAGAAGATAGAAATTCCTACAACTAACTAGCACTAGATTCTTCTTTAGGATAAGCATGCACATAATAAAATGACTTTAATACCCTCCCAACATTATCCCTCAACTTTCATGTATTTACAAGTTTGCCATTACTTTATGCACACACTCCTTTACTATACACACACACCTCTTTTAGACCAAAAGACAATTTCTCTACACACACTTCCACCCGCATTGCCTAATGACCAAAATGACCTCACACCCTTCACGAAATTACACGACTGCCACCAGCCACATTCACGCCATATCACCTCTTATTAACTCCTTATACTCCCTCTACTCATATAAGAGGACTACCGTGTCAGTCGCTGTATAGGGCTAAACAGGCCATGACAAGTGAGGTCTAACCCAATAGCAGCGACTGACGTGTCCATATTTTCTATACTTTTACGGCATGATTTCATAGCATTTTCATCGTCTAAAGTTCACTTTCTATACATTATCACGCTTTTCACGATATATTTGACTCTCGTGGAGATTTGTGGATTTTCAGAAACTTTGGAGCAATTCGGAGCAAATCTTAGATATGGACACATCCAAGCTAGCCAAAGCATCAATGGCAAGGTCCACTAGGTGCTTGACGTGGTGGAGAAGAAGATTGGAGGAGGAGAATATAGAAGAAGGAGAAAGAGAGCTTGGAGATGGAGCCCTCACATAGCTTATCAGGTTCTCCACTCAGCTCGACCGAGTAGATGTTCTACTCGGGCCGAGCATCCATATCTGAAGAAAGACTCCAACGCCAAGGCAGCTGCACCACTCAGACCGAGTTGTAGGATTTTGATGGACCCTCAGGGCACAAATCTCTATGCATGTCCTAAGTCGAACGAACAATAGAGACAAAAGAAAACACAGCGGAAGAAAATCATTAAACTTTTTAATGAAGCCCCAAGGAAAATCAAGACCCTTAGCCAGGATCTATGCCAACTTGAGGTGGGTCTGACCACCCCAAGAAGGATCTAAAGGTACTGCGACATAATTAAAATAAATATTCTAAATCACATATCCGGAACCTTGCCTTGGTACAGGCAAGGTGTACCGCACCGTCTTCCGAGCCGCTCCCCACCCCGCGCCGAACTGCTCTTCGAACCGCTCCGCATCCCGAGACGAGCAATCCCATTGTCAGCAAGCCAACCTCGCGTCGAAGAAAGTTTCACCTGAGGGTGATCCTTCGTCAAGACTCCGGATCAGATCCGAACTCCTGCGTGGCTTTGCTAGAGCCCTTCAGGAGCAAGGCAGAAAATTAGGGAGAAGAGAATATTAATTTAAGCTTAGATCTAAGCGTGCTCTAACATTTTTGGGAGCTGCTCAGATCTAAAGATTGGGACGAACTGCTCAGATGGTCGGCCCGCTGGGGTAGTGGTCCCTAGCCTTGCGGCAGACCGAAAAATGGGGCCCACTTCCCCTGCGGGTCGACCATCTGATCAGCCGTAAGTCTAGGGGCTACTCCCTCAACGGGCTGACCAGAACCTCGGTCTGTCATAAAACTATGGGCCTCTCCGCTAGCGGGCCGATCATTTGATCAGCCGTAAGGCTGGGGGCCACTTCCCCAGCAGACTGACAAGAAACTCGGTATGCCGTAAGGCTGGGATCCACTCCCCCAGCTAGTCGACCATCTGATCAGTCGTAAGGCTGGGGCCACTCCCCTAGCAGGTTGACCAGAAACTCGGTCTGTCGTAAGGCTGTGGGCCACTCCCCCAGTGGGCCGACCATTTGATCAGCTATAATACTAGGGGCCACCCCCCAGCGGGCTGACCGGAAACTCGGTCTGTCGTAGGGCTGGGGGCCACTCCCTCAATTGGCCGACCATCTGATCAGCTGTAGGTCTAGGGTTTACTCCCCTAGTGATCTTATCAGAAACTCGGTCTGCTGTAAGGCTGGGGCCACTCCCCCAGCAGGCCGACCATTTGATCAACATTAAGGCTGGGGGACATTCCCCCTACAGGCTAATCGAAAACTCGGTCTATTGTTTGGCTGGGGACCACTCCCCCAGTGAGATAACCATCTGATCAGCCGTAAGTCTAGGGGGCTACTCCTCTAGAAGGCTGACCGAAACCTCGATCTGTCGTAAGGATGGGGGCCACTCCCCCCTGTGGACCGACCATCTGATCAGCCATAAGTCTGGGGGCTACTCCCCCAACTAGCTGACCAAAACTTTTGTCTGTCGTAAGGTTGGGGGCCACTCCGCCAGCGGGCCGATCATTTGATCTGCTGTAAGGCTGGGGGCCACTCCCCCAGTGGGCGGACCAGAACTTCGGTCTGCCGTAATGCTAGTGGCCACTCCCCCAGCGGGCTGACCAGAAGCTTGGTCTGCCATAAGTCTAGGGGCCACTCCCCAAGCGGGTCGACCATCTGATCAGCCGTAAGGCTGGGGGCCACTCCCCCAGTGGGCCGACTAGAAACTCGGTATGCCATAAGGCTGGGGCCACCACCCCCAGCAAGCTGACCAGAAGCTCGGTCTGCTATAAGGCTAGGGGCCGCTCCCCAGTGGGCCGACCATCCGATTAGCCGTAAGGCTAGAGGCCGCTCCCCAGCGGGCCGACCATCCGATCAGCCGTAGGGCTGGGGGCCACTCCCTCAGCGGGCTGACCAGAAAATCGGTCTACCGTAAGGCTGGGGGCCTCTCCCCCAGTGGGCCGACCATCTGATCAGATGTAAGGCTGGGGGTCACTCCCCTAGCGTGCCGACCATCTGATCAGCTGTAAGGCAGTGGGCCACTTCCCTAGCAGGTCGACCTACCAGTGCTAATGCAATGAATACAACTTCCCTCGGCTCGAGCTTCCGACCCACCGAGGTGAACCCGAGTCAAGGGAGGGGGCCAAAATGGGATAGAATGGGATCTCATTCAAAAAATACAACTTGAAAAAGGGAGTGTATATGCATGTTCATTCCGAAAAGACGACCAAATGGGGAGTAACTTTACAATTAAGGCGGTGTGATCGGAAGACTAGAGGAGGCCCCAGCCGATACTCCTGGCCGATCACCGTCGCGGTATCCATTGCAGCGGCAACCTCAATGTCCTTTTCCTCACCTGGGACCACCTCGAGCTGCTCAAAGATGACCCCCGAGCCGGGGAACTTGCCATCAATATCCCTTCGGCAATGGAAGAAGCCTGCATCAAATGCTTGGGACATCCGCAGAGCAACAAATTATTAGGAATACTCCTCCACAGCCTTCCGAGCTATTTCAACTGGATCCACCCTTTTTTACTCTTTGATCTGAGCCTCGAGGGTGGCGATATGAACACAGAGGTTGGACCTCCCCGCCTCGCCCCTCTGCCTCTCCTCAGCCAGCTGAGCTCGGAGAACGGCCTCCCTTCATTCAGAAGCCCCCAACCACTTACTGCCATCCGAGCAGCCTTCTCCTTGGGTGATGTTGGCAGCAACTAAAGACTCCCCCCACACCATATCAAGCTTCTCTGCCTCGATGGATAGCTTGATGACCATGGTATCCATGGACCACACTCGGATCTCCTCCTCTTTAGCGGCCTCCTCCGCGGCGTTTACATCTGCTTGTTTCCAGTCGCGGCTCGCCTCCATGTCAGCAACCGCCATGGCTCAATGCCGTAACTCCAACCCAACTGAAGATATCTGTGTCAAAATGAATTTAGGGGTCAATCCCGTGCCTCGTGACAAAAGCCGAAGATGACACGAGCTCTCACCTGTTGTCCGTACAATATCACAAAAGTGGCTAGCCTGTAAGCCTCCACGCCATATAACACTGACTGGTCCTGAGGTAAGTAGGAGTTCTCAGCCAAACGGGCCGCGACCCCCACAATCCGAAAAGATGGACTCCCTAAGACCCACTGGATACAAGGGACGGAGAAGATCATCATTGGAACGTGGAAGCTCAGCTTCTGTTGACCTAAACATTCCTAGAGCATGCTCATAGTCGGGAGGGAGCGAGCCTAAGCCGATAAGAGAGAGGCACCCCATGGCCACTTATCCTCACCACTCTGAGGACTCGGAGGCAATGAATGAGCCTTGGAATCCACTGTGTCATCGGTAGGAACACCACCTGAGGTAGGAGAAGGGCACCCCCTTTTGTTGTGCCTTCTTCCCCTCCGTCTTGTAAGGACCCTGTCTATGGGGAAAACACTAGAAGGGGGGTTGAATAGTGTTTATGCAAATTTAAAAGGAATTTACGCCAAATAAAATGCAATCCAACAAATAGTGCGGAAAAGAAAAACAACCCAAAATGAAACACACACAAACGCAGAGATGTTTCAAGGGTTCGGATTACCCAAGTCAACTCCCGACTTGTTCCCGGTAATCCTACATCCCTACCACCCGGATACCACCTGATACTCAAGTTAGAACCCTAACTTGAGGTTTCCTTAAAACCCACTTGTAGCAACCCTACAAGTGCAATCGAATACAATCGATTTCCTTGACTCCCACAACCAGGGAGCAAGCAAAACCACTCTCACAACCGAGAGCAAATCTCAAATAACGAAAGTTATGAAATAATGAAAACAACACTTACAATCACCTATGCCTTGAAGTAGAACTTGAAGGAGTGGTGTGTTGTGTGTTGGAGAACTCTCTTGGAAAAGAGGAGAAGCCCTTTCTCTTGACTGCACCAATTTCCTAGGGGATCACTCTTTGGTTCTAGGTTGGAGAGCAAGAGATCAAAGATTGGAATTTCTTAGGGCTTTGGATTTGAGAGCTTTAAACTTTAGAATCAAAGCTTAGAATGAAAACATGGAATAATTGGTAACCTCTCAATGGAACAGTAGAAGCCCCATTTATAGGTTTCTCAAATCCACAAATCAGTTTAGGCAAAAACCCAATTGGAATCCGTGAGAAAAATCTCAACGGATAGAATCTGAACTCGCGACAGTCGACTGTTGAATAATCCACAGTCGACTGTTGCACAGTCAGCAAGGGTAGGTGAGAAATCATAACGGCAACTTACCACGAGGACAGTCGACTGATGAAGCAAAGACAGTCGACTGTTAAACCAACAGGCGACTGTAATATCTTCTACAGGCGACTGGCCGAAAGATGAGTAAGTTAGAATAATACTGGAAATATCACAAGTAACAGGACAGACGACTGAAGTAAGGAACACAGTCGACTATTAATCAGAACAGGCGACTGTAAATCCTTATACAGACGACTGTCAAATACTCTGAGAATTTCCAGAGAGCTGAGTCAATGAAATGACTCACAGACAGACGACTGTTGCAGCATAGACAGTCGACTGATCCAAGAGACAGTCGACTGTATATACAGCATTAGTCGACTGGCCGTAAAAGTCAGATCAAACAAAGTTTGGGCAAAGGATAGACAGTCGATTGATTTACAAATCACAGTCGACTGTCACTTGGACAGGCGCCTGTGAATCATTCATCAGTAGCCTGTGCGAAATAATCAGAGAAGGCCCAAAACTATATTGTAAAAGTCTGTGCATAACAGGCGACTGTAGAACAAAACACAGTCGACTGTTTTTGAGACAGGCGACTGTAAACTGTTAAGCAGTCGACTGTTATAAACAATCCTTGCACAATCAATAAACAAATGAATTGGGGTCAAAGGACAATTGATCTAATGATGGCCTACGACCGAATGTAGATGTGTGTGAGTGCTCCATCAATGTTCTACTTCTAAGCTACATACTAGAAGAGATAAAAGAAAAAGTTACATTTGACGAATAATCTCTTCATTTGACGAATAATCTCTTCTTCCCATCGTATGAGCTTGAAGTCTTCACAGAGCTTCAATCATCATCTACGATCATCCAATCCATGTAATTTGCCTTCAATGAACTTTGTGAGTCATCCATTGCTAGTAGATCTTCATAATAGTCTTAGGCAATGGATTAACTGCTAAATAGGGGATTAGTCACAAGTATTTATGTTTGCTCATCATTAACACCAAGTAGGGAGAATTCCAATACTCAACATTCTCCCCCCTTTTTGATGATGACAAACAAACATAAACAAAGAGATAAATACTTGTGCGTAATGAAAACTTACTCCCCCTACATAGATGCCAATCAAGTTAGTCAACAAATATTAGGGCATCTACATATAATTGAAGCAAATGAGTAAGATAAGCATGCATATAAATTAACGAAATCTAGGAATTAAAATCCATAGTCATTGTAATCTTACTCCCCCTGAATCTAAGGTAACTTCAATCTTAGATTCAAAGTGTTAGAACATACTTAGCACATACATTATGAATCTTGTATGTTTATTTCTCTCCCCCTATGGCATTATCCAAAAAGGTGGGAGCAAATAACAACAAAAATAATAGTGCTAAATACGAACTAACAACAATCAAGGAGTATAAAGATATATCGAATCAAAACTCATAAAATCACATCATATACACATGTGAGTAATGGAATTGAAGTCCAATATCAATATTTTAGATATACACAACAAAAATAGTTTCAAAAATGGTTTCACAAATGCATCAAATCAGAGATAGCATGGAAAATCGAATATCAAATTCATATATTGTCTCAAAAGCACATCAAAGAGAGTATATCATACTTGGAGACAACATAATATACATCACACAGATAAGATAAACATTATAGCATAGTGTGACACAAGATAAAACAGCAACATCATATATAGATATATATAAAAGATGAGTACATCAACCGATGGACATCTACATGTCCATCACAAAATACATCATGATCAAAGACAAAAAAAATAAATACATCGTCATGACAACATCGAAGTACATCACCATACATATATAAAGTCAATATCAACATCATCCAGACTCAATCACAAGAGACCACTCAAATACTAAACCAAAAACAATCTAGGACTGAGTGTCGTCAGGTGCTGCATAGGAAGAAGGCTCCGACACAGCAGGGGTATCCTCTGGAAGAGGGTCAACAGCAGCAGCAGCAACATCACCAGAAGCATCAGCAGCAGGAACACCAGCATCAGCAGCAGCATCAGTGACGATGGGCTGAGGAGGGACAAATCGTCTCAGATGCTCAGGGAAGGGTATTCCCTGATGCTGGAAGGATATGGAGAGCAACTCATAAATACCAGACATCATTTGACGAAGAGAGTCAGATGCTGGAGGAGTAGAGGAGGATGGCTGGTCAGCTGGAGGAAGAGTAGAGGAAGATGGAGCTGAAACTGAGTTCCTCTTCTTCGATGTAGACTGCAAGGCCGAAGAGGACTTTGCCTTGGCAGCAGCATCTAGGAGAGGAGCAAACGGCATGGGCTTAAAAGGAGACACATCAATGCCAAAATGACGAAAAACACGAGTAAGGAGTCCACCATATGGAATGTGAGACGAGGAGGACGTGAACTCGACCTTGTCCATCCTATCAAGGAGGACACCGGCCCAGTTCACGGGCATGCCAGAGAAAATAGCATACATACACTTCAGAATCTCCTGAGATGGCTGGTTGGACGATCCATACTTCGGCATGATGTTGGACTTCACCACTAGGTGAACAGCCCAACCCCTAGCCAAGAACATGGATGACCTAATCCCAGAATCTAGGGCTGAAGGTATCTCTCGAAACATATCCCGGAGGACAGACTGGTCAAGCTCGTCAATATCGGAGATGCAAATATCAGAGGGAAGGGAACCAACAGAGGGAATCCTAAGAATAGTCCCTAGGAGAGTGGGATCAATCTGAAGATGGGTTTCCTGAACGACGGTATCAAGGGTGCCGGTAGTCGAATACTCACCGCGAATGCGGTTAGCATAGAATAGCTTCACCAGAAATGGATAGGCTCTAGGGGACTCGCTCTGAGAGAAGCGAAAAAGATCGGCTAGGTGAGTAGCAGATAAGATGTCAGAGAGTCGCTCAGCAGTAAAGGCGGGAAAAGCAATGTACCGCTCCCTAAGAAGCTTGATACCTAAGAGAGAGTGGAATTTTGCCAAGCAAAGATCATCTCGGAAAACAGGAACTATGGGATCAGTAGGGGGCACAGTAGGAGATTCTTCTACAGAACTCGAAGCAGAAGGAGAGTGATGAGGGGCCTCAGCAGCAGGCTCATTGATGTGAACACCAGTGGGCTTGCGCTGACGCGTGATCAGGGGCCGAGCTTCGGAAGAAGAAGCTGAAGGAGAATATCCCTGCGAAGAAGAATGCAAGGGAGACTCGGCATGCTTGGTTTGGGCTTTATAGGGTTTCTTCTTCTTGGCTATAGGTTTCTTGGGTGCCCTAGGTCGCTTAGGAGCAACGATTTTCTCTTTTCCCTTGGTTTTGGGTGCCATGGAGTCAAGCAATCGAAGTAGGAAAGAATCGACAGGAGATGAACTCGAAATTCAAGAAATTCACACGAGATAAGATGAACAAACCTAGGCGAAAGACGCAAGAAACCAACGAAGACGAAAAATCGACTCACGAAGGAGGAGATAGACGTCGTAGGTTGACGAAATGAGCGGGAAGAAGAAGCGATTCAATCGGAGGAGAGAGAAGATCGTGGCTGAAAATGAAACGTCTCGCTCAATATAAAAGTTGGAGAATTAAACTGGGCCGTTGGATCAATGAATCAACGGCTCAGATCAAAGCACTTGAACCGTCTCAACAGTAGACAGTCGACTGATGAACAGAAGTCAGTCGACTGGATGAAGTGATAAAAATAAAGCTCAAAAAAGGGGCAGTCGACTGGTAAGTAACATGCAGTCGCCTGTCCATTGGACAGTCGACTGTAAGGTACGCAGCAGTCGACTGGCCAAGAATCAATACAGTTCATCAAAAAGACAGAGAGCACTGTAAAAATTTCGACAGATAGTACAGTCGTCTGATGACCAAAATGCAGTCGCCTGTTGAACCAACAGTCGACTGTAAAATAGTCATCAGTCGTCTGTGCGAAAGAAATAAGATTCTGACTGAGAATATAGAGTAGGGCAGTCGACTGTCAAAGGAAAGACAGTCGTCTGTCCTGGTCTAAAAATGCACAGTGAGATAGAAATCCAAAGGATACGAACACTCACCCTAGGACCTATACTCTAATCACAAATACATCGTAAAAACAATGTAAAAACAATAAATCCATTGAAACACAAATTACTACAATCAATCTCAAAAACTCATGAAATCAAATAACTCTCAATTGCCTTTCTTAAACACATATATATAATAAAGCACATGAAGATAGGCAACAAAATGATATGAGCTCAAAAAGTGTTATAGCATGAAAGTTGAGCTTCTAGATTTCAGATTCACCCATAATTCCTAATTCTCCACACAACCTTACAAATGAATCTTCTTTAAGAGGTTTAGTGAAGATATCAGCAATTTGTTTTTGGGTTTCAATGTACTCTAAGATGATGTCCTTCTTAGCTACATGATCATTTATGAAATGGTGTCTCACTTCTTTATGTTTGGTACGGGAGTGATGTACCGGGTTCTTGGAAAGACAAATAGCACTTTGATTATCAACCATGATAGGGCAAGTATCACAATTGACACCATAGTCACTAAGTGTGTGTCTCATCCAAAGAACTTGTGCACATGCAAGACCCGCGGCAATATATTCCGCTTCAGTCGTGGACAATGACACCGAATTATTTTCTTAGAAAACCAAGAAACTAAGGAATTTCCTAAGAAATGGCAAGTGCCACTAGTACTTTTCTTGTCGGACTTGCATCCGGCAAAGTCGGCATCACTATATGAGATTAACTCATATGTGCTAGACTTAGAGTAAAGTAACCCATAATCTAGAGACTGATTGAGATAACGAAATATTCGTTTGACTGCAATCAAGTGTGACTCCTTAGGTCTAGCTTGATATCTAGCACAAAGGCATACAGAAAACATTATATCGGGCCTACTAGCGGTTAAGTAAAGTAAGCTATCGATCAAACCTGGATATAGACAAACGTCTACATATTTTCCACCTTCATCCTTGTGTAGATGGATAGTAGTACTCATGGGAGTCCTTTTACTCGAAGACGATTCCATCCCGAATCGCTTAATAAGCTCCCATGTGTACTTCGTCTGATGTATGAATGTGCCATTCTCCATTTGTCGAATTTTCAATCCAATGAAGTAGGTGAGCTCTCCCATGTGGCTCATCTCAAACGCATCCTTCATAGACTTGGAAAATTCTTGACAAAGATTAAAGTTAGTAGAACCGAAAATAATATCGTCTACATAAACTTGAATCAAAATAGGGTCGGTTCTACTACCCATCAACCGCCCCTCTTCTGCTCCGACTACCCGCGCCTCCGATCAGGCCCATCCCTGCTAGGGCCAGTCCAGAATTCTTCGGGTGGGTGGCCAAGACCGCCCTAGATCTCTTCGAACCAACCTTAAGAGTGGGGGTCGCCAAGGATCATGACGGTTGATTCTACCTGGCCACTCATGCCAAAACCATAAGGCCTCAGAACGGTCAGAAGCAATAAGAAGTCGGAACAAGAGAGGAAAGGCCTTACCTTTATACCACACGATCCTCCTCACGATGTCGTCGAAGAAAAGGAATGCGACCGAACGCTCAGTGTTTGACACCGCAGACTATTTGTCTACCGCTGCAAGTTCCGTGTCAGTAAGGCTATCCCTTTCCAAAGCCAACGGGCCTCTCCGGGCCCATCGGGTTGGGAAGCTCACCTCCGCAGGGAGAACCACGAACACGAAGTCCTCTTTTCAACCTTTTACAAAGGTCGGGATCCCCAGCACGAGGTTCTTGTCCTTCTTGGTGGTATGGTAGGACCACACACGTGACCTGTGGTGACTCAAGCGGTATTAGTGGAAAAAACAAGATAGGGTCGATTCTACCCTGTTGAGCAGACACATCGCAGTAAACCAACCAAGGACCCATTGGAATTAGGGGTGAATTGGCAGAGGGGAAGCCGAAGAGCGGTAAGGACCTTGAGGATGAATGGGTGAAGAGGGAAGCAGAGTCCATACGAGAAAGTCTTCACATACACCCCGACCTCACGAGGATCGGGGAAGCATATCCTTTCATTCAGGAGAGGAGCCCTAGCCGTGTATGGAGGTCGAAGTTACAAGAGGCAGAGCCAGGAGATCGAGGTGGCACATGCTACCGATGGTTGGTCCCTCACCTCATGGGGCACCTCTTGGAAGTCATCCCCAGCCCAGGAGAATGCGACAGCCATACCGGAAAGCACGATTACCGTGGGTGGCAGTTGGATTGTCGAGCACCTTAGACGCCGATCTACTCACCCTGAAGCCAAAGGAGGAAGACGATGAAGAAGGCATGGTGCGAAACCACAAGTAGACGCTGAAGAACACAAATTTAGAAGAGAAGGGGGAACATGACGACAGAGTAGGATGCAACTCTGGTGGAAGAGGGCCCCTCCCATTGTCTAGGAACCCCCACTTGGGAAACATTGAACAGTCCTATCGGATCGTCTTCAGCCATCCGATCATGCACACATGTCGACATCTCGAGATAATGCCTCCTCGGATTCAATGCTCGAGAGACGGAAAATTTTGGTGTTCTGCAGCATGATGGCCTTCATTAAATGTGTCGTCTCGACTGTTGAACCCTCCCATACGCTTCAAATCATCCGGCCTCATCCCCAACGGTAGCTGAGCCCAGATGATTGGTGCCATTGTCACATATATGGGCCGGCTCGATAGACTCGTACTCACTTGAAATGGGCCAAGGACCCAAGGACCAGGGAAAGCTGCTCTCTTTAGCCAAAGAACCCCACGTGAGGAGGAGATCCCACCTCACGAGAAACACCAGTGACCCAGGCGGACGAGACTATCAATCTCCCTCGAGCATAACGCCCCTTGACGATGGAGGCATTCCCGACCATTATTAGGGCCCCATCAGCGGCAGGTGCCACAGGTCTACTACAATAAAAGTGCCTTCAATGCCTAGGCACCCAGCTGGGGAATACTTCGAAGGAGGCCATCGCCTATAAGTACCTCATCCAACAAGGAAGGAGGAGACGGATCCTGGATATCTGATACTCAGGTACCCCTACTCCATAGATCTACTTCCTCCTAACAAATTTCTTGCTCGATAGCTTGGCATGTGAACTAGTGAACGGTCTCCCAACGAGTCGGAATCAGTTTCACCGAGCACTCTTTTGTCACGATCTGACTTAAGCATCGAAGGGGAATTAGTCGGAACCCAGATCCGACCCCCTCTGCCGAGCTTTCTGTCTTGTAGATTGTAGAGGCATTGGTCAGTCGAAGCACCCTTTGGTGATCCTCAGCTCGACCCCGAGAGCACTCGCACCAGAGTCTGCTTGGCCAACCAGTCCCGAATGTCCACCACGTCTTCCTCATCAGCAACGACCTTCCGACCGCCCTACTCCAATCAGCAGAGAGAAAACACCACGAAACACCTCTAACGATCAAGTTAAGTTCTTTCAGATAACTGAAATATACATAATATATTTAGGATTTTCCTTATAAACCTTGTTATACCCTTTTTTACCATCAATTAACCCCCAAATCTCCACATATATATTATACATTTGACAAATTTTTTTGAATTCTAGGGCTGACTAGGACAAGATAAAGAGTGGCTGAGATTTGATCTTGGTAAAACAATGGTTGAGATTGGATTTTGTGAAAATTTTAGTGGGAAAAATTAAATTTGGGGGATGTCTTGGAAACCAAAACTTTGAAATTATAAGTGTCTTGGGAAAGATTGTGGAGATTAAATTTTGGGGCGAAAAGTGACTTGAGAACCAAAACTTTGAAATTAAAAGTGTCTTGAGAAAGATTGTTGAGAAACATGATCCATTAAATTAAACAAAGTTAAAAAATTAGCGTAAAAATTTAGCGAAACAACAAATTAGCGTAAAAAATTTAAGTTAATACCCTCACCGAAAAATACCCGGAGGTTTGTTGTTCTGCGTTGAAGAGGCCCGTTAAATTTTTTAATGCTAATTTGTTGTTCTGCGTCGAAGGCGCCCGCGCCGAATTTGTTGTTCCGCAAAATTTTTTACTCTAATTTGTTGTTCCGCGCCAAAGGCGATCGCGCTGTATTTGTTGTTCCGGGCCAATGGCGCTCGCGCGATGTCTGTCGCCGAATTTGTTATTCCTCGTCGAATGCACCCGCGCCGAATTTTTTGTTCTACGTCAAATTTGTTGTTCCGCACTGAAGGTGTCCGTCCCGTATTTGATGTTCCGCGCTGAAGACGCCCGCGTCGTATTTGTTGTTCCGTGCTGAAGGCGACTACGCCGAATTTGTTGTTCCGTGCTGAATGCGCCTGCACCGAATTTGTTGTTCCGCGCCGAAGGTACCTGCGCCGAATTTGTTGTTCCGCGTCGAATTTGTTGTTCCACGCCGAATTTGTTATTATGCGCCAAAGGCGTCCACACCGAAGGTGCCAGTGTCGCTAAATATTGTTGCTCTAATTTGTTGTTCTTTTAAATTTTGTTTATGGAAATAATTTTTTGAGGAACAAAGATTTCGCGGGGGGAAATCTTAAATGAACAGTGCCCGTGGGCACGGGTTATGACTAGTACATATACAAAAGAGTATGATAGATCCCCTCAAATTCCCCTACAAATCTTTGCAGCTATCTACTATAGCCCAAAAAATCTCACATTTACTTATAGATTGTCTGGGTTTATATGCGAAAAACATAGCTAGCAACCATTCCTATTCTTAGTGGCACCCTTTTTTAGGTCGGTGCTATTCATATTGAACCAAATCCATCTTCGATCTAAGTATGCCCGAAACTTCTTGTTTGAAATGATATTCCCCAAACATATCATGCGTGGGCCTTGACCGCGGTCAGCCTACTTTTTTCTACCTCGAACCGAACCCTATCCAAGCATGTCAAATCCTCATTTACAGCTCTTGCACGGGGTTTCCATCCTTTTTGGCTAGTCTGGATATCTATGTATAACAATACGGTTGATCCTCATATGTATGGCTGCAAATGTATCATAAACATTTTCCATTTTCCTTAGGGTGTGTTTGGATTGAGAGAAAATGAAAGCAAGAAAAGTGAAATGAAAAGGAAATAGAAAAAAGAAAGAAAAGGAAAATGAAATAAGATTCTTTCTCATGTTTGGTTACAAAAGAAAATTCGGAAGAAAGTTAAAAGGAAAATAAAGAAATTGCTTTTATTAGTTTGCTCATTGAAAATGAATAAAAAATAATTTAACCGGTTAAGATGTGAGTTCAAATCATTCTACCAGCATAACAAATTAAAATTTTATTTTTAAATTAAAAACTTGTTAGTTATTTTGAAAAATTCATTAAGTTAGCAATTAATTTGCAAATTGTAACGAATAATTTGCTAACACTATAAATATTATGATTCGTAGATAATATGTTATTAAATAGTACACGAATAATTTACAAATTTTGTTAAAATTTTTGAAATAATTTGCATGCTACTTGAAAAATTCATGAATAATTCGCTAATAGAAAGTTAATAATATTCTTGATTTTTTGAAAAATTCACGAATTATTCACGTTTTTTTGATACAAAATTATAAATAATTCGTGAATTCTTTTAAAATAACAACTAATTATGTTTGCTAAAAATATAAATACATGAAATTGAGAGAAATTAGTTTAGCTCTCTTTTCCCTTATTTTCCTTGGGCCAAGAAGCGGAAAAACTCAAAGAAAAGTTTTAATATGAATTTTCCTTTGTTTTCTTTCGTTTTCCATTTCCTTTGTTTTTTCTTTTCAACCAAGCAATAGAAAATAGTTTTTCTTCTAACTTTCTTTACTTTTCTTTCCTTTTCCTTCAAACCAAACACACCCTTAATTAAGCTTTGCTTTCTTGCAAATAACTAGAAGAAACTAGTCATGTGCCCCTTTCTAGCCAGAATAGTTCTATGCATATCGATGGTAAAATAAGCCCCTTAGACGTCATTGCAATTGTAACACAGCGAATTGTATAATAGAGAAAGCAGTTGATGTCCTCTTTTCTGTCATATTATAATATGTGTCCTTGATGATGATGATAATTTTTGCTTCCAACTGAAGATTACGTACAGTCTAAATTCATTTATTAAATTATGATGAATTTTCTTGATGTACAAGCTGGATTTATCTTGTGTACGTTGTATTGCGATCAGAAATAGTGTCAGAGTTTATAAGCTTAATTACAGCAAAATAACAATAACATATCATTAGATCATTATCAGTTTAGACGGTTAAGCGCTTTTCCGATTTAGATCAAAGAAATCAATTCAGAGAACACAGATTGCATCTA
The DNA here is from genome assembly GCA_030789695.1 of Scilla litardierei. NCBI lineage: Eukaryota > Viridiplantae > Streptophyta > Magnoliopsida > Asparagales > Asparagaceae > Scilla > Scilla litardierei. The sequence goes on along the minus strand of CM061131.1, from coordinate 29,907,329 downwards.
GATTTATACCCAAAATCCATTCAGCCAAAAAGTTTATGAAAAAAGGCATGCCTTGTTAGGAAACTGATCTTATTTCTTTTGTGAGCCCCTAGGAGGTACTCATAAAGCTACTAGCAATATTTATAGGCCACCATGCACTTTCTGTGGCGCTTATCATCCCCCAAGCAGCTATTTAACTCTCTCAACTTATCAACCGGCTAGGATCCTGTTAGCTACTTGCTGCTCCTTCATAGATACTGAACTTCATTGCTGCTGTTTCTCCCTCTCTCTCGTACACACCCAAAGAGCCAGTTTCAAGTTTGGTGCAAATATGAGGGTAAGGTTCAACAGAGACTTGTAAGAGGTTGTGATTTTCATTACCTTTCCCTTGTAATTATGGCTTTGATCGTTGAGTGCTTATACTTCTGTGGATTACAGATTTTGAGTTGGGTACAGAACAAGCTCAGCGGGAATCACGAAAAGAAGAGATTCGACGTCGGATCTTGCTCGTCTCGTCGTAAGTTCTTCCTAACTCCTAGTACTTTCCATCACCAAACTCGATATTAAACAATGTGGGATCAAAAAGTGATAGTTCTTGTAATCAGCAAAAGGGGTCATGGTGTGGATTACTATGTGCCGTGGTGGTATCTGCAATAGTGAAGAACCCCCGGCTACTTCCGGTTCCATGTAAACTCCGAAGTTGAGTATTTGGGGACGAGACAAGTACAGGATGAGTGAAGTCCTCGTGTTTCCTTGACCCATGTGCTCTCCCTCCCGATGTGTGAGAGGTTGAGGGGTTTTTACTGCTTAAAAATATATCAAAGTATATATGTCTAGCTTATTGTAATCCACACCATGCATAGGCTGTGGTCAATTTAGCCTTGAAACATCCAAGCAAGTGGAAGATTTTTTGCTTGGGCCACTTGAAACTAATAAAAGTACTAGGCCCCATGTCTCTCTTTAATCTCTGTGGGCCTGTGGCACTTGGATTATTGCTACGGCTAATGAGAAACCCCAGGTCGAGTTATTGGCTGTCGATAAACCTTTGCCGTGCATCTACCCATCTTTGAGTCATTGATACATTTGAATGACCCCATACTGATATAATGCTTGAATTTTTAGTTTCTAACTCTATAGCTCTTTCATAGGCACATCGGCTCCTGATGATCGCAAGGAAGAATTCAGCGATTGGCCTCAGTCATTGCTATCCATAGGAACTCTTGGTAACACTGACCCAAAGGAAGAGACACGGACACATAGTTCTTCCGAGGAATCGAACTCAACGCAAGAACTAGACTTCTCTCTTGAAGAAGTGATCAAATTACAGAAAGAACTGACAAAGTTGCTGTCCCGCAAGCCAAAGACAAGCACCGACGGGTTGGAAAAGGGAGGGGAGAGAGCGAACCTCCCATTGAATAGATTTCTGAACTGCCCATCAAGCTTGGAGGTCGAGCGCAGGGACCTGAAGCCATCGGATGAGCTGGACGGCGGAGAGAATCATGGCGATCTATCGCCCAATAGCAAGATCATATTGAGTAAAGCCAGGGACATATTGGCGGACAAGCACAACGCAATTAGGAGAAAATCGTTCACATTTCTCCTCAAGAAGATGTTTGCCTGCAGAGGTGGATTTGCGCCGGCCCCAAGCTTAAGGGATCAACTTTCGGAGACGAAGATGGAGAAGGTAAGCATGGCTGAACATTTACAGTCTCGGATACATCATGTACATTTAGCTGCAATTTTGATGGAAATATTTATGCAGTTAATCAGGATTCTACTCCATAAGAAGATATACCATCAAAGTTCCACCGCAGCATTGGCTAAAAAGTATTTGGAGACAAAATCAGTGGGGAAATTGGAATGCAAGAAGAAAGAAGACAAAGAAGAAGATGGATGTAAATGGGTCAAGACCGACTCTGATTGTAGGTTCATGTGCACACTAGATGGAGTTGCTCCTGAAAAAGCTTCTGTTCAGGGACTAATTTGATTCTCTCTTTCTGTGCAGTTATTGTCTTGGAGATGTAGTCCCCATACACACCTTTACAAATTTCTTGGTGAGTCTCCCATACAAGCTTTTACATAAAATTCTCGGAGCTCCTAGAAAAAGATTTCATGATTTTAGAACAACTTATTTGAATGTGTAAGGTGTTACATGTTCATCCTCTATGTTGGAGGCATACCAACTCATAACCTCTTTCAAATTCCTCTCATGTGCAGGGTGATTCATTTAAATCTTGTAATATCACTGCATTATGATATTTCTTTTTTTGAGGGGAACTTCATTGTTCTTGTTCAGTTTTAACTTTTTTCACACACTTCCTAAAGTTTTGCCATGAACTAACTTACATCTTGATATACTTTCAGGTATCACGCATCTTGTAATTTAATCGTCTCATACCGATAAACAATAAATATTTGGGGCCACAATTCTTGATTGGAAACTCTGAAGGATGACAGGATGAAACATCAACAATCCATGTATGGCAGCACTCATAAGATTATTCTTCGGAGGATAAAGTTTCGCGAAGAAAAATATTTATCCAATTTGCTCTGTCTAAAGCACTTGACAATCATCAACATGTTCATTTTTATATGTTTCTAATGTGCTTATTAGATTTTGTTTTCCCCTTAATCAGAGAATTGCCACATATATATGAATCGGTTCTTTAGCTCAGTAATTGCTAACATAAGTAAATTATTAATGTGAACCAGAAATTTGAAAGAAAAATTATGGGGGAAAAGTTGGGAAGTAAAAGCAAAAGGAATTTTGGTCTGAGGAATTGAGAACAACTTGGTATTGTCTTCTTAATTTGCTGAAGCTCAAATTTTTATGAAGAAACAATTATGTGTTGGAAAAACCGATACACTATCGTCAACACCAATGTGTGCAAGTCGGATTAATCAATAATAACGTATCGCCAACTAAATCAAACCGAGTTAGGATTTTGGATGAATCATAGAGAGCGCAAGATTAATCACCACACAAAAAGAGCAAGACAATCACAGAGACACAAGATTTTTTGCCGGTTCGGCAAATCTCCATGCCTACGTCTAGTCTTCCGTTGGCACTGCTTCCACTAGATTAGAGATGTTTATAGAAAGAGTTTGTTCCAACTCCCAGATCTCCTCCAACAATATGTAGCCCTCTTGATAATTATAGGATCTCAAGCATACAAAAACAATGGAGAAAATCCAATCAGAAACTCAAAGAAAAGACTATCTCACCTCCAAGAGCTCAAGCCACCACTTCTTCCTCTTTCTTCCCAAAGCCGATAAAATGGCTTCCTAGTTGTATCTAAGGGCTTCTTGTAGTATTAATTAGGTTTTAGAAGCCATCTCAAATGATGGCAATTCGATCGGACTGATTATTGATAGAGCGGTCAAGATCCAAATCTGCATAGGCTGAGAACGTAGCAGTCAGACGTCTGGTGCAATAAGTCGGGCTGCATCCTTGAACCATCAGACGGCTGGTCCAAAGCCATCAGACGTCTGAGAAAACACTATACAATGTGAAAATTTTCCCGAGAGTTGGAGATTTTTCACCCCCATGCCATCAGTCGCTGAAGGCAAGTGTGTAAGTGGTTATGCCCTAGACCAAATATTTGGACCTTTATATTATATCATTGTTCATTTATAAAATATTTCTCTTAATATTATTGTTATATTGCTTGCATGTTTCATTAAAATAATATTTGAATAGCTATTTTATGTTATTCTAAGCATCCATAGTCATTCATCATTAAGATATAATGATGAAGTAAGACTAGTATGTGTTTGGTTGATAATTATGATATAATTATATGTATGATGATACAAATCAAACTTGTAGGTACTAGTTGAAGAACAAGATACTAGATAGACTCGTTATGAGATCATTACATGGATCGATGTCATAAATGATCTCATAATAGTTATGTCATAGAATATTTAGACCTGAGATCATCATAGTTTCCTACATGAGGAACATCATGTTTTGACATAACCAAACGTTATTTTTAATCAGATAATCATAAAGGTTATAATTGAACATGATAAGAATTATGCAGATGAAAGTGAATGAACAAGATGGAATTTGTTCCTCTCTTATGAGAGAGATATCTAAATGGCCACTCAATAAGTAGGATTGAGAAATGCATGGTCATGCTCAAATGAATGTCATTTGATTTTCTCAGTCTACTTAGTAATCGAGTAATTAAATGTTTGAACAATATAAGTATGACACTGTCCATGACTTATGTTCAAATCAGATATCATGTGACAAAAGGATTATGATATGTTCTATTGTTTAGGTTAATATCGAACTAACGATATTCATATTAATTGGGTAGTCATAATGTCTTGCTAGAGACCGCTTACGACTTGTGAGCTTTTAATGGGATTCGGCCCACTGCCAATTTGATATTAGGTCGCACATAAAGAGCGTACTAATCGGATATGATTTTAAATGAGATTTCGAATTTAAAATCTGATTTGAAATTCAAAACAAGATGATATATCTTAACTAAATTGTGTTAAAGGGTAAATAGATATAATATCTTGTTAAGATCTTATCTGTAAGATTCTTTGCGTAACCGAAACGAGTTAATGGATTAACGTGGGACTGTATATATATGATATAGAGAGGATTTTAGTTGGTCATGCATTCAATCTATCTCTGACATTTTTTAGAAAAACAAAGAGTGGGAGAAACCCTAATTGCAGAGAAGGAGCTAGCACCCTTGCAATTTTTGTTTATGATGTTCGTGTGTGGATACTGATAGAGAGTGGTCGTTCGTTAAGTAGAACATACAATCTTATACATTCGAATAGTCAACAAAGGTTAGTAATCTGATCAAATCAATTTGAAACGCATGGATCTTTGTAGGTTTCTATTTTGCCGCTGCGTATAAACTTGTTATGCATGATAGAAAACCTAACAGTGTAACCAAAGCCCTTGCGGATTCAATTGATTTGAATATATCATGTTTATATGCATGTGATGTCTATAAATTCGTTGGCATGATTTATAACTTATATGTATACTGATGCGTGAACACGATTAAATGTTTTTAATTATAAAGAATAATCTGTTTAATCTGTTTGTATAAGATACGAATACAATTGAAGTTCAATAATATACATGATAAGTATATGGCCACGAATTAATTACTGTTAATACAATTAACATACTTTATGATTACTTTGTTGCTAATATGATCAGTAGATTCTATTTAATATGATTAATATGATTACACTAATGTTGATCATTGTTTAATATGATTAATATGATTAAACTAACGCTAATCATTATTTAATATGATTAATATGATTAAACTAACGCTGATCATTATTTAATATGATTAAACTAACGCTGATTAATATGACTGATTAATGATTAAACTAACGTTGATCATTATTTAATATGATTAAACAAACGCTGATATGATCAGCAAATTCTGATTAATGACTGTTTAATATGATTAAACTAATGCTGATATGATCAGCAGATTAATCATTCATAGATATTGAATAGGTTTTTAAGCAGAAAATCATTAATGAGATTACTGATACCTCAAAGTGTCGAGGGGCACTACCCCTTAACCTTGCCCGCTAACCGGCTTGCAGGACAGCCGTGTTCGTTGCGCCTTATATATCATTGAAGTTATTAACTAGAAATTTTGATACATCAATTTAAATAAAATTTAATGGCATGAAATATGATAACATGATTTATTTTGATGTATATATGATGTTATTGCATGTTACAACATGTTTCATATATATATATATATCTATTCTATAAAGCATGAAGAATTTGAATTTTATCCCAGTAGGACAAGTGACTAGGACATATGGGGTTATGACTAGGATAAGGACTTGATGACTATGACTGTGATAAGTTTTGGGGGGAAATTGTGGGGAGATTTGAAAATTGAAATTTGGGGGACTTAAATTTTGTGGGGAAACTTAAATTTAGGGAGAAACTTGAAATTTTGGGGGAACCTTGAAATTTGGGGATGAAATTTGTAGGAGGGGTTAAATAAAACGTGCCCTATGGGCACGGGTAAGGACTAGTATATATATATAATGTAGTTTTGTATGAGATGCGATGTATGATGATATATGTGAATGACATGACATGTATGGAATGATGCATAATATGTAAATATAAATATACATCATAACTTGATATTAAAATTTCCTCACTATAATTTTAAGTCGTATGACACTGACGTGCGTTTATATTTCATATATTTACACGCGTTTTCTTCCGTGTTTTTCCGTATTTACCGCCGTCTTTTATTTGTTTTCTCGTGTTTTCTTGTATTTTCTTGTTTTCTTTCACTTTTCCGTATTTTCCGTGTTTTGCAGGAGTTTGCTGGCATTTGGGACGTAAAACGATGATATCATGTGTCCCCAGAGCAACGGGAGGAGTCACGCGTGATCCAGGGGGTCAAACGACGAAGATTGCATCTTTCAGCCCCTCACCCGGTCGGTTGGTCATCTCCAACCGATCGGGTGATGCACGCGTGCATCACCCGGACGCAGCTTGGAGCTCACGAGAAGTCACCCAGTCGGTTCAGTGACCGGGTCAAAAGCTCAAAGTCTCTGGAAATTCGAAGCTGATTTCCAACCGATCAGGTGACCTTCACCCGATCGGTTCACCTGTAGCTGAATTTCAACAGCCAAGACTCGAAGCTCCAACCGATCTCCTCACCCGGTCCGCTCCAAGATCCAACCGGTCGGCACCAAGATCCAACCGACCGCACCAAGTTCCAACCGACCGGTTCATACTGACCGGGTGAAACCCCCGCATTGCGCTGTGATTTTGTGAAGCGGCTCACCCGACCGGTTGACTTGTCAACCGATCGGGTGATGTCGTTTTCTATAAATAGAACCCTAGGTTTCCCAGATTCGGGAGTTGGTTATTTTTTACTGTTTTCTTCATTTTGTGACGGCTGTAATTTCCCAGTTTTTGTAAGTTTTCGGATCTTTGTAAAACTTTAGTATTATCTTAATTGATTTACTACCTTTGCATTCCTATTGTCTGATTATGATTTTAACAGTTCATTTTCGTTTAGATCGCTTTTTAATGAATATTTGTGAGTAGTTCCCAAATCTGGGATTTTGGCGGAAACCCCTTTGGGGGCTCTTCCCGATGCATCCATAGGGTTAGGAAATCGATAGGGATTAGGAATCTAACGGTTACGCTGGGTGTTTTATTGTCATCGGCGGGAAAAAGACCGCCTTTGACCGTTGGGCCAAGGGGGAATAAACATGGCGGTTGACTCCCTAGCCATAGCTCACGCCCTTAGTGTAGACGTCGAATCCTAGCGCGCGGGAGCGGCAGGATGAGACTTTGGGAGTTATCGTTGCGAGCTTAGTGCTCCCGGAGTCGATCAGTGTTAATGGACACGGGAGTGCCCACTGATCGAACCCGGGAAGTCCGGTGTATCATCCTGGGCACCGACCGGAATATCGGGCCCATGGGATGCCGGTACCACTTTTAGAGGCAACGTCTCACCATTAGACCCTAATTCCGATCGCCATCCTACCCGTAGGCCGTATCGGTAAGAGTCGCTCATTGGGGTGAAAACCAAAGTCCCGGGTTTTATTTTCATATTGTCTATACCTTACATTCCTTTACCGTGACAACCCATCATTCGATCTGGGCTATCTCGCCCACGGGGTGATTTCGGTCCTCTTTGACACAAGCACATCCTAGCCTCCCTATGTTCGACCCCCAAGCCACACTACAACACCGTGCGCTTGCGGTTACATATATCTAAACCCTCACGCGGGTCCCCCGGCCATTTGTGACTCGCAAACAGGGGGCACGTCAAGTTTATGGTGCCGTTGCCGGGGAGGCAACGTGCTTGTTATTTTAGGATCTCATGAACCCTAGTGTCTAGCTCTTATCCCTACCTCGCGATAATTTTCGCATTCTTCCTTTTTCTTTTTCTTTTGTCATTTTTATTTTTATTTCTTATCTTATCTGTTTCTTTCCCACTTGTCGCTTCATGGGTGTTTGTTGTTTTTCATGCGCAGGAGTTCAAGAAGTCTCGACGACTTGATCCCCGTTGACCCAGAGATAAACGCCATCCTTAGGCGTTTGGCCGTCGAGAAGCGAAGAAGAGAGGATCCTGAAGCCATGGGGGAGAACACCCCGCCTCACAAGTCCTTGCTGGAGTACTCGATGCCTTCCATCGAGTCCACCTCCGCCATCCGTCCTCCAGCTATTACGGCCCAAAGCTTCGAGCTTAAGCCATCTTTGGTGACGTGGATCCAGCAGGATCAGTTTTTCGGGTGCACCCATGGAGAGCCCGATCGAGCATCTAGACTCCTTCTTGGAGAAATGTGACACCTTCCGGATTAACGGTGTCACAACTGAGGCGATCCGACTGAAGCTGTTCCCCTTCTCCTTGCGAGATAAGGCCAAGCTGTGGCTTAGGGGGAAGGACCCCAACATATTCAACACCTAGGAGAAGCTCTTCAATGCTTTTCTGACGAAGTTCGTTCCTCCGGGGAAGACCATGAAGCTGAGGAGTGAGATCTCCTCCTTCTCCCAGGCCAGCCACGAGTCCTTGCATGAGGTTTGTACAAGATACAAGGAGATGCAGAGAAGATGTCCCCACCATGAGCTCCCCAAGTGGCAGATTATAAATCTGTTTTATAATGGGCTGAGGGACGATTTAAAGTCTTCCATGGACGCCACGGCTGGAGGGTCCTTCATGTCAAGAAGCGAAGAAGATGCCGGGCAAATTTTGGAAAATATGGCATCCAACAATGAACGGTGGTGTGACGAAAGAGCCACACCAAGGTCTGGGGGCATCCATAGAGTGGAAGACGTCGATAAATTGTCAAGCAAGTTTGACTTGCTGTCAACCCAGATCTCCGCATTGATGGTAGGCGTCGGTGGCGCCGGTTCACAACAGATTGTTGCGGTAGAATCCGACGTTTTTGGAGAGTTCGACGGTGGTGACATCTCACCACCGTTGGATCAGGCGAGCGCATTGTTTTACAATCATACGGGGAATGCGCCATTTCCACCACGAACCAACTCATGTAGTGCCCTGTGGTAGCTACTGCACACGTACTAGAGGGGGGGTGAATAGTACTTAAAATAATCAAGATAGTTATTCCTAATTATTGTGCAAGAAACAAACGACAATGCGGAATTAAACAACTATCAACAAGAATTAAAACAAACGCAAACAAACAATATTACTGGGTTCGGATCCACCCAAGTCTCCCCGACTTGATCCCGGTGATCTTACGTCCCAACCACCCGGATCCCCTCCGGATACTTGAGTTAGCAACCCTAACTCAAGATTTCCACTATGAAATACTTGTGAAAAACCTTCACAAGTCAAATCATACAAAAGACATGTGATTCCCACAAACCGGGATCACAACCTCTCTCACAACCGAGAGACACAATTCAAATACGATTGAAATGAAATAAACTCTTACCTTACAAAATCCTATGCCTTGAGTATACTTACCAAATTAGGGCAATGATGGATTTTGAGGAAAAGGATGTCACCAAACCCTAGCTTCAAGAAGATGACCAGCAATGGAAACCTAGGGTGGAGTATGGTGACTAGGATCAAGCTCTTGGCTTGAGAAGCTCACAAAGGAGAGAATCTCTCTTGAGGAATTAGGGCTCAAGGTGTTGAGGGAGAGATTCTTGTGAGGGAGAGAGAGCTTTGAAATAGCTTGGGAGAGCTCTTCTCTTAGGTCTGAAATTGCTTGGAAATAGGACCTCTTACCTTGCCTCAAACGAATCAGGTTTGTATTTAAAGAGGCAAGGAAAATCGTGTTGGAAAAGATCCCAACGGCTCTATTCTGAACCAGACTAGTCGGTCAAAGAAGGATCACTGACCGACTAGTTCATCAACTAGTCGGTCGGTGATACAACGTAGACCGACTAACGGTTGAACAGCCAAACGAATGAAGTACAGGCAAAGACAACTAGTCGGTTTAAGAAGACTTGCCGACCGACTAGTTTCACAACTAGTCGGTCGGTGAATGATCTTTGACCGACTAACGTCGAAATAGAATAGGCTGACTTCAAGAAGACTTAGTCGGTTTAAGAACAAATGCTGACCGACTAGTTTCTCAACTAGTCGGTCGACAAACGTTCTTTGACCGACTAACTCGAAACAGTAGCTTAGGCTGAAAATGACTGTACACAACTAGTCGGTCTGAGAAGGACTCTTGACCGACTAAATCGTCATCTAGTCGGTCGGTGACTCTTCTTTGACCGACTAACTGTAGTCATAGAAAGAGCTGAATAAAGAGAGGCAAACTAGTCGGTTCAAGTATAGTTGCCGACCGACTAGATCGTCATCTAGTCGGTTGGTGACTCTTCTTGAACCAACTAACATGCACTCGAAGCCGAGGGAAGAAGCGATAGGCTTCGGGAAAGTTTCTAATGGCTTCTATGAATATCCTAGCTCTAAGATATGAGCGAAATGAAGATTATATAATGTAAGTCCTACTCAAGGCTTAACATTCTAATCTATGAAGCTAGAAGACTATAAATTAAACCTTACGAGCCGTCTTCAAAGCTTCAATCTTCATTCTTGACTTCAATAGAACTCCTTGAGCTTCAACGAAGCTCCAGGCACACGATCACGCGTATTGAGAATTCTTGAGGCGTCGCTTTTGATGTTCGTATTCTTTTGGCGACGATCTCCATAACTGCGCTCACAAATAAGTTAGTATACATTATTTATGTTTGCTCATCATCCAAAACCAAATCCGGGGAATCAATACACAACATTCTCCCCCTTTTTGGTGATGACAAACCAACATAAATAACAACAATAATAATGATTCAATTGAAATTTACTTACTCCCCCTGCATTGATGACACGTTAGTTCCATATTCAATAATATTCATATGCATCAAGCAGCGAGGGAAATATAAAATATGAATCCTACTATTGCACATATAGGATCTAAATCCATTTTATATCTTCACTCCCCCTGAATCTAACACATCAAATTAGATTCATGGTAAATTCCTTTGAATTATTAATTAGCACATTGTCATTATTATATCTCTCCCCCTTTGGCATCAGCAAAAAGAGCGGGAGGAGACAAAACCAATGGCTAAAAAATAACGCATGGGAGTCGAAGAATACGACCAAGGTCCAAAATAACACCAATGCAAAATATCAAATGCAAAATACCGAATAAAAGCAAAGCGTGTCAAAGAGACCAAAGTCAAAAATCGGAAACCGAAATCATCAAACCATAGGCGAAATACGAAATACGAAATCATCAAGCCATAGGCGAAAATCGAAAACCGAAATCATAAAATCATTGGCGAAAATCAAAATACGAAATCATCAAAACTCAAATCCGTAATCATCAAAACTTAAATCGATTTCACTTATTGAGTTTTGGAACATACTCTCCAAAATCAATAGAATGCATGGAAAACAATTCTATGTTTCCATAGAAAGAATTCTATTAAATCCATAAAATCGTCGAACGACGAAATCAACATCAGAGACAAAAATAATCCGATGTGCATACTAAATGTAGCATGCAAGAATGTTATGCCAAAAAAAATAGATAGAACATCATATAACAATGGCATACACTAATCTAGCATACCAAATGAAGCAAAATGATACCAATCGTAATATATTCTACCAATGGATACCAATGAGAATCAAAAGTATGAATATACTTACAACATTACGCTCCCCCTACTTTGGTGCATCACTTAAGCACCATCAACTCCATTTGAATGAAAATCCTTGCAAATCAAGGAGTTGGTAGGGTAGGTATCCCATGGTGAATTTAACCTAGAGAATATCAATTTGGTATCCAAAAATATTTTTGGATCCTATGGGTTAGGCAATAAATTTAGCGAACTAAATTCAAATTAAATGTAACCCAATCTTACCATAATTGCTTTGGTACCCATAAAATGAAATTAAACTTATGGTACCAAGCAATGAAGGGTCAAAGGAAACTAACCCTTCGGAAACCAAGTCCACGAGGAACTTGATTTCCCAACATAATTATCATTCAAAATAACATCATTAATAAACGATTTCACATACAAATTCTTATTATACATGCTTGTGTTCTTCGGACCCCAAATAGTGTATGTCTTGGGAGTCCTAATCCTATTGGGAACATGCATACGTTGTTGATTTCTATGTGATGCATGTCGTGGGTAGGCATATGGCATGCGATGCAATGGTGCATGACGATAATTATTCATATGAGAATGAGGATGAACATATGAATGTGGAGGAACACGTGCATGAGTGTGTCTCACATTGTGTGCACGTGCTCGTAGATGCAGAGCATAGAAATCGGCATATGTGCTAACATGTGGGGTAGGATTTGTGTTCCTACGTGGCATGGTATACATGAAAGCATGACCCTTCTTTGGAGGTCCACCCAAAGTGGGTTTCTTTCCAAATGGGGGCGTGTTCCTAGCGGAAGCACCATTGGTAGAAGAACTACCCATGACGTGTTTACTTCCACTAGTAGAAGCATCGGAAGATGGCCTAACAAAGGTGGCGGACGATTTGGATGAATCTCCCATCTTATACCCCAAACCAATGTGATGATTGGCCGGAGGTAAGTCATTTAGGATATTATCCAACTTGCCCTTACCTTTGTTGAATTCATGAATTCGGCCTAATGTGCTCTCATGCTTCTCGGTGAGAGAATGCAAAGAAGCATCCAAAGTGGACACTTGCGATGCGAGTGCACAAACACGTGATTTGAGATTTTTATTCTCAATGCTCAAAGTTGAGATTTGAGACGTCAAATCCGCTATCACATGTTCATCCGAATCCTCGATATGAACATGCTCAAGTTGAGACTTGAGATTTTCAATCTCATTTCTCAACCCATCAACAACGGTGTCGTTGTTGACGATTAAAGGCTTAGGCGAGTTTTTAAGACTATCTAATTCATTTTTAGTCTTCATAAACTTAGTAGCCATATTAGAAAACTTATTCCATAATTGTTCATTGGCTATTCTATGTTCATCATTGGTTACCTCTTCGCCTTCATCCTCGCTTCCATCCTCGCTTTCATCGGAGGAAGTCTCTTCATCACGATCTTCTTTTCCCATGAAGCACGTGTGTGCATTCTCCACTCTTTCATCGTCCGACTCTCCACTTGAGGAGTCGGAGTCGGTGAAAGTGCCGACAATCCCTTTCTTGTGCTTTCTTGACTTGTCGTGCTTGGATCCCTTCCATTTTCCCTTGTGTTTGTAGAGAGGACAATCCGGCTTGATATGTCCTGGCTTATTGCATTTGTAACACACGGGAGTAGAAACATTAGTCGAAATAAATTTAGATTTACAATTCAACTTACCTTGTCAGAAGAATCGGAGGAACTTCTTTGCCATATCGGCCAAAGCTTCCATGTCCAACTCATCGTCCGATTCTTCTTCCGATTCCTCATCATCGGTAGATGGAGCGGCCTTGTATGCAATCGCCTTTTTCTTAGGCTCGTCTTGCTTCAAGTACGACTTCATCTTTTCTTTCATCATGAGCTTGCTATCCTTGCGTACCTCGTATGACATCAAGGTACCCATTAGTTGAGTAACCGTATAAGTTTTCATGTCATTACCTTCCTCGATGGCGAAGGTACGCTTCTCCCAACAAGAAGGAAGTCCATCGATTATCTTCGAGACTTTCTCCTTTTGGGTGTAGGTCTTCCCAAGAGCTTCCAACTCGTTTGTGATGTCGACGAATCGAGCATAATACTCTTTCATCTTTTCACCCTGCAGCATATGAAATAATTCGTAATCTTTGTTCACGACAACGAGTTTAGAATCTCTTACCCGACTCGTCCCTTCATGTAATATGAGAAGGGAGTTCCAAATTTGATATGCACTCTTACATGTGCATATCTTATTGAAGTCCTCGGGCTCCAATGCGCATTGCAAGGCGTTCATTGCCTTGGCATTACTTACCTCCGCGGAGACCTCCGCGGGAGTCCACTTTGCGAAATCTTGTTCGGAGGGCTCGACGTACTCATTCATCGTGGCTCTCCAAAGTGAAGCGCTCCGGAGGAACGTTTCCATTCGGCATTTCCAGTACCCGTAGTTGGTACTGTTGAAGGAAGGAGGCCTAGATGAAGATTGCCCTTCTAAAACTGAGGAGGCTCCTTGACGATCCTTGAAGACGTTGTAGTCGTTGTTCATCATAGCTTTGAACTTGTAGCTTTAACCTTGGCTCTGATACCAATTGTAGTGCCCTGTGGTAGCTACTGCACACGTACTAGAGGGGGGGTGAATAGTACTTAAAATAATTAAGATAGTTATTCCTAATTATTGTGCAAGAAACAAACGACAATGCGGAATTAAACAACTATCAACAAGAATTAAAACAAACGCAAACAAACAATATTACTGGGTTCGGATCTACCCAAGTCTCCCCGACTTGATCCCGGTGATCCTACGTCTGATCACTCCTTATTTTACACCTTTTTTCCGCATGTTTGCATGCCATTTAGATCGCCCAAATCATGTTTTTCACGATATATCGACGATATTGCGATGCTTTTCACGATTTGTTGTTTTTGTCGCATTTCTGGTGATTTGGCGCGATTTGGAGTGATCTTGAGATGCGCTCACTTTAGACGGTCACCGACGACCTCCCCGAGGGGTATTTTGCTGTTGGAGAGGAGCGGAAGAAGAATGGACGTCACAGGAGCGACGAGGAGGCCAAAACAATCAGATTGGGCATTTTTTGTGTTCCACTCGGCCGAGTGGAGGAGCCACTCGGCCGACCAGTGAGACACTGCTCGGCCGACCTGAACAGATACGATTTCTATGTGCACTCGGCCGAGCACCGAAGACCACATCGGCCGAGTGACGATATCGCGTCCGCCCGAGTGGCGCCCAGACGAAGCCCTTCCAAAACATCGAAGTTACTGTTTTTCGGCTGCCTGAGCTTCAGAAGACCCACTCGGCCGAGTGGATTATTACGTCCGCCCGAGTGCCTTGAAGCCATCGGCCGAGTGACGACAACTCACTCGGCCGAGCCGCCCCCGAACTGAAGACCCCTGAAGCCCCCGACTTATTGGAAAATGACAGGGTTTTCACTCGGTCGAGCGACTTTTGTCACTCGGCCGAGTGCGATGCGCTGCCTGTAGCGAAAACTGCGGAAAACAGGCTGTGCATGGGTATTTTGGTCACGATTTTTGGACGATTTTGAGGGCTATTTAAGCCCTGTTTTTACCCTAGTTTAGGGAGCCTCTCTCTTAGATTTTTTGCAGCCTTTTAGATTAGTTTTTTAGCTTTATTCTTGTGATTGGAGAAGAGACAAGTTTGTGATTTTTGTTGGAACAATTGAAGAACTCCATTGGTTTGCATCTCTTTTCCTTAAAAATTCTATTTTTATTGCTTATCTCAATATTGTGATGAATTCTATTGCTTATTTCATTGATTATTTTTGTGATCTTGCTATGGATTGTGAGTAGTCTCCACGTCTTGGGGCGTGGGGATGAACCCTCCAAACCCACTTTCATATTTGTGATGAATTGGTAGAAATTGTGCTAGAATTAATAATTAGGGATTAGATTGTGATCAATTTACTACGGATGGCTAGGTATTCATATCGATTGGGATTTGCAAGAGATTGGATCCCAATTTGATAGGAAGCCCAAGAAATCCGAATTGGGTTGGAATCGGATTTTCGAAGTATCGGTTTGCAAGAGATTGGACCGATACTAGGATTTCCGGTTGCAATTCCATGCCGATACTCGTTTGCAAGAGATTGGACGGGTAGGAACTATCACAATCTAGATCGGGGACCGAGTTTGCAAGAGATTGGACTCGGTGCGCGATTGGACGATGATGTTGATCCTAATGCTAGCTTTCCTAGGTTAGGGTTTACAAGAGATTGGATCCAAACCTAGGATAGCTATAGACCGGCAACAGCGCGAGAGCGTGAGCTTGGTTCTACATTCAGTTGTAACTAGTTCATCCAAATTCTTATTCAAGCAATTTTGATACCGACGAACCACATTTATGAAATACGGTGAGTAGCGGGGATTCCCCATTCCCTAGACGTTCTTTATTTGATTTGATATTTCTGCACGTTTTGTCTGACGATTGTGACAGGATCGCCAAAGGCAAATTTCTCTCTTAAGTAGCCAGGTTGATTAGGAGCAAGCACGGTCATTCGTCCTCCCTGTGTTCGATATCCCGCTCACCGCTACACCGTGCGCTTGCGGTAAAACTACAACCGTTCTTTGGGTGTATACTCAGGACCGACCAAGTTTTTGGCGCCGTTGCCGGGGAGGATTTTTGACGGTGTTCGTCATCGACCACCCGGTTACTTCTTATCTCTCTCTTTCTTTACTTTCATCTGTTCGCACATTCTCCCTGTATTTTGCTTAAGGTCTTTGTAGGAAGAATGGAGAATGCAATGTCAACAACAGAACTCAGTCAGGAAGACTATGACTCCTTCACGGACCTCCTCAAGGAGCTTGTCGATGAGGTCCACACTACCGGAGCTTTTGCTATCGACGTCAAGGACCCCGACGAACAACTGTTTGCTAGTTTCGTGATGGACCAAATCTCCCCGGATGGGACTATCGGGGGCAATGTCAGAGTTGACGTGATCGACGACAAATTATATTTCGAAAACGGTGGAACGAGTGTCGAAGATCACTGTACTCCGGAAGAATCTTCAGAGCAAACCAACGTTCAGGAAGCTACATCTCATGACACTTACTCTTGCTTCTATGAATCGTCTGATGTGTTTCTTGATTCCAGGGACGAACCGGAGCCGAGTGAAAGCTCTGACGAAGCTAGCACAGAATCGGAGAGCGCCTATTTCGACGCATCATCCTCACTAAGCAGTGAGTCTGACTCTTCACAAGAGAGCGCGCCACCTGAGCCCGAGCTAGGCCCGGATGGCAAAGAAGGAGCGAAACTCATGCGAGCCGATGAAGTAGAAGGAGAGGCGCCTCTTCAGGTAGAACTTAAACAATTACCTCCGAATCTAAGGTACGCCTTTTTGGGTAACAAGTTAACTTTTCCGGTGATAGTGAACTCCCACCTCACGCCAGACCAACTTGAAAAACTCCTAGACGTTCTTAGGAGCCATAAAGATGTCCTGGGATACACTATCTCTGATCTAAGAGGGATAAGCCCTAGGCTTTGTACGCATAGGATCCATTTGGAGGATACCGACGCCACCTCCATAGAGCCTCAAAGGCGGTTGAACCCGAACATGAAGGAGGTGGTTAAAAAGGAAATCCTAAAATTGCTAGAAGCCGGTATAATTTATCCTATCTCTGACAGTAGATGGGTGAGCCCCGTTCACGTCGTCCCCAAGAAAGGGGGGATGACGGTCATAAAAAATGAAAAAGGTGAGCCAATATCCACGCGCACCGTCACGGGATGGCGAATGTGCATTGACTATAGGAAACTCAATAAAGCCACCCGAAAAGACCATTACCCATTGCCCTTCATCGATCAAATGCTTGAACGCCTTGCAAAACATAAATACTTTTGCTACCTAGATGGGTATTCGGGATTCTTCCAAATCCCTTTGCATGAAGATGACCAAGAGAAGACGACTTTCACTTGTCCCTATGGCACCTATGCCTACCGCAGGATGCCGTTTGGCCTTTGTAATGCTCCCGCCACTTTTCAGAGGTGTATGACATCCATATTTTCCGACTACATTGAAAATATTATGGAAGTCTTTATGGATGATTTCTCGGTTTATGGAAGTGAGTTTGACTCTTGTTTGGAAAATCTTACTAAAGTGCTAAAAAGATGCCAACAAAACAATCTCACCCTCAATTGGGAGAAGTGCCACTTTATGGTCACGGAAGGTATAGTTCTCGGACACCTTGTCTCTTCGAGAGGAATTGAGGTAGATAAAGCAAAGATTGAGGTAATCGAGAAACTCCCTCTTCCTATTAATGTCAAGGGCATTAGAGGCTTTCTTGGTCACGCGGGGTTTTACCGCCGCTTCATCAAGGACTTCGCCTCGATTGCCCGACCCCTTACTTCTTTGCTCGCTAAAGATATTCCTTTTATTTTTTCAGGTGAATGCTTGCAAGCCTTCAACGCTTTGAAGGAAGCACTAGTCTCCGCGCCCATCATACAACCGCCGGATTGGAGCCTTCCTTTTGAGCTAATGTGTGATGCTAGCGACCAAGCCATTGGAGCGGTATTGGGACAAAGAAAAGATAAGAAGCTTCATGCGATATACTATGCGAGCAAGACATTGGATGACGCGCAGAAAAACTACACAACTACCGAGAAAGAGCTTCTAGCGGTCGTCTATTCCATAGAGAAGTTTCGCTCTTACCTCCTTGGCTCCAAGATGATTGTCCACACCGACCATGCGGCATTGAAGTATCTTTTAAACAAGAAGGAGGCCAAACCTCGGTTGATTAGGTGGATACTCTTGTTGCAAGAATTCGACCTAGAGATAAGAGATAAGAAGGGTACGGACAACGTCGTGGCGGATCATTTATCTAGGCTCATTCGTGACAAGGATGATGAGAGCTTACCTATTGACGACACATTTGTTGATGAGAGGCTATATGCGGTAAGGACCGGTGAAGTACCTTGGTACGCGGACTTCGTCAACTACTTGGCTTGCGGAATCAAACCGCATGGGATGTCCACGCAACAAAAGAGGAGATTTATGCATGAGGTCCGTAGCTATTTTTGGGAAGATCCTTACCTTTTCAAGATATGCAAGGACAGTGTCATCCGTAGGTGTGTCTCTAAAGAGGAGGCGACATCCATCAGTTTGCATTGCCACGGTCTACCATGCGGGGGACATCATGCCGCCTCTAAAACCACCGCTAAGATCTTGCAGAGCGGGTTCTTCTGGCCGACAATGTTTAAAGACACCCACAACTTTGTAAAGGGGTGTGATAGATGCCAACGGACCGGGAATATCTCCAAGCGCAATGAAATGCCAATGAGACCCATCCATGAAATTGAGCTTTTTGATTGTTGGGGAGTAGACTTCATGGGACCATTTCCATCGAGCAATGGCAACAAATACATCTTATTGGCCGTTGACTATGTCTCCAAATGGGTGGAAGCAATTGCCACCCCTACCAATGATGCAAGGGCCGTCTCCAAGTTCTTTAAGCAAAATATCTTCCCGCGCTTCGGAGTGCCGCGTACCTTGATAAGCGACGGGGGAAGCCACTTCATAGAGAACAAGTTTGAAGCCATGCTAAAAAAGTACGGGGTAAATCATAGAGTTGGCATGGCTTATCACCCCCAGACAAGCGGCCAAGTGGAAGTCTCAAATAGAGAGATCAAGCAAATTCTCGAGAAAACCGTGGATCGGTCTAGAAAGGATTGGTCAATGAAGCTAAACGATGCTCTATGGGCATATCGCACGGCCTTTCACACCCCCATCGGTACCACACCGTTCCGACTAGTTTATGGGAAGGCTTGCCACTTGCCGGTAGAGTTGGAGCACCGCGCATATTGGGCCATCAAGACCTTTAACTACGACTACAAGAGTGCGGCGGTGAGGCGACTCTTGGACATCAACGAGCTTGACGAAATAAGGAGAGACGCCTATGAGAGCTCAAGAATTTACAAGGAAAGGACCAAGATCCTCCACGATGCCCGCATAACCGTCACGGACTTCAAAGTAGGAGATAAAGTCTTGCTCTATAATTCCCGGCTCCGACTATTTCCCGGTAAGTTGAGGTCACGTTGGTCCGGACCTTTCACCAACAAGCATATACAACCGGGAGGAGCTTTCGAGTTGGAAAGCAAGGACGGTTCCACGTTCAAAGTAAATGGTCAAAGGCTCAAGCACTATTCCGAAGGAACCCCGACGGGCGAAACCAATAGAGTATATTTTCTTAAGGAACGATCGGATGACCTCTCGAACCTCCTTGATGAGGTGATAGAGGAGGCGATCCCCCACTCAATTGGCGCTCTTTTTGATGAAGATTTCGAGGAAGGCCCGGATTTAGGCCATGAAGAGAATAAAGATGATTCCCCCGACCTCTCCGCTGAAGATGATCAAGGCGACGCTGATGTCGCAAGGATTCGAGAGCTCTGCAAGCTCTCGAAATCAAGGTCTCCGAAGAAAGCTCCGCCGGCACGGAGATCGGCATCACCGGCAAAACCGTTGACCGGAGCAAATGCTAGCTTGGGGGAGCCCCCCCAGCACTATTCGAGATAGGAGACCACCGAGGGAGAACGCGCCGCCGCCACATCCAAATCCAAGCGCGCTCCCCGGAAAGTTTGATGGGTGCATCCCATATGCACCAAACATCCCGTATTGATTGAAAATTATAGGGGGTCGAGCTCACGACCTTAAACGAGCGCTTGTCAGGAGGCAACCCGACGGTTTTTGCTTTATTTTACTTTTTCTTTATTTTCGTTTAATAAATTTTTAGTGTTTTGAGTCATTCGCCCAAAAATTTTGTGATAACGGGTCCTATTTTTCTTGACAGGAGAGGAGATAGGTAGATCCATCATGAGGAGTAGGAACGAGACGACGAGGAGCGCCCCAAGAAGGCGCCCGACGCTTAGGAGGAAGATGAAATCGATTGGAGGAAGAAAGACGGAGTTTAGAGCCAAAACGAAGACAAACAGCAGAGCACAAGGCTCACTCGGCCGAGTATACTAGTCACTCGGCCGAGTACACAAGTTCGTCCGGCCGAGCCGCTCACGAACGAGGGAAGTCTGCTGTACCCAACTCTCTGTTTATTTTCCTCATTTCATTATAACTGCTACTCAGCCGAGTATATATTGTCACTCGGCTGAGTAAAACGGATACCCTCCTAGGGCGAGTCATGCCGAGTAGCTTGAGTCACTCGGCCGAATGGACTTGCTCCACTCGGCCGAGGCTGGCAAAGCCACTCGACCGAAGCGATAGCGGGGAGGAAATTTTCATTGGCCTCGCTCGGCCGAGTGACCACGTCACTCGGCCGAGTCGTAACTTTTATTATATAAGGGCGAGGGGGGCGCATTTTTCGAAACACAAAATCCCCCAAAACACCAGCTCCCCTTCAGCTGCCTCGCCCGACCCCCTCGCTCTCGCCCTCACTCGCCCGACCAGCGCCGCCCCGCCTCCGCTCGGCCCGCCACCGCCGGCCGAGCACCTGCCGACGCCTCGCCCGAGTCGCCGCCGGCGGCCGACCGTCCGATCACCTCCGGTTGCTTTTTGGAGCTTAGGGGAGTTCAGGGGAGCTTCTACGGGCTGTTTTGGACTTCGTGGAGGCGCGGACTTCGCACGCTTCCACTGCTTAGCACTCGCGGCGTGTTTGGGTATACTCTTTCCATTCTTTTTGCACACGCCGCACTCTTTACGTTTTTCGGCGCGCGCTCGGGGCCGATATGCCGCCCCGGACACGGCCGCGGACGAGGAGACCTTCCGCTAAGCGGAAGCGGTCGGATGATGCCGGCCCCGCCCACGAGGTGAAAGAGTCTCCTCCTCCTTCCCCCACACACGCCGTCCACCCAGTACAGCCTGCAGGCCCCGCACACCCCGCACAGCCTGCAGTGCACCCACAGCCCGCACAGCCTCTCCCTGCCGTTCCACAGCCACCACCACCGGCTCCACTGGTCGGGCCGCTCGGGATTACGTTCTGAGACGACGCACACCGCGCCATCTTCGAGCGTATCTCCCAGCGCTCGATCGTACCCTCCAGGTTTGCACACCTCGCTGACCTAGGACGCCTGGGGGTACTTGAGGGGATGCTCACGTTGTACGACAACGTGGGCTGGCGAGATTTTTTCCAGGTGTCGGCGGATACTTTTACCCGCCCGACACTTGAGGTTTTGAGTTCGATCGCCCGGACCGACGAGGGATGCTCGTTTCGGTTCATGGATCGAGAGTGCCAGGTCACTCTCGATATGATGAGAGCGTTTTTCTCGTGGCCCGCTGTCCCCGGAGCCGATCGCGGTTACGGCCCCACCCATATCCCCCCACCCTCTTTCGACGCCGGTGCCTTCTGGGCACGTATCACGGGTCTCCACGCTGCCTTTGACCCTAGTAGGGCTAAGGCCTCGGCCATCGTCCACCCCTGCCTTTGCATTGCTCAGCGCCTTATGGCGACGACATTTTTGGCCAGATATGAGCCGGGCACGATGTCTACGCCAGAGCTTTACATGCTCTACGCGATGACACGTCCCAGAGCTCTATCTAGGGATGGAGATGAGCTTGTCCCCGCCGTCGTGATCGATATCGCGGCATGGTTTTTAGACCGCATCATTGTATCGGTGGGCGCTCGCTCACCGATATGCTGCGGCGGCCTGATTACCTTGCTTGCTCTTATGACCGGCGAGGACTTCCCCGACGACTTGCGACGCGTCCCGGGCCCCACTTCTTTGTCGATAAATGTTATGGCCCGGATGAAGATGCTTCGTCCGCATGGTGAGCGTCACTGGGTCTGGTTGCACGGCCCTTTCGGTGCCGACTACATGATTCTCCCGAGCCCAGCTCGGACCCAGATTGCACCGGCCCACGTTGACTGGCTCCCTGCGATGGATGTCCTCATCCCCGCTGCGTACGTGCTCGAGGCCGAGGAGGCCGAGCAGGCCCCCGCTGCCCCTGTAGACCCTGTTGCACACCCTGCCGAGCTTGCTGCCGAGCCCGTTGACCCTGTGGCCCCTCAGCCCATACCTGATGTTTCCGTCGCTCCTGACACCTCTGTCGGTGTCGGGAGCACCTTAGCTGAGCCCACCTCCACCACTTCCGAGGCTGTCACCACCACTCCCACTCCCACCACCGGCCCTCTGTCCGTCGAGCCTCTTTGCTCTGCACTCCCCGAGCGCCCGCAGACCTTTGTTGAGAGTGGAGAGCCCTCGTTTGCCGCGGTCGTGGAGACCATGGCTAGCATGATCTCCACTAGGGTTGCGCCATTTGGACCACACACTTCCACCCCAGCGGTAGTCACCTCTGTCTCCACCCCTGCTGTATTTTCTGAGAGCGTCGTGGCGTCTGTCCACACTTCTGTGCCATCGACCTCTCTGGCCGCCTCGCTGCCTCTTTTGCACTCTTCTTTCGCTGCTGCCGCCTCCACTTCTCACCGCCCGCCCCGGCCTCACACTGAGGCCCAGCCCACATTTCCAGGCGCGGCACCTTTTGTTCCCTTCCCTGCTGAGCCCATTACATATTCCACCCGCGTACGCCAGCCTCGCCCTGCGCAGCCTCGACCGGTGCGTCCCTCTGCACCACCCCCGCCTGACACTGTATTGCAAAGCATACGTGCTCTTGAGTTGGCGGTGAGTGGTCTTAGAGGTGACCTTAGGACCCTGTCCTCCACCGTCTCTGCGATGGCTGGACGCTTCGAGCTGATCCCCCAGATCCACTACTGCCTTACACAGGTCTTGGAGCGTCTCCCACGCGTACCCCCCGCCCACCCAGCAGGTTCCCACACACACTTCCACACACACTAGACCTGCTTCCACTTCCACACCCACCCCCGCTCAGCAGCCTGTCCAGCCAGCACCACCCTCACGACCTCCGCCTCAGGACGGAGACGGCGCAGCACCGCCTTCTTAGGCACTTTTGATGCCATCATTTCTTCTTGCCGTTGTGCTGCCCGTTTCTGCTGGGTCCTGATGCACTTTTGTCCACCCCCCCTCCCCTCACTTATTTTGGGATTCTATTTTTGATCATATCTATGTATATCTTTTTCGAGAGAGAGGGAGAGTTTTTGGTGCCAATTATATATCTGTATCACTCCTATCCGTGCATGCATCATGTCCGCATCATATTTTCATTTCTTTATTTTTCTTTTTTATTTTCACTTTTCCATGCATGCATCCTCACTTGCCCCTCACATTTCTTGTCTCTCGGTGTGCCACACTTTGCACATTGAGGACACTGTGCGATTTAGCTTGGGGGAGTGAGTTCTCACGTTCTTTTTGATTTACCACCTTTATTTTTAGTTTTTCACACCGTTTTTCACTTTTGCACTCATTTTTCATTATTTTTCTTTCATTTTACCATGCATCACGTTTTTCTTATTTTTCTGTGTGCTGCATTGTAAATAGTTCTATTTTCCCTTTATCTTTATTTCTTTTTCATCTCATGCTAGAGATGACTTTTCTGTGACGATGATGACGTTGTATTTAGCTTACTCTATATGCATGCTATATTTGTCGTGTCTTAGATTTTATTTCTGATATCATATGATATGACTTGCCTTGCATCTAGAGACAGTAACCCACACTTTTTCCACATGAAAATGGATGAAATTTTATTATTAGCTGAGTCTGAATATTCATATGTATGCTATCACAGAAAACACACCAAGATTCATGCATTGAATGCCTATATCTGGAGTACTGATTTCTTTTCCTATATCACTTCTATATGCATGAATTGTACACTTCACTTCAGGATGATTGGATGATGTTAGCTATGATAAATCTGGATTAGTTAGCTTTTTTGTGATCGAAACTGAGTAGATTAGATTACCCTGCTGAAGTTGTCGTACATGTCTTATAGAGTGAACCGAGAGTTCTCCACAAATCTTGAACATCATTTCTCTACTTTTAAAATCATTGGTGAATCTCCCCTTAGTGATTCTATTTTATGGCATTTCCCCCGCTATTCATTCCTAGCTCCAAGTCTCTTATTCTATAAAAAATAAAAGAGAGAAAAACATTCTTGTATATCATTATCTCTCTTTGAGTTGGGATCATTGTATATATGCTATATCAAAAAAAAGGAAAAAAAAAAGAAAAAAAGAAAAAAAAAGAGAAAAAGAGGAAAAATCCTCAATAAAAGATCTCATCTCACTTTCTTCCTTCCTTCTTTCTTTTTATCGCTTTTGGAGCTATATGTATATAAAAATGGGGATGTAAATATTTTTTATGCCACCACGCTTATAGATAAGCTTGGGGGAGGGGATCCATTGATGTGTGAGAGAGTGACTACTTGACATTGCATGACGACCTAGGCTAAGTAATATTCTATACTCAATGAGATTGTTTTTAGCTTTACGAAATCCAGGAATCTAAGCCTAGCGTTCATCTCATGAAATCCATACTTTTCTATTCTCTCTATTCTATAGTGTGATACTCTTATACTCCTGATAGAAAGCGTTCAATTGAAAAGTGTGTGATCTGTGATTTGTATACCGCTTTAAATGTTTCAGACGATGCTAATTCTAAAATTATTCCGTTTTTCATGATTATATCGTTGTTCGTGGGTTTTCTATTTCTACTTGCACTATTATACTATGATATCAAAATAAAATTCTTTGACATGTATTTTTCATTCAGAGCATGCTATATGAGTAAGTGAAACCCACGTCCTGAGGAAATGATCTAGCATCCTACCCTTCGCTTCTTTCTTTCTTACTTTATTCTATTTCGTTTTCATTCTTCTTCGTTTTCATTTTTCGTTTCTTTTCGCCGTTTTCCGAATCCACCGGTTTCGCCTTTTACTTATCTTCCTCGAGGACGAGTAAGAGGCAAGCTTGGGGGATTTTGATCACTCCTTATTTTACACCTTTTTTCCGCATGTTTGCATGTCATTTAGATCGCCCAAATCATGTTTTTCACGATATATCGATGATATTGCGATGCTTTTCACGATTTGTTGTTTTTGTCGCATTTCAGGTGATTTGGTACGATTTGGAGTGATCTTGAGATGCGCTAACTTTAGACGGTCACCGACGACCTCCCCGAGGGGTATTTTGCTGTTGGAGAGGAGCGGAAGAAGAATGGACGTCACAGGAGCGACGAGGAGGCCAAAACAATCAGATTGGGCATTTTTTGTGTCCCACTCGGCTGAGTGGAGGAGCCACTCGGCCGACCAGCGAGACACTGCTCGGCCGACCTGAACAGATACGATTTCTATGTGCACTCGGCCGAGCACCGAAGACCACATCGGCCGAGTGACGATATCGCGTCCGCCCAAGTGGCGCCCAGACGAAGCCCTTCCAAAACATCGAAGTTACTGTTTTTCGGCTGCCTGAGCTTCAGAAGACCCACTCGGCCGAGTGGATTATTACGTCCGCCCGAGTGCCTTGAAGCCATCGGCCGAGTGACGACAACTCACTCGGCCGAGCCGCCCCCGAACTGAAGACCCCTGAAGCCCCCGACTTACTGGAAAATGACAGGGTTTTCACTCGGCCGAGCGACTTTTGTCACTCGGCCGAGTGCGATGCGCTGCCTGTAGCGAAAACTGCGGAAAACAGGCTGTGCAGGGGTATTTTGGTCACGATTTTTGGACGATTTTGAGGGCTATTTAAGCCCTGTTTTTACCCTAGTTTAGGGAGCCTCTCTCTTAGATTTTTTGCAGCCTTTTAGATTAGTTTTTTAGCTTTATTCTTGTGATTGGAGAAGAGACAAGTTTGTGATTTTTGTTGGAACAATTGAAGAACTCCATTGGTTTGCATCTCTTTTCCTTAAAAATTCTATTTTTATTGCTTATCTCAATATTGTGATGAATTCTATTACTTATTTCATTGATTATTTTTGTGATCTTGCTATGGATTGTGAGTAGTCTCCACGTCTTGGGGCGTGGGGATGAACCCTACAAACCCACTTTCATATTTGTGATGAATTGGTAGAAATTGTGCTAGAATTAATAATTAGGGATTAGATTGTGATCAATTTACTACGGATGGCTAGGTATTCATATCGATTGGGATTTGCAAGAGATTGGATCCCAATTTGATAGGAAGCCCTAGAAATCCGAATTGGGTTGGAATCGGATTTTCGAAGTATCGGTTTGCAAGAGATTGGACCGATACTAGGATTTCCGGTTGCAATTCCATGCCGATACTCGTTTGCAAGAGATTGGACGGGTAGGAACTATCACAATCTAGATCGGGGACCGAGTTTGCAAGAGATTGGACTCGGTGCGCGATTGGACGATGATGTTGATCCTAATGCTAGCTTTCCTAGGTTAGGGTTTGCAAGAGATTGGATCCAAACCTAGGATAGCTATAGACCGGCAACAGCGCGAGAGCGTGAGCTTGGTTCTACATTCAGTTGCAACTAGTTCATCCAAATTCTTATTCAATCAATTTTGATACCGACGAACCACATTTATGAAATACGGTGAGTAGCGGGGATTCCCCATTCCCTAGACGTTCTTTATTTGATTTGATATTTCTGCACGTTTTGTCTGACGATTGTGACAGGATCGCCAAAGGCAAATTTCTCTCTTAAGTAGCCAGGTTGATTAGGAGCAAGCACGGTCATTCGTCCTCCCTGTGTTCGATATCCCGCTCGCCGCTACACCGTGCGCTTGCGGTAAAACTACAACCGTTCTTTGGGTGTATACTCAGGACCGACCAACGTCCCAACCACCCGGATCCCCTCTGGATACTTGAGTTAGCAACCCTAACTCAAGATTTCCACTATGAAATACTTGTGAAAAACCTTCACAAGTCAAATCATACAAAAGACATGTGACTCCCACAAACCGGGATCACAACCTCTCTCACAACCGAGAGACACAATTCAAATACGATTGAAATGAAATAAACTCTTACCTTACAAAATCCTATGCCTTGAGTATACTTACCAAATTAGGGCAATGATGGATTTTGAGGAAGAGGATGTCACCAAACCCTAGCTTCAAGAAGATGACCAGCAATGGAAACCTAGGGTGGAGTATGGTGACTAGGATCAAGCTCTTGGCTTGAGAAGCTCACAAAGGAGAGAATCTCTCTTGAGGAATTAGGGCTCAAGGTGTTGAGGGAGAGATTCTTGTGAGGGAGAGAGAGCTTTGAAATAGCTTGAGAGAGCTCTTCTCTTAGGTCTGAAATTGCTTGGAAATAGGACCTCTAACCTTGCCTCAAACGAATCAGGTTTGTATTTAAAGAGGCAAGGAAAATCGTGTTGGAAAAGATCCCAACGGCTCTATTCTGAACCAGACTAGTCGGTCAAAGAAGGATCACTGACCGATTAGTTCATCAACTAGTCGGTCGGTGATACAACATAGACCGACTAACGGTTGAACAGCCAAACGAACGAAGTACAGGCAAAGACAACTAGTCGGTCTAAGAAGACTTGCCGACCGACTAGTTTCACAACTAGTCGGTCGGTGAATGATCTTTGACCGACTAACGTCGAAATAGAATAGGCTGACTTCAAGAAGACTTAGTCGGTTTAAGAACAAATGCTGACCGACTAGTTTCTCAACTAGTCGGTCGACAAACGTTCTTTGACCGACTAACTCGAAACAGTAGCTTAGGCTGAAAATGACTGTACACAACTAGTCGGTCTGAGAAGGACTCTTGACCGACTAAATCGTCATCTAGTCGGTCGGTGACTCTTCTTTGACCGACTAACTGTAGTCATAGAAAGAGCTGAATAAAGAGAGGCAAACTAGTCGGTTCAAGTATAGTTGCCGACCGACTAGATCGTCATCTAGTCGGTTGGTGACTCTTCTTGAACCAACTAACATGCACTCGAAGCCGGTGGAAGAAGCGATAGGCTTCGGGAAAGTTTCTAATGGCTTCTATGAATATCCTAGCTCTAAGATATGAGCGAAATGAAGATTATATAATGTAAGTCCTACTCAAGGCTTAACATTCTAATCTATGAAGCTAGAAGACTATAAATTAAACCTTACGAGCCGTCTTCAAAGCTTCAATCTTCATTCTTGACTTCAATAGAACTCCTTGAGCTTCAACGAAGCTCCAGGCACACGATCACGCGTATTGAGAATTCTTGAGGCGTCGCTTTTGATGTTCGTATTCTTTTGGCGACGATCTCCATAACTGCGCTCACAAATAAGTTAGTATACATTATTTATGTTTGCTCATCATCCAAAACCAAATCCGGGGAATCAATACACAACAACTCAAACCCAGCCTACTCTCCCAACAACCGGAATCATCCGAACCTCAGCTACCGGGCACCTTACCAACAGCCGGCTCAGCAACAATAGCAGACTTATCAGCCGGCTAGGCCCCAGCAGCAGTTTCAGCAGCAGCAATTTCAGCAGCAACAACCACCACCACAGTATCAACAATATGCCCCTAGGAATCAGCAACCCGCCCAGCAACAATACGGCCAACAGAGTACCATTTCTCCGGTTGAGTCCCTCTTGACTCAATACATAGCCAACCAGGAGAAAATTAATCTGAAGCTGGAGATGGGACAAAGAGTGCTCACTGATCAGGTGACCCAGCTGGGGTTGCAAGTGGCGAACCTTCAGAGACCGCAGAATTTATTACCGCCACAGCCTGAGGTGAATCCTAGGGGGTAAATCGGACCTTGGCGCTCACACATGAGCATGAGAACGTATCCGCCATCGTCTTAAGGAGCGGGACACAAATTCCTACTAGATCGCCGCCCAAAGATCCGGAAGCACCACTGGCCATTGAGCGGCCAATTGAGAAGGTTAATGACGACGGTGCCCCGTCGCCAAAAATTGTGGCTCCTGAGGGAACCCCCGAAGAAGAGAAGAAGAAAGAAGAAGGGAATTTGAAGGTATTCAAGCCCGTTGCGCCTTTTCCACAACGGCTTGCCAAGGCAAAAATCGATGAGAAGTATGGCAAATTCTTTGCCATGGTGAAAGATATGAGTTTACAAATCCCCTTCCTCGAGGCCATAGAGACGATCCCCTCCTATGCTAAATTCTCGAAAGACTTGGTGACACGGGGATCTAGAAAAGAAAAGGTCGTGTTAACAGCGGAGTGCATCGCTCTCATTCAGTGTGCAAATCCGCCCAAGCTCAAGGACCCCGGAAGTTTCTCCATCCCTTACTCTATTGGGGAAGTGCAAATCCAGAGGGTGCTCGTCGATCTTGGTGCGAGCGTCAGCTTAATGCCCCTATCATTGTACAAGAGAATAGGGATGGGAGACTTAGAGCCCACCGGCATGACATTGTAACTTACTGACCGTTCGGTCAAGTATCCGGTGGGAGTAGTGGACGACCTCCCCGTCGATGTGAAAGGGGTGCATGTACCAGTTGATTTTGTGGTGATGGACATACCGGAAGACAAGCATACACCAATTATTCTTGGACGACCCTTTATGGCAACCGCCGGAGTGTTGATAGACGTAAAGAATGGGAAGCTTTCCCTGAATGTGGGCCAAGAAAGAGTCAAATTTGACTTAGGCTTGTCGATGAAGCATCCAAACCCCCCGGACGATCCTAGTATCAATGTGCTGGAGAATAAAGAAGATAGAGCTGTTGAAACGAGTGCCTGGAAAGTGCTCTCGAGGAATCCCCCCAATAGCTTGGGGGACCTTGGAGGGAAAGTTGGCTCCCCTAAGAATGAAGTGGCTAATGAGGCGGTCGCGCGACATGTGATCTCTCCCGGGTTTTCTAAGTCTCCTCCCACGAGGAGAAAAGGAAAAGAACCCATGGACCTCACCGGTGATGAGGTCCGGATCCTGAAAAAGATGGCGGTGGACGCCAATTTGAGGGAGAAGCCCCCGGATCCTGTCAACAAAGGGAGGGTAGTCGAGCAAATCTTTTTACAGCCACTGACTACACCGATAGCCACAACCTCTGGAGCTAAAGAGATGCCGAATTTTGGGCATCACCCGTACCGCCCACCATGAAAATCATCAACGGGCGTCGAGCTAAACGACGTTAAACAAAAGCGCTTCATGGGAGGCAACCCATGTTCTAAACTTTTGCTTCGCTTTTTAGGATTTTTTCTACTTTATTTTTCTCTATTTTTATAAATAAATCCAGCCGAAACAACTTCCGTGAAGGAACTTAGGCGATTTTTGGGTTTTGCAGAAAACAAGGCCTCAACCGATCGGGTGAGTTCTCACCCGATCGGTTGGGATGTATCAGCATACGGCCGTGTCTGTCACCAAATGAACCGACCGGGTGGAGAATGATGAGACCGGGTGAGCAGACCGGGTGACCTGGGGGAACTCTCGGAAAAATTTCAGAGTTCATCAACCGACCGGGTGGCAAGATGCGAGACCGGGTGAGGGACCGGGTGAAAAACTCTGAGTTCTCGGGAAAATCTGTGGAGCGGCGAACCGATCGGTTGAGTTCTCAACCGATCGGGTCGCCTGTAGCGTTTCTTCAGCATCAAATTTTCGACCTAGGGTCAACCGATCGGGTGAAAACTCACCCGATCGGTTCGACTTAAAACCTATAAATACCCCCGACCCACCCGCTCACAAACCCTCGCCTGATCTCGCCGTTTCTCCGTCGTTTCGCCTTCCTCCAAGCACCCGACTGCCAAAATCCCTCTCCCACAACCTCAAATCCTCCATTAGTCTCTCTCTCCACCTCCCCCTCGCATTTCTCCATCTCTTCCTCTCTCTCCCTCTCCTATTTCCTATTTTCTAGCCCTAATTCCCAACACCCACATCCACCATCGAATTTTTTGCTGAAGAAGAGTGCCGCGGCTCCACACTTCTCCAATTGCACGGCATTGGGTCATTTACAAGCGGGGAGATCTAATTGCTACGGGGTAACTTCGTTCCACTTCTCGAATTTCAATTTTTACCCTAATATTTGATTTACTTGGTTTTCGTGTGTGTGCACTTTAATAGTATTTTGCACCCATTTGCATCATCCACACACACATGGCCCGGGAGAGAGATAAAGGAAAAGGTATCTTGCGGGAGGAAGAACCGTCTCGTAAGAGACGTAAACAAACACGTCCTCCTTCCCGCACACGCGAACTGACACTTGCCCCTCCCGCACCTATCATTCCCCCTGTGGACCCCATGTTGGGCCCGCATGGATACATATTTAGGAACCAAGAGCAGAAAGACTTCTACCACAGACTTGACACTCGGGGGCATTTATCAACCAAGTTTGCCCACACCCAATCACTCGTCGACCTCGGTGTATTCACCGAGGTCGAGACTCTTTTTGCTAATCTAGGTTGGTTGGCCTTCCTTAATGCCTCTGCGGTATCTTACCCGTCACTCACCCTAGAATTCCTTTCCTCCCTCGTTTGTGAGTCGGGGTCGACCGTCACTTTTCGGGTGCGTAACCAAACCATTCGCACAAACCTAGACACCATCTGCGATATATTTGGTTTCCCTATTCTAGGGAATGACGCTATCCGTCACTACGGATATCCCCCGGAATTTGACGTCGATAATTTCTGGTTCCGCCTCACCATACTCCGCCGCTATCCCCGGGGTAAGGCCAAGGCCTCCTCCATCATCCATCCCATATTTCGTCTGGCCCATAGGATCATATCATCTGCATTTTTCCCGTGGGATGAGTCAGGCACCGTGACTATCCTCGATCTTTTTATTCTCTGGGCCATGACTTTCCCCTTTGTTCGTGATGATGATGTAGTTAGTTTCAGGGCCCCGGTTGTCCCTGTCCATGCTGGCGATTGGCTTGTTTAGAAGCTTCTCGAGATTAGCAGGGCCGGGAAGGGCAAAATCTGCTGTGGGGGCATTATCACTATCATTGTTTCTTCCCCCCCGTTTAATATCCATATCCCCCGTGGTCTTCCCATCGCCGCAGGACCCTCGCGTCTAGATCTTGACGTCCTGCGGCACATTCACATGATTAAGCCCCACCCCGACGGTCGTTTCGAATTCAATTACGGCCACCCCCCTCGCCCCTACACTATGCTCCCCAACCCCGCTCGCATGACTGTGGCTATCGTGGCGGATTGGACTTTTCCGCCCGACCCTGAGTTCTTTAAGGGGTTGCACCTTCCTTTCTTTCCCCCTGACGCACGTAGACCTCCATCCCCTGCCGCCCACTTAGGCGAACAGGATATTCATGCGTCCCGGGGAGATATGGGGGCTGGCCCGAGTCGCCCTGTTTCTGCTCCTGGCCCCATCACTTCTGAGCACCTCTTAGCGGCCATTTCTGGCCTTGTGTCCTGTGCCGGCATGACCACCGCCGCCGGTACTACTTCCACCTTACCTGTCGGCACCACTTCTGCCTCACGTCAGTCCACATCCTTTGGTCACCGCCAGGTCTCTGCCCGTCTTGGTCTTGAGAGGGAGGTCGCTGCCCTCCGTGATCTCGCCATGTCCTCTGCCTCCTCGGACCCATCACCGTCCTCCTTTCTCACTCACCCACGTTTCCTCGCACTTGAGAGGAACATGGCCGCCATTCTTCGCCTTCTCACTCACATCCACGGACCGCCTCCACCTTCACCACCTCGACGACCTTCTCCTCTCCCCCCCCACACATCCCCACCTCCATCACATCCCCCACCACATTCTTCTCCTCCGCCATTCCACCCATCCCCACCTCCCCCACCCCCACCTAGGCGATCATCTCCCCCTCTCTCATCTTTTCCCATCCCGGTATCCACTTCCCCCTCCCGACCACTTCCATCGCACCCACACCACCTCCTACCTCCTCCACCGTCACATCATATGTGAGCCGCAGGAAATTACCAATGCGGTCCAAGTCTCTCCCACCGACACCCACTACCGTCACCATCACATCTTCTCCCCCCATTTCTATTCCTTTCACCACCTCCTTGATCGCCGTCCTCCCACCACCACCCACCCCCACCGACACTCCTCCCATCGTTCACACCACCGCTGCACCTATTCCTCCACCTCTTTCCCCGCTTCTCCGCACACCCCCTGTTTCCCCCACCCACCCACCCACACCCTCTTCCGAGGAGGGCGAGGATTCGCCTTCTCCTGATTTTTGATTTCACTTTGTTTGTTTTTGACTCCCCCCTTGCATATTTCTGCATTTCACGATCACATTTTATTTGCTAGCACTGTCATGTCTAGCTTGGGGGAAGTCTGTTTTGCTGTGTTGTCGTGTTTTATTTTCTTCTTGTGTGTGTGCTTGTCTTTACTTTTTATTTTGTCATGTCGTGTGGTTTTATTTCGTTTTTCGTGCCGTGTGGTTTGATTTTGATTTTTCTTTATTTTTAGTTTCGTATTTGTGTTTTCCTCGTTTTTCATTTCTTTTTGTGTCGGTGCGTATACCCCCCCGTTTTCATTGCCCTCCCGTACTCACTCTTATTGCATTGAGGGCAATGCAATATTCAGCTTGGGGGAGTCGCACTTTGTGCGTCATTTGAGTCTTTATTTTTCGTTTTTGTGTCGTTTTCATCGTGTTTTTATTTTTTCTTCTCTTCTTTTTATCTCTTTCTCCTAGAGATGATCCGTATGATGAATCGCCAAAAAAATCACACACACCTAGCACCTAGCATCACATTCACTAACCCTAGGATTTCGAGTCCTCTTACATTTCACGCATCGTGGGTCCACTTACCTTTTTTGTGAGTCGTGTGTCGTGCCTAACCGTGTGGTGTGCTTCTACTTTGTGATTTACTTTATATACATGTCCAGGAATGACCCCTAGATTATCATGTTTCGATATGAATATGCGGTACTTATTTCTACTGTCTGCTTCTTCTGCATGCCATATATATCGTACGCTTCATTTCGCATATGTCGGGATTCCACAATTAAGGACTAGGATAACCCATTTAGCCCATGCTCTAGTTTAGCGAGAATAGTTTCCTTTGCCCAAGTGTTTAGGTTCCGACTTCTTTTTTGTTTTACTTGGTGCAAATCCCCTCGTCGTGTACCGTTCTCCCACTTGGGAGAGTACACATGTGTATAGCCAAAAACCCAAAAATTCAAAAAAAGAAAAAAAAAAGGAGAAAAGAAAAGAAAATCCCAAAAAGAAAAGAAAAATTTTGTATAGCCAAAAAAGCAAAAAAAATATACAAATGCCCAATACCCAAAAAAAATTCCCGTGTGCATATTTTCCTACTTGCCGTGAATAAAGGGAAGGCGAGAATTTGTACCGAGTGTTCTTCTCCACATCATCTCATCCCCCATCGGTTTTGAAAACACTTGGCTTAGGAACTTTTTAGCTAGTATCTTGGCTGTAGTTGTGTGATTTCCTTAACCCTAGTTGTGGAGTCCCCGATGCATGATACGCTTCTATTCTTATACTCTTCTCATGCAAGCTTGAACTAATATTCACCGCAATTTCAAATTCGAATCAGTATTTGGGGCGTTTCCTGGGTCTGTGTATATCGAGCTTTATTGTACATCGTAGATAGCGACACCGACTGCTAGCGCACGGCCACACTCACTCGCGCTTCACCACGTGGGCCCACGACACTTATTTGGACTCGTATTCCTAGGTTTAGTGATGTGATTTGGCGTTTGCTTGCTTGGTGTGTCGTTTTTGATTTTGTTGGCCCTGACGGACGATCTAGGATATTGAGTTTTCTTTTTCTCTCTTTCTCTCTATTTTTCTCTCTGAGCTCCTACTCTCACTCGTCTTCCTCGAGGACGATGAAGATTTCAGCTTGGGGGATTTTGACGTGCGTTTTTATTTCATATATTTACGCACGTTTTCTTCCGTGTTTTTCCGTATTTACCGCCGTCTTTTATTTGTTTTCTCGTGTTTTCTTGTATTTTCTTATTTTCTTTCACTTTTCCGTATTTTCCATGTTTTGCAGGAGTTTGCTGGCATTTGGGACGTAAAACGATGATATCATGTGTACCCGGAGCAACGGGTGGTGGGCTCCGAAAGGTGCTCTCTCTCAAGCGCAAGAGTCCGTTCAAGTAGTAAAATCTGGGAGTCCAGATGTCGAATCCACGGGAAGAAATCTGTTGCAACCACAATTCAAATCAAATAGAAATGCTACGAAAAGAAACTAACCACTTCAACAATGGTGACGGTGATGGTGATGTGAACACGTGAACAATATAAACATAGAAAATCGTGTCTGAAAATATCTATAAAAGGTATGCACATGGTATGGATTCGTTAGGATCAAAGATTTGTATTAATTTGGTTGATGAATATACCACAATGAATTCTCTTTTTGAGAGCAATTCACCGGGAAAATATCCAATATAACTCAATGAACTCTCCTTTTGGGAGCAATTCATCGGAAGATGCCCTTTTGGGGGTTCAAACACAAAATTCAATGAGATCGTCGCTAAAGCTATAATACGATATGAAACTCTCTTTTGGAGAGATCAAAACTACGGTATGAAACCCCTTTTGGGGAGATCAAAACTCACCCTTTTGGGGCGATCATCAACTAAATCAATTCTTTTGGAATCTGAAAAAGTCGATTTACGAACAAAGATTACAATTTTAGCGACGTTTAACGATTTAGCACAAGGAATACAACCAAACTAACACAAATAATATCCCCTAACTACTCCATACCATGCACAAATAAGATTTAGCTACTCATCATGCAATAATAAACAACTTTCATCGCAAAATACATCAAGATTATAGCAAAATACGGTAGAAAAGCATCAAATAAGGAGTTTTAAGTTAATAATTCATCACCAAATATCCTTGAAAAGACATCAAAACTCTCTGAAAATAAGAAAACAGCCTCGCTTAAAACCCCTAAATCGGGTTTGGGTTGCTTGCTCGATCGGGGCAAACTCAGCCGTTGATCCACGCACGTGTCCATCAAATATGCTCAAGCCCGCTCCGCGTGCCGTTGGATGGAGCGTTCCGCCTTCGTATCACGGTCGAGGATCAGCCACACCCTTAATCGAAACGGTTTGGATTGATGGCCGTCGACAAAAAGCCGCGTGTGTAAAAATACGTATGGTTTTTCTCTAGTTTTCTTGTTTCCAATGAATTGGCCTATCAAAATAATCATTCAAGACATGGGTATTGAAGTTTCTTAGTATATTCACCATTTCTTTTCTTTTATTCGTTCTGCGTAACGCGCATCAAGCAACATTCGCAGAAAAAAGTATAACTTGGATCGCTCCATCAAATGAGTGAGGTTCCGGCCAATGGCTCCCAAATCAGACGATAATAGGGCATTAGGCCAAGAAGGACCCCTCGGACTGTACTACTCGAGCCAACCAAGTTATTTATTAGTGACATACTCATTCATTCATTTTTCATCATTCATTTTTCATTCTTTTCATTCTTCTTTTTTTCTTTTTACTTTTTCTTTCTTTGTAAGCAAATCAACACCCATTATTCGAATCAAAACATTAATACCAAAGGCCAAATTCCTCTTCAACTAGAAGACTATTCTTATAAATCGTGTATACTTAAGCTTTTTCATCACATTAGCATGCATGAAATAAATTCAAACTATTTCGAGATATTAATCATGGAAATTGAAAATTTTCATGAATAGCATATTAACGGTAATTCCATGAAGGAAAAATAATTAACTCAAGCCGCAAACAATTTTAAGAACAAAATCAATGTATAATCATCCGCATTTGAGGCATATAAAGGAGTTTTAAAATGATGAGATTTGGTGATTTATTCTAAAAAAATCCTAAAGTCTCATACACACCCCCCAACTAAAGATGGACATTGTCCTCAATGTCGAAAGGTGCACGAGTTTATTCAAGCAAGCAACCTAGAAAGCATATAAAAACTACACTACTGGAAAGAACACACCGTGATCAAATGGCGGATCCTGAATCTTTGATGGTGGAGAAAGTTGTTCAATTTGCTCCTTGCGCTCCTCGGCGATTATTCTTCCTCCAAAAACTAATTTGGACCCCAGCAACACAACTCCAAGCATCTCTATAAGCTGTTTGCCAATGTCCTGCGAGAGATGAGTTATGTCAGTCCAAATTATTTTAAAATTATTCTCAATGAAAGTATTCCAAATGTAGTCATCAAAATAAGTGAAATAAATTAAAACGAGTTGACGACTACTCCCTAAAAGATATGCACTACTCTCCGTACGATGCTCGATCAATGGAGAGAGGGGTAAATGATTTTGGGACAAGACTGGAGGAGGGCATGGTTCTGACTCCATGGCGATAATCTCAAAACCCTTTTTCCTAGCTGTCTCCTCCTTTCGTTCATCCAAAATTACTAGCTCGTCCTCTCTTTTGCACACACTTTCTGCCATGTGGATATTTTTATTCGTGTCATCAACGTGACATGGCTCGCTCGATATTCCTGCAATAGAAGATGAACTCGTATTAGTTTCTTTAAATTGAGTTTCAAAATAATTATTTTCTTCTAAGCAAGCGGCGATCAAATTAAGGTTTTCAATGGAATTTTGAATCTGCCGACTCCGAGCAAGGAAATTCTCTTGGAATTGAAGGGATGTGGCCTCCTGCGTCTGAATAGTCTGGTAAGCTTCCTCTTTCAAGGATTGCAAAGGTACGTCTACGCTTTGCTCTTCTTGATCGAGGTGCGAAGGCTTCGTTGAATCGCTCTCTGAAGTCTCTTCCATAGTTTCTTCGTTTTCTTGCAGAGACTCCATGTATTCCCACGCCACTGTCGGCGTCATGCTTCCCAATAATTCCTGCAGCTGCGGTTGTAGTCCATCTAGGAAGAACGCCATAAGCTCTTCATTTGTGTACCCATGCTGCGGATAGCTCGATATAATGTCTGTGAACCTCCTCCAGGCCTGAAAGAAAGTTTCACAGTCAGTTTGATTAAAATTAACAATTTTGAGCTTCTTCATTCTATGTTTGTGTGCATTAGCATATCGTGCATCATAAAGATTGTTTGTGCAATAGAAGTTCATATATTCCATTTTTAAAAAAAAAATTAAAATAAAATAATAATAAAAAAGTTTATGTACAGTAAAGTGGAAAGATCTCACCGGAGGTCCTCTAAATGAAATAAACCGTAGTCACAAACCATTCCTCCCCGGCAACGGCGCCAAAAACTTGGTGGGCTCCGAAAGGTGCTCTCTCTCAAGCGCAAGAGTCCGTTCAAGTAGTAAAATCTGGGTGTCCAGATGTCGAATCCACGGGAAGAAATCTGTTGCAACCACAATTCAAATCAAATAGAAATCCTACGAAAAGAAACTAACCACTTCAACAATGGTGACGGTGATGGTGATGTGAACACGTGAACAATATAAACATAGAAAATCGTGTCTGAAAATATCTATAAAAGGTATGCACATGGTATGGGTTCGTTAGGATCAAAGATTCGTATTAATTTGGTTGATGAATATACCACAATGAATTCTCTTTTTGAGAGCAATTCACCGGGAAAATATCCAATATAACTCAATGAACTCTCCTTTTGGGAGCAATTCATCGGAAGATGCCTTTTTGGGGGTTCAAACACAAAATTCAATGAGATCGTCGCTAAAGCTATAATACGATATGAAACTCTCTTTTGGAGAGATCAAAACTACGGTATGAAACTCCCTTTTGGGGAGATCAAAACTCACCCTTTTGGGGCGATCATCAACTAAATCAATTCTTTTGGAATCTGAAAAAGTCGATTTACGAACAAAGATTACAATTTTAGCGACGTTTAACGATTTAGCACAAGGAATACAACCAAAATAACACAAATAGTATCCCCTAACTACTCCATACCATGCACAAATAAGATTTAGCTACTCATCATGCAATAATAAACAACTTTCATCGTAAAATACATCAAGATTATAGCAAAATACGGTAGAAAAGCATCAAATAAGGAGTTTTAAGTTAAGAATTCATCACCAAATATCCTTTAAAAGACATCAAAACTCTCTGGAAATAAGAAAATAGCCTCTGGAATTTTACAGAATTTTTCAGGGGGAAAATACGGCTCCTAGAGCCTCCAATACGCTCAAAATACGCCCCAATCTGCTTGAATACGCTCAAAAACCCTAAATACGCTTATATAATAGGCATTGCGGGTTTGGGTTGCTTGACGGGTTGCAAAACCCGCACCCGAACTGATCTCAGCCGCTCATCTCGATCGGGGCAAACTACAGCCGTTGATCCACGCGGGATCGAGCCAGGCGCTGACACGTGTCCATCAAATATCGCTCAAGCCCGCTCCGCTTCGAACTCGGATCCGCTTCAATCTGTGCCGTTGGATGGAGCGTGTGGACGGCTGATGCTTCGCCACGTCGCTCCGTAAATGCCGCTTCGCTTCGTATTTGCGGGGGCTTCCTCCGCCGTTGGATCGAGATCGAAGGCTCTGGAAGCGGCCACGTCGCCTGTTCCGCCTTCGTATCATCGGGTTGTTTCCGGCCGTTAGATCGTGATCGGGCGGTCGAGGATCAGCCACGTCACCCTTAATCGAAACGAAATCGATCGCCGTTTGGATTGATGGCCGCCGTTGGATGGGAATCGAACGGCTCTTCGCTCCCTCTCAGTTTTAAAGTGCGGGGTGAATTATGGCCATTGGATCTCGATCGATCGGTCGACAAAAAGCCGCGTCACCCCTTCGTCGTAGGCCATCGGATGAGAGCGGGAACACGTGGATGAACGTCGCGTGGCGCGTCAAGATTCGTGCAAACTTAATTTATTTCCAATAAATGGTATTCTTCATTCAAAAATTCATAGAAATTAGCACAGATCTCAGAAAAATACAAATAAATATTTGTTGGAATCGTGAGATCAAGACGAAGCTAGGAAAAATATAAAAAGTGTAGAAATACTCCATTAATTACTGTTTTGTGCTCAAATAGTGTGTTTTCTCTAATAAATAAATGTGTAGAAAATACGTATGAATTAGAGAACAATGTAGCATCACATGAGCACAGAATAGGGCTAAATGGGGGGTTAAATATGTAATATTGAACCCGAATCAACGGGAAGAGTCACGCGTGATCCAGGGGGTCAAATGACGAAGATTGCATCTTTCAGCCCCTCACCCGGTCTGGTCATCTCCAACCGATCGGGTGATGCACGCGTGCATCACCCAGACGCAGCTTGGAGCTCACGAGAAGTCATCCGGTCGGTTCAGTGACCGGGTCAAAAGCTCAAAGTCTCTGGAAATTCGAAGCTGATTTCCAACCGATCGGGTGACCTTCACCCGATCGGTTCACCTGTAGCTGAATTTCAACAGCCAAGACTCGAAGCTCCAACTGATCTCCTCACCCGGTCCGCTCCAAGATCCAACCGGTCGGCACCAAGATCCAACCGACCGCACCAAGTTCCAACCGACCGGTTCATACTGACCGGGTGAAACCCCCGCATTGCACTGTGATTTTGTGAAGCGGCTCACCCGACCGGTTGACTTGTCAACCGATCGGGTGATGTCGTTTTCTATAAATAGAACCCTAGGTTTCCCAGATTCGGGAGTTGGTTATTTTTTACTGTTTTCTTCATTTTGTGACGGCTGCAATTTCCTAGTTTTTGTAAGTTTTCAGATCTTTGTAAAACTTTAGTATTATCTTAATTGCTTTACTACCTTTGCATTCCTATTGTCTGATTATGATTTTAACGGTTCATTTTCGTTTAGATCGCTTTTTAATGAATATTTGTGAGTAGTTCCCAAATCTGGGATTTTGGCGGAAACCCCTTCGGGGGCTCTTCCCGATGCATCCATAGGGTTAGGAAATCGATAGAGATTAGGAATCTAACGGTTACATGGGGTGTTTTATTGTCATCTGCGAGAAAAAGACCGCCTTTGACCGTTGGGCCAAGGGGGAATAAACTTGGCGGTTGACTCCCTAGCCATAGCTCACGCCCTTAGCGTAGACGCCGAATCCTAGCGTGCGGGAGCGGCAGGATGAGACGTTGGGAGTTATCGTTGCGAGCTTAGTGCTCCCGGAGTCGATCAGTGTTAATGGACACGGGAGTGCCCACTGATCGAACCCGGGAAGTCCGGCGTATCATCCTGGGCACCGACCGGAATATCGGGCACATGGGATGCCGGTACCACTTTTAGAGGCAACGTCTCACCATTAGACCCTAATTCCGATCTCCATCCTACCCGTAGGCCGTATCGGCGAGAGTCGCTCGTTGGGGGTGGAAACCAAAGTCCAGGTTTTATTTTCATATTGTCTATACCTTGCATTCCTTTACCGTGACAACCCATCATTCGATCTGGGCTAGCTCGCCCACGTGGTGATTTCGGTCCTCTTTGACACAAGCACATCCTAGCCTTCATGTGTTCGACCCCCAAGCCACACTACAACACCGTGCGATTGCGGTTACAAATATCTAAACCCTCACGCGGGTCCCCCGGCCTTTTGCGGCTCGCAAACCGGGGGCACGTCAGCCACCCATAATTATAACACCTGTCAAGACTATGATCATTAAAATGTAGTTCTGCCAAAGCGAAGTGCATTAGGTTATCATAGTAAGGCCGGATGGGAAATAGTGCTACCCATATGTTTAAAAATGGTTAGACTTAATTAGGCTATCAAAATGGTTTTGGGCCTACGGGCATTAGATGGGATTATAACATACTGAGACATATAATGTCAAAATCCCATAAAGATTCTAAGAATTATATGAGATGTAATTGGTAAAGTGTTACATACCTAAATAACTTGATTTTAAGTGTCATGACAAAGCTGACATATAGGTGAAATATGGATTTTGGCCCACTAAAGTGTTACAATTGTTGTAATTAACATTGAGGATTATTAATTTGTGGGAGATTTATGAGACATTTTAAAATGAAATTGGTACTAATGATTATTTTGCATATTTGTAGATCAATGGCATCACATAATACTTCTGCATTATAACTGGGATCTGTCCCTGAGAAGGACAAGCTGAAAGAAAATGTCACCAACTTTCTTGACTGGTTCAGGAACTTTAGAATTGTTCTCAAGTAAGAAAGGAAGTTATATGTCATGGATGATCCTCTCCCTGAAGACCCACCTACTGATGCTTCATATGCTGTAAAGGTTAAGTATACGAAACATCTTGATGATTCTGTTGATGTTGGATATCTTATGTTAACCACTATATGCCCAGAAATTCAGAAGGATCAAGAACACGTTGAGGCTTATGAGCTGAGTGTTAATCTCAAGGAGACTTTCCAACAACATGTAAGGCAGGAAATATATAAGACTACCAAAGCTTTGCATGCTTGCAAAATGACTGAAGGTGCATCAATGGTGCTCATGTTTTGAAGATGAAAGGCTACATTGATAATCTTGAAAGGCTTGGATTTTCCCTTAGTTTAGAACTGGCTACGGATTTGATCCTCAATTCATTATGTGATGGTTTTGACCAGTTTGTCATGCCATACAATATGAATGACACGGAGAAATCCATTGCTGAGCTACATTCGATGCTCAAAATTGCTGAGCAAAGTATTAAGAAAAATCCTAGTCATGTACTTATGGTCAACAAAGGGATAGGAATGAAACATAAGAGTAAGACCAAAGAAAAAGTTGCTAGTAAGCCTAAGGTAAATGCTAAACCTAAACCCAAGGCAAAACTTCCAAAGGAGTGAGTTTTCTTCCCTTGCAATGAACCTGGTCATTGCAAGAGGAATTACAAGCACTATTTGGAAGATCTGAAGAAAGTAGTAGATTAGTGAGACTACATCCTCAGGTATTTATGTTATAGAAATTAATTTATCAACTTTAACTTTCTGGGTATTAGATACTAGATGTGGATCTCACATTTGTACAAATGTGCATGGATTGAAAAAGAGTAGACAACTGAAAAAGGGTGAAGTGAACCTACAAGTAGGAAATGGAGCAAGATTTGATGCTTAAGCTGTAGGATCCTATGAATTGTCTTTGCCCAATGGACTTTTATTAGTTTTGAATAATTGATACTATGTTCCTACTTTGAGTAGGAATATTATTTCAGTTTCTTGTCTGGATGATGAACAATTTTATTTTCTTATTAAGAATAAGAGATGCTCCATTTATTATCGTGATAGTCCGACCTTCCATCCCAAACCTCCGAAACACCCCGCCGACTCATCCCTCCCTCCTGAATGGAGGCCGACACAGCAATAGGGCGCTCCACGTCCGAACGACGGAAGGCCACAGGGCGCCTATCGATCCTAGAGTCCGACGGGACTAGGGAGAAGGCGTACTCCGCCCTGGCCGCTGACAGGAACGCTCTCCGACACGGTCAAGGCAGGACGCGCTCCCGTTCTCCCCGGCCCGCCGGGAAGATCACACAAAGCGTATGTCCGGACCGCTCATCCTCAGTCCGGGCTGGCCAAGCGACCCATGGCAGGGCCCCGCCCCTGGGAGGTGCTCCGATGGTCCTTTAGCACATCGGACACGACAAACAACCTAGTACAAGGACGCTACTGACACTAACGCCGCTCTGCAACCTGGCAAGGTGCACCTTGGCCACTGCGCCCCCTGACATTTAATGCTTTCGGCTCTGACACCCTGACAAAAGCGTCCCTGGCCATTGCACTGCTTGACAAAAGCATGGCTGACACACCCAGCTCTGACATCCTCGACCGAAGCTTCCGCTGACTATTTGGCCAGCTCAGCACGTCGAGTCAGCACGTCATGTCAGCCTCACCTAACCGCCCCCCATCAGGTATAAATACCCCTTCGCCTCCAACGGTGAGGAGGTTGGCAAATTTACTCTCAATCTTATTACTCACACACAAGAGCAAAGGTCGTCCATATCTTTGTTCTTCCACTTACATCTCGTCACGTACGGAGGACTCACCCTCAGTCTGACATGCGTGCCT
Source organism: Scilla litardierei (assembly GCA_030789695.1). Classification (NCBI taxonomy): domain Eukaryota; kingdom Viridiplantae; phylum Streptophyta; class Magnoliopsida; order Asparagales; family Asparagaceae; genus Scilla; species Scilla litardierei. Next base: position 29,863,155 of record CM061131.1, on the reverse strand, counting down.
AGCCCTCGCTTTAAGTCCTATTACTGACTTAGGCATCGGAGAGGCTAAGGGTTGGACCCCAACCCGGCCTTTCTGACGAGTTGCTCTTTGCACAGGTTAGCTCGTCGCCACCGGTCGTCCTTGCCCTCGCCCCAGGCAGTTCGGCCCTTCCACCACATCCTACCGGATTCGATACCGTGGTCAGCTTCCGCAACGGGTTTAGCCTCATCTCCCCACTAATCACCTGTCAAATTTTCTACCCTAATCCCATCATTAGCATAACCACAGTGTCCTTGGTTCCCCTTAATACAAATTCATTGTATGCGAGTTCTACCCCGCAACAATTGGCGCCGTCAGTAGACAAGCCTAACACGCTTCACCACCCAAACTGGAGAAAAAGGGCACGGGCCGAACTAAGACTCCCTCCCCCCTACGAAGCCTCTGGGGCAGGATCCGTCCTCGCCACCCAAACCAGAGAAGGGTACGGGCCGAGCTACGCGATCGCTCCCCCTCAAGTAAAGACTCCATGGCAAGCCTAACACGCTTCGCCACCCAAACTGGAGAAAAAGGGCACGGGCCGAGCTAAGGCTCCCCCCTATGAAGCCTCTGGGGCAGGATCCGTCCTCGCCACCCAAACCAGAGAAGGGCACAAACCGAGCTACGCGCTCGCTCCCCCCCCCTCAAGTAAAGACTCCGGGGCAAGCCTAACATGCTTCGCCACCCAAACTGGAGAAAAAGGGCACGGGCCGAGCTAAGGCTCCCTCCCCCTACGAAGCCTCTGGGGCAGGATTCGTCCTCGCCACCCAAACCAGAGAAGGGCACGGGCTGAGCTATGTGCTTTCTCCCCCCTCAAGTAAAGACTCCGGGGCAAGCCTAACACGCTTCGCCACCCAAACTGGAGAAAAAGGGCACGGGCCGAGCTAAGGCTCCCTCCCCCCTACGAAGCCTCTGGGGCAGGATCCTTCCTCGCCACCCAAACCAGAGAAGGGCACGGGCCAAGCTACGCGCTCGCTCCCCCCTCAAGTAAAGACTCTGGGGCAAGCCTAACACGCTTCGCAACTCAAACTGGAGAAAAAGGGCACGGGCCGAGCTAAGGCTGCCTCCCCCTACGAATCCTCTAGGGCAGGATCCATCCTCGTCACCCAAACCAGAGAAGGGCACGGGCCGAGCTACGCACTCACTGATCGTGCCCAGGCGTACACCCTAAAGAGCGACCGTGTAGTTTTACCGCAAGCGCACAGTGTAGCGGTGAGCGGGTATCGAACACAGGGAGGACGTATGACAGTGCCTTCTCCGAACAACCTGGCTATATGGACAGAAGAGTAGTAAAGTGCCTTTCGGCGGTGTTGTCACAATTGTCAAACAAAGTATAGAGATATAAAATCAAATAAAGACGCCTAGGGAATAGGGAATCCCCGCTACTCACCGTATCTCGTCATTGTGATTCATCGGTCTCACAATTGCTAGGGTAGAATGTCGGGTGAACTAGTTGCAACTGAATGTAAAACCTAGCTCACGCTCTCGCGCTGTTGCCGGTCTATAGCGAACCTAGGCTCGGGTCCAATCTCTTACAAACCCTAGCCTAGGCAAGCTAGCATTAGGATCAACGTCATCGTTCAATCGCATCCCGAGCCCACTCTCGTGCAAACTCGGGCTACGACCTAGGTTGGGATAGTTCCTACCCGTCCAATCTCTTGCAAACGGGTATCGGTATAGAATTGCAACCGAGAATCCTAGTATCAGTCCAATCTCTTGCAAACCGATACTTCGGAAACTCAATTTCAACCCAATTCGGATTTCTAGGGTTTCCTATCGAATTGGGACCCAATCTCTTACAAATCCCAATCGATATGAACACCTAGCTATCCGTAATATATCGATCCGAAACTAACCCTAATAGCAATTCTAGCAATAGTTCTATCAAATCATCACAAATCGGAAATTGGGCTCGTAGGGTTCATCCCCACGCCCTAAGACGTTAAGACTACTTACAAATCATTATGTTAATGAAAGAATAATCAATAGGAAAAGCAATGGAATTCATAGCGATAATCAAAATAGCAATAAAAATAGGATGTTTAATAGAGAGGGAGACAAACCAATGTAGCTTTCCAAGAATCCAACAAAATAACATTTTTCTCTCCTCTCCAATCACAAGAATCAAACTCTAAAAAGTCTAATCTAAAAAGGCTGCCAAAAGCAATAGAAAAGCTCAGTAAACTAGGTTAGAATCTGGGGTTAAATACCCCCCAAAACTGTCCAAAAATTCGTGACCAAACTGCCCCTGCGTAGCTCCAAAATCGTGATTTTCGCTACAGGCAGCGCTGCTTACTCGGCCGAGTGACAAATGTCGCTCGGCTGAGTGAAAACCCCTGACGGATTCCAGTAAGTCTGGGGCCTTGGGGGTCGTCACTTTGGGCGTCACTCAGCCGAGTGAGTTGTCGTCACTCGGCCGATGGGCTATCTTTACTCGGGCGGTCGGCAATTGCCACTCGGCCGAGTGGGTCTTCTGATCTCAGACTGACAAAAAGACAGTAACTTGGGAGTTTTTGATGGCCGTCGTCTGAGTGCCACTCGGGCGGACAGGATATGTCACTCGGCCGAGGCGGCTTCTGATGCTCGGCCGAGTGCACACTTGGAGCGTGTCTGATCTGGCCGGCCGAGCGGGGTCTCGCTGGTCGGCCGAGTGACTCCTTCACTCGGCTGAGTGAGACACTGAAAATGCCCATTCTGAGTGTTTTTGCCTCCTCGTCGCTCCTACGACATTCTTTCTTCTTCAGCTCCTCTCCAATCTCAAAATACCCCTCAGGGAAGTCTTTGGTGACACTCCGGAGTGGGTGTATCTCGGAATCACTCCAAATCGCTCCAAATCTCCTGAAATACGACAAAAACAACAAATCGTGAAGAGTATCGCAATATTGTCGATAAACCGTGAAAAACATGATTTGAGCGGTCTAAATGGCATGCAAACATGCGGGAAAAAAGGTGTAAAATACGGAGTGATCAAAATCCCCCAAGCTTACCTCTTACTCGTCCTCGATGAAGATAAGTAAAAGGCGAACCCGGTGAATTTAGAAAATGAAAACGATGGAAAAACGGAAAACGAAAAACGAAGAAGAAAGAAGAAAGCGAAGAGGGAAGCTGCTAGATCATTTTTCTCAGGACGTGGGTTTTGCTTACGCATATAGCATGCACCGAATGTAAAACACATGTCAAAGACTTTTATTTCGATATCATAGTATAATGTTGCAAATAGAAATAGAAAACCCAAGAATATTGATATAGCATGAAGAACGGAATAATTCTAAGATTAGCATCGTCGGAATCATTTAAAGCGGTATACAATATCGCAGATCACACACTTTTCAATTGAATGTTTTCTATGAGGAGTATAAGAATATCACGCAATAGAATAGAAAGAATAGAAAAGCGTGGATTTCATGAAATGAGTGCTAGGCGTAGATTTCTGGATTTCGTGAAGCTAAAACAATCTCACCGAGTATAGAATATTACTTAGCCTAGGTTGTCATGCACCGTCAGGTAGTCACTCTCTCACACATCATTGGATTCTCTCCCACAAGCTTATCTATAAGCGTGGTGGCATATACAAAACTGTATTTACATTCCCCGTTTCTTTTGAAGCTCCAAATGCAAAAGAAAATAAAAATAAAAACGAAAAGAGGGAAGAAAGAGAGAGAGTATATGAGATGGGATCGTTTATTGAGATTCTTTTCTTTTTTCTTTTCTTTTTCTCAAATCTTTTTCTTTTCTTTTCTTTCTTTTCTCCCTTTTTTTTCAATAGCATATATACACAAATGATCCCAAATCAAAAGAGAGAGAAGGATATACAAGAATTTCTTTTTTCTTTTTCTTTTTGGGAAATTTGGAGCTAGGAATTTAATAACGGTGGAAATGCCAAATACTAGAATCGCTAAGGGGAGATTCACCAATGATTTTAAAATAGAGAATTAATGTTCAAGATATGTGGAGAAAGAAATAAATATGTCTCTCAGTTCACTCTATAAGACGTGCATAACAACTTCAGCAGGGTAATCTAATCTACTCGGTTTCGATCACACAAAAAACTAACTAATCCAGATTCATCATAGCTAACATCATTCAATCATCCTGAAGTGAAGTGTACAAGTCATGCAAATAGAAGTGATATAGGAAAAGAAAACGGTACTCCAGATATAAGCATTCAATGCGTGAATCTTGGTGTGTTTTCTGCAATAGCATACATATGAATATTCAGACTTAGCTAATAATAGAATTTCATCCATTTTCATACGGAAAAAGTGTGGGTTACTATCTCTGAATGCAAGGCAAATCATAGCATATGATATCGGAAATAAAAACTAAGACATGACAAATAAAGCATACATATAGAGAAAGCTAACTCCACGTCATCATCATCACAGAAAAGTCATCTCTAGCATGAGATGAAAGAAATAAAGATAAAGAGGGAAAAATAAAACTATTTACAATGCGGCACACGGAGAAAATAAGAAAAACGTGATGCATGGTAAAAAAAGAAACAGTGATGAAAGTGAGTGCAAATGCGGAAAAGGGCGTGAAAAAACTAAAAAATAAAGGTGGTAAATCGAAAATCGTGAGAACTCACTCACCCAAGCTAAAGTGCACAGTGTCCTCAATGTGCGAAGTGTGGCACACCGAGAGACGTGTAATGTGAGGGGAAGGGGAGGATGCATGCATGAGGAAAAAGAAAATAAAAATAACGAAATGAAAATATGATGCGGACATGATGCATGCAGATATAGGAGTGAAGCAGATATAAGAGTGTCATACCAAAAATCTCTCCCACTCTCCCAAAAACGATATAGAAAGATATGATCAAAAAGTGGACCCAAAAACAGTGAGGGGAGGGGGGTGGGCAAAAATCTTCAGGACCAAGTAGAGACGGGCAGTATGACGGCAAAAAAGAGATCAATGGCATCGAGGGTGCCTAAGAGGGTGGTGCGGCGCCGTCTCCGTCCTGAGGCGAAGGTGGTGGTGGTGGTGGTGGCTGGGAAACGGTCTGCTGGGTGGGTGTGGGTGTGGGTGTAGGAGCGGGTGTGGGTATGGGTGTGGGTGTAGGAGCAGGCTGGGTGGGTGTGGGGACGGTCGGTACACGAGGAAGCCGCTTGAGAATCTGAGTGAGGCAATAGTGAATGCCCGGAAGTAGGTCGAAGCGGCTGGCCATAGCGGTGACGGTGGCAGACATGGTCCTGAGGTCACCTCTGAGGGCACTCACCGCCCCCTCAAGAGCACGAATGCTCTGAAGTACAGTGTCGGGGGGAGGTGGTGCAGAGGGACGCACGTGTCTGTGCTGTGCAGGACGGGGCTGATGGACTCGGGTGGTGTAGTGGATGGGCTCAGCAGGCATGTGGAAGAAGGGTGCTGTGCTCACAAGTGGGGGCCCAGCCTCAGTGCGAGGCTGGGGCGCAGGCTGGTGTGAGGTGGAAGCAGCAGCAGCGGAAGTGGAGTATAAAAGTGGCGACGAGGCAGCAAGAGAGGTCGGTGACACAGACGTGGGAACAGACGTCACGACACTCTCAGATAGTATGGCTGCAGTGGAGACAGAGGTGACAACCGCTGGGGAGTCAGTGTGGGGTCCAAAAGGTGAAATCCCAGCGGAGATCATACTGGCCATGGTCTCCACGACCGCAATGAAAGAAGGCTCTCCGCTCTCAATAAAAGTAGGTGGGCGCTCGGGTAGTGCGGAGCAGAGGGGCTCAACGGACAGAGGGCCAGCTGGGGTGGGAGTGGTGGTAGTGGAGGCGGTCTCAAAAAGTGTACTCCCGACACCGTCAGGAGTGTGGACAGTGGTGGCGGGAGCAGCAGAAATATTAGGGATAGGCTGAGGGGCCATGGGGTCAACGGGTGCAGCGTGTGCAGCGTGGGCCTGCTCAGCCTGCTCGGCCTCCTCGGCCTCAAGCACGTAGGCGACGGGGATCAGGAGATCCATCGTCGGAAGCCAGTCCACCTGTGCTGGTCCTATCTGTGTCCGAGCTGGGCTCGAAAGGATCATGTAGTCAGCACCGTAGGGACCGTGCAACCAAACCCAGTGCCGCTGGCCGTGCGGACGAAGCATCTTCATCCGGGCCATGACGTCTATGGACAGTGAAGTGGGGCCCGGGGCTCGTCGTAGGTCAACCGGAAGGTCCTCGCCGGTCATCAGGGCGAGCAGGGTGATCAGACCGCCGTAACATATCGGTGAGCGAGCGCCCACCGATACGATGATGCGGTCCAAAAACCAGCTCGCAATATCAATCACAACGACAGAGACCAACTCGTCACTCCCCCTAGCTAGAGTTCTGGGGCGCGTCATCGCGTAGAGTAAATAAAGCTCCGGCGTGGACATCGTCACAGGCTCATACCTCGCCAAAAAGGTAGTCGCCATAAGGCGCTGAGCTATGCGGAGGCAGGGGTGGACGATCGCCGATGCCTTGGCCCTACTAGGGTCAAAGGCAGCTGGTAAACCCGTGATCCGGGCCCAGAAAGCGTGGGAATTGAAGGAAGGTGGGGGAATGTGAGTGGGGGCGTAACCACGGTCGGCCCCGGGGACATCGGGCCACGAAAAAATGCTCTCATCATACCGAGAGTGACCGGGCACTCTCGGTCCATAAACCTAAACGAGCATCCCTCGTCGGTCCGGGATATATAACTCAGCACCTCAAGTGTCAGACGGACGAAGGTGTCCGCCGACAATTGGAAAAAATCCCGCCAACCCACGTTGTCATACGACGTGAGCATCCCCTCAAGTACCCCCAGGCGTCCTAGGTCTGCAAGGTGTGCGAACCTGGATGGTACAATCGAGCGCTGGGAAATGCGCTCAAAAACGACGCGGTGTGCATCGTCCCGGAACGTAATCCCCAGCGGCCTGACAAGTGGAGCCGGTGGTGGCAGTGGGTCGGCAGGGAGTGGCTGTGCAGGGTGAACGGGGACTGCAGGCTGTGGCTGTGCGGGGTGAACGGGGACTGCAGGCTGTGGCTATGCGGGGTGAACGGGGACTGCAGGCTGTGGCTGTGCGGGGTGAGGTGGTGTAGGCAGAGGAGAGTCCTCCATCTCGTGGGAGGGGACGGGCTCATCCGGCCGCTTCCGCTTGGCGGAAGCTCTCCTGGTGCGTGGCCGTGTCCGGGGCGGCATGTGGGCCCCGGGTGCTCACCAAAAACGAAATAAATGCGGCGTGCGAAAATGAGTGGAGCGAATATACCAGAACACGCCGCGAGAGCAAAATGGTGGATGCGTGCGAAGACGCCGCCTCCACGAAGCCAAAAACGCTCCCCGAAAGCTCCCGTAGGCTCCCCTAAGCTCCCCAATATACCCTGCACATCAAACGAAGATATCAGCGAGTAATATTCAAAATGTATGGGGGGTTAGGGGTATAATAGATAGATTTTGAAGTTGATTTGGGCTAGGGGCTCGATTAGCACATGGATCGTCAAAAAATAGGAGAAAAATAGAGAAATGGGCGAAATAGGGCATACCGGAGCTTGGCCGGTGGCAAGGGAGTCGCCGGCGACTCGGGCGGTTCGGAGGGGTCGTCGGCCGACGGTGGTTGGCCGAGCGCGACGAAGGGCAAGGCGGTCGGGCGAGTGGGTGGGGGTCGGAGCGGTCGTAGGAAGCGATCGGGCGCTGTCTCGGGCGAGAAATCGATAAATAACGCTTCGAATTCCGCGTCGAGCCCGCAGCGCCTTATATAGGAAAAGTTACGACTCGGCCGAGTGACTAAGTCGCTCGGTCGAGTGAACGTAACGGAAATATTTTTGAAAATTCCTCCCCGCTTACGACTCGGCCGAGTGGCTTTGCTACCCTCGGCCGAGTGGAAAAAGTCCATTCGGCCGAGTGGCTCAAGCTACTCGGCAATACTCGCCCTAGGAGCGTATCAGTTTCACTCGGCCGAGTGAAGATTTATACTCGGCCGAGTGGCAATTATACTGAAATCAAGAAAAGAAACAGAGAGTTGGGTACAACAGACTTCCCTCGTTCGTGTGCCGCTCGGGCGGACGAGCTTATGTGCTCGGCCGAGTGGCTAGTGTACTCGGCCGAGTGAATCCTGTTTTCTGCTGTTTGGCTCCGTTTGGGCTTTAATCTCTGTTTTTCTTCCTCCAGTCGATTTCATCCTCCTCCTAAGCATCGAGCGCATTCCTGGAGCGCTCCTCGTCGCCTTGTTCATCCTCCTAATGATAGGTATCCCTTTCTCCTCTCCTGTCAAAGAAAAATAGGACCCGTTATCACGAAATTTTCAGGCAAACGACTCAAAACACTAATAATTTCTAAAACAAAAATAAAGGAAAAAGTAAAAATAAAGCGATAACCGTCGGGTTACCTCCCGACAAGCGCTCGTTTAAGGTCTTGAGCTCGACCCCCTTTAATTTTCAATTTAATGCGGGATATTGGGTGCATATGAGTGCACCCGTCGAATTTATTTGGAAGAACGCTGGGATTTGGATGTTGCGGCGGCGTGTTCTTCCTCAGTGCTCCTTTGTCTCGGGTAGTGTTGGGGGTGACTCCCCCAAGCTAGTGCTTGCTCCGGGCCTCGGCTTCACCGGTGACACCGATTTCCGTATCGGCGGAGCTTTCTTCGGAGTCCTCATCTTTGAGAGCTTGCAGAGCTCTCGAATTCTTGCGACATCAGCGTCGCCTTCATCAATTTCTACGGAGGGCTCGGGGGAATGCTCCATCTTTTCTTCTTGGCCCAAGTCCGGCCCTTCCTCAAAATCTTCCTCGAATAGTGTGCCGATGGAATGGGGGATCGCCTCCTCAATGACCTCGTCAAGGAGGTATGAAAGATCATCCGACCGTCCCTTAAGCAGATATATTCTACTTATTTCTCCCATAGGGACTCCATCGGAATAATTCTTGAGCCTTTGTCCATTCACTTTGAATGTGGCTCCGTCTTTGCTTTCCAACTCAAAAGCTCCTCCCGGTTGTATGTGCTTGATGGTGAAAGGCCCGGACCACCTTGACCTCAATTTACCAGGAAATAGTCGGAGCCGGGAGTTATATAGCAAGACCTTGTCTCCGACTTTGAAGTCCGTAACAGTTATGCGTGCATCGTGGAGAATCTTGATCCTTTCTTGTAAATCCTCGAGCTCTCGTAGGCATCTCTTCTAATCTCATCAAGCTCGTTGATGTCCAAGAGTCGCCTCACCGCCGCACTCTTATAATCGTAGTTGAGGGTCTTGATGGCCCAATATGCACGGTGTTCTAACTCTACCGGCAAGTGACATGCTTTCCCATAAACAAGTCGGAACAGTGTGGTGCCGATGGGAGTGCGAAAGGCTGTGCGATATGCCCAAAGAGCATCGTTTAACTTCATTGACCAATCCTTTCTAGATCGATCTACGGTCTTCTCAAGGATTTGCTTGATCTCTCTATTCGAGACCTCCACTTGGCCGCTCGTTTGGGGGTGATATGCCATGCCAACTCTATGGTTTACCCCGTACTTCTTCAGCATGGTTTCGAACTTGTTTTCTATGAAGTGACTCCCCCCGTCGCTTATCAAGGTACGAGGCACCCCGAAGCGTGGGAAGATATTCTGCTTGAAAAATTTAGAAACAACCCTTGCATCATTGGTAGGGGTAGCGATTGCTTCCACCCATTTGGAGACGTAGTCAACGGCCAATAGGATATACTTGTTACCGTTGCTTGACGGAAATGGTCCCATGAAGTCCACTCCCCAACAATCAAAAAGCTCAATTTCTTGGATGGGCCTCATCGGCATCTCATTACGTTTGGAAATATTCCCGGTCCGTTGGCACCTGTCACACCCCTTACAAAGTCGTGGGTGTCTCTGAACATTGTTGGCCAGAAGAATCCGCTCTGCAAAATCTTAGCGGTTGTCTTAGAGGCGGCATGATGCCCCCTGCATGGCATACCGTGGCAATGCAAAATGATAGACGTTGCCTCCTCTTTAGAAACACACCTCCGAATAACACTATCTTTGCATATCTTGAAGAGGTATGGATCTTCCCAAAAATAGCTACGGACCTCATGCAAAAATCTCCTCTTTTGTTGCGTGGGCATCCCATGCGGTTTAATTCCACAAGCCAAGTAATTTACGAAGTCCGCGTACCAAGGAACTTCCCCGGGCCTTATGGCGTATAGCCTCTCATCCACGAATGTGTCGTCGATAGGTAAACTCTCATCCTCCTTGTCGCGAATAAGCCTAGACAAATGATCCGCCACAACATTGTCCGTACCTTTCTTGTCTCTGATCTCCAAATCGAATTCTTGCAACAAGAGTATCCACCTAATTAACCGAGGTTTGGCCTCCTTCTTGTTTAAAATATATTTCAATGCCGCATGGTCGGTGTGGACAATCACCTTGGAACCAAGGAGGTAGGAGCGAAACTTCTCGATGGAATAGACGACCGCTAGAAGCTCTTTTCGGTAGTTGTATAGTTTTTCTACGTGTCATCCAATGTCTTGCTCGCATAGAATATTGCATGAAGCTTCCTATCTTTCCTTTGTCCCAATACCGCTCCAACGGCTTGGTCGCTAGCATCACACATTAGCTCAAAGGGAAGGCTCCAATCCGGTGGTTGTATGATGGGTGCGAAAACTAGTGCTTCCTTCAAGGTATTGAAGGCTTGCAAGCATTCGCCTGAAAAAATACAAGGAGTATCTTTAGCAAGCAAGGAAGTAAGCGGTCGGGCAATCGAGGCGAAATCTTTGATAAAGCGGCGGTAAAACCCCGCATGACCAAGAAAGCCTCTAATGCCCTTGACATTAATAGGAGGAGGGAGTTTCTCGATTACCTCAATCTTTGCTTTATCTACCTCAATTCCTCTCGAGGAGACAAGGTGCCCAAGAACTATACCTTCCGTGACCATGAAGTGACATTTCTCCCAATTTAGAGTGAGATTATTTTGTTGGCACCTTTTAAGGACTTTAGTAAGATTGGCCAAACAAGAGTCAAACTCACTTCCATAAACCGAAAAATCATCCATAAAAACTTCCATAATATTTTCAATGTAATCGGAAAATATGGATGTCATACACCTCTGAAAGGTGGCGGGAGCATTACAAAGACCAAAGGGCATCCTACGGTAGGCATAGGTACCATAGGGACAAGTAAAAGTGGTCTTTTCTTGGTCATCTTCGTGCAAAGGGATTTGGAAGAACCCCGAATACCCATCTAAATAACAAAAGTATTTATGTTTAGCTAGGCGTTCAAGCATTTGATCAATGAAGGGCAATGGGTAATGGTCCTTTCGGGTGGCTTTATTTAGTTTCCTATAATCAATGCACATTCGCCATCCCGTGACAGTGCGTGTAGAAATGTGCTCTCCTTTATCATTTTTCATAACAGTCATCCCCTCTTTCTTGGGGACGACGTGAACGGGGCTAACCCATCTACTATCAGAGATCGGATAGATAATTCCAGCATCAAGCAATTTTAGGATTTCCTTTTTCACTACCTCTTTCATATTCGGGTTCAACCGCCTTTGAGGCTCAATAGAAGAGGCTTCAGTGTTTTCCAAGTGGATCCTGTGCATGCATAGCCTAGGGCTTATTCCCTTAAGATCAGAGATTGTGTAACCAAGGACATCCTTGTGATCCCTAATGACTTCTAATAATTTTTCAAGTTGGTCTTGACCGAGGTGGGCATTTACAATCACCGGGAAGGTCAATTTACTACCCAAGAAAGCATACCTTAGATTCGGTGGTAGTTGTTTAAGCTCTACCTCAAAGGGTGCCGCACCCTCTGCTTTGTCACCTTGTGTGAATTTGACTTCTCCTTCAATATCTGAATTTAGCTCACTCTCGAATGGGGGCTCAGATTCGCTTCCTAGTGAGGACGGTGCATCGGAGTAGATGCTCTCCGATTTTGCGCCTGCATCGATAGGACCACCACCTTGCTCCGGTTCATTCCTGAGATCAAGATATATGTCAGCAGATTCATAAATGCAAGAGTGAGGGTCATAGAGTGTATCTCCCTGAGTATCTGTTTGTTCGAAGTGTTCCTCGGGAGTGTAGTACTCTTCGACACATGTTCTATCGCCTTCAAAATATAGCTTGTCGTCCCTCACATCAACTCTGATATTGCCCCCAATAGTCCCATCCGGGGAGATTTGATCCATCACGAAGCTAGCAAACAGTTGTTCGACGGGGTCCTCGATATTAATAGCAAAAGCTCCGGTAGCATAGACCTCATCAATAAGTTCCTTGAGGAGCTCCGCAAAAGATTCATCATCTCCCTGGTCAGACTCAGTCATTGGAATTGCATCCCCCATTTTGCCTGTTAAGATTTCGTAGAGAATTTCAGGAGGGATTGCAAAATGGGGCTGTAAACAGAGTTAGAAAAGAATGAAGCAATAAAGAAAGAGATTGGAGAGAAATAACCGGGTGATCCAAATCAAACTCTGTCAAAACGCCGTTCCCCGGCAGCGGCGCCAAAAACTTGATCGCGCCCGGGCGTACACCCTAAAGAGTGACCGTGTAGTTTTACCGCAAGCGCACGGTGTAGCGGCGAGCGGGTATTGAACACATGGAGGATGTATGACAGTGCCTTCTCCGAACAACCTGGCTATAGGGACAGAAGAGTAGGAAAGTGCCTTTCGGTGGTGTTGTCACAATTGTCAAACAAAGTATAGAGATATAAAATCAAATAAAGATGCCTAGGGAATAGGGAATCCCCGCTACTCACCGTATCTCATCATTGTGATTCATCGGTCTCACAATTGCTAGGGTAGAATGTCGGGTGAACTAGTTGCAACTGAATGTAAAACCTAGCTCACGCTCTCTCGTTGTTGTCGGTCTATAGCGAACCTAGGCTCGGGTCCAATCTCTTACAAACCCTAGCCTAGGCAAGCTAGCATTAGGATCAACGTCATCGTTCAATCGCATCCCGAGCCCACTCTCGTGCAAACTCGGGCTACGACCTAGGTTGGGATAGTTTCTACACGTCCAATCTCTTGCAAACGGGTATCGGTATAGAATTTCAACCGAGAATCCTAGTATCGATCCAATCTCTTGCAAACTGATACTTCGGAAACTCAATTTCAACCCAATTCGGATTTCTAGGGTTTCCTATCGAATTGGGACCCAATCTCTTGCAAATCCCAATCGATATGAACACCTAGCTATCCGTAATATATCGATCCCAAACTAACCCTAATAGCAATTCTAGCAATAGTTCTACCAAATCATCACAAATCGGAAATTGGGCTCGTAGGGTTCATCCCCACGCCCTAAGACGTTAAGACTACTCACAAATCATATTGCTAATGAAAGAATAATCAATAGGAATAGCAATGGAATTCATAGCGATAATCACAATAGCAATAAAAATCGGATTTTTAATAGATAGGGAGACAAACCAATGTAGCTTTCCAAGAATCCAACAAAGTAACACTTTTCTCTCCTCTCCAATCACAAGAATCAAACTCTAAAAATTCTAATCTAAAAAGGCTGCCAAAAGCAATAGAAAAGCTCCCTAAACTAGGTTAGAATCTGGGGTTAAATACCCCCCAAAACTGTCCAAAAATTCGTGACCAAACTGCCCCTACGTAGCTCCAAAATCGTGATTTCCGCTACAGGCAGCGCTGCTTACTCGGCCGAGTGACAAATGTCGCTCGGCCGAGTGAAAAACCCTGACGGATTCCAGTAAGTCTGGGGCCTTGGGGGTCGTCACTTTGGGCGTCACTCGACCGAGTGAGTTGTCATCACTCGGCCGATGGGCTATCTTTACTCGGGCGGTCGGCAATTGCCACTCGGCCGAGTGGGTCTTCTGATCTCAGACTGACAAAAAGACAGTAACTTGGGAGTTTTTGATGGCCGTCGTCTGAGTGCCACTCGGGCGGACAGGATATGTCACTCGGCCGAGGCGGCTTCTGATGCTCGGCCGAGTGCACACTTGGAGCGTGTCCGATCTGGCCGGCCGAGCGGGGTCTCGCTGGTCGGCCGAGTGACTCCTTCACTCGGCCGAGTGAGACACTGAAAATGCCCATTCTGAGTGTTTTTGCCTCCTCGTCGCTCCTACGACGTTCTTTATTCTTCCGCTCCTCTCCAATCTCAAAATACCCCTCAGGGAAGTCTTTGGTGACACTCCGGAGTGGGTGTATCTCGGAATCACTCCAAATCGCTCCAAATCTCCTGAAATACGACAAAAACACCAAATCGTGAAGAGTATCGCAATATTGTCGATAAACCATGAAAAACATGATTTGAGCGATCTAAATGGCATGTAAACATGCGGGAAAAAAGGTGTAAAATACGGAGTGATCACTCACTCCCCCCCTCAAGTAAAGACTCCGGTGCAAGCCTAACACGCTTCGCCACCCAAACTGGAGAAAAAGGGCACGGGCCGAGCTAAGGCTCCCTTCCCCCTACGAAGCCTCTGGGGCAGGATCCGTCCTCGCCACCCAAATCAGAGAAGGGCATAGGCCGAGCCACGCGCTCGCTCTCCCCTCAAATAAAGACTCCGGGGTAAACATAACACGCTTCGCCACCCAAACTGGAGAAAAAGGGCACGGGCCGAGCTAAGGCTCCCTCAGCCCCTACGAAGCCTCTAGGGCAGGATCCGTCCTCGCCACCCAAACCAGAGAAGGGCACGGGCCGAGCCACGCGCTCGTTCCCCCCCCCCCCCCCAAGTAAAGACTCCGGGGCAAGCCTAACACGCTTCGCCACCCAAACTGGAGAAAAAGGGCATGGGCCGAGCTAAGGCTCCCTTCCCCCTACGAAGCCTCTGGGGCAGGATTCGTCCTCGCCATCCAAGCTACAGAAGGGCACGAGCCGAGCTATGCGCTCGCTCTCCCCTCAAGTAAAGACTTCGGGGCAAACACGCTTCGCCACCTAAACTGGAGAAAAAGGGCACGGGCCGAGCTAAGGCTCCCTCCCCCTACGAAGCCTCTGGGGCAGGATCCGTCCTCGCCATCCAAACCAGAGAAGGGCACGGACCGAGCTACGCGCTCACTTCCCCCTCAAGTAAAAACTAATAGCTAAACTTGAACCTTGGGAAAAGGACAAGGGCACGTGGACCGATGCAGGCCTCGTGCAGGCCAAGGACCACGGGTCAGTGCAGGGTCCCGATAAAGCGTGCCCCTGATGCGACTTGTCAAAACAAAAGGACGTTTGGGAAACATGCCATTTAATGACGACACATCCCCCTAGGGGCAAGGACTGACGAATTGCGTCCAACACCACCTGGCAAAAGCGGTTCCCGAAGGGCATGAATCTGAGGGGCCTATTAATGATGCCAGCTCATCGCATTAACTCCCGGGGAACCGTCAACAAAATCCCTCTATAAATACCCCCTTTGCCCCCTCGAAAGAGCGGGGGAGAAAGAAAATATGTGGGCAAGTTAGTCTCAGCCCCCCATGAAAGATGAGAAGGTGCGAGGTATCCAGCCCCCGGAACGTCCGGGTAGGGCTTCCTCCGGATGTCGTCGGTCCAAACAAAAGGGAGACCCCCGACCGTCAGTGGACCCCGCCCCCAATAGGCGACAGCTTCCACATGACGGTTGCCGATGGGCTATCCCTCTTACACATGGGATGGCCTGCCTGTCGCTCCTCGGGTTCCCCTAGACAACTTGCAGCAGAGGAACAAGAGGACCTGTGGCGGACCCTTCCCCTCTTCTGGTGCCCAAAGCATGCTAATGCTCCAGGTCGTGACCCCGAGGGACGGGGCAGCCCTGCCAGATCGCCCCATTGGGCATACCAGCCTCCTCCTGGATGTACCAGCCTTCACGGGCCCACCTCCCAACGGTCCCCCTCCAATGGGTTATTCTTCTTACATGAGGGGCACCCCGCCTTCCACTCTTCAACTTCCCTTGGACAACACGAGACAGGGCTCCTCGAAGATCTGCGGCGGACCGCCCCTCCCTCCCTGTTGGATATGGGAGATGTTTATACACCCTTGTGGGGGATGTACAAGGGAATACGGACCTCGAACGTCGTGTACACGAAGTCGTGTGCGAAAGGAATCTGTTCCCTTGCGGAGAGGATCTCTAGATTAATGGGAAAGTCGCATTATATGTGCATAAGTGTATGCGACATATGGCTAATAAAGGGGTAATATCTTAAGCTTATGTTGTACCATGCATATGGTACAACTTAAGCTTATAATGTGCCATGTACGATGGTACACCTTAGTTAAATTGTTCCAAAGGAACAATTACTCCTAAAATAACTACCTTGGGGGCTATAAATAAGACCCAAGGGTTAGCCATTTCCTTACACTTTTGCATGGCATTCTTGCATGCATTTTCATTCTAGCGAAGCTCTGCCGAAATACTTCCTCTCCCTCTATCCAAGTTCTTAATCTAAAAGTAGAGATTTAGATTGTGGATTTAGTAGCCTTACTCCGTTTGTGAGAAGACTCGATCCGTCGTGGCGAATCCGAAGGCAAAGTTCCGAGACTACCGTACCGCATACGCAAGCGTAAGTCTCAACTTTATTTATCGATCCTAACTCTGTTTTGGCAGGATCCTACATTGGTATCAGAGCCATACGGGTACGCCCCGGTCAAACCGCCGCCCCGTCGAAACTATGAACGAGTCGTTGTCTTTTTCACGAATGGGTCTCCTACCATTATGGATATGGTAGGAACGCTTCGTGACGGAGAGAACGCAGCGGTTGTTCTTTTCACGTTCGGGTCTTCTGTCATTACGGATATGGCAGGAACTCTCCGTGACGGGAAGAACCGACCGTTCACGTAGTATGTTATTTTTCATTTTTGGCACACGGCCATTAGAAAATAACTAATTTCTCGACGAACGGGTGCTTCATCGACGAACGGGTGCTTCATCGAGAAAAATGAGGGTAGTTATCTACATCAGAGAAGATAAATTTTGGTGCATGTGCACCATGGCCAAATGGGCAATGAAGGCCATGCACCCCCCTCCCCATGCGGAGGGGGTTGGCTACGGCCAATAACCACCACGGCCACCGCTCCGGCGTGGAAGTTCGGCAACCCCATGAAAGGGGGGACCAGCCATGGCCAAAGGGCCATGGTCGGTCAAGGCCAATAAGCCATGGCCGGGCTATGGCCGGCCATGGCCATGGCCGGCCAGCCCTGGCCGGCCACGGCCAGGGAGGCCTGGCCGCGGCCTGGCCTGTACGCGGCCTGGCCAGGCCAGGGCCTCCCTGGCCGAGGCCAGGGCGGGCGCCCTGGCCCCCGGCCAGGGGCCTGGCCTCCCTGGCCGAGGCCAGGGCGGGCGCCCGGGCCCCCGGCCAGGGGCCTGGCCTCCCTGGCCGAGGCCAGGGCGGGCGCCCTGGCCTCTGGCCAGGGCCTGGCCGGCTCCGGCCCTGGCAGAGGCCAGGGCCTGGCCAGCCCTGGCCTCGGCCAGGGTCTGGCCAATGGCCGGCCCTGGCCAAGAAGGGCCAGGGCCCCTGGCAGGCCAGGGCAAAGGCCCTGGCCGGCCAATTTTTTTAAAAAAATATTTTTTTTAAAAGGTTTTTTTTGAAGAGGCTCTACTCCTTGAAGATTAGCCATAGTGCTCTACTTCATGAGAGATTAGCCATGTCATTGTGCTCTACTCTACGGAGATTAGCCAATGTACTTATAACATTGTGCTCTACTCTACGGAGATTAGCCAATGTATTTTCAAATTTTTTGAAAAAGATATTTTCAAAAGGGTTATGTCCCGTCCTTAAATCGGGATAGTGCAATTTAGAATTCCAAGTCCTACCACGATCCGGCCATGGTTATCTAACCCATGGGTGTGTAGAACAGGTCTCGTGGCTTGGCAATTATTGCACTAAAATTCTTTGCGCAAACTCTCACCTATTCCATTTTGAAAGATATGTTTTTCAAAAGGTATTTTCCGCTGCGGGTACCATACGGGTATCATTTCTGGTTTCTTTTTACTTGAGATAAGTAAGAGGGATACTTTGAAAGTTACTTCTAGATGGTAGTTGGGAACGTAGTGAACTTCTCAATTCTAGAGTAACATTTCAACGCATCCAAGGAACTTATCAAGTGTTTAAAGAATCGAAACTTTATGCGTGGAATTTTGATCGTGTTTTTCATTTTCTTTGCAGTTTTTTGATTCGAATATGTCTACCGCTTCTAAGAACATTGTCGCAGAGCTTAACAAAGGTGAAAAACTCAACGGCGACAATTATAAACTTTGGTCAATAAAAATCCAATATGTTTTGGAAGAGCAAGATGTGCTTGAAACACTCCAAAACATATTGGAAGAACCTGAGTTGGGCAATACGGCCCAACACAAGAGGGACCGGGAAGCTTATGAGACTTGGACTCGAAAGAACAAAATAGCACGTATTACGTTACTGTCCGCAATGGACAATGACATAATGCGTCTATTTCGGGAATTCGACCTAGCCAAAGACATATGGTCTGAGCTAGAAATTAAGTTTGGTGGAACTTCGGTTACCAAACTCCGCTCCTTAAATATTCAATTTGATTCGTACAAAATGCGGCGAGATCATTCTATGAAAAAGCATCTCCGCCACATGGCGAATCTCATATCTGAATTGAAGGATGCAGGTGTTACGCTGTCTGACGAACAGCAGATCCAAGCAGTCATTCGTTCACTCCCAGATAGCTGGGATAACATGAAAATGCACCTCACTCATAATGAGTGCATTAAAACTTTAAGCGATGTATCCAAACACCTCGAACTCGAGGAAGAGCGGATTCAAGCCGCAAAACCAAGTGTAGAAGTGCACGTGGCCGCTAGTTCCTCACATGGAGGAAATAAGCGGAAGAATAAACGCTTAAGGTTTGTGAACGAACGAAAGCAAGAACCGGAAACCTCAAAGAAGACTAAGAACAAAAAGTGGCAAAAGAATGTGCACTCAAAGAAGAAAAACTTGAAGAAGATCAAGTGTTTTAAGTGCAACAAGTACGGTCACTTCGCCCGTACATGTACGGATGGAAGTGATAAGGTAACTTGTAGGCCTAGTTACATATGTGTTTCTAGTTCCGTGTTTCTTGCTGAATCTAACTATTTTTGGTTGATTGATTCAGGGGCCACAGACCACATAGCGAAGGACAGAAGGTTCTTCGTAGAGTATCGATGGATAACTCAAGGAACGAAGTGGATATACGTCGGAAACAACACTCGTGTTGAAGTCAAAGGCATCGGAACATGCAAGCTAGTTCTCGACAACGGCCGGACTCTATTATTACATGACGTCCTCTTTGCTCCAGATATTCGGAGGAATATCATATCCGTGGTCATGTTAATGTCTTTAGGTTATGAATGGAGGTTCTATGAACAAAATATTGACCTTGTTTGTAATAATTCTTTAATTGGTTCGGGTAATATTTGTAATGGATTGATTATTTTAAACACTATGTATGATGATTCTTCTTCTATTAATGAAAGTTTCCATTTGACAAATGCTTCTAATTCTAATTCTGAGATCATTTGTTGGCATGCAAGACTTGGTCATATTGGACCAACTAGAATGGATAGACTTGCCAAAAGTGGCTTGCTATCTAATGTTTCAAAAGTTGAAATGTCAACTTGCGAACATTGTCTTGTAGGGAAAACTTGTCGCAAGCCGTTTGGAACTGGCACAAGGGCCGAAGTTCCATTACAGCTTATCCATTCAGACATTTGCGGTCCAATGAATGTTAAGACAAGACGCGTGAGGTCCTATTTCATCACATTCATTGATGACTTCACCCGTTTCGGTCACATTTATTTGATTTCCCACAAACATGAAGCTTTAACTTGCTTCAAAAACTATATGAGTTTAGTGGAAAATCAACTAGATCGCAAGATAAAGGTCTTGCGAACCGATCGGGGTGGAGAATATCAATCCACAAGTTTTAAGGAACTCTGTGATGAAAAAGGCATAGTTAATCAAATTACTATGCTTTATACTCCGCAACAAAACGGTGTTGCGGAAAGAAGAAATAGGACATTGATGGAAATGGTCCGATCAATGATGTCTCAGGAAAATTTGCCCATCACCTTTTGGGGTGATGCATTATTGACGGCAGCATTCATCTTAAACCGTGTACCCTCGAAGTCGGTAAGTTCTACTCCTTATGAGTTGTGGAACAATAGAAGTCCAGACTTAAGCATTCTAAAACCTTGGGGTTGTGCATCTTACGCACATTTATCCTCTCACAAATATGGCAAACTTGGGCCACGTGGGAGGAAGTGTATCTTCATCCGATACGCTGAAAACTCCAAAGGATATGTTTTCATCGGTCAAGAGGACAATGGGGGTCTAATAGAATTCGAATCGAGGGATGTTTTCTTCTTGGAAAACGAGTTTCCAAGACATGGTGAGATAAGTCAAGACTTATCCTTGTTTGAGACTTGGGATCAAGAAGGATCGGAACGTTCGAGTGGGAAAATTCTTGGTGAAGAAGAAAATACGTTTCAAATTTCACCAATGGATGATACGAACGATACCAATCCTATTCCGAGTGGGAGTGATATTATTCCAAGTGGGAGTGATGTCATTCTAAGTGGGAGTGATCAAACTCAAGCAAGACGTAGTAATCGAACGAGGCTAACACCTCTGAGATTTGAGGATGAATTTCCTCAAACATTCATGACATTACTACAAGATGATGACGAACCTGCAAATTTCAAACAGGCCGTCACATGCCCTGCTAAAGATAAATGGATAGCGGCAATGGAAGAAGAACTTCAATCCATGAAAACAAACCAAGTCTGGGACTTGGTTGATTTATCTAAGGGACGTAGAGCCATTGGGAACAAGTGGGTTCTCAAAATCAAGCATAAGGCTGATGGCTCCATCGAGAAATATAAAGCTCGCCTTGTTGCGAAAGGTTTCACGCAACAGGAAGGAATAGACTACGAAAAGACTTTCTCTCCTGTTGTGCGTTTTACCTCCATTCGCTTAATTCTGGCAATGGTGGCTTGTTTGGACCTCGAGCTACATCAGATGGATGTAAAGACTGCTTTTCTTAACGGAGAACTAGATGAGGAGATCTACATGGAACAACCAAACGGGTTCGTACAAGAAGAAAACAAACATAAGGTTTGTAAACTTCGTAAATCCATATATGGTCTTAAACAATCCTCAAGGCAGTGGTATATGCGCTTTCAAGAAGTCGTCTTATCGTATGGTTTCTCCATGCTTGACGAAGACAACTGCGTATACATTAAGAGGATTAAGAACAAGTATGTAATTATGTCTCTTTATGTAGATGACATACTTATAGCCGGAAATGATAAGCGTCTTATCATGGATATCAAAGCTTGGCTTTCATCCGTCTTTGAAATGAAAGACATAGGTGAAGCTGCATATATCCTTGGGGTTAAGATCTCAAGGAATCGTTCCAAGAAACTTCTTTCTCTCTCTCAAGAGACATATATAAAGAAAGTTTTAGAACGGTTTAATATGCTGGACTGCAAGCCAATTGATACTCCAATAAGCAAAGGCGAGGGTCTATGTTTGGAGATGTGTCCCAAAGATCCAAAAGAAAAGAAAGCTATGGAAAAGGTTCCTTACTCCAGTGCTGTCGGGAGTCTGATGTACGCCATGATGTGTACCAGACCGGACATTTGCTATACTGTTGGTATGATAAGCCGTTACCAATCCAACCCAGGACAAGCACACTGGAAAGCGGTGAAGAGGATATTAAGGTACCTCAAAGGGACCACGGACTATGCATTGTGCTATCAAGGCAATGCCTTGAGACTCGAAGGCTATACCGATGCTGATTGGGCAGGTGATCTCGACGAGCGAAGATCTACCTCAGGCTTTGTTTTCTTACTCGGGAATGGTGCAATATCCTGGAGCAGCAAGAAGCAAACCTGCATCGCCCTATCAACCATGGAAGCCGAATTTGTAGCATTCAGCATGGCGGTCCAAGAAGCTGTTTGGCTTAGGAAATTCTTAGACAGGCTGACGAATGCCACTGACTCGAGCACTGTTCCTATATACAGTGATAGTCAAGCTTCGATTGCCTATGTCAAAGATCCTAAATTTCATTGTAAGACCAAACACATTGATATTCGATTCAAGTTTACGAAGGACTATGACAAACGGAAGGAAGTAGACATAGGATACATATCCACGCATGAGATGATAGCGGATCCCCTTACTAAGGCGATCCCCAGAGATGTGTTCTACAAACACTTATCATCTATGGGAATGCGTAGGTGCTGAGCTGTATCATGTAATATTTCCCATGTCTATAAAAGATCAAAGTTTAATAAAAAGAAGAAGTTTTTTTTATATTGCATACAAGTTTCTTACAAATGATTTTATACATTTGTGTTTAAGTCTCAGCTATTTTATTATGTGTATGTCGGACAGATTAAGGTTGGCTCTCTCACATGAGCAACCGCCTTATCTTATCAGATGGATAAGATAGAGATGAGACTAGTTTAAAGTCAAAATCATTAGACAAATGATTTAGAGTCATGACTTAAACAAGATAGTCGAATGAAAGATCTGCATCATATGGATGCTTACAAAAGATCTGAGATCTGTATCACAAGGATATTTAAAAGAGATCTCATAGGATTTTTTAATCCTATCTGTCTTATGCAGGATGAGAGTCCGGGAATATTTCATGGGTAGTAAGGGGACTCAAAAAGATAGGCACTGTGGTGTCTGATCTTTCATCCGTACAACATCATTAAGACATACTCTCCCTGGGAAAGGAGTGATGTTGTAATACGTGTTCATACCACGTATGCATTTCGACCACTGAGTTAGTAGCAATAGAGTTTGCTATTATGTGAGACTCAAAGGCCATATGGGTCTTAACTCTTACCCTCAAGGACTCCAATTGGTTCCTTTAGATTTGACGAGATGATCGCTATCTTAGCGTGTTGCTAATGGGCTATGATATTTCGGCTCGGCGGGGCACGTTAGAAAAGCGAATCAAGTCAAGATCAGAAGGTTCGCAAGAAGAGAAAGATTGATTTCATATTCGCATTTGGACTTTAATGATTCAAAGCTGGCCAGCCAATTGTAATCCAGATGGGATTCAATTGTTGAATGTAAAGTATAAGAAATGTGAAGAAATAATCTAGGGTAAAGCATGCGTTGAACTACTCAACATTGCACCTTCGAGGTCGTTGTGTATCTCTAACAAGTGCACAACAACAGACTCTACGCGCATGACGGTCGCACGGTCTATTTCTCGGTATGATAGATGAAAGAACTAAGAGAAAGACGTTCTCTTACAATCCCCTCAAGTGTGAGTGGGAGATGTTGGATATGGAAGATGTTTATACACCCTTGTGGGGGATGTACAAGGGAATACGGACCTCGAACGTCGTGTACACGAAGTCGTGTGCGAAAGGAATCTGTTCCCTTGCGGAGAGGATCTCTAGATTAATGGGAAAGTCGCATTATATGTGCATAAGTGCATGCGACATATGGCTAATAAAGGGGTAATATCTTAAGCTTATGTTGTACCATGCATATGGTACAACTTAAGCTTATAATGTGCCATGTACGATGGTACACCTTAGTTAAATTGTTCCAAAGGAACAATTACTCCTAAAATAACTACCTTGGGGGCTATAAATAAGACCCAAGGGTTAGCCATTTCCTTACACTTTTGCATGGCATTCTTGCATGCATTTTCATTCTAGCGAAGCTCTGCCGAAATACTTCCTCTCCCTCTATCCAAGTTCTTAATCTAAAAGTAGAGATTTAGATTGTGGATTTAGTAGCCTTACTCTGTTCGTGAGAAGACTCGATCCATCGTGGCGAATCCGAAGGCAAAGTTCGGAGACTACCGTACCGCATACGCAAGCGTAAGTCTCAACTTTATTTATCGATCCTAACTCTGTTTTGGCAGGATCCTACACTCCCGACATCCGCTCCACCCCGATCCCCGCCGGTGAGAAAGGCGAATGCCCCACGGGGCATGTCAGCCTCCACCTTTGCCGCCTCGTCCTCCACCTCCTCCAGGGCCCGCCTTTGAGTCGAGGATTCCCAGGAGAGACCTTGCAATCCTTCAGGGTCGAGGGGGTGAAAGAAGAAGAAGCGCATCGCTGCCACCCCCTGCTCCTCCTATCCCAGGGTTTCCCTTCGAGCTGGGGAATTTCTGAAGAGACCTTGCAACCATTCGGCATAGGGGAGACAAGGAGTGACGTGACGAGCAAAGGAAGAGAAGGAGGGCCGTCCTACAGACAGGAGTTTGCTCATGCTGATGCAGTTTACGATGAGGTAAAACGACTGCCCAGTCAGCCACACAGAGCGGACTACGGTTGTTCAACTGCTGTCATTTTCTTGAAATCCTTGTAAAAGTTAATGAAAAGGCTATTCCAAGCGAATTTCTAATCATCGTCTTAGCGCGCCATAAAATTGGGACGAGCTCCTTCGAACTCCAGGACAAGCTGGTGAAAACTTCGCTACCCGGACCAGAGAACGAAAAGGGGTGAGCTCCGCTCTTCCTCCCCCCCCCCCACGAATACTACTCGACACCACGCCATACCAGAGGTAGCAAAAACAACAGAAACTTCAATATATAAATAGTCCGGACATACAATAGTGGCAAGGGCTGACCTAACAAAATGAGGTCTCCCTCGGGCCAAGCCCTACCTTCTAAACAGAAATGGGGGAGAAGGGCAAGACAAAACTACTCCTACGAGCCACCACCGCCTGAGGCACCGCCTCTCGGTGCGTCATCCCTCCTGTCAACTTCTGGGGGGTCGGCCTCATTGTCGACGGCCTCCTCGTCGACGACCACCTCCTCGTCGTCCCCTGCCTCTTCCTCCCCCTCCGAGGCCACTAGCGCGTCGAAGTCGACCTCGATCGGAGGGCACAGGCCCACCGCCCTTTCCTTCACCCGCCTCAGGCAGGCCTCCGAGCCTTCCTCGCGGCCCTTCACCATGCCATCACACATTTCATCCGAGAGAAGGGGGATGACGGTCGACTCTTGATACGACCGAAACTCCTCGGTCTTCAGTGTCATCTCCTCTTTCGTGGTCCTCGCTTGGGCCGCTAGCTCGACTGGATGCGCCCCCCCCCCCCCCCCCCCGTTCAAGCGCGCTCTCCAGCTCCTTCATCCGATCGACCACGGAGGCGGCCTTCGCCTTATAATCTGCCAGGAGACCCTTCAGGTGCTGGACCTCCAACTCCAACTGGCCGCACCTACCCTTCTCCTTAGCCAGCTGATCGTCGGCATGCTTGCGAACCCTAGCAAGCTCGGCAGCCATTCTGGCGATGGCGCCCTCTGCTTTGTTTATGGCTGGCATGTGCTCCCGGGCGGCGAGCGTTAGAAGGATGGCTTGCACGATAAAAGAAAAGTCTGTCGGGATACTCAGCAAAACCACCTAAAAGACTTGACCCAGTCCGGACCGCCTACCTGTACGTCGTGCCATACTGCGGTGCCGCACAGCCCCTCATGCCCGACGGCGGCTAGACTCTCCCTATCGCAGAGCAGCATAATGTTCTCTGCCAGACACACCGCCACCCCGCCGTCTTCAAAGACGGATTCATCGGTTCCCACTCGAAAGGGCATCTGGTGAACGGCCTTTTCCGGATAACCCTCGATCACGGCCTTTTTTTCCTTGAAGTGGATGAGCGAGGCCTCACATCTGGGGTGGGCCCGCTTCTCCAAAACAAACCGTGGACAGTCATAGGGCCAGCCCTCCCAACCCGACGACCTGGGCCCAGAGCCCGACCCGCCAGAACCCTCGGGACGATCTTGGGCTATGATCCTCTTGGCAGCGAGGGGTACCCTTGGGCTCGGAGGATGGGGTTCGGAGGACGCCCCCTGGTTCGGTCTGCCCCTCACCCCCGACCTCAAAATCGATGACCGGGGCGACGGTCCCCTGAACAAGCCCTTCCCCAAGTCGACTGGAATTCCTCTCCCTCTAAGGATCGTTAACAGACGACGTCACGGGCAGCCTTGTCCTCTTTGAGGACGCCTTCCCCCTCCTCGACCTTTCCTACCGGCCTCCTCTCGCTCCCTCTTTGGGTCCTCCTTCTTCGCCTTCTACACCGCCTGTTCCACAGCCCGCTTCTTCATCTCTTCGAGCAACATACTCATGGCGCGACCTGTAGAAGAGGGAAAGCTTAGAGTGAGCACTTCAGATGCAGCAACCACAAAGTTCGTTTTACCTTCGGGCCAAATATGCCGAGTTATCATGTCGGGCCTGGCGAGCATTCCAAATTCCCGGTCCTCCTTCGGGATTGCCATCAGAAATTGGGCCATATCTTCCTCCTCGTCACTCAGCTCGACCCCCTCCCTCACCTCGGGACTCAGCTCCCCCCAGTTCGATCTCATCACCACATCCGCGGGCACCGAGACGAACACATATTGTTTACTCCAGCCCTTAAATCTTGCACGGCGACCCTCTGATGAGGGGGTGGCTTCTCTTTGCGGACAGATAATAGTAGGACCTTAGCCTCTTCACCGCGAAGAAATGCCAGAAGATGGGCAAGGAGGGGCAGACGCCCTTGCTCACTGATCGGTCCATATTTTACACCTTTTTTCTGCATGTTTGCATGCCATTTCGGTTGCTCATATTGCGATTTTCACGATTATTCGATGATATTGTGTTACTTTTCACTATTTCTTGTTTTTGTCGGATTTTAGGAAATATGAGCAATTGGGAGCAAAAATGAGCTTAAAGGACTTGCACGCTAATGGAGCATCGCTCATGGGCTTATTGAGGACCTATCAGCGATAGAAGACGAGTGGAAGAAGAAAGAACGTCGTAGGAGCGACGAGGAAGCGAAATGATGAAGATTGGGCATTTTCAGCATGCCACTCGGCTGAGTGAAGGAGTCACTCGACCGAGCAAAGAAGCCCGCTCGACCGGCCAGATCAGAGACGCAATTACTTGAAGATTAGCGTGCACTCGGCCGAGTGACGACATCCCACTCGTCCGAGTATGGAGACACCACTCGCCCGAGTGGCACACGAACGACGGCATCCAAAAGACCAGACTTACTATAATCCGTCAGTCGACTACGAGCTCTGACTCGTCCGAGTACCAAAAGCCCCTCGGCCGAGTGACATTTGCCGCTCGGCCGAGTGATGCCGAGGACACGCAGCGCCCAGATTTTCAGACAGCCTCCCACTCTTTTGAAATCTGCTATCATTCCAGCAATCAAAGTATTTTTCTCATAATTTTTATGGATAGTAGACTTCATGATGATTCCAACGCCGCCAAGAACGCACAAATCGGAGGTCGGATGAAATCTGGGGAATTTCTAAAGGGGTTAGGTTGTGATTGATTTATTACGGATAGCTAGGAATTTCCATCGATTGGGGTTTGCAAGAGATTGGATTCTAATCGATGGGAAGGCCTAAATATTCGATTTAGGTTTATAATCTAAATCCACTAGACTTGGTTTGCAAGAGATTGGACCAAAGCTAGGATTTTTATTATAAATCTATACACATATTCGTTTGTAAGAGATTGGACGAATACGAACTATCACGACCTAGATCGTAACTCGAGTTTGCACGAGAGTGGGCTCGAGGGGCGATTGAACGATGATGTCGATCCTAATGCTGGTGGCTTAGGCTAGGGTTTGCAAGAGATTGGGCCCTATCCTAGGTTGCTATAGACCGGCAATAGCGCGAGAGCGTGAGCTTGGTTCTCTATTCAGTTACGACTAGTTCACCTCAACACAGGTCTAGTAATATTGAGATTCGCTATTTGCAATGATGTATGACGATCCGTAGTGGGAATTCCCTAGCCCTAGACACTTTTATTATCTATATTTGAATCGATACTTATCCGACTTCTCTATCTCCGACACCGACATCCATCACCATTGCCACTACATCACCCCATAGCAATCTCCACCAATAAAACCTTCATAGTCAAACCAACCTAGGATAGATTGGAGCCAACACCACCTCATCGTGTTCGATACCCGCTCGCCACTTGACCGTGCGCTTGCGGTAAAACTACAATCGTTCGCTGGGTGTATACCCGGGGCCGATCAAGTTTTTGGCGCCGTTGCCGTTGATTTATCTCCGTGTATATGCGCCATACTAGGTTGTGCTCTATGGTTGCATTCTGAAGCGATCACTCACGCACAACACCAGGAAGCTGATGATCACACTGATGGAATTTGGCATCAATCTGAACAGTGGCAGCTCCAGAAAAGTCAACACTTCCAGCACAAAGGGATGGGGGAGAGCACAACCCCTGCTGGAAGCAGGCCACATACACCCACACCTCATAGTCTCCCGCAAAACACACTCTCTCCGACGCAGTCGCCTCCCAGATGGAATAAGCCGGCCTAATATACGACTAGCGAATTTCCAAAAGAGACGACTTCAGCACCGACTTCACACCCGTGATCTCGTCGGGCACCCCTCCAGCCTCCGCCACGGTCACAGGGGCCGGAGTACTGGTCCTCGAAGCCCTAGCTACGGCCTCTTTTCCCTTTTTCAAGTCCCTCGGGGCCGCGGTAGGCGAGCTCACTGATGGATCCACATCCACGCTCTGACCTCGACTTTTCGTCTCCCCGGAGCTCTGTGCCGTAGCCGCGCCGGACCCCTCTTCCTCTACCTCCCTCGACTCCGACAAATGGGTAGAAGAGGTTGACGAAGACATCAAGAAGAAAAAGATTAAATACTTTTACGATGTCGGTAGCTTCGACGACGACGCTGAGATGACATACGGATCACAGTCGGCAACTTCGGCAAAGACTCTACAATCTCTGGCGATCGCAAGCTGCTCAGAGAATTTCAAAAGGGAGAAATTTTCACTTGTCCCCCTAGAGCTCTTTATAATACGCCCTAAATAATCATGACCATATAAATCACGCCACACGTTGAGGATCCACGCTCCTTGATGCTTCGATCCGCGCGGTGTGACGCCTCGACTGACAGCAGCAGTCGCATCCGCCACGCGTCACCTGAAGAATGGCCAAACTGCTTCGATTTCCAGCCGTGTCGATTCGAAAAGATCGCATCGAATTCGAAATAATTACGCCGAATCGAAAGGATTTCGCTCCAGGCTCCCCCTTTATTCAATCCCAAAAAGGGCCCCGCCGCCATTAATACGACCCACGAGACCAGGCAGCACCCAGTCGAACCCGGACCGGGCAGAACACCTCACCTCGCCCCGGTTCGACGGACCCCCTGGTCCGCCTCGAACTCACCCTCATAACCTGGCCACACGCACTATGTCTCAACCTCCCTCTCCCCACCACTCAGCAGTTGTCGACAGAGAGATGTTGGGGGCAATTATACCATTATATCCTCATGATCAAGCAGTACACAACATTACATTTATTGGGGGCAAGTAGGAAAGGAAACCAAAAGAAAATCGATCCATTAATTTCAAATGGTAAGGCTATTCACTGAGCCCGCCGAGAATACAACATTACATCGAGTCCGGCCCCCAACCGGTCATACAAAAAGAGACAAATTCCCCCTACTCTAAGCCCTCAACGTCGAGGCCTCTCCGTCGACTGAGCCCCCATTTCCGACGCCACCTGGCGAACTCCCACCTCCTTTGCCTCTTACAGCAGCGAAACGACATGCTCGTCATGATAACGACATGTAGCTTCTTCGATCACGTCTCGCTCAACCCCCTGTCTCTCCTCCAGCTGATGCTTAAGGATACCCTTCTCCCTCCTCTCCGCCTCGATGGTCTTCTTCAGGTCGGCTATATTCTTCGCCTGCACCTCAATCACCTGCTTCTTGCTGGCCATCTCCTCGCCGTACCTCGTCCGAATATCGGCCCGCTCGTGCTCTTCCTCCAGAAGTTGATGCTCGAGCCTAGCCTTCGTCGTATCCAAATTCGCAGCCCGCCCCTTCTCAACCTCGTAGGCCACCATGACCCGCACCATCTCCTCCTTCTCCCGCAGCTTTTCTCTGACCTCGTTGTTGACTCGGAAGGACGCGCAAAAGGCACGCCTTCCATTCCCAAGCGTAGGAGTGTCAATGCAATAAAAATAACCGGTGAGTACCGGGTCGGATCACAGGGACAAGTCGTTCTACGTTCACAAGTTTGATCGATAACGAAAAATAAAGCGTGTTACAACTACCTCAATTACGGCGGATGAGTGTGGGAAAACGTGTGAAGAAATTAAAAATCTAACCTAAGTGGGTAGGGTTAGAGAACCAAAGTAGGGGTTAGGATGGCTAGGAGAAGAGCATGGGTTGCGGGTTCACTAATGATGGAGTTAATCGAGCCCAAATCACCCACATATAACTCAATTGATTTACCGACTAAGGAAACTCAATCGGAATATTTAGCATTCAAGAACACGACAATTATCAATAAGCATGGATATATTATCATGGCACTAATCAAATTAAGAACATGGATTTTCTCAAATTGCCCTCTCGGGACTTAGCCAATAAATCTGTGCCCTAATTACACATCCAAGATTAACATTCAAAATGAGCAAGAGGTAATTAGGGCTAAGATTAACAACCCACATCAAGAAATCACAACCCAAGCCATACAATACTACTCTATCATCATGACACAAACGATGGAATTTTCATTCACAAATTCGTCCAAATTCATTACAATAAAGAGATATCAAAATTACAAAAGGGTTAGAGAGATAGCACCCAAGATCTCCCTAGGATGAAGCCCTCCTCCACCTTGAGCACCTCCTCCAAGCTTCTAACCTCCTCCCATGGCCTCCTCCCTTCCAAGCCCTAAAAAAACTCTAAAATCGCCCAAGAAACAGCAAGCAACCCTCAAAAACGAAGCTGGGGATGATTTTCGCACAGCATGCCACCTTAAAACACATTGCGGGTCGGGTTTATTGCGCTCCCCGACCCGCATCATCTCAATCGCCCGCCTGCGCTCGCCTCAGAAAGCGAAGCGGGCCGTGGGCCCGCTCCAGCGCGCGCGCCGTTTTCGTTTTAATTTTTTTTAATACTTAACGGCCCAGCGGCCCGCTCCAAGAGCGGGCCGCTGGCAAATTTCTTTTTTTTTAAATTAAAAATGCAGAGCACAATGACGGCCCGCGAATTTAGAAAGCGGGCTGATTGGCGCCACGTGGCGCCTTGCGATCGTGCCACGTGGCGCCCAATAATATCCTTTTTCTGGGTTTTTAACCCCATTTCTCCTCCATAAAAATCACCAAAAATACCTAGGAGGCCCAAAAATTCCCAAAAATCTGAAAAATCCCCAAGACTCCTAGGGATACCTGAAAAATATGAGAATGAGAAATTAGTCCATTTGATGTGAAAATGAAAATAATGACTTATTATAAAACAATATTAACCTCAAATAAGCTATATAAAATATTGCAATGCTCAAATAATTCCCAAAAAATGGAGATATGATCAAAATAATGGCAGGAGCATATGAAAAATAATAAGAAGCCAATAAAGACAGTAAAATCTATATTTTGTGCCAAGAATGAGATTAAGCCCTAAAACGACATAAAGCAAAAATATATCCAAAAGAGCACGATTAAGTATAATTCTTAGCACAAAATAGGGATAATTAGGGGGTATAAATATACACTTTTCACCCCGAATCACACCCCCAACTAGATTTTTGCTAGTCCCTAGCAAAATATGCGATAAATTCGGATTAAAAGTGAAAACATGCACCAAACCACGATATCTTCATGGCATACACAAAATGGTATTTCCACTTGATTCCAAAGCCAATATATCCAATGTATGAAAGTAAATAACAAATGACACACTCTTCAATCCAATTCAAAGAAAAGTAAGAAAATAAGCACCGTATTGCATGTATCGGGAAATATCACGATGTCAAATTTTCAAATTTTCATAGGAATGGCCAAAACAAAAGAAATTTCTTCTAAGTTGTGGGAGATGAGATTGCGTCACTCATGTTGCTTATTCTTTCAATTTTTTTCTTTTTCTTTTCTTTTTTTTGTTTTTTTTTGTTTTTTTTGTTTTTTGATGTTTATGTTTTGCATTCACGCGATAACGCCATAAATGCAAACATGCCACCTTTGCATACACGCGATAACGCTATATAGGCAAAGAGAGAGAATGATCCCATTAATCTCATTTTTGGCGTCATCCCCAATGTTTCGTGGGGCACCGGTTACTCAATTTGATTAGAAAGAAACATTAGCTTATACGAACTTTCTTTTTCATTCTCCAACATGAATTATCAACTCATCCACCCACTTCTAAGAAGAGAACAAAGCATGCACAATTGGCCAAATCCAATCCAATTAAAAACTACACCATTCATCCCAACACATTCAATCACTTACACCAAACTTTCCCAAAATTATTTCAAAGAGGTATCACGACGTATAAAGTAGTTTCATACATGGCATATTAGCATTTGACTCCAAATTGGAAAAGAAATGAAAACGTGCCAATCAAACATCGAAGAAGTTGATACCGAAATAATAATCCGAAAAATTGCATGGCATGAAAGCATGTAGGGACTACATTAAGCTAATGGCGTAGGGACAAGGAGGCCAAATATGATATGCAATAAAAATCATGGGATGAGGCGAAACATGGAGGGATCTCAAAAAAAATTTACGCTAACATCAAAATCCTAACAATCTAAAGATTCTAACACTCTCCCCAACTTAAAATAAACATTGCCCTTAATGTTGGGAGAGTACTAGATCTTGGCAAAAGATCCTAGAAAAGAGAAAAAAAAACATACGCAAGCAAACATGCAAAAGCAAACTAACTAACTTTTTATTTATTTACACTACTTAAAGGAAAGAATACACCTTAGCAAAAGGCGGATCTCGAATGTATAACGGCGGTGGCAACTGCTCGATCATATCCTTACGCTCCTCCGCGAGTGTATTTGGAGCTAGGCCTCCACCGGCCTCCTTGGATTCCAGCAATGCAACTCCCAGCGTCCCCTTGGGATAATATATGTCATGTGGGAGACGAGCTGCATCAATCCAAGCCATGTCCTCATGCCCTGCAAAAGCATTCCAAAACGGGTCGTCAAAACAAATAAAAGAATTTAAATGCAATGGACGACAATCTGAAACAAATGTATATGGAAGTGAAAATTTGGTTTCAGAAATGCAAGGCATGAGATGGTTGGAACTTCCCTGAAAAATGTCACTAGGTGTGGCATGATACTCTGCCTCAGGAGGAGGTGGAAGTAGCTGCAGAGAGAAAACTGGAGTAAGAGGGAGCTCGGGCTTAATATATACCATGTCGCAATCCCCGTCGCAATCCTCTTCCTCGACATCAATATCAACATCAACAATCTCTATGGCACTTCCCACAACTGGTAACTGCTCCTAACAAACCTCCTCGATGACTGGCAAGTGCACATCCTGAGGCGAGGGAAGTGACATATGTGACAGGACTGGAGGTAGACTCGTCTCGGGTAAATCCAAGCACGCATCATCCTCGCCATCCCAGAAATAGTTCATCTCAATCGTCCTCCCAAAGTACTCAATCGCCTCAACCTGTGAAGCTAACTCTGAAGTGGATTGTGGCTCAGGCTCCATGGTGTCCTCAATCTGCTCTCGGCCATCATGCACATCCGCTTCATCCTCAACCTCAAAGTGAAAATGCATCGTGTCACCGTCATGGTCGACACGCACTCCATCATCTATCTCCTCTGACTCCTCAAAATATATATGTTCGAATTCCTCTACTTGGCCCCAATGCACCCTCTTCACAGATTTCTCTTGGTATTCCATAGGGTCGCAATGGAACGAGCCCTCAGCTGGTTCCTCAGGCTGGTACTGGACCTGCTGCTCTGCATCCTGAAGTGGAAACTGGGACTGGCCTTCATCCTCATATCCAAGTGACGGCTCTCTAGATGGCACAGTCTGCTCCCACTCTGCAAGGTCCCTCAGGTAACACCATGAATCCTCGGTCGAATAATCAAAGAACTCCCCACCACAACTCATCTGCATAAAATCCCGCCCAGATGGCGATAATCCTGTGTAGAAGATCTGCAGAAGATGATCCTCGTGAAAGCTCTGGTGTGGGAACGCAAGCACCAAATCAGTGAACCTCTGCCAAGCCTGATGGTAGGCCTCCCATTCAGCTTGGGCAAAGCTCGCTATGTACTGCTCCATGGCCTGTCGTCCCTGTACCTGCTCCAAAAAGATAGGCAAAAACACTCGGAGAAATTCAGCCTGAAACGACAACCAAGTAAAATGTGAGTCGAGAGACAAAGAATCAAACCACAATCTAGCATCATCAAGTAAAGAAGAGGGAAAAAATCTAAAATATATGCAATCATCATCAATATTCCCACCAAGACATGAAAACATCCACTCTTCAAATTTTTTTATATGTAAATGAGGGCTCTCCCACTCCGAGCCATGAAAGTATGGCGGAAGTGGGATATCCTCCAAATCAACGTCCGAAAAATCTGAAGATGATGCCATTCTTTTAAAAAAAATTCCAAGAAAATGAAAATAAATAAGCAAAAGACTCAATAAGTGGAAAATAAATAAACGGAAAGACACACACTAAGAGATAGAAGTATCACACTGAAACTTTCGAAATCAATCAAAAATTGCCAATAATAGAAACCGTTGTCCCCGGCAAAGGCGCCAATTGGTTGACTGTGGAGGACGCGCAAGTGGCACGCCTTCCACTCCTAAGCGTATGAGTGTCAATGCAATAAAAATAACCGGTGAGTACCAGGTCGCATCACAGGGACAAGTCATTCTACGTTCACAAGCTTGATCGATAATGAAAAATAAAGCGTGTTACAACTACCTCAATTACGGCGGATGAGTGTGGGAAAAACGTGTGAAGAAATTAAAAATCTAACCTAAGTGGGTAGGGTTAGAGAACCAAAGTAGGGGTTAGGATGGCTAGGAGAAGAGCATGGGTTGCGGGTTCACTAATGATGGAGTTAATCGAGCCCAAATCACCCACATATAACTCAATTGATTTACCGGCTAAGGAAACTCAATCAGAATATTTAGCATTCAAGAGCACGACAATTATCAATAAGCATGGATATATTATCATGGCACTAATCAAATTAAGAACATGGATTTTCTCAAATTGCCCTCTCGGGACTTAGCCAATAAACTTGTGCCCTAATTACACATCCAAGATTAACATTCAAAATGAGCAAGAGGCAATTAGGGCTAAGATTAACAACCCACATCAAGAAATCACAACCCAAGCCATACAATACTACTCTATCATCATGAAACAAACGATGGAATTTTCATTCACAAATTCGTCCAAATTCATTACAATAAAGAGATATCAAAATTACAAAAGGGTTAAAGAGATATCACCCAAGATCTCCCTAAGATGAAGCCCTCCTCCACCTTGAGCATCTCCTCCAAGCTTCTAACCTCCTCCCATGGCCTCCTCCCTTCCAAGCCCTAAAAACTCTAAAATCGCCCAAGAAACAGCAAGCAACCCCCAAAAACGAAGCTGGGGATGATTTTCGCACAGCAAGCCACCTTAAAACACATTGTGGGTCGGGTTTACTGCGCTCCCCGACCCGCATCATCTCAAATGCCCGCCTGCGCTCGCTTCAGAAAGCGGAGCGGGCCGTGGGCCCGCTCCAGCGTGCGCGTCGTTTTCGTTTTAATTTTTTTTAATACTTAACGGCCCAGCGGCCTGCTCTTGGTAAATTTCTTTTTTTTAATTAAAAACGCAGAGCACAGCGGCGGCCTGCGATTTTAGAAAGCGGGCTGATTGGTGCCACGTGGCGCCTTGCGATCGCGCCACGTGACGCCCAATAATATCCTTTTTCTGGGGTTTTAACCACATTTCTCCTCCATAAAAATCCCCAAAAATACCTAGGAGGCCCAAAAAATTCCCAAAAAATTCTGAAAAATCCCCAAGACTCCTAGGGGTACCTGAAAAATATGAGAAGGATAAATTAGTCCATTTGATGTGAAAATGAAAATAATGACTTATTATAAAACAATATTGACCTCAAATAAGCTATATAAAATATTTCAATGCTCAAATAATTTCCAAAAATGGAGATATGATCAAAATAATGGCAGAAGCATATGAAAAATAATAAGAAGCCAATAAAGACGGTAAAATCTATATTTTGTGCCAAGAATGAGATTAAGCCCTAAAAACGACATAAAGCGAAAATATACCCAAAAGAGCACGATTAAGTATAATTCTTAGCACAAAATAGGGATAGTTAGGGGGTATAAATATACACTTTTCACCTCGAATCACCTCGCTGAGATCGATCCTCGCCTTGTCATGAGCAGCCTTTGTGGCGGCCACCGGAGTTTTGCGATGCAGAGTCACCATGGCCGAGATCATCTACAAAAAAGACCCAATTCAGCCGAGCGCGAGCAGAAAGGCTGGGAGATCGAGGCGAGAAGTTTGACCAACCAGCATCATGTGCCACACAGTGGAGTCACACAGACGCTATACACCCACGCGGATTAGGGATTCGCCGTCCCGTGCAGCATACAATACTCCGCTAAGCGCACCGCCACCCCCGACGTCCTTGAATATCGACTCGTCACGGCCTATCTGATAGGACGGCCGGTGAAGACTATCGCTCGGAAGCACCTCGACCTCAGCCTTGGTCCTCTTAAAGCGGATGAGAGCGATCTTGCAACTCGGATTCGTCGCCCTTCCCATCTTGCACAGGGGGATTCCGTAAGGCCACTTCTGGAGTGGTGGTGCCTTGCGAAGCTTGCCCACCTCGGGTACCCGCGTAGGGACCGGAAGGACCACCC
This sequence comes from Scilla litardierei, assembly GCA_030789695.1. Classification (NCBI taxonomy): domain Eukaryota; kingdom Viridiplantae; phylum Streptophyta; class Magnoliopsida; order Asparagales; family Asparagaceae; genus Scilla; species Scilla litardierei. The sequence goes on along the minus strand of CM061131.1, from coordinate 29,826,679 downwards.
CCCCCCCCCCCGAATGGGTGAACCTTTGGGGAGGCCCTCGCCAGCCCGACTGGAAGAGGCACCCGATTCAGGCATCCTTCGCTCTTTGTTTGCCCCCTCCTTACCCGGTACCTCGACACCCCGCTTTCGGGACGTCTCCTTCACAGGCCCCTCCTCGCCCATCGCTTTCTTGCCCTTGTCATGAGGGTTGGCGCCCTCCCCGACCGGCACTTCAACAGTCCTGGATGCATCCTCCGGCGAAAATGTTGTGTCTCCACCTGCGAAGGGGAGAAAGATCAGGGTAAGCTTGCTTAAAGGCTCGCCAAGCTCAAATTACCTTGGGACCAAAAATCCTTGGCGAGCCGACTGTCTTACGTTAGGTTTGCCAACCGACGATACGCCTCGAGCAGCTCGGCTAAGATCTTCGCCTTCGCCATGTCTTCACCGGTTAGCTTCACCCTCTCATTCACTAGAGGGTTTAGCGCCCCCCAGTTCGACATCAGCACCACGTAGACTGGCATCCCAACAAAGACAAAATCCTCCATCCACCTACAACATCGACGGGCACCCCGACGATAAGCTCTCGTCCCCTCCTCGCGCAGACACAGTGGTACGTCCCCCTCTTCCAAACTACGAAGAAGTGCTGGAACAGTGCCAAAGACGGACTCAGGGAGCAGGCGAAGCACAGCACGACGAACCCCACTAGCAAACCCAAGGAGCGGGGCACTAAGGCGAAGATCGGCAGCTCTAGGAAGTTCATCAGGTGTAGGAGGTAAGGGTGGATCGGGAAGCGAAGCCCCAACTCGAAGGACTGGGTGTAAACCCCGACTTTGTTGTCCCCAGGCCAACACACCCTTTCCTCCGGGCCCGAGACCCGCGCTTCACAGGGCGGGCGCACGAACCGCACCTAAATCTCCCTAATGTTGATCATGTCCGGCCTACACCTGGCGGCCTCGATCACCCTCGGTACGTTAGTATGCCACGTCCTCCTTCTCGGAGGCCTCTGCACCCACCACCACTTCTCCTCTTCCATCGACTCCTATGTCGCCGTACTACTACCCACCGGAGTCAAAATGAGAAGCCATCGGTAAAAAGATGTAGGGATTACCTAGCAGAACAGCCGAGCTGAGAGGATGATCGAAAACGGATCTCCGGCGAAGGCGACAGCGACAACGTCGGCGAACAATTGCCAGAAACCGGAAAGCGCAAAGACAAGTTGGAAGCGGAAGAAAGTTTCCACCAATCTCCTTCTCCCCGTATTTATAGAGGACAACCGGCCATCTTGACCGTCGATACGCCACCACGCGACACCAATCGGAGCTTCCCTGATACCTCGACTGGCATGAAAGTCGCCTCATCCATGCGTTGCAAGCCCAACATTGGAGGCGCTTCGATCTCCCCCAGCACTTTCAAATCGCAATAATGCCAACCGGACGGGAATTCCAAGACCAACACTGTCATTCTCGAGCGCGGACCCGGATCCGTACCGCAGTTTCAAGGTAGGGGAAGTGATACATCATCCGAGCCGAGCCGGGCCTCCACCTCGAACTCGAATGCCAGGGGCAATTGTTACGACCTGAAAATCATAATAGTCTGACCTTCCATCCCAGACCTTCGAAACACCCCGCCGACTCATCCCTCCCTCCTGAAGGGAGGCCGACCCAGCGACAGGGCGCTCCACATCCAAATGACGAAAGGCTGCAGGGTGCCTATCGATCCTAGAGTCCGACAGGACTTGGGAGAAGGTGCACTTCGTCTCGACCGTTGACAGGAACGCTCTCCGCCACGGTCAAGGCGGGACACGCTTCCGTTCTACCCGGCCCGCCGGTGTCACGCCCCGCTTCCCAAAACGGACGGAAGCGAAACGTGACGAGGCCCGCTTAGGCCAGAGCTTTAGAAGCTCGGACCCAATAAGCGTCTGTAGAGGTACCATTTTAAAAGAATTGCAGGTTCTTGCATTATTATAGTTCGAAACAACAGAAAGTACGGAAAGGAAATTACATTCATTAAATAGAGATATAATATCCAACTGGTACAAAGTCTAAAAGAAGCCTAAGCATGGCAACACAAGTTTAAAGACAAACCGAAAAGTAGTACCCTCGGGAAGTGGCGACTAAAAGACCTCAAGGTCTGGTCCTCGTCAGGCACGGACTCTGGATCAGCGTCCTCGGCTCCTCGTACTCCAGCGAGTCTGCTTCGTCCACGATCTCTGGCTGAACACCTGACGTACAGCACCCAAGAAAAGGAACTGTACGTCAGGTAAAGTCTACAAGAAGGGTTAGACTTTACTGCAAGTGCACCGAACTTTAAACAACGGTTTACTGGTTGATTAACATGCTGAGGTTCTTTTTGACAACAGTTTACTGGTTGATTAGCATGCTGTGGTTATAACAGGGTAACACGACAGGAAGTAACGCAGCAGGAAAGTAAAACGGGACAAGTAGTAGTCGAAGCGTGTGCTACCAACTACGGGACTAACCTACAGGTGTCATGACAAGACGGGACGTGACGGGAGCAAGGCAGGACAAGACAAGTGAGACACGAAAGGGTTCACGCCTTACGGTTCGAGGGGGATCAGACCCTCTTACCGTGCGCACGCTCAACCCAACCCCAAACCCCAAGACAAGACAAGACAAGATATCCGTACAAGGGATCACTCGCTCTAGCTTGGCGAGTGCCCTATTGCCCGCAGGCTGAGAATCCGTACAAGGGATCACTCTCTCTAGCTTGGAGAGTGCCCTATTGCCCTCGGGCTGTGTATCAGTACAAGGGATCACTCTCTCAACTTGGAGAGTGCCCTATTGCCCGCAGGCTGTGAATCTGTACAAGGGGTCACTCGAAGAGTGCCCTATTGCCCAGCGGGCTGTGCAAGACGGGACGTGACGTGACAAGACAAGAAGGGTTATTCTAGGGTGTCCACACACACGCACACACATGATAGCCCTACAGCATCAAAAGTTGTTGTTGTCAGGCTCAGACTTCGTCGTCAAGTCTGAGCCGTCAGGAGACGTCCCGGACGCTATCATTTCACGTCCGGTTCTATACATTCACAGTCTAACAGTTCTAGCAACATAAGACCAAAGCACGGTCAAAAACGCAAGTGGGTACACTTGCCTGAAACGGCGAGTGCGTCGTCCTCTCGAAGCGTCTCGTCCAAGCGTCTCGTCCGCGGAAGTCCGTCTGAAATATCGCCACGGCGACGGTGTCAGGTCTCAAGTTCATCAAATCCTATTAGGGTTCGCTTCTAGGTTATCGGGACTATCCTATTCGTCAAAAGTCACATTTTGATGTTTGGTTCAATCTAGATCGACCACTACCCTATGTGCATAGAAAATTCGTCCGATGGTCGATTTCTACGGTGGGCAATGTTTTACAAAATGCAGAAAGTAAATTTAGTTACAGTTGTCCGATTTTAGTTAGGGTTTAGTTTTGCTACGGTGTGGGTTTGCTACGAGTTAGTGGACTAACCTTTTGATGATCGCGCCCGGATCCGACGTCGGGTCTGGCAGTGATAGCGGATCGTGTCACGACTCCAACTTTCCGGAACGTCTCGTCACTGATCTTTAGTGTTCACGGGGTCAAACGGAAATGTGACTGTCTCTGCGTCATTAGGTTCGCGTAATCAGTTTAATCGTGATTTAGCTAATAAAAGATATAAGAATCTGATTAATACGACATTGATTAAACTAACTCCTATATTCATATGTTTATAAGGGTTTAACTAATTGGATTTACAAATTATATGCTACAGTTTTTTTTTTTTTTATATTACGTAAGTATAAGGTAACTTACTACAATACAACAGGAAGTAACATTTATATAGTAATCTTTATATCTATTAAAACTTACTGTCATCATAGGTAGCCTATATGCTTCACCTAGGAGATAGAGTTCTGTTGTATGTGTGTTTACAAAACACATAATAACTCTCTGACTTATACTTCTTTTGAAAGTACTGTTTATAGCGTATAAATCATAACCGTACTCTGTTCATGAATGTAGCAATATATAACCGTTTATCAACAACAAACCTACACTACTGCACACATGCCTGATACATACATTAAGGCGCAGGTAACCAAACTTATTAATTTATAAAACCAAAGCACTAAAACTTAAAACGTTCATACTGCTTACGAATTTCATATCACCTCATACACCAAAGTCCTATATGTTCGTCTATGAACTATTCAAGAAGGAAACTCACCATTTCTTTGCTTGATAGGTCGATGCCATGAGGGTCAGCGGCAGGAGGCGGGCTCGAATTTGTCGGCGACGTCAGTCGGCCCGGCCGTAGCGCGCAGCTGGCGAAACTCCAGATAGCGGTGCACTTCCGAGGTCCGGCGGCGGCTTGCGAGCGTCGAGATGCCGGTGTGCTGTCGGGTGACTCTGACGAACGGCTGAGGGGAGGTGACGTCGAGGGGCGAAGGCGGGGAAGCGGACTTCGCCGTCGGAGGGGCCTCAGCGAGTTCGGGCCCTGTGGTGGGCTGGCGCCATTTGCGGTCGCCGGGGCTTTGTTGGATGATAGGAGGGTGGTCGGAGAGCTTGGGGTCGTACGTGGCTGCTCGGAGAAGGGTCGGGAGTGCGATAGCAAGGAGAAGACGGTGGCGTTTGGGTGTGATCGTCGCCGGCGTGGGGAAGACGAAGGGGAAAAGTCGGTAAGACTCGGAGACATGAAGGGGGGCAGGCACAGTTCGTTGGAGAAGCCCTGGACTTTTTAAAAGAATATGGAAGAAGATCGAGATGTGCGTCAAACGAAAAAGGGGGAATCGTGGCCCATGCACGTGAAGTGAGGGGGATCACAGGGATACACAATTTGTTAGTTAGGATTTTGACTTGGTTTGCTTTAAAAAAAATCTAAACGTTTTGATTTGTTTTTTCCCATTAACAAAAATTTGCAGAAGATTTGATTTTCTAAGTATTAGTTAGTGTAGGTTTTAAAAAAAACAATTAGTAATATAAGTATGTGTTAAAAACGAGCAGGCTTGGAAATTCAAATTTCAAAAAAAGTTTTTTTTTAAAACAAAATTAATTATGTGATTTAGCAAATTGGTCCTTCGAGGTCCAAAAATTACAACAAAGATACCGGTGTGATCGCGCCTCCGAGAGGGTGGTGAAAGTAGGGTTCGGTCACGCGTCTAAACTTCGGATGACTGTAATAAAATCAAATACATAAAACGCACGCGAAATACAGCTACACGCTAGCATACGTACGGTCGGAAAGTGACCGTTACATTCTACCCACCTTAGAAATGATTCCGCCCTCGGAATCACATATACTAATAATAATAATAATATCTATATACCCTTATACCTACAACTCCCATATTCCACATAATGGTCGCTAATCCTACCACTTCAATCGGTGTTCCACAACAATTCATCAATGCTCGTCTTTTCATCGGATGAAGCTACGACTAAACTCACATCCTAACACTTAACTATAGACTCATCACTGCTGTTCAAATTTCTAACTCCAAGTTCTCGTAAAAAAAATGATAATCATCTTCTCATACCATACCACTCTACTAATCATCATTGCTCAAATACAATCTTTTAAACTCCCGATCTCTTCCCAATATTAATCAATCGCTAAAATGATGTTCAAGTCAACCACCAATCCAAGACAAAAACTTTGTCTATCTTATAACACCTTTCACAAATCAACATTCGTTGTGTCCTTATTACATTCCTTGTCATATCTTCCCATAAATTTATCCGCCAAATTATTGAACTATCAAAATCACATCTAATCCTACTCACTATAACTAATCCCAACCAAAATTAAGTCCGACAACCTAACCATCCATTTATCATTAACACGTCGTGTTATTCTCAAAGTCTTCTCACGTCAATTCATCAATCAAGTCTCGATGCTAATAAAAGCTCTACTCAATCTCATGATCACCCTAACTCATACTCCGTATCTACTCCTATCTACCATTCGTCTCAGCCTCAAGTCTGATGAGTTCTCATCTCCCCGCATATAATCTCATTCAAACAGAATTCTCCATTGAGTCCGCCACACTCCGGCTTTATAAATAAGTCTTTGGACAGTCCATTCTTTTCATCCAAAAGATATTCTAATCCATCATCCTTGTGTTCCAAAAATCAATTAATCATTGACATAATAAAACTCATCTCACTCCAAGCCTACCTGCAAACAAAATCCTATAACGATAATAGCTAGGCCCAATTAATATAACAATCATAAACACGAAAATTTTGTTTAAGGAAGAAAGAAGAGAAGAGAAAGAGGGACTTAAGGCCAAAGAAATATTTTAAAACATTTGGATAAAAACGTGTGGTGTTGCGGTAATGGATGAGGGAGGTTAAGTGATTTGTGATCTTGTGAGCTAGTTTTTAAAACTTTAAAGTTTTGGTTTAAAGAAAACAAAGTTTTGATACAGTCACATACAACCAAGATAACCATTCTTTAAAACTAAAACTAAGTCTAAGGATCTGCCTGCGATGACGACATTCATATAAGTATTGAATACCGTCATTCAGACAACTCCCAACATACCATGATTAACACTGAGTACACATTCAAGACACAAAAGACAATCATCGGGATCCTAAAGAACACACATTCATACGGGTCTACGCACTCTACCTAAACTCAACCACCACCACGACATCACCTACCAAAGGACCTACTCCTAACCAGAGACAACAGACAACTACAAGGACTAATGTCTACACAACCTAAAGAAAACAGAAGCCATGAGTGTAACGAAATGAATCGGGAGGAACGAGTTCAAACAAGACAAGATAAGGAGATAGTTGGTTGGATGAGACAAAATATTCTTCAAAATAATTGATTGATGACAGGAGAATTACATGTAGAATATGGTATCATATACTTATATATATATAAAAATGTAGGAGGAAGTGAGCAGATGGTAGAATTTTTTTTTTTAATTTTGGAAAAGTAAGACGAAGGAAGGATGGGTAGGGTGGAAAAACGATTGTTTTGCAAATGAAAAATAAGTTTACACAAAGATTTTGAAATGTGGTCACGAGGAACATAGAACAGATATAATAATAATAATAATAATAATTGAAGTTCCACCAAGTCCAGAAAATATTTTAAAAGTATGCACTGTAAGTGATTTAGAAATAGGTCTGGTAGCCCAGAAAAATATAGATTGAATTATCAAAATGTTAACACGGTTTTAAAAATGAAAATATGAAAGATACCGATTTGAAATAATTACCAGATAGTAGCTTGAAAATTGACGACCAAGGAGGTTTCAAATCTAAGAACTTTCAACCGAAAAGCAAGAAATTTTAAATATATATAATAAAGGGTTTTCAAGGGAGTTAAACCGAGCGAAGAATTTAATAAATGAGTTTCGAAAACAAGAAATAAAAGAAATAAAAGTAGGATGAGATAGCGATTGTTTTGCAGATGAAAGTAAGTTTAAACAAGGATCCTTGAAGTATGAGCACGATGAACATAGGGATATTTATACATATACGAGAAAAATTTAAAATTCTCTTTGGTTTAGAAAATATTCTAGAAGTACGTGCGGTGAATGATTAGTATAAAATTTTGTAGTTTAGAAAAGTAATATTTATATATACAGAATTAAAGAATTAATAACGAGGTTTAGAACTGAGACACGAAAATGTCGCTTTGATAACAGGTACGAGATAATAAAATAATTTTACGAACAGAGAGGTTGCAAGATTAGCGAAAGAATTTTAACTCAACCGAAAGTAAGAAATTTTAAATAATTAATAAAAGTTTTCAAAGAAGTCAAATTGAGCGGAGAATTTAATAATGAATTTCGAAAATACTTTTAAAGGAAGCAGGTTTTTTTTTGGGAAAGGGGAAAATTTGAAAATAAGTACAAGATAGTAGAAATAAATTGTGTAGTTTATAAAGTAATATATATATTTTGGAAACAAGGCAAATAATGCGAGATATTGACTTAAAACATTTACGTCCAAGAAAGCTCCAAGTCAATTAAAAGTTTTAACTCGACCCAAAACAACAAATTTTAAGTATATAATATAGGGGTTTTCAAAGAAATCAAGCCAGAGCGAAAACTTAATCGGGAAAGTCGAAAATAATTTTAGAGGAGGTAGAATTGGTCAAGGAAGGAATTCGAAGAATCGATGATAATCGTCAGGAAACGATCACGAGAATCGAGAGAAAGGAAAAATGATCGTATGAAGAGTACACGTAAGATATGAATCGTGAAGAGCTACGATGGGACTCTATGGTCGATAGCACAAAATTTGCAAGGATCAGAGGGATGCTAGAGGACAAGGGTTCTAATCATCGGGTCGTCTAAAGATTAGGATAACTCAGCTCTAAGACTTCCTAATGAGCTAGAATATAATCAGGATCTAAAGAATGGTTCCTAAGCGAATCAAGGTTACATTCCGCTGGGCCCGAAGTCGATGGACCCGAGCGAACGACTAAAAGAAGGGCTCTAGAAAAATAACACGGTCAGAGTCAAGTGGGCTACTAAGGTATTCTAGGACGAGGATGACTAATTCCTAACCAAGGCATCAGACTATCAAACCTGAGTATCTATCTAAGTCTTCCTACCATCTAAGACTGGAAAACATAATTTAGACTTGTACATGGATATTAAATGAATGCGGTACTTTTATTGTTCCGAACTTTTGCACGACCTGCATGGGCCACCACTATAACCTGTCACGCCCCGCTTCCCAAAACGGACGGAAGCGAAACGTGACGAGGCCCGCTTAGGCCAGAGCTTTAGAAGCTCGGACCCAATAAGCGTCTGTAGAGGTACCATTTTAAAAGAATTGCAGGTTCTTGCATTATTATAGTTCGAAACAACAGAAAGTACGGAAAGGAAATTACATTCATTAAATAGAGATATAATATCCAACTGGTACAAAGTCTAAAAGAAGCCTAAGCATGGCAACACAAGTTTAAAGACAAACCGAAAAGTAGTACCCTCGGGAAGTGGCGACTAAAAGACCTCAAGGTCTGGTCCTCGTCAGGCACGGACTCTGGATCAGCGTCCTCGGCTCCTCGTACTCCAGCGAGTCTGCTTCGTCCACGATCTCTGGCTGAACACCTGACGTACAGCACCCAAGAAAAGGAACTGTACGTCAGGTAAAGTCTACAAGAAGGGTTAGACTTTACTGCAAGTGCACCGAACTTTAAACAACGGTTTACTGGTTGATTAACATGCTGAGGTTCTTTTTGACAACAGTTTACTGGTTGATTAGCATGCTGTGGTTATAACAGGGTAACACGACAGGAAGTAACGCAGCAGGAAAGTAAAACGGGACAAGTAGTAGTCGAAGCGTGTGCTACCAACTACGGGACTAACCTACAGGTGTCATGACAAGACGGGACGTGACGGGAGCAAGGCAGGACAAGACAAGTGAGACACGAAAGGGTTCACGCCTTACGGTTCGAGGGGGATCAGACCCTCTTACCGTGCGCACGCTCAACCCAACCCCAAACCCCAAGACAAGACAAGACAAGATATCCGTACAAGGGATCACTCGCTCTAGCTTGGCGAGTGCCCTATTGCCCGCAGGCTGAGAATCCGTACAAGGGATCACTCTCTCTAGCTTGGAGAGTGCCCTATTGCCCTCGGGCTGTGTATCAGTACAAGGGATCACTCTCTCAACTTGGAGAGTGCCCTATTGCCCGCAGGCTGTGAATCTGTACAAGGGGTCACTCGAAGAGTGCCCTATTGCCCAGCGGGCTGTGCAAGACGGGACGTGACGTGACAAGACAAGAAGGGTTATTCTAGGGTGTCCACACACACGCACACACATGATAGCCCTACAGCATCAAAAGTTGTTGTTGTCAGGCTCAGACTTCGTCGTCAAGTCTGAGCCGTCAGGAGACGTCCCGGACGCTATCATTTCACGTCCGGTTCTATACATTCACAGTCTAACAGTTCTAGCAACATAAGACCAAAGCACGGTCAAAAACGCAAGTGGGTACACTTGCCTGAAACGGCGAGTGCGTCGTCCTCTCGAAGCGTCTCGTCCAAGCGTCTCGTCCGCGGAAGTCCGTCTGAAATATCGCCACGGCGACGGTGTCAGGTCTCAAGTTCATCAAATCCTATTAGGGTTCGCTTCTAGGTTATCGGGACTATCCTATTCGTCAAAAGTCACATTTTGATGTTTGGTTCAATCTAGATCGACCACTACCCTATGTGCATAGAAAAGTCGTCCGATGGTCGATTTCTACGGTGGGCAATGTTTTACAAAATGCAGAAAGTAAATTTAGTTACAGTTGTCCGATTTTAGTTAGGGTTTAGTTTTGCTACGGTGTGGGTTTGCTACGAGTTAGTGGACTAACCTTTTGATGATCGCGCCCGGATCCGACGTCGGGTCTGGCAGTGATAGCGGATCGTGTCACGACTCCAACTTTCCGGAACGTCTCGTCACTGATCTTTAGTGTTCACGGGGTCAAACGGAAATGTGACTGTCTCTGCGTCATTAGGTTCGCGTAATCAGTTTAATCGTGATTTAGCTAATAAAAGATATAAGAATCTGATTAATACGACATTGATTAAACTAACTCCTATATTCATATGTTTATAAGGGTTTAACTAATTGGATTTACAAATTATATGCTACAGTTTTTTTTTTTTTTATATTACGTAAGTATAAGGTAACTTACTACAATACAACAGGAAGTAACATTTATATAGTAATCTTTATATCTATTAAAACTTACTGTCATCATAGGTAGCCTATATGCTTCACCTAGGAGATAGAGTTCTGTTGTATGTGTGTTTACAAAACACATAATAACTCTCTGACTTATACTTCTTTTGAAAGTACTGTTTATAGCGTATAAATCATAACCGTACTCTGTTCATGAATGTAGCAATATATAACCGTTTATCAACAACAAACCTACACTACTGCACACATGCCTGATACATACATTAAGGCGCAGGTAACCAAACTTATTAATTTATAAAACCAAAGCACTAAAACTTAAAACGTTCATACTGCTTACGAATTTCATATCACCTCATACACCAAAGTCCTATATGTTCGTCTATGAACTATTCAAGAAGGAAACTCACCATTTCTTTGCTTGATAGGTCGATGCCATGAGGGTCAGCGGCAGGAGGCGGGCTCGAATTTGTCGGCGACGTCAGTCGGCCCGGCCGTAGCGCGCAGCTGGCGAAACTCCAGATAGCGGTGCACTTCCGAGGTCCGGCGGCGGCTTGCGAGCGTCGAGATGCCGGTGTGCTGTCGGGTGACTCTGACGAACGGCTGAGGGGAGGTGACGTCGAGGGGCGAAGGCGGGGAAGCGGACTTCGCCGTCGGAGGGGCCTCAGCGAGTTCGGGCCCTGTGGTGGGCTGGCGCCATTTGCGGTCGCCGGGGCTTTGTTGGATGATAGGAGGGTGGTCGGAGAGCTTGGGGTCGTACGTGGCTGCTCGGAGAAGGGTCGGGAGTGCGATAGCAAGGAGAAGACGGTGGCGTTTGGGTGTGATCGTCGCCGGCGTGGGGAAGACGAAGGGGAAAAGTCGGTAAGACTCGGAGACATGAAGGGGGGCAGGCACAGTTCGTTGGAGAAGCCCTGGACTTTTTAAAAGAATATGGAAGAAGATCGAGATGTGCGTCAAACGAAAAAGGGGGAATCGTGGCCCATGCACGTGAAGTGAGGGGGATCACAGGGATACACAATTTGTTAGTTAGGATTTTGACTTGGTTTGCTTTAAAAAAAATCTAAACGTTTTGATTTGTTTTTTCCCATTAACAAAAATTTGCAGAAGATTTGATTTTCTAAGTATTAGTTAGTGTAGGTTTTAAAAAAAACAATTAGTAATATAAGTATGTGTTAAAAACGAGCAGGCTTGGAAATTCAAATTTCAAAAAAAGTTTTTTTTTAAAACAAAATTAATTATGTGATTTAGCAAATTGGTCCTTCGAGGTCCAAAAATTACAACAAAGATACCGGTGTGATCGCGCCTCCGAGAGGGTGGTGAAAGTAGGGTTCGGTCACGCGTCTAAACTTCGGATGACTGTAATAAAATCAAATACATAAAACGCACGCGAAATACAGCTACACGCTAGCATACGTACGGTCGGAAAGTGACCGTTACAGCCGGGAAGATCGCACAAAGCGTATGTCCAGACTGCTCATCCTCAGTCTGGGCTGGCCAAGTGACCCATGGTAGGGCCCCACCCCTGGGAGGTGCTCCGACTGTCCTTTGGCACATCGAACACAACAAACAACCTAGTACAAGGACGCTACTAACACTAACGCCGCCCGGCAACCTGGCAAGGTGCACCTTGGCCACTGCGCCCTATTACATTTAATGCTTTCGGCTCTGACACCCTGACAAAAGCGTCACTGGCCGTTGCGCCGCCTGACAAAAGCATGGCTGACACGCTGAGCTCTGACATCCTCGACCGAAGCTTCTGCTGACGGTTTGGCCAGCTCAGCACGTCGAGTCAGCACGCCAGGTCAGCCTCATCTAACCGCCACCCATCAGGTATAAATACCCCTTCGCCTCAACGGTGAGGAGGTTGGAAAATTTACTCTCAATCTTATTACTCACACAAAAGAGCAAAGGTCGTCCATATCTTTGTTCTTCCACTTACAGCTCCTCATGTACGGACGACTCACCCTCAGTCCGACCTGCATGCCTAGCCCCCGCTTTAAGTCCTATTACTGACTTAGGCATCGGAGAGGCTAAGGGTTGGACCCCAACCCGGCCTTTCTGACGAGTTGCTCCTTGCACAGGTTAGCTCGTCGCCACCGGTCGTCCTTGCCCTCGCCCCAGGCAGTTCGGCCCTTCCACCACATCCTATCGGATTCGATACCGTGGTCAGCTTCTGCAATGGGTTTAGCCTCATCTCCCCACTAATCACCTGTCAAATTGTCTACCCGAATCCCATCATTAGCATAACCACCGTGCCCTTGGTTCTCCTTAATACAAATTCATTGTACGCGAGTTCTACCCCCGCAACAATGTGCTTTATTGTATTCCTGATTCATATGATGGCCTTTACGTCCTAAATCTAGACAACTCCAACAATGTGGATATCTATAACATAACTGCTAAGAAATCCAAACTCAATAATATGAATCCCACATATTTATGACATTGTCGTCTTGGCCATATAAATGAAAAATGCATATCTAAGCTCTATTAAGATGGCATTTGATTTTGAATCATTTGAAAACTGTGAATCTTGTTATTAGGCAAAATGACAAAGAATCCCTTTACTGGATATAGTGAAAGGGCCAATGACTTATTAGGCCTAATACATTCTGATGTATGTGGGATATTAAGCATCCATGCTAGGGGAGGATTTCAATACTTTATTATATTCACTGATGATTTCAATATATATGGCTATTTCTATCTAATGAAACATGAACATGAATCATTTGAAATGTTCAGAACCTTTCAAAATGAAGTACAAAATCAACTTGGCAAAACTATTAAGCAACTTCGATCTGATTGGGGTGGTGAATACTTGAGCCAAGAGTTTGATGATCATCTCAAAGGTTGTGGAATTTTTTCACAATTAACTCCACCAGGAACACCATTGTAGATATCTTTCAGTATCCTTCTAGGGACATGCCTTAGAAACATCTGAGTTCACTTTGAACAGAGTTCCATCTAAAGTAGATGAAAAGACACCGTATAAGATATGGACTGGGAGAGCACCTAGTTTTTCTTTTATGAAAATTTGGGGTTGTGAGGCTTATGTGAAAAGACAAGTCTCAGATAAACTAGCCACAAAATTTTATAAATGCCTTTTTGTGGGATATGCTAAAGAAACTAATGGATATTACTTTTATAATCCCTCAGAGAACAAAGTGTTTGTTGCTCGAAATGGTGTCTTTCTATAAAAGGAATTTATTTCTAAAAGAACCAGTGGGAGCAAAGTACACCTCGAAGAATTTCGGGAACCACAAAATAGCATAGAACCAATGATGGAAGCTCAACAAGTTCCACAAATAGTTGTAGAACTTGTACGAGTTGCACAAGTACCATGCAGATCTGATAGGCCTCGACACGAGCCCGAGAGATATGGATTTCTCGTAACGGATACTCCTGAAGTAATTCTCATAGACCAAAATGAGTCTACTACCTATCAAGAAGTTGTGTCAAGTCCAGAATCTGAGAAATGGCTCGGAGCCATGTAATCTGAAATGCAATCCATGTATGATAATTAGGTTTGGACCATAATTGATCCACTTGAACGAATTAAAACCATTGGGTGCAAGTGTGTTTTCAAAAAGAAAACTGACATGGATAACAAAGTGCATACCTTTAAAGCAAGACTTGCTGCAAAAGGCTTTAAGCAGACTCATGGTATAGACTATGATGAAACATTTTTGCCAATCGCAATGCTTAAAATCAATAAGGATTCTTATTGCCATTGATGTGCCCTATGATTACGAGATATGGTAAATGGATGTTAGAACAGCGTTTCTTAACAAAAACTTACTCGAGGATACGTATATGACACTGTAGGAAGATATACGCCCTCGAGGCAATTTATCCTAGAAAACATCTTGTTCAAATATAAATGGTACTAATTATCCTAGTGTGATTAAATGTTTTTAAATACTTGGATAATTAAATTAGACTTAAAGTAAGGTCATACACGTATCTAGATGGAGATCTCGATTCTGGAGAGTGAATGACCGATAGGAATTTGAGTCTTAAAACGTTCATGGTCATAGATGTGTCAAGAAAAGGATATCGACACATCGGACAGACCATTGTGTCTTTGTCTTATCCTAAAGGGTAATGATGATCTCATAATCATTCGACCTGGCGAAGTCAGAGACAAGGCACATGTGCTTATTGGAAAATGAGTCCACTGAAAGACCCAATAAAGAGTTATCAAATGGTTAACCTTAACTAAACTGTCATTGATAACTCTCTAGTGATGATAGGCTAGTTGGATCTTTAGACTTGAAGTCATGTATACAAACCTGTGCGTGTACGGTATTACTTAGATCCATGATCTAGCCTCAATTATTTACGCATTGAAAGGTCTTAGGTTGGGTGACACTTGAAGCGTACGAGGTAAGTAGTGACTAAAATAAGATCCGTCTCTTCCGTTGAGGGAAGTTAGTATCACATGCTCAGTACGGTTCTTTGTGCTAAACCTCGATCGGTGTATGTTGTAAGAAGTACAACATGGACATACCAAAGACCGAAGTATGCTGACCAGTGCTAGCTAGTAGGATTAACGGATTACCATACCCTGGGCTATGCAGTGATATATAGTTATGACGAAAGAACTAAAACTGCGGTATTCAGCACTGACACAGTCAGAGTGATCCCGACGATACTTTTGTCAATGGGTCAATCATGTAATTATTATGCAGAAACATGGGCAACACCTACTACTCGTGGTCACTGTCGTCTAGGGGTTTCGAGCCCCAACCTGTAGTGGAGTCAGGCTGTAGGGTGTCACATCGAGTGGGATTTGAGTCTTAATAATAGGAAGAATTCAGGAGGAGTGCTCTCGGTGGCACGAGAATAATTGAAGTCACAAAGAGTTTGTGACAAAAAGTCTATATTAAATGGGAAGTTTGCAAAAATCTTTGTGATATTAGCATTAGTAGAATGTTATAAGGGATTGTTGCATATGTTGCAAAAGGGTTTGAAATACATCGTAAAATTATTACTAGAATATTTTAAACTATATGATGCATAGAAAAGGTTGCATAGGTTCTTGGTATAGTCCCATTCGAACTATGCTTTCAAACGAATCGAAAATCGGCTCAATCAGAGCTCAAACGAGTCCGGAAACTCAAAAAACGACAAAACAAAGGGCGAACAGGGAAAAGCGGGTCCGACCCGCTGGGTCGGCCCACATGCAACACATGCAGGCTGTGCCCATGTAGGCGCTCCCAGTGGCCCAACACGGGTGCACCACATGGCGCGCCCGTAGCAGCTGTGGGGCCCACGTTTTAGGAGTTTTGAAACCTGTTTTGATGGCTACGAAAATCTGTTTGTTTGTGGTTTTTTGTCCATCTTTGAGCATTCATTTGTGGGGTTAAATGAACTCGAAATGGATCACCGTTAGTTTCTATACGTTCAAAATTAGTTTCTATACGTTCATCGTTCAGTACTCTTCGATTTGATAGGTTCTATCACTTGTGAAGCTCAACGGTGAGGAAGAGAAAATTCGTTGAAGTTTAGCTTTAGTGTAAGGTAAACTAACTTAATTTTTTCTTCTAAGATTAATTAGTCCCATATTGCTCGTGAGACAAGGAGGGGGGTCCGACTTCCTATATAAATAGGGACTGACCGCCTTGGAAAATTTGCACCAAGTCTCTGAATCGAGTAGCTCCGAAAAGTTTTGAGCACGCTCAATCCAAGACGAAATTATTCTTTCCTCCTATATTTCTTTCGTTCCTTCGTTCACGTCCTAACAAGACGAGGAGGAGGATTGGATACGATCCAAAGTCTAAGACGAGGATCACTCTCAAGTGAAACTTTCTTCGACGAGTGATTGGCTCGGAGGTGCAGTGTCGGCTCGCTTTGGGTGGACCAGATTCAGAGGCGCGGAGGCGGCCATCTTTGGGGAGATAAAGTTGTTGCTGAAAACGATGCTTTGTTTTCTGCAAAAGCAACGTTTCGGGTATGTTTTTAAAAGCTTTCATATTTATATTGTTGCAGTTAATCATAGATCTAACTTTTGGGCTGGTCAGACCGACCCCAAGATAATAGATTTCCTGGCTAGTGTCATGATATTCTTAGGGCGTTTTATTAAATTGTTTAATAATTTAATTTTTCCAGTACTGTTTATATTTATATCATCTGTCTGACGTAGGACGGGCATAGATTTATGCCCTAAGGGTCACTCAAAACCCATCATTGGTATTAAAGCCTGGGTCTATTTTGATCTAAAACTGCAAAAGGATATAAATGCATATATGTTTGCTTCAGAACATGCTGATAATGTGATTATTTATTTTTAAAAAGATTATGAGATAATTCTTGAACATGGAACAACTTAATAAGATTTTAGATGCTTTAAAATTGTGGTTAAAATTTATGTGATAAATGTTTAAGTTGCATGCTAATTATTTATGAGATAAATTTTAATTTGTTAATTATGAGATAATTATTAAAAGGATAGTAACTTAATTTTAAGTGATGTTTTAAGTTGCTAGTCAGCATGCAAATTTTACGAGATAAAATTTAGTTGATATATTTTAATGGTAATTTTACTTTCTTACATATTATGTGATAATTCAAGAAAGCCTCTTAGGATAGTCATTAAAATTCTTCTAAAACTTATGAGATAAATTTTAGAATGACATGTTATGTTTAATAAATTGTTACAACAATCACATTCCAAATTCCATATTTAGGTAGCCCTTTCCAACAATTATTATTTTAATCGTCCTGATAATAATTTTGATAAAAGGCTATATTATAAATTGTTGTAATTTGAATTTATTAAAATCCTAATACATGATTAGGATAGCACGTTGAAACCTATAAATCCTTATAGTTGCTAAGGACTCTAATAAAATTTATTAACCAATCCTAATAATTTTGAATTTTAGAATTCAACTAGTTGATATGATTAACTAGTTTTAATGAAGCCATTTCTAGTCGATGGCACACAAATGAATGGTGAGTTTCCTTCAATGGGCCATGATCCGGTCTAGTGTTTTTTGACTAGTGTTGTGGATCACCCTAGCTCGAATGGGGATAATGATCCTGACCTAGCCAAATGCGTTCAGCTGGACCGAAAGGATGCGAATTATGATTATGCGACACCTTCGACTCCATCTAGTCTAATACGTTAAAAATCCTCTTCAAGATTAACCATAACCCTCATTATTTTTGGATTAGTGGACTAAAAGACGCTCGTCATGGTTGTTAAGTCTCATCAAGCTATGGCATGGTCTCTTTTAGAAACGGACTCCATCACACATATGATGTAGTCTGATCTTAACCCAAACCACAGTGTCAGGTCTCCTCAAGTGTCGGTGTAAGTTAAGTTTAAACATGAAAATAAGGGTTTGACTAGACTAGTCATTATGGTTTGTTGAGTCTCCTCAAGATCATAAGTGACTAGGGGCAAAAACCTATAGGGAATCACATGTGATATGATCGATGAACAGTTCATCAACCAATTACAGAGCCGAACAATTTGTTGAGTCTCCTCAAGGTTGTGAAGCTCAGGGTGGTTGAATCCATCTCCCACAAATTTTAAATATAATAAATTGTTCATCATTATGGCTTAACTGTTCATTAAATTTGTGGGAGAATATAGTTTAATTAAAACCTCTTAAACTATAAAAGAACATATGCTAATTCAAACTTCTATTAAAATGCAGTATGGGGTCGTGACTTAAGTTTATCATCAAGAAGAATGTGCTGAACGGGACAAATTACAATGACTGGTTGAGGAACATCAAGCTAGTTCTTTCGTTAGCTGGAATTGGTTATGTACTGACGGAAACTGCTCCAAAGAAACCTGACGATAAGGCCACTAATGAACAGGAGTCGTACAAACTGTGGCAAAGGGATGCAGAGAAGGCCAGGTGCCTTACTCTGGCCTCAATGAACAATGATCTACAGAGAAAGCTTGAACATATGGATGTTCAGAGCATGCTTTTAAATGCAGAAGAATTGTATGGTAAGTGTTCTAGGGATGCCCGATTCGAGGACACTTGTAACCTTTGGGAAACAAAGATGACGACAGGCCATGTCTAGTATCATGTAATACAGATGATCATGTACGTAGAGGACGCAACCCAGCTAGGATTTTTCCTTGAAAATGAGATGATCACGGGCATAATCCTAAAGTCTTTGACCCATGCCTTCAACTAGTTCATTACAAGCTTTATAATGAACAACACTGAGGTGGAACTTCCAGGTCTCCTGAACATGCTCCGGCAGTTCGAGGAGAGAATCGAGAAGAACCCACCAGTGTTGGTTATCAGTTCTGCTTCTTCTCACCAGCCTAAGGGCAAGGGTAAGAAGTGGCAGATCCCTCAACCAGCTAAAAGGAAGAAGGGGAAGAAGAAGAAAGGGGCATCATTGAAGTCTGAGTGTTTCCATTGCCACAGGCCTAGACATTGGAAGAGGAACTGCAAGGCCTACCTTGCAGAGAAAACAGGGCATGTTGATGCCTCAACCTCAGGTACGAATCTTGTTAAAGAGTATATTAATTTGCATAAAGCTT
This sequence comes from Scilla litardierei, assembly GCA_030789695.1. Classification (NCBI taxonomy): domain Eukaryota; kingdom Viridiplantae; phylum Streptophyta; class Magnoliopsida; order Asparagales; family Asparagaceae; genus Scilla; species Scilla litardierei. The sequence continues at coordinate 29,807,535 of CM061131.1, read as the reverse complement.
AATACGTGGTATGAGATACCAGTATGATTACTAAAACATCTGTATATTGTCTACAGGTGCTTGAAGCGATGGATGGAGGAAGTTCATGGTGCGGTCGGCAATCAGAGTAATCGTTGCTGCTGGGGCCGTCAAGGGGCTTTAGAGATATCAAAGATGCAGTCGTATTTTTATTTTGATTAAATGAGACGATGGTTTTTTGAACAATGAATGAGTGAATGTCATTCGGAATAAAAATGTTGTGAACAATTTTCCTTTCAATAATGTCATTATTATTTATATCTTGATGAGTATGCTCTGGTGGCTTTCTGAGTTGTTGTGTATGTTTTCTGAGTTGATGCGATTGATTGGAGCAGTCAGTATTTTAACTAAGGCGCATATAAATTAGATGAGATCTTGATTGTGCGCACAATAAGAAAGGTTCTTGTTTGCCTGCATATACTACTTCAAGTTAGAAGATTAATGCAGACAAAGGAAATGACAGTGTGGGTAGTTATGATTAAGTAAGTTATCATCAAGACTCCTATAGACAGATTTTAATATAACTTATTCGTCAAAACAACCAGACACAAATTCATTTCACTTTAACTCATTCAGCATAAATAGGCTGGTTATGCTTAATAATTAACATTCTAAATGAGATTTAGAAAGTCAAGTTGAAGTATTAAAACCAGTTAATTCTTAAAGTTAGTAGGAGCTAGCATATTTCTTGGTTCCGTTTTGGGATAAGTAAAAGTTCCAAGTTATAAAACATCTATATGTGACATACAATCAAAAGAGTTTTGATTATGTTAGAGATATAGAATATTTGGTGTCAATAATGTGCTGGACATAAATGACACAAGAATATTGGAATGCTTTGATATGACTGACTAGTATGAAATGATAAAACTTAAATTAAGTAGTATATGCTAATAGTTAGCTATACAGAAGAAGAAAAATTGTTGGATGAGATCCAAAAATGGTTTCGTGAAATCACCCATGTGTGATCAATAGTGTATAAGTTATAAGACTCTGTAATACTGCATGATAGATTCGTCTTAGCAGGTCCATTTTAGGCTCTGACATATGAACATCCTTAAAGGACTGATGTGTTATAGCGGTATGAAATACCAAAGTAAATAGCCTCAGTGCAAGTGGGAGATGTTGGAAGATATATGCCCACGAGGCAATTTAACCTAAAAACATCTTGTTCAAATATAAATGGTACTAATTATCCTACTGTGATTAAATGTTTTTTAAATACTTGGATAATTTCATTAGACTTATAGTAAGGTCATACATGTATCTAGATCGAGATCTCGATTCTGGAGAGTGAATGACGATAGGAACTTGAGTCTTAAAACATTCATGGTCATAGATGTGTCGAGAAAAGGATATCGACACATCGGACAGACCATTGTGTCTTTGTCTTATCCTAAAGGGTAATGATGATCCCATAATTATTCGACCTGCTGAAGTCGGAGACAAGACATAGGTGATCATGGGAGGATGAGTCCACTGAAGGACCCAATAAAGAGTTATGAAATGGTTAACCTTAACTAAACTGTCATTGATAACTCTCTATTGATGATAGGCTAGTTGGTCCTTTAGACTTGAAGTCATTTATACTAACATGTGCATGTACGGTGTTACTTAGATACATGATCTAGCCTCGAGTCTTCACTCGTTGAAAGGTCTTAGATTGGGTGAAACTTAAAGCGTACGAGGTAAGTAGTGACTAAGATAGAATTCGTCTCTTTCGTTAAAGGAAAGTTAGTGTCACATGCTCGGTATGGTTTTGTGCTAAACCTCGGTCAGGGTATGTTGTAGGAAGTACAACATGGTCATACCAAAGACCGAAGTATGCTGACCAGTGCTAGCTAGTAGGGTTGACAGTTTAACATACCCTAGGCTATGCAGTGATATAGTTATGACGATGGGACTAAAACTACGGTATTCATCACTGACACAGTCAGATTGATCCCGACGATACTTTTGTCAATAGATCAATCATGTAATTATGACGCCAAAACAGGGGTGACACCTGCTGCTCGTGGTCACTGTCATCTAGGGGTTTCGAGCCCCAACCTATAGTGGAGTCAGGCTGTAGGGTCTCACATCGAGTGGGATTTGCGTCTTAGGAATAGGAAGAATTCAGGAGGAGTACTCTCAGTGCACGAGAATAATTGAAGTCAAAAAGCGTTTGTGACAATAAGTCTATATTAAATGGGATTTAATAATGTCGCAAAATATTTGCGATATAAGCATTAGTAGAATGCTATAAGGGATTGTTGCATAGGATGCAAAAGGGTTTAAAATACATCTTACAATGTTTACTGGAATATTTTAAAATATATGATGCACAGAAAATGTTACATGGGTTCTTGGGATTGTCCCATTCGAACCATGCTTTCAAACGGATCGAAAATCAGCTCAAACCAATCCGAAAACGCAAAAAACCACAAAACAAAGGGTGAACAGAGAAAAGCGAAGCAGGTCCGACCCGCTGGGTCGGCCCACGTGCAACACATGCAGGCTGTGCCCATGCAGGCACGCCACGTGGCATGCCTACAGTAGTTGTGGGCCCCACTGTGGGGCCCACATTTTAAGGTTTTTGAAACCTGTTTTGATGGCTGCGAAAATCTGATTGTTTGTGGTTTTTTGTCCATATTTGAGCATTCATTTGAGGGGTCAAATGAACTCGGAATAGATCACCGTTTGTTTCTATACGTTCACCGTTCAGTGCTCTTCGATTTGATAGGTTGTATCACTTGAGAAGCTCAACGGTGAGGGAGAGAAAATTCGTTGAAGTTTAGCCCTAGTGTAAGGTAAACTAACTTAATTTTCTTCCCTAAGATTAATTAGTCCCACATTGCTCGTGAGACGACGAGGGGGTCTGGCTTCCTATATAAATAGGGGATGACCCCCCTGGAAAATTTGCACCAACTCTCTGAATCGAGTAGCTCCAAAAAGTTTTGAGCATGCTCGATCCAAGACGAAATTATTCTTTCCTCCTATATTTCTTCCGTTCCTTCGTTCGCGTCCTAGCAAGACAAGGAGCAGGATTGGATACGATCCAAAATCTAAGACGCGGATCACTCTCAAGTGAATCTTTCTTCGGCGAGTGATTAGCTTGGAGGCGCAGTGTCGGCTTGCTTTGGGTGGACCAGTTTCAGAGGCGCGGAGGCGGCCAGCTTTGGGGATATAAAGTTTTTGCTGAAAACGGTGATTTGTTTTCTGCGGAAGCAAAGTTCCGGTTATGTTTTTATAAGCTTTCATATTTATATTGTTGCAGTTAATTTTAGATCTATCTTTGGGGTTGGTTAGATCCACCCCAAGATAATAGATTTATTGGCTAGGGTCATGATATTCTTAGGGCATTTTATTAAATTGTTTAATAATTTAATTTTTCTGCTGCTGTTTGTATTTCTATCATCCATCCGACATAGGACAGGCATAGATTTATGCTCTAAGGGTCCCTCAAAACCCAACAGACACAACCTAAGAGTTTTGTTGATTCAAAGAATTCTTTGAAGGTTTGCAAGCTTAAAAGATCCATTTATGGATTAAAGCAAGCTTCTCGGAGCTGGAATCTTCGTTTTGATGAAACAGTCAAAGAGTTTGGATTCATACGAAATGAAGATGAAACTTGTGTGTACAAGAAGATTAGTAGGAACTCAATAGTATTTCTTGTGTTATATCTTGATGACATATTACTCATTGGAAAAGACATCCCTATGTTGCAAACAATCAAGACTTTGTTAAGGAGTTCTTTCTCAATGAAAGAATTAGGTGAGGCTACTTATATCCTTGGGATTAAGATCTATAGGAAAAGATCTAAAAGGATAATTGATCTAAGTTAAAGTACATACATAGACAAAGTGTTGAATAGGTTCAGCATGCAAGAATCTAAAAGGGGATCTTGCCCATGTCTCATGGCATTTCTCTTAGCATGACGAGCAGATACCAGTCAGATCCCGGTGAAAGTCACTAGACAACATTCAAGAATATCTTTAAGTATTTGAGAAGAACTAAGGATGCATTCGTGGTGTATGGATGATTGGAAATGAGCTAGTAGTAAATGGTTACACAGATGCAAGCTTCCAATCTGACAAAGATGACTATAACTCGTAGTCAGGATATGTTTTTATGTTAAATGGAGGTGATGTAAGCTGAAAAAGTTCCCATCAAAGCACTGTTGCAAATTCTACAACAGAAGCAGAGTATATTGCAGTATCAGATGTAGCTAAAGAAGCAGTATAGATCAAGAAGTTCATTGCTACACTAGGAGTAGTTCCTAGTATCATAAATCATGTGGTTCTTTATTGTGACAATAATGGTGCTATTGCACAGGAAAAAGAGCCCAGATCCCATCAGCGATCCAAACATATACTCAGGTGTTATTATCTCAATAGAGAAATTATTAAGAATAAAGACGTCGAGATATGCAGAGTACCAACAGATGACAACATTGCTGATCTGCCTTCCAAAGCTCTCTCACAAGCCAAACATGTTAAACATTTGAGGTCAACGGGTATTAGATACTTGTATGATTAGACCTAGTGCTAGTGGGAGATTGTTAGTGGTTATGCCATAGGTGACATATTTGGACCTTTATGTTATGTCATTTTTCATTTATAAAATGGTTCTCTTAATGTTATTGTTATATTGCTTGCATGTTTCATCATAATAATGTTTGAATAGCTGTTTTATGTCATTCTAAGCATCCCTAGTCATTCTTCGTTAAAGGTATAATGATGAATTAAGACTAATATGAATTTGGTTGATAATTATGATATAATTATATGTATGGTGATACAAATCAAACTTGTAGGTACTTGTTGGAGAACAAAATACTGGATAGACTCGTTATGAGATCATTACATGCATCGGTGTCATAAGTGATCTCATAATAGTTATGGCATAGAATCCTCAGACCTGAGATCATCACAGTTTCCTACATGAGGAACATCATGTTTTTGCATAACCAAACGTTATCTTTAATCAGATAATCATAAAGGTTTTGATTGAACATGAGGAACATAAATTAAATTAAATTCCTAACCAACAAATAATGCGGAATAAAAGTAAACCCCAAAATGAAACAAAGCAAATGTAAGGATGTTTCAAGGGTTTGGATTACCCAAGTCACTTCCCGACTTATTCCCGATAATCATACGTTCCTTCCACCCGGATACCACCGGATACTCAAGTTAGAACCCTAACTTGAGGTTTCCTTAAAACCCCACTTGTAGCAATCATACAAGTGAAATCGAAATACACTCGATTATCTTTGACTCCACAACTTGGAAGCAAGCAAACCACTCTCATAACCCGAGAGTAAATCAAATAACGAAAGTTATGAAATTTGAAATAATCAACACTTACAATCACATATACCTTGATGTAGAACTTGAAGGAGAGTGTGTTGTGTGTTGAATGACTCTCTTGAAGAGAGGAAAGCCCTTTCTCTTGACTGCACCAAATGCCTAGAAGATTTCCCTTTGATTCTAGGTTGGAGAGCAAGAGATGAAAGATATGAATTCTAGGGCTTTTGGATTTTGAGAGCTTTGATCTTGGAGGAATGAAAGCTTGAATGTTTGAGAGAGTTGCTAACAAAATGAGTCACCTCTCAATGGAACAGTAGAGGCTGCCTTTATAGTTTTCTCAAACCCTTCAAACAGAATCCACAAAAGCTCCTTGAAATCCGTGAAGAAGAGCTCAACGGATAGAATCTGCGCACGTGATAGTCGAATGTTGAACAAAACACAGGCGACTGCTTCATGGTGACAGAGGGTAGGTAAGAATTCAAACAGTAACTTACCACGTGGACAGTCGACTGATAAGGAGTAGACAGTCGACTGTTAAACCAACAGGCGACTGTAAATCCTTCTACAGGCGACTGGCCGTAATCTGGATAAGTTGAGAAAGTCTCAGAAAGGTTTGGGAATACAGGATAAGCGACTGATAAATAGAAGAAAGTCGACTGTAAATCCAATAGGAAACTGTAATTCCTTCTACAGACGACTGTCACAAACCCTGACATTTTCCAGATAGTTGAGTCTGAAGAGAGGCTCAAAGATAGACGACTGTTGAAGCATCGACAGTCGACTATGCCATTGGACAGTCAACTGCAAATACAACAACAGTTGACTGGCACTAGAATACGGATTATTTCAGAGAGCAAGTCCTGCAGAAGAATCATGGACAGGTGACTGTTGAATCATTTACAGTCGACTGGTCCTTGGACAGGCGATTGTAAATACAACATCAGTCGACGGGCCAGATTAAACTGAGAATGATCTTGGGCTGAAGATAGACATGCTACTGATTAACAAATCACAGTCGACTGTCACTTGGACAGGCGCCTGTAAAATGTACTGCAGTCGCCTGAAAGAGTTAAAGCGTAGAAGCCCAAAAATTAACTACTTAAGTATGTGCATAACATGCGACTGTAGAACAAAATACAGTCGACTGTTTTAAGATAGGCGACTGTAAATCGTTCAGCTGTCGACTATTGAGATCATGACATGCACATTCTTGATGGAAATAAAATGGAGTCTAAGGAAAGTTGATCTAATGATTTTCTAAGACTAAAATGAAGATGTGTGTGTGCTCCAACATAGTTCTACTTCTAAGCTACATACTAGAAGAGAAAAAGAAGATTACATATGTAGAACTCTGTCTTCTTTCCAACGTATGAGCTTGAAGTCTTCTATGAGCTTCAATCACCATCTTTGTTCATCCAATCCACTTCCTTTGCTTTCATTGATCTTTGAGTGTCATCTATTGCTAATTGATCTTCATGATATACTTAGGCAATGGATTAACTGCAAATAGGGGATTAATCACAAGTATTTATGTTTGCTCATCATTAACACTAAGTAAAGAGAAGTCCAATACTCAACATTCTCCCCTTATTTGATGATGACAAACAAATATAAACAAAAAGATAAATAATCGAGCTTAAAGACAACTTACTCCCCCTACATAGATGCCAATCAAGTTAGTCAATAAATATTATGGCATCTATAGATCAAATGAAGCAAATGAGTAAGATAAGCATGAATGGAATGATATGCTTGAATTCATGAAATCTAGGATTTTTTAATCCATATTCATTGTATCGTGCTCGCCCTGAATCTAAGGCAATTTCAATCTTAGATCCAGGTTAGTTTTGAATTAGAATTTAACTTAGCACATAATTATGATATGTTTATTTCTCTCCCCATATGGCATTATCCAAAAGGTGGGAGTAGAATAACAACAACAATAGTCCTAAACAAGTACTAAAACAATCATAAGAGTCCAAAGATATACAAATCAAAAACTCATAAAACACATTAAAACTTATCTGACTAAAGGAATGAAAGTCCAATATCAACATTACAAGCCACATGATAAAAATAATCTCAAATCACATCATATAAATGATATTGCCTACAAGGAGACAGTTTCACAAAATTCATATATGTAAGATAGACAATGATACAATGTGTGAAACAGAATGAAGAAACTGCATTTTCATATTTAAATATGGTCAAAGTTACAATGGCACAAAATACATCCAAAACACCATGTATATCCACAAGGTGTGATCAAAATACAATATCATCCAGACAACATCAGCACACAAAACTACATGATCCATACAAAAGCACTCAAACACTCAACCCTAACAAAAATTCTAAGTCTAAGGGTGAGTGTCCCCGGAGCAGCAACAGCAGCATTAGTCGATGTGGATGACTGATTTGTCTGAGGGGCGACCAGATTGACGGAACATCAGTCTGGTTGAGCGACAGGTAGGGTATGCACGAGCCTTCCTCTTGGATGACGACGCACCCGCAGCTAAAGATTCCACATGAGCATGCACGGGGGGTCAGAACCTCAAAAGGCAAAGGCACAAAACCTGGAGGAGGAGGGACAGCAGCTGACTTGGGAGAACCCTCTGAAGGAGAAAACATGGCCTAAAGAGCGGCCGGAATGGGGATGCCGTGAAAAAGGAAAGACTTGTACTGAAGCTCAAGGAGAAGCGAGAGCTTATGATCCAAGTCAGATACACGCGTTTTGCTCAAGGAAACACGGTCACACAGCCTACCGAGGAGGAAATCCTCGAGTGGAACAGACGGTGGAGTAGAGGGTGATTGGTCAGCTGGCGGAGAGGAGGGTTCAGCGACATTTGGTGAGGGAATAGGGTCACCAAACGAGATATCCAAGTACTCCTCGGAAGATGGTGGCGAAGAGGGTTGCTGGTCAGCAGGTGGAAGAGTGGGTTCAGCAAGAAAGATATTCAAAGTCTCATCTGACGATGGAGGACCAACAAGGTCCATGAAGTACAAATGATAGAAGCTAGGGTAAGCAAGAGTCGATAAACGAAAGAAGATGATACCTAAGACTTGATGATCGATGGACGTAGAGTCAATCAAACAAACAATTGGAAGATAGGAGGAGAGATCCTTCGAATCGGCTCGAAATCGACGGAGGAGTGATCGACAGTGGAGTTTGAAGGGAGAAGACGAGGGAGTTTTTCAGTCGGATGGGAGAGAAAACATAAGAACGAATCGACGGATCTCGATGATATATAAAGGGTCTAAAGAATCTGGGCCGGTGGATCGAGAAATCGACGGCTCAGATCAAGTTAATGAACCTCCACAACAGTTGACAGTCGACTGATGAACAATCGTCAGTCGACTGGTTGAAAGGACAAATATGGGCTTAGGTTGGCAGACAGTCGACTGTTGGGTAAATCACAGTCGCCTGTCGGAGAGACAATCGACTGTATATTACTCATCAGTCGACTGACTGAGAGTCAAAAATTTTATGATATAAACAGAGACCACTGAAGATATGAAAGGGCGCCTGATGACCAAATTACAGTCGCATATCGACTAGACAGTCGACTGTAAAGTCGTCATCAGTCATCTGTGCGAAAGGTATAGTCTGCTTTATGAGAAAATAGAGTAGGGCAGTCGACTGTCAAAGGAATGACAATCGTATGTCCTAGTCAAGAAAAGCACAGTGAGGTTAAAAACCAGAGGATAGATACCACTCATCCTAGGACCTATACTCTAACATAAATCTAATTAAGAAATCAATATCAAACTATAATCGATTTACACACAAATCTCTTAAAACAATCCAAAAGAAAAACTAACGAAATCATCAAAATCTCAATTACCTCTCTTAAAACAAATATATGAGAAACTTATAATCTATCAAAAAATACCAGGATGATATGCGTCCAAATATGATATAACATGAAGGTTGAACTCCTAAATTTCAGATTCACCCATAATCCCTAATTCTCTACGCAACCTTACAAATGAATCTTCTTTAAAAGGTTTAGTGAAGATGTCGGCGATTTGTTTTTGGGTTTCAATGTACTCTAAGATGATGTCCTTCTTAGCTACATGATCATTGATAAAATGGTGTCTCACATCTATGTGTTTGGTATGGGAGTGATGTACCGGATTCTTGGAAAGACATATAGCACTTTGGTTATCAACCATTATAGGGCAAGTATCACAATTGACACCATAGTCCTTAGGAGTATCTCTCATCCAAAGAACTTGTGCACATGGAAGACCCGCGGCAATATATTCTGCTTCAGTCGTGGACAATGATACCGAGTTTTGTTTCTTGGAGAACCAAGCAGCTAGGCAATTTCCTAGAAAATGGCAAATGCCACTAGTACTCTTCCTATCGGATTTGCATCCGGTAAAATCGGCATCACTATATGAGATTAACTCATATGTGCTAGATTTAGGGTAAAGAAACCAATAATCTAGTGAATGATTAAGATAACGAAAAATTTGTTTAACCGCAATCAAGTGTGACTCCTTAGGTCTAGCTTGATATCTAGCACACAGGCATACAGAAAACATGATATCGGACGTACTAGCAGTTAAATAGAGTAAGCTACTGATCATACCTCGATATAGACAAACGTCTACATCTTTTTCGTTCTCATTCTTGTGTAGATGGGTTATCTTACTCATGAGAGTCATTTTGCTTGAAGACGATTCCATCCCGAATCGCTTGATAAGCTGCCCTGTGTACTTGGTTTGATGTATGAAAGTCCCATCCTTCATTTGCCGAATTTGCAGTCTAAGGAAATAGTTGAGCTCACCCATATGGCTCATCTCAAATTCATCCTTCATAGATTTAGAGAATTCTTGGCAAAGATTAAAGTTAGTAGAACCAAATATAATATCCTCTATATAAACTTGAATCAATAGGATGTCATTTTCATAATCCTTAATAAAAGGTGTTGAATCAACTTCATCCATTTTAAAACCTAAATCCAAAAGAAAGGTTTTGAGTCGATCATACCAAGCTCTAGGAGATTGTCTCAACCCATCTAACGCTTCCTTAAGTTTGAAAACATGGTTTGGAAATTTTTCATATATGAAACCGGGTGGTTGAGAAAATAAACTTCTTCATTAACAATACCATTTAAACATGCACTTTTAACATCCATTTGAAACAATTTGAGATTCTTATGAGATGCAAAAGATAAAAGCAATCTAATAGCTTCTAATCTAGCTACGGGGGCAAAAGATTCTTCAAAGTCGATACCTTCTTCTTGCTGGTAGCCTTGAGCTACTAACCTTGCTTTGTTCCTTGTGATGACCTCATTCTCATCGGTCTTGATCATGAAGATCCACTTGGTCCCAATCACTTGGTGACCACTTGGAAGAGGAATGAGCTCCCAAACTTCATTTCTCTCGAATTCATGAGTTCTTCTTCCATTGCCACTATCCAAGAGCTATCCTCACATGCTTCTTGGATGTTCTTTGGCTCAATGGTAGAGACGAATGCGCAATGAGAGAATTCTTCAATTTTAGACCTCGTTCGAACATCCACACCAATATCTCCAATAATTTAGCCATGAGGGTGGTTGCGAACGGTTGGGTAAGCTTTGGGAATCCCTGCATCACTTGAAACATCTTCAACACTCTCATTAGTAGTGTTAGTCTTAATAATAGAATCATTAAACTTGAATTACTAAGAGAATCACATATAGCATCTACACTATCATTAATAACATGAGGAAAATCAAAATCTTCATAAAATGATACGTGTAGTGATTCCTCGATCGTTGAAGAGGTTTTGTTGTATATCCGGTAGGCTTTACTACGTGTGGAATATCCAACAAAAATTCCTTCATCGGATCTTGGCTCAAATTTATCTAATTTACCAAAGGTGTTCTTGATAAAACATTTTGAACCAAAAACCCGAAAATATTTAACTTGTGGCTTTTTGTCATAAAATAGCTCAAAACAAGTTTTGTTCGTTCGAGGTCTCACTTGGATTCTATTGAGCACATAACATGTCGTGTGCACCGCATCTGTCCAAAATTGTAGTCCAAGATGACTATCATGGAGCATGGTACGGGCACACTCAATCAGAGTCCTATTCTTTCTCTCTACAACACCATTTTGTGGTGGTGCACGAGGAAAACAAAAATTGTGAGTTATCCCGGTGTCATCACAAAACTTTGTAAAAGACTCATTCTCAAATTATCCTCCTTGATCACTACGAATAGTGATAATGGTGGATCCTAAGAAATTTTGAATCTTCTTTGCAAATATGGTAAACTCTTCAAAGGCTTCATTCTTATTAGTTAAAATGAGACCCAAGTAAATCTAGAGAAGTCGTCAACGACAACTAATCCATAATGAGCATTGCCTAAAGAAGCGGTTCTAGTTTGCCCAAATAAATCTAGATGAAGTAATTTTAGGGGCCTCTTAAAAGTTATGCCTTCTTTAAGTTTGAAAGATGATTTACTAAGTTTACCTCTTTGACATGAATCACAAAAGTTTTTCTTACTAAAAGCAATTTTTGGAAAACCTTTGACAAGATCATGTTTGGCTAACTTATATAAGTGCTTAAAATGAACACGACCAAAGTGACGATGCCATAATAGTTGTTCATTTGTATTAGCAACTAAGCAATGTTCTACGGTTTTAGGCAAGCTCAAATAATAAATATTCTTACGCCTAATACTGGTAAATAAAACATGTGAATTAAAATCAATAATTTCACACAAACCCTCTCCAAAGTTAACCTTGTAACCTTTGTTACAAAGTTGACTAATGGAGATAAGGTTATGACATAAACCACTAACTAAATATACATTAGTAATTAAAGGTTTGGAGGAGTTACCGACTATACCTACTCCAATGATGGTTCCCTTTTGATTACCTCCAAAGGTGACCGTTTCACCATCCTTGATGCTAATCACTTCGGAGAGTAGTGAGGATCTTCTGTCATGTGTTTGGAGCAACCACTGTCGAGTATCCATCCTTTCTTTTTAGAGCCAATTTGACCTTTATTTCTTTCTTTCTTTCTCTCGGGTACCTACATGATATACCATAAGCTTATGGTATCCAATTTTTGTTGGGTCTAAGGGGATTAGCCCTTTGGAAGCCAAGTCCAAGTGGACTTCCGCTTTCCAACATAATTACCACTATTAATAATATTGTGAAAATAGGAATCAACATAAGCATTCCTATCATTTAAGCTTGTGGACTTCAAATTGTGTATGTTTTGGGAGTCCTTTTCCTACTTGCATGCACAATAGATTGATTTATATGAGGTGTGTGCATCATAGGAAGATGAGTTCTAGCATAAAAATGAGGAGGAGGATATGCATTAAACATATGTGGGTTGTATGCATGCTTAGGAATATGCATGTTGTATGAATCATATGGAGCATGCATGACATATGGTGGATGTGCGTAAGAATGATGCGTATGAGCATATGAGTGTATAGGGTCACGTGCATGAGTATTTATCATGTGTGGTTTTGCACGTGTTCGTGGGTGTGGAGCATAAAATGTGTTATGGTGAGTCCACTTGTGAAGTAGGAGATTTCCTACGTGGATGAAGGTTGGTGTACATGTAAGCATGGCCTCTCTTTTGGTTTCCACCCTTAGCGGGTTTATTGCCAAAAGGGAGTGAAGGTGAAATGGTGGCTTTCTTGGTAGGTTTGCAACCTATAGTGTTTTTGACACCACTTATGGATGCACCAGAGGATGGCCTCACAAAGTCTATAGTAATAGCACTATAGGAGGTGCGAGCATTGGATGCATTTGCTTCCACAAAACCAATACCAACATGATGTGTGGCCGGAAATTGGTTTGCTAACAAATCGTCCAATTGTCCTTTCCCCTTATTAAATCTCATAATACAGGAAGACATGAGCTCATATTTCTCCGTAAGAGAAGAAATATTGGTATCCAATGTGAACACCCGTACTTTGAGCCCGTGCACTTGGGTTTTAAGAGAATCATTCTCTAACCCAATTGTGTGCTTTGTGAAGCTAGATCGCTATTATCCTTAGGATACGTTTGATCTAGTTGAGATTTGAAGGTATTCACCTCATTTCTCAAAGTGACATTTTGAGAAGCCAAGTTTTCTTTCTCAAGAGTTAGTGTATTAACAATGGTGTCAGTGTTGATAATGCATGGAATGGATGGCTTGCTAACATTCAATTTCTTTAAATTAGTATGTCTAAGCATTAAATATTGATACTTAGCAAATAGTTCTTCATTAGCAATACGCAATTCATCCATTGTTACCTCGGGTTCATCCATGTTGAAATCACTCTCCTCGGAGAGCGGATCTTCCCGGGCCATGAAACACATGTGGGCACTTTCACCCTTCTCATCATCGGATTTGCTTGATGAGTCTCCACTTGAGTCATCGAATGTACCGACTAGTCCTTTCTTCTTATCTTTCTTATTCTTGTCAGACGTGTGGTACTTCGGAGCTTTCCACTTCTTTTTGTTTCGGAGCATTGGGCAATCCTTCTTGACGTGCCCTGGTTTATTACACTTAAAACAAAGAGATGAAGTGTTATAGTAGACTCAAATCTATTCTTGGAGGAAAATTTACCTTTGCGAAAGAAGCGTTGGAACTTCTTCGCCATTTAAGCCATTTCCTCCAAGTCCATCTCATTTTCTGATTCTTCACTATCGGAGGATAAAGAATTAGGTTTGAATGCTAAAGCTCTCATTTTGGCCTTCGAAGGGTTCATCATAGCTCGAATCTTTAATCGGTTCTTCCGTCTTACTTCGTAAGACATGACAGTGCCGATGAGATTCATGATTGTGTAAGTCTTCAAGTCGTTGACCTCCTTGATGGCGATTGGTCTTCTTTTCCACTTGAAGGTCATTCCCATTACGATCTTTCTTACCTTATCTTGTTGGGAATAGACTTGTCCAAGATCTACCAATTCATTGGTGATGTCGGTAAAACGTCCGTACATTGATGCTATGCTTTCATTTTCCTACATGTGAAACATATCGAAATTTTATACGACAACATATAGTTTAGAAAGTTTTACCTTGTTCGTTCCCTCATGGGTAACGACGAGATGGTTCCAAATTTGATATGCACTCTTACATGTGCATATCTTATTGAACTCATCCGGGTCCAACGCACAATGAAGAGCGTTCATTGCCTTTGCGTTGTTGACTTCGACGGATTTCTCGAAAGGTGTCCATTTGTCGAAATCCTCTTCGGTGAGCTCGACGTATTTCTTGTGGAGGGCTCTCCAAAGGGAAGCACTCCATAGGAACGTCTCCATCCAGCATTTTCAATAGCCAAAGTTCGTGCCATTGAAAAGCGGAGGATGCACCGTTTATTGTCCTTCGAATACTGTGGACACTCCATCACGATCATGATTGTTGTACGAAGTCGATGGAGGAACATTGTTGTTGTTGGATGCCATAAATTTAAACCAGCGCTCTGATACCAATTGTAAGGTCTCTGGCTATGAGGAAAACCCTAGAAGTGGGTTGAATAGTGTCTATACAATTTAAAAAGATAGTTACACCAAATTAAATTCCTAACAAACAATTAATGCGAAATAAAAGTAAACCCCAAAATGAAACAAAGCAAACGCAAGGATGTTGCAAGGGTTCGGATTACCTAAGTCACTTTTCGACTTATTCCCGGTAATCTTACGTCCCTTCCACCCGGATACCACCGGATACTCAAGTTAGATTCCTAACTTGAGGTTTCCTTAAAACCCCACTTGTAGCAACCCTACAAGTGAAATCGAAATACACTCTATTGTCCTTGACTCCCACAACTTGGGAGCAAGTAAACCACTCTCACAACCCGAGAGTAAATCAAATAACGAAAATTATGAAATTTGAAATAATCAACACTTACAATCACCTATGCCTTCAAGTAGAACTTGAAGGAGAGTGTGTTGTGTGTTGAATGACTCTCTTGAAGAGAGGAAAGCCATATCTCTTAACTGCACCAAATGCCTAGAAGATTTCTCTTTGGTTATAGGTTGGAGAGCAAGAGATGAAAGATAGGAATTCTAGGAATTTTGGATTTTGAGAGCTTTGATCTTGGAAGAATGAAAGCTTGAATGTTTGAGAGAGTTGATAACAAAATGAGTCACCTCTCAATGGAACAGTTGAGGTTGCCTTTATAGTTTTCTCAAACCGTTCAAACCGAATCCACAAAAGCTCCTTTGAAATCCGTGAAGAAAAGCACAACGGATAGAATCTGCGCACGCGACAGTCGACTGTTGAACAAAACACAGTCGAGTGCTTCACTGTGACAGAGGGTAGGTGAGAATTCAAACGGTAACTTATCACGTGGATAGTCGACTGATAAGGATTAGATAGTCGGCTGTTAAACCAGCAGACGACTGTAAATCCTTCTACATGCGACTGGACGTAATCTAGATAAGTTGAGAAAGTCTCAGAAAGGTTTGGGAATACAGGACAGGTGACTGATGAAGAGAAGACAGTCGACTGTAAATCCAACAGGCGATTGTAATTCCTTCTACAGACGACTGTCACAAACCCTGACATTTTCCAGATAGTTGAGTCTGAAGAGAGGCTCAAAGACAGACGACTGTTGAAGCATCGACAGTCGACTGTGCCATTGGACAGTCAACTGCAAATACAACAACAATCGACTGGCACTAGAATACGGATTATTCCAGAGAGCAAGTCCTGCAGAAGACTCATGGACATGCGACTGTTGAAGCATTTACAGTCGACTGGTCCTTGGACAGGCGATTGTAGATACAACATCAGTCGACGGGCCAGATCAAACTGAGAATGATCTTGGGCTGAAGATAGGCATGCTACTGATTAACAAATCACAGTCGACTGTCACTTGAACAGGCGTCTGTGAAATGTACAGCAGTCGCCCGAAAGAGTTAAAACTTAGAAGCCCAAAAATTAATTAATTAAGTATGTGCATAACATGCGACTGTGGAACAAAACACAATCCACCATTTCCACCACCAAACACCTCCCTTAGCTCCTCCCCTTCCACCACAAAATAACCTCCATCAAAATTACCTCAAAAGCCACCTTTTACATACAAAACAAGCCCTCATTTTCACCAAAAAATTTCATCTTCCACCCAAATTTTTGGAGCTTAGAGTTTAATAAGGAAGAATCTTGAAGGAGTAGAAGGAGGAGCCAAGGAGAAAAAGGACCAAGGATATTTGGAGAAGGACCATATTAAGGTAGGTTCTCGTAGCATTTCTAGTAGGGAATTCTAACATTTTTAGTAGGAGCTACCACCTTTAGTTAGGATGTCAAGCTTAGGATTGTTTAGGAGAATAAATTTATGTTTTGTTGATTATGCTCTAGCCATGGAATCGTAATATATTAGTTTGCCATGGTATGCTAATAGGATCAAGTTATGTTATATGTCATCCATTTAAGCTATTTTGCCTCCACGCCTATTTTTTTATGTTTCATATATGCTTATGGTTATGTCTCCAGTTGGTATGTTAGGGTTAGTGTTGCCATCATAATGATTAAGCTTAAGATTGATGTTAAAATTTATGTTATTTCCATATTTATACTGTCCATGCCAATATGCTTAAGTCCATGCCAATATGCTAATGTCTATGCTAATATGCTTAAGTATATGCTACTATGAAGATGCCTTAAAGTCTATATTAACATGCTAAAGTAATGTCCATATGCTGATATGGATGCTAATATGTTCATGCTAATGTCATGTTCCATGTTCCATGTTTATGTCATAGGTAGATGGTATGTTTTAAGTTTGTGTTTATGTTCATGTACTAAGTATATGTTTAGGTTCATGCTCTATGTTTATGTCTATGTTCATGTTCCATATTCATCTTCTAAGTTTTTGTTTAGGTTTATGTTCTAGGTTTATGTTTGGGTTCGTTTTCCATGTTTATGTGTATGTTCGTGTTCATTTTCCATGTTCTATGTTCATGTTATAAGTTTGTGTTCATGTCCATGTACTAAGTTTATTTTCATGTTCATGTTCTATGTTAATGTCCATACTCATGTTCACGTTCCATGTTATGATGTTTATGACACTAAGATGATGATAATCTACTTCAAGTCAAGATTTTGATGTTCACTTTATGAAATTGTAATGCGATGATCGGCGTTCAATCACGACATCGGCAAAATTATGAAATATTGTGAAAGTGGTAATTGAGACCACTAAAAAACGTACAAAAATAAAGTATGAAACTGAGAATGAGGCAGAGTGTTAATGTCTGGAGCGCTCGATCCATTCTAAAATCGGTGAGACTCCAGATACGGGTTCGGGGGAAACGCGTGTAAATTATAGGAGTTAAGGAGCGGACAGATGATAGATTTCTCACTCGCTTGTCACTCCAGCAAGGGTGAGTTGACTAAAGTTAGAGAGTCTGATGGTGTACTCGTGATGCACCACTCTGTAATTGTTGGTTTTCTCTGTTTGTCCCAATAAAAACTGAGATTTGTCTCACTCCCGTAAGGGGTAGTTACGAGAGGCCCCTCCAGTGCCCATGTCGCTGGTTAAGGTACCACTTTTCACCCACCCTGGGTGAAGTTCGGCTCCTTAGTGTCCTATAATTTACTCAAGTTTCCAAACATTAACTAAATGCCTAAATCTAAACTAATATAATCTGAAATTTCTGTTTTTTACCCCCAGCACTTGTACGTTTTGTTCATTAAAATTCTGCATTAGTTCTGTGGTTGCTGTGTCACCAGTAAATAGATGATCAGTTAGGGGGCCGATTCTAAAACTGGATCCTACTAGCGATGTTAGGAGTTCCTATTGGGTCACGCATTGACATGCCCCTTTGTGGTTTTTAGGAGTAGGACCAGAGCAGCAGCATGTGCAGGTCCCGACATAAAAGATCGTTCACGGTTCAGAGGTAGAGCCTGCGGGTGACTTCGTCCAGTTGGACTTTCCTGGGATAGATTAGTGGGTGTGTTGTACTGGGTGTGGACACATTTTTGTACTTTTTGGGTTGGGGTTTCTCTTTCTTTTGTTGTACCCCACTTTTGTACCCCATGTACAGTTGATGTACGTATAAAGTACCATGTTTAATGTAATGTTCAGTTTTGTATTTCTTTTTCAATACTTTGGATTTTAAATTCTGTTGGAGCACTTTACTTTACTTTTGTTGTATTATTCCAGTGTTATTGCAGTGGCATGTATACTTCATTAAATTTAATCATAATAATGCCCAGAGTATTTAGATAAGGGCTCGAAGCCCAGAGTCTGAATACTACCGCGGCCTTGTCAGCTACGTATCTCTGTATTTGGGAGAGCAGAGCGTGACATGTTTTTGTGGTGGTCCATGCAGGTCTCGCTCACAATGTGATACACGTAAGAATAGTACGAGGAAAGCTCTAACATTATAATCCTTAATTTTGTACTGAATATTGTTTTTCCCTGTTCATTCTTGCAGAATGGATAATGAGAATGGATCGTTCGAGAACAGCACTCCCGCTTCTGATGCAGCATCATCTGAGGCATCCTTGATGGGGAAGATTCTGATAGGGATTCTGGAGCATATGAGTAAGCTGGAGGATAGGGTGGCTAGTGGCATGTCACAGAAGCCAGTAGGTATCAGACAGTTCAGGTCCATGTACACGAAGTCCTTTTCGGTCAAGGAGAGTCCTCTAGAGGTCGATGAGTGGATCAGACATACTGAGGATGACCTGACAGCTATGGGATACCCGAGAGACAGATGGGTGGATACCGCGAAGAAGCAGCTGACACATCAGGCACGAGATTGGTGGGATGCACAGGAGCTACACTTGAATAAACCGATCTAATGGGAGAAGTTTAGGGAGCTGTTCGAGGCCCAGTTCCTTTCGGAGATGAAGAAGGATAAGCTACGTCTAAGATTTGAGCATCTGACTCAGGGACGATGGAGCATGGATGCTTATGATGTAGATTTCTCACTATTGAGCAATTCTCTCTGAAGTTGGTGAAGTTAGAGACTACTAGATCCAGATGATTCAGAATGGGGCTGGATCCTGAGTACAGAGCAGCAATGTCGACTATGGTGCTGACTACACATGGAGCCGTACTGGAGGAGGTTAGGATGCATGAGATGCACCTGAAGAGCATGGGTAAGGCACCAGTAGCAGCAGAGAGATGCCATGCGGGTCAGCAGAGGGGTTTTTCGAGGCCGACTCAGACCACCCAGTCCAGGAGGCCCGGAGCTCCGCCAGCACCTCAGAGGCCAGGATCTTGTCGTATTTGTGGTAAGCCAGGGCATGAGCAGAAGGATTGTAGGTTTCGTAGTGTGAGGTGCTTCACTTGTGGTTAGGCAAGACACATGAGCAGGAAGTGTCCTCAGTTGGGGAAGACTTCAGGTCTAGTGGCACCAGTGGTAACCTGGCCGATCCATCAGAGGACCCTTCTGCTAGCTCCATAGAGACTCCCATTACCAGCACCACCAGCACCCGGTACAGTGACCCCTAGAGGACCACCCAGACCTCCCCAGCAGCAGCAGACCGCCACGTGGGCTGTGTCGAGGTGTCAAGATTTCACTATGACAGCTGTGGAGGCAGGGATACCGGACGAGTTATCACTGGTACCTCTTCATTTTTCCTTTAAGTGATGAATGCTTTTCCATTTCTGTTATAATATGATATGTTGTTGATAAGATTAGGATGATTAAACCCGTATGTTAGTTTTATGTTGGTTCCTCTTAGGCATTATTAGAGTTGATTCCTTTCCTGCTCTGTCACTCTTTGATACAGGAGCATCTCATTGCTACCTATCCCAACAATTTGTGGATATGATTTCTTTAGTGGTAGATTCCTTTGCTTCTAGTTTGAATATCCATATAAGTAGTTGAGTGATCTGCATCTCTTCAAGATACCGACAGTGTGGACGTAGATTATATGCAGATTTCTTAGTGATGGAGATGCCTCATTTCGAAGCAGTGTTTGGGATGGATTGGTTAGGGATGTTCTACGCCACCATAGATTGTAGACTCAGGAAGACAGTGTTTCAGATTTTCAATCATCCAGAGTTTGAATTCTTTAGTGGTAGTAGTTCCCTTGGACCATTGAAGTTTAAGGCCAACCCAGTGGAAGAAGTGATGATGGAAATGGAAGCTGAACCAGTGTTGCTGAGGGTAGTCCGGGATTTTCCTGATGTCTTTCCAGACGATATCTATGGACTTCCTCCGGATAGATCTTTAGAGTTTACCATTGATCTGATTCCAGGAACCCAACTGATTGTAAAGGCTCCATACCATATGGCTCCTCCAGAATTAGCAGAGCTTCTAGTCAGTTGAAGGATTTGTCGGAGCATGGCCTGATTCAACTAGTGTATCACTATGGGATGCGCCAGTGCTTTTGGTGAATAATAAGGATGGATCTCGAAGGATGTGCATCGATTACCAGGAGTTGAACAAGGTCAAAATGAAGAATAAGTATCTTATTCCTAGGATTGATGACATCTTTGATTAACATGGTGGATCACGAGTGTATTCGAAGCTGGATTTGAGAAGTGGGTATCACCAGATGAAGGTCAGGGGATCAGATGTTCCAAAGACTGTATTTCAAACTCGTTATGGTTATTATGAGTTCTTAGTAATGCCTTTCAGCATTACTAATACACCAGCCACATTCATGAGATTGATGAATGATAACTCCATATTTTACACCCTTTTTCTGCATGTTTTCATGCCACTTTAATCGCTCATATCGCGTTTTTCACGATTATTCGACAATATTGCGATGCTTTTCACGATTTCTTGTTTTTGTCATATTTCAGGAGATATGGAGCGATTTGGAGTGATTTTGAGATCAAGAGGATTTGCACCCACTCCAGAGTGTCACCTAAGGCTCGTTTGAGGGCTATTCAACGATGGAAGACAAGTGGAAGAAGAAGGAACTTCGTAGGAGCGACGAGGAGGTGAAATGATGAAGAATGGGCATCTATAGCATCTCACTCGGCCGAGTGAAGCACTCACTCGGCCGAGCAAGAAGACCACTCGGCCGACCAGACCGGACACGCACCACAGAAGAAAATCAGTGTGCACTCGGCCGAGTGATGATAGTCCACTCGACCGAGTATGGAGATCCCCTCGCCCGAGTGGCACGGGAAAATCCACCCACCGAAGGAGCCGACTTACTGGAATCCATCAGTCGATTTCAGAGTTATGACTCGGCCGAGCATGGAATGCCCCTCGGCCGAGTGAGTAAAGCCACTCGGCCGAGTCACCTCCAAAGACAGACCCCTGAAAATCCCCGACTTACTGGAAATGTACAGGGTTTGTCACTCGGCTGAGTGACATTTTTCACTCGTCCGAGTGAGCTGCTCCCCCTGCTGCGTAAAGTGCGATTTCTGGGCTGCGCAGGGGCATTTTTGTCACGATTTTTTGGGCGATTTTGAGTGGTATTTAAACCCAGTTTTTTCCCTAGTTTAGGAGGACTTTTTGATACTTTTTGGCAGCCTTTTTGAGAGCTTTTTAGATCATTAGATTTAGCTTTTCTCTTGGAGATTAAAAAGGTTACTTTTGTTGGATGCTATTGGATTCTCATTGGTTTGTCTCTCTTCTTATCAAAAACCCTATTTTTGTTGATAATTTCTCTATTGCAATGAATTGTATTGATTTTGTTATTGATTTTCTTATGAATTGCATGATGATTAGTGAGTAGTTTTATCGTCTTAGGGCGTAGGGATGAACCCTATGGACCATATTTCAAAATTGTGATGAATTGGTGAAATTCTTGCTAGAATTGATTAGGGTTAGGTTGGGATTGATTAATTACGGATAGCTAGGGATTCATATTGATTGGGATTTGCAAGAGATTGGGTCCCAATTGATAGGAAGCCCTAGAAATTCGATCTAGATTTACGATTGGACTTCTCTAGAATTGGTTTGCAAGAGATTGGGCCAAAGCTAGGATTTTTAATCGTGATTCTATACCAATACCCGTTTGCAAGAGATTGGTATCTCAACCTAAGTCGTAGCTCGAGTTTACACGAGAGTGGGCTCGAGATACGATCGAATGATGATGTCGTTCTTCACGCTAGCGGCTTAGGTTAGGGTTTGCAAGAGATTGGGCCCTGTAGGATCCTGCCAAAACAGAGTTAGGATCGATAAATGAAGTTGAGACTTACGCTTGCGTATGCGGCACGGTAGTCTACGAACTTCGCCTTCGGATTCGCCACGACGGATCGAGTCTTCTCACGAACGGAGTAAGGCTACTAAATCCACAATCTAAATCTCTACTTTTAGATTAAGAACTTGGATAAAGGGAGAGGAAGTATTTCGGCAGAGCTTCGCTAGAATGAAAATGCATGCAAGAATGCCATGCAAAAGTGTAAGGAAATGGCTAACCCTTGGGTCTTATTTATAGCCCCCAAGGTAGTTATTTTAGGATCAATTGTTCCTTTGGAACAATTTAACTAAGGTGTACCATCGTACATGGCATATTATAAGCTTAAGTTGTACCATATGCATGGTACAATATAAGCTTAAGATATTACCCCTTTATTAGCCATATGTCGCATGCACTTATGCACATATAATGTGACTTTCCCATCAATCTAGAGATCCTCTCCGCAAGGGAACATATTCCCTTTGCGCACGACTTCGTGTACGCGACGTTCGAGGTCCGTATTCCCTCGTACATCCCCTACAAGGGTGTACTAACGTCTTCCATATCCAACATCTCCCACTCACACTTGAGGGGATTGTAAGAGAACGTCTCTTAGTTCTTTCATCTATCATACCGAGAAATAGACCGTGCGACCGTCATGCGCGTAGAGTCTGTTGTTGTGCACTTGTTACAGATACACAACGACCTCGAAGGTGCAAAGTTGAGTAGTTCAACGCATGCTTTACCCTAGATTATTTCTTCACATTTCTTATACTTTATATTCAACAATTGAATCCCATCTGGATCACAATTGGCTGGCCAGCTTTGAATCATTAAAGTCCAAATGTGAATATGAAATCAATCTTCCTCTTCTTGCGAACCTTCTGATCTTGACTTGATTCGCTTTTCTAACGTGCCCCGTCGAGCCGAATTATCATAGCCCATTAGAAACACGCTAAGATAGCGATCATCTCGTCAAATCTAAAGGAACCAATTGGAGTCCTTGAGGGTAAGAGTTAAGGCCCATATGGCCTTTGAGTCTCACATAATAGCAAACACTATTGCTACTAACTCAGTGGTCGAAATGCATACGTGGTATGAACACGTATTACAACATCACTCCTTTCCCAGGGAGAGTATGTCTTAATGATGTTGTACGGATGAAAGATCAGACACCACGGTGTCTATCTTTTGAGTCCCCTTACTACCCATGAAATATTCCCGGACTCTCATCCTGCATAAGACAGATAGGATTTAAAAAAATCCAATGAGATCTTTATATTCTTGTGATACAGATCTCAGATCTTTTGTAAGCATCCATATGATGCAGATCTATCATTCGACTATCTTGTTTAAGTCACGCCTCTAAATCATTCGTCTAATGATTTTGACTTTAAACTAGTCTCATCTCTATCTTATCCATCTGATAAGATAAGGCGGTTGCTCATGTGAGAGAGCCAACCTTAATCTGTCCGACATACACACAATTCAGCTGAGATTTCAAAAAATGTACACAAACATTTCTTAAGAAATTCATATGCAATGTTTGAAAAAGAACTTATTCTTTTATTAATTTTGATCATTTACAGACATGGGAATTTACATTGGTATAACTCAGCTCTTACGCAATCCTTAAGATGATAAGTGTTTGTAAAACACATTTCTGGGGATCGCTTTCGAAAGCTGATCCTCTATCATCTCATGCGTAGATATGTACCTTATGTCTACCTTCTTGGTTTTATCATAGTCTTTTGCAAATCTGCAGTTCCTTTAAGATACTGCATTATGCTCTTAACCGCTTTCCAGTGTTCTTGCCCTGGGTTGGATTGGTAACGACTTACCATTCCAACGGCAAAACAGATGTCTGGTCTTGTATGCATCATAACGTACATAAGACTATCAACTGCACTGGAATATGGAACTTTTTCCATAATTTCCTTTTCCTTTTGGTTCTTTGGACACGATTCCAGATATAAATTATCGCATATGCTTATATGAATATCAATGGACTTGCAGTCCTGCATATTGAATCGTTCTAGAACCTTCTTTATATTAGTCTCCTGTGAAAGAGAAAGAAGTTTCTTCGAACGATTCCTTGAAATCTTAACTCCAAGGATATATGCGGCTTTTCCTATGCCTTTCATCTCAAATACTGATGAAAGCCAAGCCTTGATACTCATCACAAAGCCCTTGTCATTTCTGGCTATTAAAATGTCATCTACATATAGAGACATGATAATATACTTGCTTTTAATCCTATTGATATATACGCAGTTATCTTCATCAATCATGAAAAATCCATTTGATAAGACAACTTCTTGAAATCGTATATACCATTGCCTCGAGGATTATTTAAGACCATATATGGACTTACGAAGTTTACAAACCTTATGTTCGTTTCCTTCTTTTACAAACCCTGTTGGTTGTTCCATATAGGTCTCCTCGTCCAATTCTCCATTGAGAAAGGCAGTCTTTACATCCATCTGATGTAATTCGAGGTTTAAGCAAGCTACCATTGCCAGAATCAGGCGAAACGAGGTAAAACGCACAACAGGTGAGAAGGTCTCTTCGTAGTCTATCCCTTCATGTTGCGTAAAACCTTTCGCGACAAGGCGAGCTTTATATCTATTTATAGAGCCATTAGCCTTATGCTTGATCTTGAGAACCCATTTGTTCCCAATTGCTCTATGTCCTCTGGGTAAGTTAACTAAGTCCCAGACTTGGTTAACTTTCATGGATTTTAATTCCTCCTTCATCGCTTCCATCCATTTGTCTTTTGCAGGGCATGATACGGCCTGTTTGAAAGTAGCAGGCTCGTCATCATCTTGTAGTAAAGTCATAAAGGTTTGCGGAAATTCATCCTCAAATCTTAGAGGAGCCAACCTTGTATGACTACTACGTCGTATTTGAGATTCTTCACGTCCTTGTTGACTCGAATTTAGATCAATTCTAATATCACTCCCACTTGGAATGTCGTTAGAATTGCTCCCACTTGGATCATTATTCCCGTATGGAATAGGATAATCGTCATTCGTATAATCCATTGGTGAAGGTTGAAACGTATTTTCGTTTTCACCAAGAATTCTCCCACTCGAATGATGTAATCCTTCTTGATCATAAATCTCAAATAGAGATAAGTCCTGACTTATCTCGCCCTGTCCTGGAAACTCGTTTTCCAAGAAAGTGACATCCCTCGACTCAAACTCAATTAGCCCACCATTGTCTTCCTGACTAACAAAAAAACATAACCTTTGGAGTTTTCTGCGTATCGTTTAAAGATACATTTCCTTCCCCTTGGCCCAAGTTTGCCATATTTATGGGAGGAAATATGTGTGTAGAATGCACAACCCCAAGGTTTCAAAATGTTTAAGTCAGGAGACATTTGGTTCCACAACTCATAAGGAGTGGAGCTAACTGATTTCGAGGGTACGCGGTTTAAAATAAAAGCAGTCGTCAATAATGCATCACCCCAAAAGGTGATTGGCAAGTTAGCTTGCGCCATCATTGAACGGACCATTTCCATTAAAGTCCTATTTCTCCTTTCTGCAACACTGTTTTGTTGAGGAGTATAAGGCATAGTTACCTGATGTACTATGCCTTTTTCATCACAAGGTTCCTTAAAACTTGTTGATTGATATTCACCGCCCCTATCGGTTCGCAAGACTTTAATCTTGCGATCTAATTGATTCTCCACTAAACTCATATAGTTTTTTAAAGCAAGCCAAAGCTTCACTTTTGTGGGATATCAAATAGATATGTCCGAATCGGATGAAATCATCAATAAAAGTGATGAAATAGGACTTTTCGCGTCTTGTCTTGACATTCATCAGACCACATATGTCCGAATGGATAAGCTGTAATGGAACCTCGGCCCTTGTGCCGGTTCCAAACGACTTGCGACAAGATTTCCCCACAAGGCAATGTTCGCAGGTCGACATTTCAACCTTTGAAACATTTGATAGAAGGCCACGTTTGGCAAATCTATCCATACGCGTTGGTCCAATATGACCAAGCCTTGTGTGCCAACAAATTATATTAGACTCATTAGTCAAAGAATTTGTCACAAGGAAATTTTCATTACATGAGAAATCATATATTGTACTTATTACAATAAATCCTTTGAAATACAAACCCAGTACCAATAAAGGAATTATTACAAAATAGGTCCATATTACAATCATGAAGGAACCAACTATAACCAAGACCCATTAAATTGACCACAGTTTTAATATTCCTTTGAATATATATGGAATGAAAAGAACATCATGAAGTAGGAGAGTGCGGCCGTTGTCCAAGACTAGCTTGTGAGTCCCAACGCCTTTCACTTCAACACGTGTGTTGTTTCCTACATTGATCCACTTCATTCCTTGGGGTATCTGGTGATACTCCACGAAGGACCGTCTGTCCTTTGCTATGTGGTCGGTGGCACCTCGTCACTTCCACTCGTACACGAACGAGCATAGTGACCGAGCTTGTTGCACTTGAAGCACTTGATCCTTTTCAAGTCTTTCTTCTTGTGCCATTTCTTGTGCCCACCCTTATGTTTGGGTTCCTTGGTAGACTCAGGTTGCTTATTACGTTCATTAGAAGACTTCGAATGATCTTTACGTTTCTTTCCCCCGTGTGAAGAACTAGCAACCATGTGCACTTTTGCACTTGGCTTGGCAGCCGCAAGCCGCTCTTCCTCTAATTCGAGGTGCTTGGAAACATCGTTGAAGGTCTTTATGCTCTCATTATGAGTGAGATGCATCTTCATCTGATCCCACCCATTTGGTAGGGAACGTATGACTGCTTGGATTTGTTGCTCATCTGTGAGCACATGACCTGCATCCTTTAACTCCGAGATAAGGTTCGCCATATGTCACAGATGTTTCCCCATGGAATGATCTGGACATTTCTTATATGAATCGAACCTTATAGTTAAGGAGCGAAGTTTGGACACCGATGTGCCACCGAACTTCTCCTCTAGCTTGGACCATATGTCCATGGCTAGGTCATGTTCTCGGAAGATGCGCATTATGTCATCAGCCATACTGCTTAATAACGTAATGCGCGCTATCTTGTTCTTCCGAGACCAAGCATCAAAAGCTTCCTTGTCTCGTCGGTGTTGGGCCGTAGTACCCAACTCGGGTTCAATCATAACGTTCTTTAGAGTTTCGAGCACTTCTTGCTCCTCTAGAACGTATTGTATCTTGATGGACCAAAGTTTGTAATTATCGCCGTTGAGTTTTTCACCTCTGTTTAACTCAGCGACGATATTCTTTGAAGCGGAAGACATTTTACTTTTAAAATGCTGCAAAAAGACACAAAACCGAAGGTTTGATCAAAACATTGCATAAAAATTCTTAAAATATAACTCCCACTTGAAATGATAATAGAATATCCCATTTGGATAGTTATAAAAATTCAAATCCCACTTGGAATTATATTATATTTGATAAGTTACTTTCGAAAAATATTGAAGATGTTGTTCTAAAATCGAAAAGGTCTCTATGATTCCAATCACCATCTAGAACAACCTTCAATATTCCCCCATCACTTATCAAACAATCGTACTCTTATAGTACTTCGCAGCGGAAAATTACTTTTGAAAAAACATATCTTTCAAAATGGAATAGGTGAGAGTTTGCGCAAAGAATTTTAGCGCAACAATTGCCAAGCCACGAGACCTGTTCTACACACCCATGGGTTAGATAACCATGGCCGGATCGTGGTAGGACTTGGAATTCTAAATTGCGCTATCCCGATTAAGGACGGGACATAACCTGTTTGAAAACATCTTTTTCAAAAAAAATTTAAAATACATTGGCTTATCTCCGTAGAGTAGAGCACAACGTCATAAGTACATTGGCTAATCTCCGTAGAGTAGAGCACAATGACATGGCTAATCTCGCATGAAGTAGAGCACTATGGCTAATCTTCAAGGAGTAGAGCCCAAGGAAAAACTTCATTAAAATGTTAGCCCCGTATGGGCTAGTCGGCACTGTGGTTAGCCCCGTATGGGCTAATCGGCACATTCAAGTTTGACTAAGGCCTTTTGTCACCCAGGATGGGTCAGTCGGAAAGTTTGCGATCGACCAAGACCTTCTACCGGATTGGTCGACCAAAACAACCAAATTGGTGGACCAATTGTTTGGTTTACAACTTCTCCCGGCCAGGGCCTCTGCCCTGGCCGAGGCTTGGCCAAGGGCCGGCCAGGGCCTCTGCCCTGGCCGGCCAGGGGCCCTAGCCCCCTCGGCCAGGGCCTCTGCCCTGGCCGAGGCTGGCCAGGGCCGGCCAGGCCCTGGCCGAGGCCAGGGCCGGCCAGGCCCTGGCCGAGGCCAGGGCATTGGCCCTAGCCTCTGCCAGGGCAGGCCAGGCCGGCCATGCCTTGGCCGAGGCCAGGGCGCCGACCCTGGCCTCTGCCAGGGCCGGCCAGGGCCGGCCAGGCCGGCAGGCCGTGGCCGTGGCCAGCCATTGCCGGCCTGGCCTTGGCCGGCCACTGCCGGCCTGGCCTTGGCCGGCCACTGCCGGACTGGCCTTGGCCGGCCACTGCCGGCCTGGCCTTGGCCGGCCACTGCCGGCCTGGCCTTGGCCGGTCATGGCCAAGGCCATTTGGCATTGGCCGGCCATGGCCCCTTTGGACATGGCCGGCCACCCCCTTTGAATGGGGTTGCCGCACACCCCACCGGAGGGGTGGCCGTGGTGGTTATTGGCCGTAGCCAACCCCCTCCGCATGGGGAGGGGGTGCATGGCCTTCATAGCCCATTTGGCCATGGTGCACATGCACTAAAATTCATCTTCTCCGATGGGAATAACCACCACCTTCTTCCTCGATGAAGCACCCGTTCGTCGATGAAGCACCCGTTCGTCGAGAAAGTGGTTATTTTCTAATGGCCGTGTGCCAAAAACGAAAAATAACATACTACGTGAACGGTCAGTTCTTCCCGTCACGGAGAGTTCCTACCATATCCGTAATGATAGGAGACCCTAACGTGAAAAGAACAACCGCTGCGTTCTCTCCGTCACGAAGCGTTCCTACCATATCCGTAATGGTAGGATACCCATTCGTGAAAAAGACAACGACTCGTTCATAGTTTCGACGGGGCGGCGGTTTGACCGGGGCGAACCCGTATGGCTCTGATACCAATGTAGGATCCTGCCAAAACAGAGTTAGGATCGATAAATGAAGTTGAGACTTACGCTTGCGTATGCGGCACGGTAGTCTACGAACTTCGCCTTCGGATTCGCCACGACGGATCGAGTCTTCTCACGAACGGAATAAGGCTACTAAATCCACAATCTAAATCTCTACTTTTAGATTAAGAACTTGGATAAAGGGAGAGGAAGTATTTCGGCAGAGCTTCGCTAGAATGAAAATGCATGCAAGAATGCCATGCAAAAGTGTAAGGAAATGGCTAACCCTTGGGTCTTATTTATAGCCCCCAAGGTAGTTATTTTAGGATCAATTGTTCCTTTGGAACAATTTAACTAAGGTGTACCATCGTACATGGCATATTATAAGCTTAAGTTGTACCATATGCATGGTACAATATAAGCTTAAGATATTACCCCTTTATTAGCCATATGTCGCATGCACTTATGCACATATAATGCGACTTTCCCATCAATCTAGAGATCCTCTCCGCAAGGGAACATATTCCCTTTACGCACGACTTCGTGTACGCGACGTTCGAGGTCCGTATTCCCTCGTACATCCCCTACAAGGGTGTACTAACGTCTTCCATATCCAACAGGCCCTACCCTAGGTTTGCTATAGACCAGCAATAGCGCGAGAGCGTGAGCTTGGTTCTACATTTAGTTGTGACTAGTTCACTTAAAATTCGAGTCTAGCAATGATGAAACCTATGAATCACAACGATGAGATACGGTCCATAGCAGATATTCCCTATCCCTAGGCGCTTTATTTTATTGATATTTCTATCGACATTCGAACGATTGTGACAATTTTACCCCAAATCATTCTCGACCATTTTGATAGCTAGGTGATCGGAAGGAGACACTGTCATTGTTCCTCCCTGAGTTCGATACCCGCTCGCTGCTACACCGTGCGCTTGTGATAAGACTACGAGTCACTTGTCCCGGGTGTGTGTACTCCCGGGGCGCGATCAAGTTTTTGGCGCCGTTGCCGGGGAGGCGATAGTGTTTTATTCTCTTTACTTAGTGTCTTCTTTTTCTTTTATTACTTTTATCTTTTTACTCCTTATTCGTGCTAACAATTCCTTTGAAACTCTGTTTTCCTTTGCATGTACACGAGATCTACGACGAACCCCGAGGAAATACTATTTGATCCGGAGATCGAACGTACCGCGAGGAGGATCAGAGCCGAGAGAAGGCACGCTGCGGAGGGTGATTGTATGAACCGCACAGAGACACCGGAGGAACTAGCGGCACGCATGGCGAGGATTATATCCATCAAAGATAGGCTTCGGCCTAAGACTTCCTCCACTACCTCTTCCATCGCCATGCCGGAGTTGGCGACGGACAAGAATTTTGAGCTAAAGACGGGATTGGTAGTATTGATGCAACAAGACCCGTTTCAAGGGAACTCCCATGAGAATTCGCATTATCACATCCAGCTTTTCTTGTCCAAGTGTGCCACCTTCCAAATGTCGGGCGTTTCCGTTGATGCAATCCGACTGCGACTCTTCCCCTTTACACTCAAAGACAAAGCTTTATATTGGTTGAGTACGCAGGCGGAAGGTACATTCACTACTTGGGATGAGTTGACTAGCACCTTCGTTAACAAATTCTACCCGCCATCCAAGACGGTGAAGATACGGAGTGCTCTCATGTCCTTTAAGCAAGGACCGCAGGAGACCCTCTATGAGACATGGGAGCGCTTCAAGGATTTACCGCATCAATGCCCCCATCACAGTATAGAAGATTGGGAGCTTGTTCACAGTTTTTATAATGGACTCCAACCGGGAACGAAGACCCCAGATGAAGCTACGGCATTATTAAAGGAGATGGCCTCTAATAACCAACAATGGGGCGACGAGAGAGGTCATTCTTCTTCCTCCTTGAAGCCCACTAGCATACTGCCAATGGAGCCATACTATTGAAGACCCCGGATGAAGCTACGGCCTTATTAAAGGAGATGGCCTCTAATAACCAACAATGGGGCGACGAGAGAGGTCATTCTTCTTCCTCCTTGAAGCCCACTAGCATATATGAGGCCAAGGTCATAGCGGAGCTTTCAAACAAATTTGACTCTCTCCACAAGGTAGTGGAGAGATTGGAGAAGTATATCACCGAGCCACATGGAGCACCCTCTACATCTACGCTGGCGAGCAACATGAGTGATTGGAAAGACCAATCTCAAGTAATGTATGTAGGAGGAGAGCATGGAGAGGGGGCCTTGGAACAAGTGCAATATGTTGCGGGGAACTCCGGATATTGGGCCAACCCGGCCGCTAGAAACCATCCGGGATTTTCATATGCAAACAATGATGGTGCTTTGAACCCCCCGCCACAACAACTTCCTCAAGCTCGACCTCCACCACCACAACCTCAGTACCAACCAAGGGGGTCACCGCAACAAAATTACCCGCCTAGGCAACAAGCAGGATCGTATAGACCTCCCGGTTACAATCAAGGTTGGAGAGCTCCCAACCCACCTCAAGCTTAACCACGATCGGACCACGAAGCTAGGGTGGAGGAATTCATGGCGGAGCAACGGAAGATCAATGCTAAGTTGACGGCGGGACAAAATTCACTATGACCCGAAACAAGAGCGCCACTACATGTCGGATGCCGTTTCCATAACTCTCGTCTTACGTAAAGGTCCCTTAGCATGTTCTGAATTACTAGGCCGATAATGCGTGAAGGAAATCTATCCTTGAATGTCGGGAACATTGAAGTCGAGCTTCACATACCCAAGGCTATGAAACATATGCCCTATCACGAGGAGTTAGACTATGTGGATCTCCTCGACGAGGTGTTTGAAGAAGCCTCCACGGACAGTGATGTGATGACCTTAAACGAGACCGAGACAAGGAAGAGGACCAACTCTCTGTCACTTTCTGTAACTTTTAGTCTTAATTACCACTCGGCCGAGTACCTTATCACTCGGCCGAGTGAAACAGATACTCTCCTAGCTCGAATTGATGAGTGGCAGATTTCCTATATAAGCAGCGGGCACGGTTTACGATACCAAAGTTTCCCAAATTCCGCCCAAGCCCGCTATCGATTAAGCTTCCCTCGCCCATGCTGACTTTCCCTCGCCCGATTCGCCGACGCCAATGCCCGAGCAGGCCCCCACTCACCGGCGACCGATGTCCTGTCGACCGCCGAAGACCGGCCACCCCCCCCCCCCCCCCCCCACTGCTGACGCCGCCTCCGATCACCCCTTTTTTGCCCCAAAAATCCCATTTCTCTTGATTTGTACGCCCATGAACCCCAAATTCAAATTAATTTCCATATCTATCTATTATCCCCTATCTCCCCCGTATATATTGAATATTATTCGCTGATTTGATCGTTTGATTTGCAGGCTAGCTTGTGTGAGCTTTGGGGAGTTTTTGGACGCGCTTTGAGCTTCGCGGCAGAGGCGTCTCTTCGCACACACTGCTGTTTGCTCTCGCGGCATGTTCAGGTATACTCGTTCCATCATTTAGCATGGCGCATTACTTATTTGGTTGGGACATGTCTCGCGGTACACATGCCGCCGCGCACTAGGCCACGTACACGGGGATCCGCTGCCAAGCGGAAGAGGACCGATGATCCTGGTCCCTCTTCCACTAGGGAGGACTCCCCTCCACCTAGCCCCCCCCCCCCACCTACACAGCCGATCCCTACCGATCCTGTTCCACCACCCGCTCCCGCCATCTGGCCGATGGGGATTACGTTTCGAAATGACGCACACCGCGCCAGATTCGAGCGTATCTACCATCGCTCGATAGTACCCTCTAGGTTTGCACACCTAGCTGACCTAGACCGCCTAGGGGTACTTGAGGGGCTTCTCACGTTGTATGACAACGTGGGATGGCGTGATTTTCTGTCGGTGTCGACGGATACTTACATCCGCCCGACACTAGAGGTCCTCAGTTCCATTGACCGGACCCCTGGAGGATGCTCCTTTCGTTTGATGGATCGAGAGTGCGAGATCACTCTCGACATGCTTAGAGCGTTTTTCCAATGGCCTGCCGCCCCTGATCCTAACCGCGCCTACGCTCCCACGCACATCCCACCTCCGTCGTTCGACACCCGCACCTTCTGGACACGGATCACGGGATCCCCAGTCGGCTTTGACCCTAGTAGGGCCAAGGCCTCAGCTATCCTCCACCCCTGCCTCCGTATTGCGCAGCGCCTTATGGCGACTACTTTCCTCGCGATGTACGAGCCCGGGACCATGTCTATGCCAGAGCTCTACATGCTCTATGTGATGACTCGTCCTAGGGTTCTAGATAGGGGTAGCGATGATTTGGTCCCCGCCGTCGAGATCGACATTGCCAGTTGGTTTTTGGACCGCATTATCATTTCGGTGAGCGCTCGCTCACCTATCTGTTGCGGCGGTCTGATCACCCTTTTGGCCCTTATGACCGACGTGGACCTACCTGACGACTTGCGTCGACCTCCGGGCCCCACCGCACTTTCTATAGATGTTATGGCCCGGATGAAGATGCTTCGTCCCCACGGTCGCCAGCACTGGGTGTGGTTGCACTGTCCCTTCAGCGCTGATTACATGGTTCTCCCGAGCCCCGCTCAGACACACATTGGACCGGCTCACGGGGACTGGATTCCAGCGATGGATCTCCTCATCCCCACCGCCTACGTGCTTGAGCCCGAGGATGCTGAGCAGGCACCCCCTGCACCACCTGTTGACCCCGTGATCCCTCAGCCTGCATCTGCACTGTCTGCACCTCCCGACACCTCTGTCCACATGTCTGTTAGTGTCGGGAGCACTTTAGCTGAGCCGTCCACCACCATCACCACTGAGCCTATATCCGTCGAGCCCATTACCACACTGAGCCCCGAGCGTCCACCCACCATTCTTGAGAGCGGCGAGTCTTCCTTTACTGCCGCCGTGGAGACCCTCTCCCGATTGCTGTTCTCGACTCCTGGGGAGTCATCTTTTGTGCCCTACACAGCCTCCCCAGTCGTCGACCTTTCGGTCTCCACCGCCCCTGTCTTTACTGCGAGCGTCGTGACATCTGTCTCCACGTCTGCGTCATTGACCTCCCCTGCTGCCTCGTCGCCCATTTTGACTTCCACCTCTACTGCTTCTGTTTCTGCTTCGACCCAGCCTGTGTCCCAGCCTCACACCGAGGCTGGGTATCACTTAGTGAGCACAGCACCCCTTCCACACTTTCCTGCTGGCCCCGTCCTCTACACTGCCCGCCAGAGACAGCCCCGCACTTCACCTGTTAGACCTGGCGTCCCTCTGCTCCACCACCCCCAGACACTCTAGTTCAGAGCATTCGTGCTCTTGAGGGGGCTGTTAGTGGACTTAGAGGGGACTTTAGGGCTCTCTCCGCCACGGTCAGCGCCGTGCAGACCCGCGTCACCATCCTTCCCAGTATTCAGGCTAGCCTGAATCAGATTCTGGCACGTCTGCCTCCACCACCGACACCCTCCCAGCAGCTACCACGCACAACAACCTCCACCACCTCCTCCTCCGCAGGACGGTGCTGGTGCACCACCGCCAGCCTACGCACACACTGGATGCCTCCTATATTTCTGCTGTTTTGCTGGTTGTTTTTGGAGTTGATGATTTTTTTTGCCCCCTCCTCCACATACTACTTTGGTGCCTTTCTGATCATATCTTTTTATATCTTTTTGGGAGTGAGGGAGAGACTTTTTGGGGACACTTATATCTGCACCATACTGATCTTTGCATGCATCGCATTCATTCACATCTTATTTTCTTTCTGTTTTTCTTTCTTTTTCATCATGCATGCATCCTCACCCACCCCACCCACTTCACGTATCTCGGTGTGCTACACTTCGCACATTGAGGACACTGTGCACTTCAGCTTGGGTGAGTGAGTTCTCACATTTTTTATTTTTTGCCACCCTTTATTTATGATTTCTCACATTTTTTCCGCTTTTGCACTTATTTTCACCACTTTTTCGTTTTTTTCTACCATGCATCACGTTTTCCTATTTTCTTTGTGTGATGCATTGTATATATAGTTCTATTTTATTTTATCCTTGTTTCTTTCATCTTTTGCTAAAGATGATTTTTCTGTGATGATGATGACGCAGTGTTAGCTAATCTCTATGTGCATGCTATTTTTTCACGTCATAGCTTTTGTTTCAGATATCATGTGCTATGTCCTGCTTTGCATTTGAAATAGTAACCCACTCTTTTTCTATATGAATATGGATGAAATTCTGTTATTAGCTTATGCCTGATGATTCATATGTATGCTTTTCATAGAAAACACACCAAGCTTCACGCATTGATTGCTTATATCTGGAGTACTTCTTTCCTTTCTCATATCACTTCTTATTGCATGAATTGTACGCTTCACTTTCAGGTTGATTGAATATTTGCTAGGATGATATATCTGGACTAGTTTACTTTTTGAGATTAAACTGAGTAGATTATATTGCAGTGCTGAAAGTTGTCGTGCACGTCCTATAGAGTGAACCGAGTGATACATTTATTTCTTTCTCCACAAATCTTGAGCATTATTTCTCTACTTAAAATTCATTGGTGAATCTCCCTTTAGCAAGTCTATTATTGGCATTCCACCCGCTATTAATTTTCATGCTCCAATTCCCTAAAATCAAAAAAATCAAAAAATATATACATGTATATTCTTCTTTCGTTTGATTTGGGATCGCTTATGTATATATGTTTAGATCAAAAAAAGAGAGAGAGAAAAAAGGAGAAAAATTGAGAGAAAAGAAAAGAAAAGAGAAAAGAAGTTTATAAACGATCCCGTCTCATACTCTTTCTCTCTTTCTTCCCTCTTTTGTTTTTATTTTTATTTTTTTTTGGAGCTTCAGAAGAAATGGGGAATGTACATATTGATTTGTTTATGCCACCACGCTTATGGATAAGCTTGGGGGAGAGGATCCAATGATGTGTGTGAGAGTGACTACTTGACGGTGCATGACAACCTAGCCTAAGTAATCTTCTATACTCGGTGAGATTGCTAAAGTTTCACGAAATCCAGAAATCGACACTTAGCATTCATTTCATGAAAACCATACTTTTCTATTCTTACTATTCCATATCGTGTGATATCTCTTATACTCCTTATAGAAAGTATTCATTTGAAAAGTGTGTGATCTATGGTTATGCATACCGCTTTAGATGCTTCAGACGATGTTAATCCTAGAATGATTCCATATTTCATGCTATTTTGATATTTGGGGTTTTCTATTTCGAATGCATCATTATACTATGATATCGAGATAAAAGTCTGTGACATATGTTTTATATTCGATGTATGATATATGAGTAAGCAAAACCCACGTCCTGAGAAAAATGATCTAGCACCCCCCTTCTTCGCTTTCTATTCTATTTTTATTTTTATTTTCCTTATTTTCCATTATTTTGCCCATCGGGTTCGCTTTTTACTCATCTTCCTCGAGGACGAGTAAGAGGTAAGCTTGGGGGATTTTGATCATTCCATATTTTACACCCTTTTTCTGCATGTTTGCATGCCACTTTGATCGCTCATATCGTGTTTTTCACGATTATGCGACAATATTGCGATGCTTTTCACGATTTCTTGTTTTTGTCGTATTTCAGGAGATATGGAGCGATTTGAAGTGATTTTGAGATCAAGAGGATTTGCACCCACTCCGGAGTGTCACCCAAGGCTCGTTTGAGGGCTATTCGGCGATGGAAGATAAGTGGAAGAAGAAGGAACTTCGTAGGAGCGACGAGGAGGCGAAATGATGAAGAATGGGCATCTACAGCATCTCACTCGGCCGAGTGAAGCACTCACTCGGCCGAGCAAGAAGACCACTCGACCGACCAGACAGGACACGCACCACAGAAGAAAACCAGCGTGCACTCGGCCGAGTGACAATAGTCCACTCGGCCGAGTATGGAGATCCCCTCGCCCGAGTGGCACGGGAAAATCCACCCACCGAAGGAGCCGACTTACTGGAATCCGTCAGTCTATTTCAGAGTTATGACTCGACCGAGCATGGAATGCCCCTCGGCCGAGTGAGTAAAGCCACTCGGTCGAGTCACCTCCGAAGACAGACCCCCGAAAATCCCCGACTTACTGGAAATGTACAGGGTTTGTCACTCGGCCGAGTGACATTTGTCACTCGGCCGAGTGAGCCGCTCCGCCTGCTGCGTAAAGTGCGATTTCTGGGCTGCGCAGGGGCATTTTTGTCACGATTTTTTGGGCGATTTTGAGGGGTATTTAAACCCAGTTTTTGCCCTAGTTTAGGAGGACTTTTTGATACTTTTTGGCAGCCTTTTTGAGAGCTTTTTAGATCATTAGATTTAGCTTTTCTCTTGGAGATTAAAAAGGTTATTTTTGTTGGATGCTATTGGATTCTCATTAGTTTGTCTCTCTTCTTATCAAAACCCTTATTTTTGTTGATAATTTCTCTATTGCAATGAATTGTGTTGATTTTGTTATTGATTTTCTTATGAATTGCATGATGATTAGTGAGTAGTTTTATCGTCTTAGGGCGTAGGGATGAACCCTATGGACCCTATTTCTAAATTGTGATGAATTGGTGAAATTCTTGCTAGAATTGATTAGGGTTAGGTTGGGATTGATTAAGTACGGATATCTAGGTATTCATATTGATTGGGATTTGCAAGAGATTGGGTCCCAATTGATAGGAAGCCCTAGAAATTCGATCTAGATTTACGATTGGACTTCTCTAGAATTGGTTTGCAAGAGATTGGGCCAAAGCTAGGATTTTTAATCGTGATTCTATACCAATACCCGTTTGCAAGAGATTGGACGGGTAGGAACTATCTCAACCTAAGTCGTAGCTCGAGTTTGCACGAGAGTGGGCTCGAGATACGATCGAACGATCATGTCGTTCTTCATGCTAGCAGCTTAGGTTAGGGTTTGCAAGAGATTGGGCCCTACCCTAGGTTTGCTATAGACCGGTAATAGCGCGAGAGCGTGAGCTTGGTTTTACAATTAGTTGCGACTAGTTCGCCTAAAATTCGAGTCTAGCAATGATAAAACCTATGAATCACAACGATGAGATACGGTCCGTAGCGGGGATTCCATATCCCTAGGCGCTTTATTTTATTGATATTTCTATCAACATTCGAACGATTGTGACAATTTTACCCCAAATCATTCTCGACCATTTTAATAGCTATGTGATCGAAAGGAGACATTGTCATTGTTCCTCCCTGAGTTCGATACCCGCTCACCGCTACATCGTGCGCTTGCGGTAAGACTACGAGTCGCTTGTCCCGGGTGTGTGTACTCCCAGGGCGCGATCAATGAACCAAGTCTTCTATGAGTACCTAGATAAGTTTGTCGTCGTCTTTATTGATGATATCTTGGTGTATTCAAGGACAGAGGAAGATCATGCTGAGCATTTGAAGATGGTCTTGGAGACTTTGAGGCAACATCAGTTATATGCTAAGTATAGCAAGTGTCAGTTTTGGCTGACCGAGGTTTCCTTTCTAGGACATGTCGTATCCGGAGATGGAATAACAGTAGAGCCACAGAAATTTGTTGCAGTGGAGAAGTGGCCAATTCCTAAGTCAGTCATAGAGATTAGGAGTTTCTTGGGATTGGCTGGGTACTACAGAAAGTTCATCAAGGATTTCTCTATGTTAGCTGCACCGATGACTCATCTAACCAAGAAGAGTGTTTCCTAGAATTGGTCAGAGAAATGTCAGCAAGCATTTGATGAACAGAAGCAGAGATTGATCACTACTGTAACGCCCTGCCTCCCAGCAGGTGCCACTACGATTGAAACACGAGGGTGCAGGTCCCGCAGGTGCCAGTGAAGTCAATATGGAGCAATGCAGAAAGTAAGGAGACACTTTAGATCTGACAAGCTAACAGTTCTAAATAAGGAAAAGACGGTAACAAGTAAAGGTAGTAAAACTACACTACTGCTGCAAGTAAATGGAACACGTACCTCCGCTATGTCAAGGCTCAAACTGACCTGCTCTGGAAGTTCTGACTCCTCTCAAGTCATGTACTGAAGCTCCAACTCCTCGTGCTCAGAGCCTCTGGATGATCATGTGCTTCGTACCTGGTGGGCAACAAAGGGCGCACCGCGCTCAATAGAGTAGACAATATCTAAACAAGAGACAAGAAGGTAAGAGTGCACAAAAGGAAGCAAGACGGCCACAAATATGATAGCACTAACCAGAGAAGTAACCTAACCTGGTAATCCACAAACCCACGCCACTGTAGAGTAAGGAGGCACAAAAGACGATGTGACAGCAACAGAAAGGGTACAGAAAAGAGAGATGTCCTGATGGTTAAAATGAGTACAACTACTGTTAAGAGTGTACTAACTAAAGTGTACCAATATTAGGTCGTGACTTATGAGGGGGGGTACAATAAGCATCTGAGAGCTACCTTGACCGCGAGGGTACGACCCCGGGCAGAGTCCAAAAGTGTAAAGTAATGTACTGTAAGCTGCAAAACCTGTAAGAACTGTGGCGCTGTGACCTGTGGTTGGGCTCCAGGACCCATCAAGATGGTCGTCCCTGTCTACCCCCAGGACTCAGGACCCATCAGCATGATGGAGTCCCCCTAACTCGGGGCTAGCAACCAAAATGATTGGTTGATGTAGATCAGGTCCCAGTCACCCATATATTCCCCAATCATGAGTTTCCCCAAACCCGGTGAGTCAAGCAGAAAGTAATAATCTTATTAGTTATTAGTGTCGTGAGTTTCAATATTGATTAAACTACGTAGCCAGGGGGAATCTATTACCGTACCGGTAATAGTAACCTGCCAAGTCAAGCGACAACCTCAGGATAGTCCACTAGTCATCCAGTACCAACATAGTAATGTGCCATCATAAGAACATCCCAAGGCTATGTAATTTAATAATATTAAACTAGCAAGGTACTAATAAGCTTAGGGGACAACAAGATAACGAAACTAGCAAGTGACAAGTGGCATGGATGTTCCTCATGACAAGATATCCCAAACTGAGCTGAAAAGATATAACACCAACCCAAGAACAAGGAAACGCAAGGCAGCAATCAAGGGAAGCTGTCAAACCCAACAACAAGCAAAAGGAGCCATCCACCTCAATCACCAACAAGAGAAACTCAACCCACGAGCAAGGAAAACCCACCAAACCTCAAACAGCAAGGAAGCTCTAACCTGCAAGCCGAAAGAGATACCGAACTCCATCATCCAGCGAGGAAACCCAAAACAGCAAGGAACACCAAACCCGAAAGCAAGGGGAACCCAAACCCCAACACAAGCAAAGGAATCTAAATTGGAGTATATGTGATAAAGTCTACCTGAAACCGAAGCCGAAGAACCAAGATAATTAAGAACCGAAGCTCGGCATCTGCAGAAAGCCTATGCCGCAACCATCAGCAATAAGAAGCCCAAAACCTGCAAGCAATAGAGAAAGAACGAAAGAAACCTGCAAGAAAGTAAGAAAGAACGTGCTGATATATAAAAGAAACAATACAACTGAATCTTGCAACGAACCAAGAAATAAGAAAACATAAGAATCACTTTAATAAAGAAAGACCAAAAAGTCAACTCAAGATGGCGCTAGAGAGTCTAGGCCAGAGGGATCAGATTGGGGGTCTTCTCATCACACAGTGGAGGGTACCCGTACCTACGGCAAAGTCCATGGGGTTCTTAGTAAGGAACTAGGGGCTAACGACCAATCCACTGGGGAACAGGGCTCACAACCCAAGAAGTACCACACCGAAACTCAAAACAGCGAGCAAGGGACCCAATTGAACCCAAACAGCAAGTGGAAGAACCTAGCCGATCACAACAGCAACCCACGAAGCCAAATCAGCAAACAAGAACCAGGCTGCAAGCAAGGGGAAGTCCAACAGCAAGTAGAGGAACCCCGACCAGCAAGCAAAGCCCCAACGGAAACCAAACAGCGAGGGAGGGGCCACCGAATCCCCTAAACAGCCCCAACAGCAACCACAGGGACCACATGCAAGTAGGCGAGGGCGTCTGACCCCACGAAATAGCCATAGGGACAATAAAACCCTATTTCTACCCCATATCATCGTCTCCCAAAGAATCGAAATCAAAATAGCGATAAAGGGGATAAATTCTACCAGAATTGAAGCCAAAAATCAGAAAATTAAGAACTCAAAGCCCTCATCGAGAAACCGAGAAATCAGCCGACAATATCTTCGAAAAAAAGAGGGGAGATACTCACAGTGCTTCCAGCAAGAAAGAGGAGGAGAGGGGGTTAAGTAGAGAGGCAAACCGCCTCAGGTGGGCCCCAAATGACGTGCGAGGGGACGAGGGAAGCGACAAGGGCGGTAAGAGCTTTTCAGGGGTCCCACGACGACGCATGAAAGAGAAGAGAGGGAGGGGGCCCTCGGTCGAAGCCCTCGAGGCTCGTGGCGTCTGCTGCAAAGGGACTGAGGCGGTGAGAGCCTCGTCGAGGGACCCACAGTACGCACGAGGGAGAGAGAGAGAGGACGGAGGAGGGCCCGCTGCCGTCGAAGATGTTGGGAGCAACGATCTAGGATCTTGGTTTGATGATGACAAACGTGTCGTTATATCTAATGTGTGTGCTTAGTGTGTTTCAGGCTTGGCGAAACAATATTCTTTCACTATTTGGTGGAATTGCTACTCGTATAGCATATTGGGAGAGAGGGAGTGTGTGTGCATAAAATAGTTTGACTTAGTCAATATAATGGGAGATGAAATCTATTTGAGATTTGGTCAAATCAATTAGGAAGATTTGTTGCGACCCATTCTCTATTCAAACGTCAATTCAATCCCAATGCAAATTTTCCACTCCTTAACTCTAGGGATTCTCTTTGCTCATATCCAATTTGAATTGCTATCAAATCCGAAATTGATCAAATCATATCTCCTACTTTTGGTGCAAAATGATAGAACCTAATCTCTAACTCCTATACAAAATAGGATTCCCTATAACCAATTCCTATCTCTTAGGGATTCTCTCC
The DNA here is from genome assembly GCA_030789695.1 of Scilla litardierei. Classification (NCBI taxonomy): domain Eukaryota; kingdom Viridiplantae; phylum Streptophyta; class Magnoliopsida; order Asparagales; family Asparagaceae; genus Scilla; species Scilla litardierei. The sequence goes on along the minus strand of CM061131.1, from coordinate 29,765,118 downwards.
TAAACCCTAGGCTATCCTATATAAGCAAACATCCCCTTCTAGCCTTTTTTGCGGCAACCAAAAATAGTTTGTGCGGCTATCATAGAAATAACGAGAGGGCAACAAAAATTTCTAGGGCTACAAAGTTTTGCGGCAACAAAAAATTGAGGGGGTCTTTGTGTTTTCAAGAGAGAGGAGTCATACATTGAACTTCCCCTCCGCCCATATCATTCAAGAAAAAAAAATTAGTATCATCCCTCTGTCAAAGCTGCCACAGCCGAACATCTTCATCAATTCGTGCAAGCCAAAGCTTCGAAGAAGCCATCTTCATCGTGCCATCGTGGTGCCATCAAGCCTGCCGACCAATCTCCTCCAGCTGCTACAAGGCCTCGACGACCCACACCAACAACTGCACGCTCAACCACCGCCGTGTCATCCTCATCGTCGCCGTAGAAGCTCGAAGAGCTGATGAAGTCCACACCGTCAAGTGGAGGCACTCGCTGACGGGGTTGTTGCGGCCATCTCGAAGTCAGAGTTGCCGGTGAAGACGAAGACGCTCGCCGTACGAAGCTGCCGATTGAAGACGGAGACGCTCGCCGTACGAAGCTGCCATCGCCGTCGAAGAGACTCGAAGCAACTGAATGGCTTCGAACAGGCATTTGATTGAACACCTTGAGTTCGTGACGAAAACACTGATCCCCTCGAAGACGCTCGTCGGAGAAGAAGCCCGACGAAGTCGCCGTTGTTGCTACCGAGTCGAGGAAGTCGAAGAAGCGCTGCTGCCTCGTCGGAGTGAAGGTTTGTGTGATCGTTGTCGTCGAAGCAAAGTTGAACGCAAAAAGAAATTTCGCCGCTGCATTGCTCGAGCACCGCACTGAAGCTCGTATCGTCGTCGTTGAACAACACCTGCTTCGAAGTCGCCGTTGTCGAAGCTGCCGTCGCCGTGAAGAAGAAGACGTCGCCGCCCGCGTCAACGAAGGCTCCTGCGTGCGTAAACGAAGAAGCCTAAAAGAAGCGCTGACGTGGGCTTGGGCTTCTTCAGATTTTATTTGAAGTTGCAACCGCAGGATCAAGATTGGACGGCTGGGATTATTTGATCCTTGCGTAAATCAAAACCCGCATCAAGCTCCGCCTGCTGACGTGGCCATGGGAGTTTATTAAAACCGCTTTGCGCACCGACCGAGTCCTACAACACTTTGAACTGAATCACTCTGCGCACAGACCGAGTTATTTAAAGAGAGCTGCTCTGCGCACAGACCAAGCTATATTGAGAACTGAACTGAAATTGCTTTACGCACAGACCAGTGCACAACGTGACATCCAGGAGTCAGATTGAGACACTGTTTGCGTCAGATTGGAGCTGATGACGTGCTGATTGACAGAGACGCCTACACGGACACAAACTGAGCATTTCTAAACCCTTAAACTCTTTTATTTGTGTCTTAGTGTAACGTTCTCTGTGGAGAAACTTTTACCTATTTTCGGGGACTATTTTGGGACTTGTCTAGTTGGGGCTAGACAAGTGGGACCCAGCTAGTTTGGGACTAGCTGGTAGAGAGCTTTGCTAGGATTGATAGTGAGAGAAAACACTGTGTGTGGGGTACTGAGAGTCTGGCGAGTGTAGAGACGTAGAGGGTGCTCTGAGCATGCTCTAACTTGTGACTTTGTACCTATTGCACTATTCAATCTAGTATTTGCTTTGAGGGCTGGAGTAGGTCGTTGGGACGATCGAACCAGGGTAAATCTGATGTGTACTCTGTGTCTGCATTTTAGTTACTCTGGTTGTGCTATAACTGCGTGTGATTTCTCGTGAGTTGCACGAGAATTTTTTATAAGCCTATTCACCCCCCCCCCCCCCCCCCTCTAGGCTAAGATCCAGATCCAACAAGTGGTATCAGAGCAGGTTTTAGGATCTAGCCTAGTTTGACCATGGACCACATTGATAGTGCTTTTGCTGAGTGTCAGTCAATTTCCCGACCACCTAGATTTAATGGAGGAGATTATGCTTACTGGAAAAATCGTATGAAAATCTATCTTATTTCTATTGATTATAAAGCTTGGCAAATTGTTGAAAAAGGATATAAATCACTTGTTATCAAAATTGAAAATACTGTGTTGCCTAAACCTGATGATAAGTGGGATGATAATGATTGGAAGCTTTATTCTTTAAATGCTAAAGCTATGAATGCTCTTATTTGTGCATTAGATAAATCTGAATTCAATCGTATCTCACATTGTCTAACTGCGCAGGAAATATGGCATACTTTGGAGGTGACGCATGAGGGAACGTCACAGGTGAAGGAGTCTAGACTTGCACTTCTGAGCACGGAATACGAGGGATTTCGCATGCTACCATCAGAGACGATATCAGAAATGTTTGCGAGGTTCACCAACATTGTCTACAAGTCTAGTTCGCTCGGTAAGCCATATTTTAGCCTTGAGCAGGTGAGGAAGATATTAAGAGCTCTGCCAAGCTCGTTCAGGCCTAAAGTCACTGCCATCCAAGAAGCGAAAGATTTGTCACAGATGAGGGTGGAGGACTTAATAGGTAATTTAATGTCCCACGAGCTTGAATTGCAAAATATTGATGAAAGGGAGAAACCTGAGGAAAAAGAGAAAGCTACCAAGCCACTTGCTCTGAAAGCTGACGAAAGTGAAGATGATGATGATGACATAGCGCTAATGGTCAGAAATTTCAGAAAGTTTGTGCAGACCAAGCAAGGAAGAGCAGAAATGGCACCCAGGTTTAATCGCTCTAACTTTTTTAGTCTTCTAAGCAAAATTATGATCAGAATACTACTAATAGAATGACTTGTTTTAAATGCAAGAAAAGAGGACATCGAATGAGGGATTGCCCACATGAGACAGCTCAGGTAGCTAAAGAAAAGGGAAAATCCAAGGTGCTTACTTGGGACATGGATAGCGAAGCTGAGAGCGAGGAGGAGGAACACGAAGCCCATTCATGCATGGCATTGATGGGAATACACAATGAGGTAACTTCTGGTAGTAAAACTGAACTCCTTACTATTTGTAAAGAAATGCAAGATAAAATAGTAGAGCTTGAATCCACTATAGATGATTATCAAAATAAGAACTTTGAAATGCAACAATCTGAATATGAAATGTCTAAAGAGATTGAAAAACTCAAAATTGATATTGTTGCACGTGACTCTACTATTGATATTCTGAAAAAGGAAAAATCCAGTTTTAATGATGAAGCACCTTGTCTCTCTTGCCCTTCCTTGTTGAATAATATTAGCATGCTTAAACTTGATTTGATTAAGCTCGAAACTGAAAAAGACTATGTTATTAGAGAGCTTAATGATAAATTCTGCATGTTGGATAATGATTTTAAAAGAAAAATGGTTGAATTTGAAAAGAAGGAAGAGGAAAACAAGAGAGCTTTTATAAGTAAATGCACATTGCTTGTGGAAGAAAATAGATTGTTAAAATACAAAGTCTCTAATCTTGAATTAGCCATTAAGAAATTCTCTATGGGAAAACAATCGTTGGATACTATTTTAGAGAATCAATTATATGGCAATAATAGAAGAGGACTTGGATTTGGTTCGAAAAACGTTGAAAAGTCAAAATTCAAAAAATTCCACAATGCACCATCTATTGCAAAGAACTTATATGCAAAGTGCTTTACTTGTGATAGTGTGGGCCACACTTCATACTATTGTAAATTTAGGAACACAAACATCAAGTTTAAACAAGTGTGGGTTCCTAAAACTATATTGGCTAACACTAGTGGACCTTGTTGGATTCCAAGGTCACACTTAACACCATTCATGTAGGTGTGATGGAGTTTTGGCAAGGAGCAATAAACTCAATGTCTCATTCTTTTAGCTCCTTCGTCAAAAAGCGACGAGAAGGTATAATTTTCTATCCCTCTTTGCATTTCATTGCATACCTTCATAGATTTTTTGTGTGCTTGATTTATTTTGGTTTGTGTGCTTGCATGGATGATTTTTAATGTTTTTATTTCTGAAAAAAAATTAAAAAATCAAAAATCAAAAAAATGTGTGCTTATTGAATCCTCTTTTGAATCTCTTCAGTGATATTGTATGAATGATCAATTCTATCCCTTGTAGAAGTCAATTCATTATTGTTGTAGCTACATAAACATGATGTTATTCTTTTTAGTAGCCATGACATGTCTCATAAGTTTCAAACTTGACTTCTACACCTACATTTACACTTTCACGATATTTGACTTTTTAGTGCTTTTGGAGATTCTTTTGAAGAATAATGGAAAGTGAATGTAGGAATGATTAATTTCTGAAATTTCTAAGGGATATGATGTGTTTAGCCGTGAATTAAAATTGAGCACAAAAGAATTGAAAAAAAACGATATTTGCTCCGTATGAAAAATGGATACACTTCATGGCTAAAACACAACCCACGAGTATCCAACTTGTGCTACATGGGTAATCATTAGCGTTGGTGTATATAACTCGTCAAGCAATGCCACCCCACATTTAAAAGTCCTTTTAGGCTATGTTTCGGGGTTCGGCAACTTGAACTCATCCTTGATGAGGTGGGAAAAGTCAATCCTATTGATATTCATGAAAAATGGAAAATGTGGATTGTTTTGGTTGATTTTCTGATATTGAATCTCCTCTTGCACTTTATTGTCTATATCTTTTCACTTACACAAAGGTGGAGACGTCTTGGTATGAAATTCTATGAACTTGACTTGTCCATTATTTGGAATACTCATGCAAATTGCACGCTACTTCTAATAATGATTAATTTCTGCATGGGATATTTTTGTGCCTTCATTAATCCGCTTTTGGTGATTCCAAAGGGGGAGAAAGAAAAGATTTTGACAGCTTTGAGCTTTGATGTTGATATTATTTGTTGAAGGGGGAGCTTGAATGAAACATACTTAAATACTTGATTATATGTTGAAGGGGGAGCTTGAGAGAAGGGGGAGCATGCTATTGTATTTGCTATTAGTTTGTGCATGCCATGTTCATGTTGTAGTGCCTGAATATTCATCTCATGATTAATATTGCATTACACCCTTCAACACACTTCACACACTCATTTCTATTGATCAAATCTTTTATGGGTTTGTCATCACCAAAAGGGGGAGATTGTTGGGAGCAACGATCTAGGATCTTGGTTTGATGATGACAAACGTGTCGGTATATCTAATGTGTGTGCTTAGTGTGTTTCAGGCTTGGCGAAACAATACGTCTTTCACTATTTGGTGGATTTGCTACTCGTATAGCATATTGGGAGAGAGGGAGTGTATGTGCATAAAGAAGTTTGACTTAGTCAATATAATGGGAGATGAAATCTATTTGAGATTTGGTCAAATCAATTAGGAAGATTTGTTGCGACCCATTCTCTATTCAAACGTCAATTCAATCCCAATGCAAATTTTCCACTCCTTAACTCTAGGGATTCTCTTTGCTCATATCCAATTTGAATTGCTATCAAATCCGAAATTGATCAAATCATATCTCCTACTTTTGGTGCAAAATGATAGAACCTAATCTCTAACTCCTATACAAAATAGGATTCCCTATAACCAATTCCTATCTCTTAGGGATTCTCTCCTAAACCCTAGGCTATCCTATATAAGCAAACATCCCCTTCTAGCCTTTTTTGCGGCAACCAAAAATAGTTTGTGCGGCTATCATAGAAATAACGAGAGGGCAACAAAAATTTCTAGGGCTACAAAGTTTTGCGGCAACAAAAAATTGAGGGGGTCTTTGTGTTTTCAAGAGAGAGGAGTCATACATTGAACTTCCCCTCAGCCCATATCATTCAAGAAAAAAAAATTAGTATCATCCCTCTATCAAAGCTGCCACAACCGAACATCTTCATCAATTCGTGCAAGCCAAAGCTTCGAAGAAGCCATCTTCATCGTGCCATCGTGGTGCCATCAAGCCCGCCGACCAATCTCCTCCAGCTGCTACAAGGCCTCGACGACCCACACCAACAACTGCACGCTGAACCACCGCCGTATCATCCTCATCGTCGCCGTAGAAGCTCGAAGAGCTGATGAAGTCCACACCGTCAAGTGGAGGCACTCGCTGACGGAGTTGTTGTGGCCATCTCGAAGTCAGAGTTGCCGGTGAAGACGAAGACGCTCGCCGTACGAAGCTGCCGATTGAAGACGGAGACGCTCGCCGTACGAAGCTGTCATCGCCGTCGAAGAGACTCGAAGCAACTGAACGGCTTCGAACAGGCATTTGATCAAACACCTTAAGCGCTTGACGAAAAAGCTGATCCCCTCGAAGACGCTCATCGGAGAAGAAGCCCGACGAAGTCGCCGTTGTTGCTACCGAGTCGAGGAAGTCGAAGAAGCGCCGCTGCCTCGTCGGAGTGAAGGTTCGTGTGATCGTCGTCATCGAAGCAAAGTTGAACGCAAAAAGAAATTTCGCCGCTGCATTGCTCGAGCACCGCACTGAAGCTCGTATCGCCGTCGTTGAACAACACCTGCTTCGAAGTCGCCGTTGTCGAAGCCGCCGTCGCCGTGAAGAAGAAGACGTCGCCGCCCGCGTCAACGAAGGCTCCTGCGTGCGTAAACGAAGAAGCCTAAAAGAAGCGCTGACGTGGGCTTGGGCTTCTTCAGATTTAATTTGAAGTTGCAACCGCAGGATCAAGATTGGACGGCTGGGATTATTTGATCCTTGCGTAAATCAAAACCCGCATCAAGCTCCGCCTGCTGACGTGGCCATGGGAGTTTATTAAAACCGCTTTGCGCACCGACCGAGTCCTACAACACTTTGAACTGAATCACTCTGCGCACAGACCGAGTTATTTAAAGAGAGCTGCTCTGCGCACAGACCAAGCTATATTGAGAACTAAACTGAAATTGCTTTACGCACAGACCAGTGCACAACGTGACATCCAGGAGTCAGATTGAGACACCGTTTGCGTCAGATTGGAGCTGATGACGTGCTGATTGACAGAGACGCCTACACGGACACAAACTGAGCATTTCTAAACCCTTAAACTCTTTTATTTGTGTCTTAGTGTAACGTTCTCTGTGGAGAAACTTTTACCTATTTTCGGGGACTATTTTGGGACTTGTCTAGTTGGGGCTAGACAAGTGGGACCCAGCTAGTTTGGGACTAGCTGGTAGAGAGCTTTGCTAGGATTGATAGTGAGAGGAAACACTGTGTGTGGGGTACTGAGAGTCTGGCGAGTGTAGAGACGTAGAGGGTGCTCTGAGCATGCTCTAACTTGTGACTTTGTACCTATTGCACTATTCAATCTAGTATTTGCTTTGGGGGCTGGAGTAGGTCGTTGGGACTACCGAACCAGGGTAAATCTGCTGTGTACTCTGTGTCTGCATTTTAGTTACTCTGGTTGTGCTATAACTGCGTGTTATTTCTCGTGAGTTGCACGAGAATTTTTTATAAGCCTATTCACCCCCCCCCCTCTAGGCTAGGATCCAGATCCAACAGAAAACTCCCTTGTGTCGCTGCGAGTGTGTGAAGGATAGGGGGTCTCCGCTGCGAAGGCTGCATCGAGGGAAAACTCTAAGGCCCGGGGCCTCTTCATTGCGGCGACAGCGTCAAAGCCCTAAGGGCTTGTCGAGAGGGCCAGCGGAGCGAACGAGAGGCTAAGGGGAGAGAGGGAGGGAGAGAGAGAGAGAGAGAGAGAGAGAGAGAGAGAGAGAGAGAGAATAAAAAATGGGGGGGTTTATTTAAAGGCCCAATGCGACGGGCCTTTACAACTGCACCTAACTTGACGATTCGAGACCATTCAGCTGGATTTGAGATTTTATTTGACATGTCAAGCAGAGTATTGGGATGTGTTCTCCATCAGCATGGTAGGATAGTAGCTTATGCTTCCAGATTATTGAAGACGCATGAGAGGAACTATCCTACACATGATTTGGAGTTAGCTGCATTGGTATTTGCACTGAAGTTATGGCGACTTCTTTTATACCATGATGGATGGAACGACGGTGTTTTGGACTTTACCAGAAAAGCTTTGGCTCTGCGGATATCACATAAGAATATACAGGTATAGGTATGTCCTTTTATTAGCATTAATTTCAAGCATTATAGTAGATCTTGGTTATGATATGCTAGTCGTAGAAAATTTTGATTATTTAGTCTTCTGCTACATGCTAAATAGTTTAGTGTACCTAGCATATTTCCTTACAATTTGTAATGACCCCAATATTAATATACGCATATTGGTACATATTTTGGGCGTATACGTATGCGTATAATTTTTGGGAATCCTTACATATTTTTCCTTAATTTTTGTGGTGAAGGAATTATATTTAAATGATTTCAACTCACCATTTGGAATTACTAAATGACATATACTTAAGTAAATACATGTATAATGGAAGATACCAAGTATTAATACATGTATTCTTAATTATTTAAAAATTTAAATCCTAATTTGTCATGTCATGCCACCTCACTTTGCTAGGTGTCATTTGGAGATTAATTCTCACCTAACCCATCCTTATGTGTCATTTGGAGGATGACTCACACCTAACCCTAAGCTACATAGCATATGGAGAGGTTTTAGAGAATGACGAAGCTTGTGCTTAGTTTTAAAAGGAGAAAATTTTTGAGAAATGAAAAGAAAAGGGAAAAAGGAAAACCAAACAATTCTCACTCTCTCACTCTCTCCATCTACCTCTCTTAACCAGGCCGAACCAAACTCTCCCACATCTTCCCCTTTGCACCACCATTTCCACCACCAAACACCTCCCTTAGCTCCTCCCTTTCCACGACAAAATAACCTCCATCAAAATTACCTCAAAAGTCACCTTTTACATACAAAATAAGCCATCATTTTCACCAAAAAACTTCATCTTCCACCCAAATTTTTGGAGCTTAGAGTTGAATAGGAAAGAGTCTTGAAGGAGTAGAAGGAGGAGCCCAAGATAAGGCTTAAAGTTCTTCAAGGAGAAGAAGGGCCAAGGAAATTTGGAGAATGACCATATTAAAGTAGGTTATCTTAGCATTTCTAGTTGGGAATTCTAACATTTTTAGTAGGAGCTACCACATTTAGTTAGGATGTCAAGCTTAGGATTGTTTAGGAGAATAAATTTATGTTCTGTTGATTATGCTCTAGCCATAGAATCATAATATATTAGTATGCCATGTTATGCTAATAGGATCAAGTTATGTTATATGTCATCCATTTAAGCTATTTTGTCTCTATGCCTATTTTTTTTATGTTTCATATATGCTTGTGGTTATGTCTCCAGTTAGTATGTTAGGGTTAGTGTTGCCATGATAATGACAAGATTAATATTGATGTTAAAATTAATGTTATTTCCATATTTAAAATGTCCATGCCTATATGCTTAAGTCCATGTCAATATGCTAATGTCTATGCTAATATGCTTAAGTATATGCTACTATGAAGATGCCTTAAAGTCTATATTAACTTGCTAAAGTAACGTCCATATGCTAATATGGATGCTAATATGTTCATGCTAATGTCATGTTCCATGTTTAGATGGTAAGTTCTAAGTTTGTGTTTATGTTCATGTACTAAGTATATGTTTAGGTTCATGCTCTATGTTTATGTCTATGTTCATGTTCCATATTCATGTTCTAAGTTTTTGTTTAGGTTTATGTTCTAGGTTTATGTTTGGGTTCGTTTTCCATGTCTATGTGCATGTTCGTGTTCATTTTCCATGTTCTATGTTCATGTTATAAATTTGTGTTCATGTCTATGTACTAAGTTTATTTTCATGTTCATATTCTATGTTAATGTCCATGCTCATGTTCACGTTCCATGTTATGATGTTTATGACACTAAGATGATGATAATCCACTTCAAGTCAAGATTTTGATGTTCACTTTATGAAATTGTAATGCGATGATCGTCGTTCAATCACGGCACCGGCAAAATTATGAAATATTGTGAAAGCGGTAATTGCGACCACTAAAATAACATACAAAAATAAAGTATGAAACTGAGAATGAGGCAGAGTGTTAATGTCTGGAGCTCTCGATCCATTCTAAAATGGGTGAGACTCCAGATATGGGTTCGGGAAAAACGCGTGTAAATTATAGGAGTTAAGGAGTGGACAGATGATAGATTTCTCTCTCGCTTGTCACTTCGGCAAGGGGGAGTTGACTAGAGTTAGAGAGGCCGGTGGTGTACTCGTGATGCACCACTCGGTAATTGTTGGTTTTCTCTGTTTGTCTCGATAAAAACCGAGATTTGTCTCACTCCCGTAAGGGGGAGTTACGAGAGGCCCATCCAGTGCTCGTGTCGCTGGTTGAGGTGCCACTTTTCACCTACCCTGGGTGAAGCCCGGCTTCTTAACGTCCTACAATTTACTCGAGTTTTCAAACATTAACAAAATGCCTAAATGTAAACTAAATTAATCTGAAATTTCTTTTTTTTACCTCCAGCACTTGTACATTTTGTTCATTTAAATTCTGCATTAGTTCTGTGGTTACTGTGTCACCAGTAGATAGATGATCAGTTATGTGGACCGGTTCTAAAACTGGATCCTACTAGCGATGTTAGGAGTTCCTACTGGGTCACGCATTGACGTGCCCCATTTGTGGTTTTCAAGAGTAGGACTAGAGTAGCAGCCTGTGCGGGTCCCCACACCAGAGATTGTTCACATTACAGAGGTAGAGCCTGCGGACGACTTCGTCCAGTTTGACTTTCCTGGGGTAGAGTAGTGGGTGCGTTGTACTGGGTGTGGAGACCTTTTTGTACTCTTGAGTTGGGGGTTTCTCTTTCTTTTGTTGTACCCCACTTTTGTACCCCATGTAAGTTGATGTATAAAGTACCATGTTTACTGTAATGTTTAGTTCTGTATTTCTTTTTTAGTACTTTGGATTTTAAATTCTGTTGGAGCACTTTACTTTTGTTGTACTATTCCAATGTTGTTGTAGTGGCCTGCATACTTGGTTAAATTTAATCACAATAATGCCTAGAGTATTTTGATAAGGGCTCGAAGCCCAGAGTTTGAATACTACGATGACCTGGTCAGCTACGTATCTCCGTAGTTAGGGGAGCGGGACGTGACACAATTAGTAGATCTAGGATCTTCATCATGTTTTGGAGAGTAGATATTAATTATGAATATTCATGTAAAAGTATATATTTATTTTTAATATTAATCTATCATTTTTATATATCTTGGATAGGATTGTTAGGAATACATTTTTTTTGAATTTTATCACTTATGTTTTTCCTAAGTAGATAGGGTTCCTAGCTATATAGACTTACATCATTAAGAGGATTGAAATGAGACATCCATTCTTCGTAGTGGTCTTCATTGGCTATATAGACTGGTTGATGTTTCTGAGCGTCCTCCTTTCACATGCGATGGAACCATTCCGAGTAGTAAAGGCTTTTTTAGCATCCATAGTCTTATTGAGCTTCTCCATTATCCTAAAAGCTCGATGCTAATAGTCGTGCTTCATATGGCTTGAGGGATGGCAACAATTATGAATATATCCATAACATTGTTTGTGTTAAACCAATAAATGAACTCTTTAAGATTTTTATGGTTGCCTTCTTTGGTGGAAAAAGTGGTTGGGGGTCCTTTTTAACACTCTTGCTAGTGGTGAATTAATGAGTGAACTTGTATGCAAGAAAGGTGAAGCTATGTTTTAACCCCAGGAATGATTGTCGGTGGCATCTTTAAGTGTTGCCTAGAACACCTTATAGAGTTAGGCATCTATTGCTTTGTAAAGTTGCATGTATTCCAAGATAGTATGTGTTGGGATATTGAGACATACCAGTGGAATTTTGACGATGTTCACAAATGATATAGTACTAATGATCTTAATTCAAGTGTGTAGGAAATATGATGATTAAAGTTTTAATTAAGAAAACAAAGCCATGAAGAACAACGATGTGAAGTACCTTAAGATATGAACATGGAGCCATTCAAGATTCAAAAATGAAGATTATAAGCTAAAGAATAAGATTCAAATGAAGTGTGAAGGCTCAAGACCAAGTGAACAAGACTCAAGACTCAAGACTATGTCAAGTTGTGTAAGTTGAGTCTTAGTTTGTAAAAGCTTAAGATTTGGAGCTACACACACACTAAAATACCAAAAAATGTTTTTAAATAGTATTAATATTTTTTAAAATGTTTTATAAAATTTTTTATTAAGTTTCAAATGATTTTCAGAGAGAAATACCCATATTTGATGAAATAACTCACAATCGGATCATGAGAGCCGACTATCTTGAACTAGGAATTAAACTGGAACTCTCATGACTGTAGCAGCCGACTATCACACATTGATAGTCGACTATTGGGTTCTAAATAGCTGACTATTCTCAAGAATAGTCGACTATCACTTCAAACGGTCAGAAAAAACAGCCCGACACATTTTACGAAAATGTGTCGTTTTTAGCCGTTAGAGTGTATTTTTGGGAGCCGTTTTCAACGGTTTTTCACACACTATTGAAGGTAGGTTTGCTGCGGGCTTTGAGAGTATTATTGAGAAATTTTAAATATTTTTTAAAGCATTTCTAAAGCTCTCTCTTGCTCTCAAGATATAATTTTGGCCATTGTTCTTCATAGTTTTTGAATTTTCTTTTAAATCTTTCTGAGCAATCTTTTGGATATTCAATCTCTCTATTTTAATATTCCATTTTATAAGAGATTGTTTCATGTTTTGTTTTTTATCTATTTTTTTACTTAAATCTATTTGAGATCAAAACAAGGATTTTTTCTTATAGCCACATAAAAACATGACAAGCTCCACTCCTTGGCAATAGAATCAAGGATGTATTAAGTCCTCATCTTCAAAGATTTGTAAGCCTCAAGGGAGGTTTGGTAAGAGATTTGGTAAGATTATTGATTGATTTGTAAACACACACAATGGTGTGGTGTTGATTAATATTGTGTTGTAAAGCCTTAAGAGTTGATGTTGTTGGGCTGTTGGTTGTGTTGTAAAAAACCTCAAGGGATGTCCTCTTGTTGAAGAGGTTGTGTTTTATTTATCCCTAGTAAGAGGGAAGTGGATTTGAAATCCTAGTTGGTGGTATATCTAGGTGTGTAAGAATTTCTAGCAAGTGAAGCTAGATGCTTGTACAAGTCCTACTTGGTTGTGTTGAGGCAAGGTTGCTCTCGAGTTTGAGAGCTAGTGGATTGGATGGATGTAGGTCAAGGGTGGGGCCGAAATAGGATAAAATCCCCGTGTTTGCGCTGAGATTACTCTTATTTATTATCTCGCTTGTGATTTAATTTTCTGCGGCATATCATCGTATATTATTACAAGCAATTATTTTGTGTTGATTAAGTACCAAGAGATGTAACTCTTCTAGGAGATTTAGGCAACACTTTTAGAAGGGTTTTTATTAAGCGAAAATTTTATTTCTTTATACAACACTATTCTGCCTCCTTTCTAGTGTTGTATGTCATACACATGATCCCACAGTATGGACCAGTTGTTGAGGGTCCTTGGTCACATAATAACTATCAAGTATCATAAACTTCACTTTGTTCAATAGTGATCCCTCCAGGATCCCAATGCTAAGTGGATCGTTGAAGTCTTGAATCCTTGCATATGGATGGTTTGGTGCTTATCTGTAGGTATCAGTATGAGTTCTCTCATCATCTTGGAAAACGTTCATGCTCACCGTATTGACTGGTCAGAGCTTTCCCTTTGCAGCGTTTCTCCAGGCATTTCATATGATATTTCTTATGATCATGATGCTTTTCTTGTTCATTGTTATTGTACTTTAGATTATAGTGCTTCGATTGCTCTCTTTGACATGTGTCGTGTTGGTTGCTCTTGGGAATCATGCGAGATTGATCTTGACAAGCTCCTTTGGGGTGACTTTTACAGGCTCTGGGTATTTGTCACAATGTCTGGGCCCTTTCAATTCTACCTTTTTAGCAGAGTTATTTTGTAGCAATGCGTGATTTTTTTCCACCAGCTGAAGGAAGGCTATGTTGTTGGTCGTGTAAGAAGATTGATGCCTAGAAAGACGGGGATCGTTCTTGATTTTTATCTTGCCAATTATACCTAGGAGAGGTCTCAATAAGTTGTTTGGCCTGGTCTTCTAAAGAGTTGACATCCTCGATTGGGCTTTGAATTTGTCAGGCAATCTCATCACTTTGTTATTTTGTAGCAAAGTTTTAGAGGGTTTGATTGATATTTGGGTATTTTTTTTTCCTTGAGAAGAAGTGCAGTGGAGATTCCTCGTCTATCTGGGATATCATAGGATGCAAGTATTAGGATAACCTGATTGAGTTCTCATATATGGCAAGAATTGTTGCAACACAAATTTTGGGTATCCGATTACAAACAGCAAATCATATAAGGTGGGACTCATTTTATTTTGTAATTGCATACATGACAACGTGGTCTCCAAGGGAGGAGGAGGTCTCATATCCTATCGATTCCATGATGATTTGCATAGATAAACCCTGATTGAGAGCCTTTTTTCTTTTTCAGTATGGTTCAACCTATTCATAAATTTACGCAATAGTAGTTTCACATCCCCTTCTTAATAAATTTATCTTCATCCTTGGAGGTTTTTAATGCATGTATGATGCAATTAAATTTTTACTCACCTTGCTCTCAAGTTTTTTAGGATGTGGTTTGTTCTATAATTTGTGGTTTTATATTAATTAGTTTATTTTTCACAATTCAAATTGCATGTCTACTTCCAGTGGTGCAGACAAGTAAGGAAACCTACTATGTGTCTAGTTTTGTATTGGCTTTTACCATGCGAATAATTATTTAAAATATAAATACACTAGTCATAACATGTGGTCATAGGTCAAGGGACATTCTAATATTCTCTCGAAAATTTCAACACATTCAAAATCTCTCACGAAAATTTTTTGCAGCCTCTCCAGAGTCACCCAAAAAACAATTGCACAGACCTTCAAAATATTTCCCCAAAAAATTTTAATCACATTCAAAATAAAATTTATTTCATCCAGACAATTTAGTTCACACAAAAATTTTAGTTCCTCCTTCAGATTTAGTTTTCCTCAAAATTTTAAATTAAAATTTTGTTTCGCCAAATGTTTTAGTTACCCAAAATTTAGTTCACTCTAGATTTAGTTCTCTCCAAAATTTAAAATTTTAGTGCCCTCAAAATTTAGTTCCTGTTGTGAATGGATGTTAATGAGTTTTTTTAGGATTATGGCTTATCTTATCGATAAGACCGTATCTATTGTATCTTATCTCTGTACGCTCCTCCTCTACTATAAATAAAGAGCTAGGGGTTCCTCCTCCAGCTGATGATTCATAACACGTTATCAGCACAAGCCTCTAAATAGAAATTCGACACAAATTCCGATCGTTGCGAAAGAGAAGGAAAGGCGAGAGATCCATGCGCGCGGCGTTATCTACCTTAAACAGGCGTCTGGTCGGTCCTGAGTATACACCCAAAGAACGGTTGTAGTTTTACCGCAAGCGCACGGTGTAGCGGCGAGCGGGATATCGAACACAGGGAGGACGAATGACCGTACTTGCTCCTAATCAACCTGGCTACTTAAGAGAGAAATTTGCCTTTGGCGATCCTGTCACAATCGTCAGACAAACGTGCAGAAATATCAAATCAAATAAAGAACGTCTAGGGAATGGGGAGTCCCCGCTACTCACCGTATTTCATAAATGTGGTTCGTCGGTATCAAAATTGCTTGAATAAGAATTTGGATGAACTAGTTGCAACTGAATGTAGAACCAAGCTCACGCTCTCGCGCTGTTGCCGGTCTATAGCTATCCTAGGTTTGGATCCAATCTCTTGCAAACCCTAGCCTAGGAAAGCTAGCATTAGGATCAACATCATCGTCCAATCGCGCACCGAGTCCAATCTCTTGCAAACTCGGTCCACGATCTAGATTGTGATAGTTCCTACCCGTCCAATCTCTTGCAAACGAGTATCGGCATGGAATTGCAACCGGAAATCCTAGTATCGGTCCAATCTCTTGCAAACCGATACTTCGAAAATCCGATTCCAACCCAATTCGGATTTCTAGGGCTTCCTATCAAATTGGGATCCAATCTCTTGCAAATCCCAATCGATATGAATACCTAGCCATCCGTAGTAAATTGATCACAATCTAATCCCTAATTATTAATTCTAGCACAATTTCTACCAATTCATCACAAATATGAAAGTGGGTTTGTAGGGTTCATCCCCACGCCCCAAGACGTGGAGACTACTCACAAATCATAGCAATAGCACAAAAATAATCAATGAAATAAGCAATAGAATTCATCACAATATTGAGATAAGCAATAAAAATAGAATTTTTAAGGAAAAGAGATGCAAACCAATGGAGTTCTTCAATTGTTCCAACAAAAATCACAAACTTGTCTCTTCTCCTAATCACAAGAACAAAGCTAAAAAACTAATCTAAAAAGCTGCAAAAAATCTAAGAGAGAGGCTCCTCAAACTAGGGTAAAAACAGGGCTTAAATAGCCCTCAAAATCGTCCAAAAATCGTGACCAAAACACCCCTGCACAGCCTGTTTTCCGCAGTTTTCGCTACAGGCAGCGCATCGCACTCGGCCGAGTGACAAAAGTCGCTCGGCCGAGTGAAAACCCTGTCATTTTCCAGTAAGTCGGGGGCTTCAGGGGTCTTCAGTTCGGGGGCGGCTCGGCCGAGTGAGTTGTCGTCACTCGGCCGATGGCTTCAAGGCACTCGGGCGGACGTAATCATCCACTCGGCCGAGTGGGTCTTCTGAAGCTCAGGCAGCCGAAAAACAGTAACTTCGATGTTTTGGAAGGGCTTCGTCTGGGCGCCACTCGGGCGGACGCGATATCGTCACTCGGCCGATGTGGTCTTCGGTGCTCGGCCGAGTGCACATAGAAATCGTATCTGTTCAGGTCGGCCGAGCAGTGTCTCGCTGGTCGGCCGAGTGGCTCCTCCACTCGGCCGAGTGGGACACAAAAAATGCCCAATCTGATTGTTTTGGCCTCCTCGTCGCTCCTGTGACGTCCATTCTTCTTCCGCTCCTCTCCAACAGCAAAATACCCCTCGGGGAGGTCGTCAGTGACCGTCTAAAGTGAGCGCATCTCAAGATCACTCCAAATCGCGCCAAATCACCTGAAATGCGACAAAAACAACAAATCGTGAAAAGCATCGCAATATCGTCGATATATCGTGAAAAACATGATTTGGGCGATCTAAATGGCATGCAATCATGCGGAAAAAAGGTGTAAAATAAGGAGTGATCAAAATCCCCCAAGCTTGCCTCTTACTCGTCCTCGAGGAAGATAAGTAAAAGGCGAAACCGGTGGATTCGGAAAACGGCGAAAAGAAACGAAAAATGAAAAACGAAGAAGAATGAAAACGAAATAGAATAAAGTAAGAAAGAAAGAAGCGAAGAGGTAGGATGCTAGATCATTTCCTCAGGACGTGGGTTTCACTTACTCATATAGCATGCTCTGAATGAAAAATACATGTCAAAGAATTTTATTTTGATATCATAGTATAATAGTGCAAGTAGAAATAGAAAACCCACGAACAACGATATAATCATGAAAAACGGAATAATTTTAGAATTAGCATCGTCTGAAACATTTAAAGCGGTATACAAATCACAGATCACACACTTTTCAATTGAACGCTTTCTATCAGGAGTATAAGAGCATCACACTATAGAATAGAGAGAATAGAAAAGTATGGATTTCATGAGATGAACGCTAGGCTTAGATTCCTGGATTTCGTAAAGCTAAAAACAATCTCATTGAGTATAGAATATTACTTAGCCTAGGTCGTCGTGCAATGTCAAGTAGTCACTCTCTCACACATCAATGGATCCCCTCCCCTAAGCTTATCTATAAGCGTGGTGGCATAAAAAATATTTACATCCCCATTTTTATATACATATAGCTCCAAAAGTGATAAAAAGAAAGAAGGAAGAAAGAAAGTGAGATGGGATCTTTTATTGAGGATTTTTCCTCTTTTTCTCTCTTTTTTTTTGATATAGCATATATACAATGATCCCAACTCAAAGAGAGATAATGATATACAAGAATGTTTTTCTCTCTTTTTTTTATAGAATAAGAGACTTGGAGCTAGGAATGAATAGCGGGGGAAATGCCATAAAATAGAATCACTAAGGGGAGATTCACCAATGATTTTAAAAGTAGAGAAATGATGTTCAAGATTTGTGGATAAAGAAATAAATATAACTCTCGGTTCACTCTATAAGACATGCACGACAACTTCAGCAGGGTAATCTAATCTACTCAGTTTCGATCACAAAAAAGCTAACTAATCCAGATTTATCATAGCTAACATCATCCAATCATCCTGAAGTGAAGTGTACAATTCATGCATATAGAAGTGATATAGGAAAAGAAATCAGTACTCTAGATATAGGCATTCAATGCGTGAATCTTGGTGTGTTTTCTGTGATAGCATACGTATGAATTTTCAGACTCAGCTAATAATAAAATTTCATCCATTTTCATGTGGAAAAAGTGTGGGTTACTGTCTCTAGATGCAAGGCAAGTCATATCATATGATATCAGAAATAAAATCTAAGACACGACAAATATAGCATGCATATAGAGTAAGCTAACTCCACGTAGTCATCATCACAGAAAAGTCATCTCTAGCATGAGATGAAGGAAATAAAGATAAAGGGAAAACAGAGCTATTCACAACGCGGCACACAGAAAAAATAAGAAAAACGTGATGCATGGTAAAATAAAAGAAAAATAATGAAAAATGAGTGCAAAAGTGAAAAACGGTGTGAAAAACTAAAAATAAAGGTGGTAAATCAAAAAGAACGTGAGAACTCACTCCCCCAAGCTAAATCGCACAGTGTCCTCAATGTGCAAAGTGTGGCATACCGAGAGACAAGAAATGTGAGGGGCAAGTGAGGATGCATGCATGGAAAAGTGAAAATAAAAAAAGAAAAGTAAAGAAATGAAAATATGATGCGGACATGATGCATGCACGGAGAGGAGTGATACAGATATATAAGTGGCACCAAAAACTCTCCCTCTCTCCCAAAAAAAGATATATATAGATATGATCAAAAATAGAATCCCAAATAGATATGATATGATATGCGCAAATAGATATGATCAAAAATAGAATCCCAAAATAAGTGAGGGGAGGGGGTGGACAAAAGTGCATCAGGACCCAGCAGAAACGGGCAGCACAACGGCAAGAAGAAACGATGGCATCAAGAGTGCCTAAGACGGCGGTGCTACGCCGTCTCCGTCCTGAGGCGGAGGTCGTGAGGGTGGTGCTGGCTGGACAGGCTGCTGAGCGGGGGTGGGTGTGGGAGTGGCAGCAGGCTGAGTGGGTGTGGGAGTGGCAGCAGGCTGAGTGGGTGTGGAAGTGTGGGCGGGAACCTGCTGGGTGGGTGGGGGTACGCGCGGGAGACGCTCCAGAACCTGGGTGAGACAGTAGTGGATATGTGGTAGCAGGTCGAAGCGGCCAGCCATCGCAGTGACGGTGGCGGACAGGGTCCGGAGGTCGCCTCTGAGGCCACTCACCGCCCCTCTAGAGCACGAATGCTCTGAAGTACTGTGTCAGGGGGAGGTGGTGCAGAGGGACGCACCTGGCGAGGCTGGGCAGGTCTGGGCTGGCGTACTCGGGTCGCGTATGTGACGGGCTCAGCGGGAAAGGGTACAAAAGGTGCTGCGTCGGCAAAGGTGGTCCTGGCCTCAGTGTGAGGCCGGGGCGGACGGTGAGAAGTGGAGGCAGCAGCAACGAAAGAAGAGTGCAAAAGAGGCAGCGAGGCGGCCAGAGAGGTCGATGGCACAGAAGTGTGGACAGACGCCACGACGCTCTCAGAAAATACGACAGGGGTGGAGACAGAGGTGACTACCGCTGGGGTGGAAGTGTGTGGACCAAAAGGTGCAACCCCAGCAGAGATCATGCTAGCCATGGTCTCCACGACCGCGGCAAACGAGGGCTCTCCACTCTCAACAAAGGTCTGCGGGCGCTCGGGGAGTGCAGAGCAAAGAGGCTCGACGGACAGAGGGCCGGTGGTGGTGGTGGGAGTGGTGGTGACAGCCTCGGAAGTGGTGGAGGTGGGCTCAGCTAAGGTACTCCCGACACCGACAGAGGTGTAAGGAGCGACGGAAATGTCAGGTATGGGCTGAGGGGCCACAGGGTCAACGGGCTCGGCAGCAGGCTCGGCAGGGTGTGCAACAGGGTCTACAGGGGCAGCGGGGGCCTGCTCGGCCTCCTCGGCCTCGAGCACGTACGCAGCGGGGATGAGGACATCCATCACAGGGAGCCAGTCAACGTGGGCCGGTGCAATCTGGGTCCGAGCTGGGCTCGGGAGAATCATGTAGTCGGCACCGAAAGGGACGTGCAACCAGACCCAGTGACGCTCACCATGCGGACGAAGCATCTTCATCCGGGCCATAACATCTATCGACAAAGAAGTGGGGCCCGGGACGCGTCGCAAGTCGTCGGGGAAGTCCTCGCCAGTCATAAGAGCAAGCAAGGTAATCAGGCCGCCGCAGCATATCGGTGAGCGAGCGCCCACCGATACAATGATGCGGTCTAAAAACCATGCCGCGATATCGATCACGACGGCAGGGACAAGCTCATCTCCATCCCTAGATAGAGCTCTGGGACGTGTCATCACATAGAGCATGTAAAGCTCTGGCGTAGACATCGTGCCCGGCTCATATCTGGCCAAAAATGTCGTCGCCATAAGGCGCTGAGCAATGCGAAGGCAGGGGTGGACGATGGCCGAGGCCTTGGCCCTACTAGGGTCAAAGGCAGCGTGGAGACCCGTGATACGTGCCCAGAAGGCACCGGCGTCAAAGGAAGGTGGGGGGATATGCGTGGGGCCGTAACCGCGATCGGCTCCGGGGACAGCGGGCCACGAGAAAAACGCTCGAATCATATCGAGAGTGACCTGGCACTCTCGATCCATGAACCGAAACGAGCATCCTTCGTCGGTCCGGGCGATCGAACTCAAAACCTCAAGTGTCGGGCGGGCGAAAGTATCCGCCGACACCTGGAAAAAATCTCGCCAGCCCACGTTGTCGTACAACGTGAGCATCCCCTCAAGTACCCCCAGGCGTCCTAGGTCAGCGAGGTGTGCAAACCTGGAGGGTACGATCGAGCGCTGGGAGATACGCTTGAAGACGGCGCGGTGTGCGTCGTCTCGGAACGTAATTCCGAGCGGCCCGACCAGTGGAGCCGGTGGTGGTGGCTGTGGAACGGCAGGGAGAGGCTGTGCGGGCTGTGGGTGCACTGCAGGCTGTGCGGGGTGTGCGGGGCCTGCAGGCTGTGCTGGGTGGACGGCATGTGTGGGTGAGGGAGGAGGAGACTCTTCCACCTCGTGGGCGGGGCCGGCATCATCCGACCTCTTCCGCTTAGCGGAAGGTCTCCTCGTTCGCGGCCGTGTCCGGGGCGGCATATCGGCCCCGAGCGCGTGCCGAAGAACGTGCAAAGTGCGGCGTGCGTAAAAAGAATGGAAAGAGTATACCCAAACACGTCGCGAGTGCTAAGCAGTGGAAGCGTGCGAAGTCCGTGCCTCCACGAAGTCCAAAACAGCCCGTAGAAGCTCCCCTGAGCTCCCCTAAGCTCCAAAAAGCAACCTGCGCATGAAAAAGCGATATCAGCAAGTAATAATCAAAATGTATGGAGCAATAGGGGTATCATGGATAGATATAGAAATTGATTTGGGTTAGGGTGGCGTTTAGCACATGGATCCTCAAGAAATACAAGAAAAGAGGAGAAAACGGGTAATAGGGGTGATACCGGAGGTGCCCGGAGCAGCTGCCGCCGGCGGCGACTCGGGCGAGTCGCGGCGGTGGTCGGCCGGCGGTGGCGGGCCGAGCGGCGGCGCGGGCGGCCGAGTATGGGCGTGAGCAAGGGGGGTTCGGGCGAGGGGAGCTGAGGCGTCGGGCGGTTTGGGGATTTTGCGATTTCGAAAAATACGCCTCCCTCAGCTCCTTATATAATAAAAGTTACGACTCGGCCGAGTGACGTGGTCACTCGGCCGGGCGAGACCAATGAAAACTTCCTCCCCGCTATCGCTTCGGCCGAGTGGCTTTGCCAGCCTCGGCCGAGTGGAGTAAGTCCATTCGGCCGAGTGACTCAAGCTACTCGGCATGACTCGCCCTAGGAGGGTATCCGTTTTACTCGGCCGAGTGAATATATATACTCGGCCGAGTAGCAGTTATATTGAAATCAGGAAAATAAACAGAGAGTTGGGTACAGCAGACTTCCCTCGTTCGTGAGCGGCTCGGCCGGACGAACTTGTGTACTCGGCCGAGTGACTAGTATGCTCGGCCGAGTGAGCCTTGTCTTCTGTTGTTTGTCCACGTTTTGGCTCTAAACTCCGTCTTTCTTCCTCCAATCGATTTCATCTTCCTCCTAAGCGTCGGGCGCCTTCTTGGGGCGCTCCTCGTCGTCTCGTTCATCCTCCTCAAGATGGATCTACCTATCTCCTCTCCTGTCAAGAAAAATAGGACCCGTTATCACAAAAAATTTGGGCGAAAGACTAAAAACGCTAAAAATTTCTAAAACGAAAATAAAGAAAAAGTAAAAATAAAGCAAAAACCGTCGGGTTGCCTCCCGACAAGCGCTCGTTTAAGGTCGTGAGCTCGACCCCCTATGAATTTTAATTAATGTGGGATGTTTGGTGCATATGAGATGCACCCATCGAACTTTCCGGGGAGAACGCTTGGATTGGGACGTGGCGGCGTCGTGTTCTCCCGCGGTGGTTTCTCATCTCGAATTGTGTTGGGGGGAGGCTCCCCCAAGCTAGCATTTGCTCCGGTCAACGGCTTTACCGGTGATGCCGGTTTCCGTGCCGGCGGAGCTTTCTTCGGAGACCTTGATTTCGAGAGCTTGCAGAGCTCTCGAATCCTTGCGACATCAGCGTCGCCTTGATCATCTTCAGCGGAGAGGTCGGGGGAATCATCTTTATTCTCTTCATGGCCTAAATCCGGGCCTTCCTCGAAATCTTCATCAAAAAGAGCGCCAATTGAGTGAGGAATCGCCTCCTCTATCACCTCATCAAGGAGGTCCATGTAGTCAAGTTCCTTGTGGTAAGGCATGTGCTT
Organism: Scilla litardierei; assembly: GCA_030789695.1. Lineage (NCBI taxonomy): Eukaryota > Viridiplantae > Streptophyta > Magnoliopsida > Asparagales > Asparagaceae > Scilla > Scilla litardierei. The sequence continues at coordinate 29,742,178 of CM061131.1, read as the reverse complement.
CATAGCCTTAGGAATGTGGAGCTCCACCTCGATGTTTTCGACGTTTAAAGTAAGTGTACCTTCGCGCACGTCGACGATGACTCCGGCGGTGGCGAGGAATGGGCGTCCAAGTATCAATGAAGTGTCTCCCTCCTCCTTAACGTCCATGATCACAAAGTCACATGGCAAGCATATCCCACCCGGGACTTGTAGCGGTATGTCTTCGGCGATCCCTACCGGCCTAGTTATTCGCCCATCGTCCAATTGAATGCGCATGTCGGTAGGTTTCAACTTTGTCCCGGTGTTTAGCCTTAAAAACATGGAGAGGGGCATGAGGCTCACACTAGCCCCAAGATCAACCAACGCCTTTTGAAGAGGAACGCCGCCCAAGGTGCAAGGAATCCGAAAACTCCCCGGATCTTTAAATTTTGCCGGCTCCTTCTCTCTCTTGGTGAACCAAGAGCCCTCCTCTGCTAGCATGATCTTCTCCTTCCTCTTTCTCCCCGAAATCAAGTCCTTCAAGAATTTAGCATACGTGGGGATCTCCACGATGGCGTCGAGGAAGGGGATGTTAAGGCTAACTCCTCTTAGGTACTCGAGAAATTTTGTTAGCCTTTTCTCCATTTTCGCTCTAGCGAGCCTTTGGGGGAATGGGACCGGTGGCATGAAGCGTCTTTCCTCAATCAATTCCTCCGCTCTAGATTTCTCCTTTCCTTGTGGCTCCTTCTCCTTACCAACCTCAACTACCGGCTCAATCGGCTCCAAGCTTTCCTCCACGACCTCCTCGGTAGGAATCATAGCGGGGGTGGTGTCCTTCCCGCCTCTAGTGGTAACGGCAACTACGGCATTGATGTGGCCGGTGTTGCCCCGTGGGTTTTGCTCCGGTTGCGCCGACAATCGTTGAGTGTTCCGATTGAGCAACGCTAATTGCTCCGATATTTGAGCCACTACGGTATTAAGAGAGTCTTGCCCCGCCTTCAAAGTAGCATTCACCTTATTTTGCTCGACCATGAACGCCTCCACTCTAGCTTCGAAGTCGGATCGTTGTGGAGCTTGTGGCGGATTTTGATTTTGGTTCCTCCACCCTTGGTTGAATCCGGGAGGCCTATATGGTGGAACTTGTTGCTTCGGTTGAAAGTTTTGTTGAGTAGGCCCCCTCGGTGGATAGTTTTGTTGTTGGGGTGGTGGTGGTCGAGCTTGTTGAGGCGGTGGTTGTGGCGGGTTCAAAGCTCCTTCATTGTTGGCGTAGGAGAATCCCGGATGATTTCTTGCGGCCGGATTGGACCAATACCCTTGGTTCCCCGCAACATATTGTACTTGCTCCAAGGATCCTTCTCCTTGCTCTCCTCCCGAGTACATGACTTGAGATTGGTCTTGCCAATCACACATTTGGTTGGTCGGTGCGGAGGTGGATGGGCTTCCTTGGGGCTCCGTGATAAACTTCTCCAATCTCTCCACCACCTTGTGGAGAGAATCGAATTTGCTCGTGAGCTCCGCTACGGCCTTCGCCTCGTAGATGCTAGTTGGCTTTAAGGAGGATGTGGAGTGTCCTCGCTCATCGCCCCATTGTTGATTATTTGAGGCCATCTCCTCAATTAGGGCAGTAGCTTCCTCGGGAGTCTTTGACAAGATTGCACCATTCGCCGCGGCATCAATAATTTGTTTGGTCCCCGTTTGGAGACCATTGTAGAAGCTATGCACTAGCTCCCAATCTTCTATACTGTGGTGCGGGCATTGATGCTGTAGATCCTTAAAACGCTCCCAAGCTTCATAGAGCGTCTCCTGCGGTCCTTGCTTGAAGGACATGAGAGCGCTCCGGATCTTCACCGTCTTGGATGGCGGATAGAATTTGTCAATAAATGCACTCGCCAACTCGTCCCAAGTAGTGAAGACACCTTCAGCTTGCGTCCTCAACCAATAGAGTGCCTTGTCCTTTAGCGTGAAGGGGAAGAGGTGCAGTCTGATGGCATCAATGGAGACCCCCGTCATCTGAAATGTGGCGCACTTCGACAAGAATAGTTGGATGTGGTAGTGGGGGTTCTCATGTGCGTTCCCATGAAATGGGTCTTGTTGCATCAAAACCACCAATCCAGTCTTTAGCTCGAAGTTCTTGTCGGCCGCCAACTGCGGCATGGCAATGGATGAGGTGGTAGAAGAAGTCTTAGGCCTAAGCCTATCGCGAATAGAAATTATTCTCGCCATCCTTGCCGCCAATTCTTCAGGAGTTTCCGGGTTGGTCATGAACCGCCCTTCCGGACCTTGTCTCCTTTCCGCTCTAAGTCTCCGCGCGGTACGTTCGATCTCGGGATCAAATAGTAGAGCTTCAGGGTCCGCCGTAGATCTCGTGTTCATGCACAGAGAAAACAGAGTTTCAAAGAAATGATTAGAACCTTGGAAGGGTTAGGTAAGAAAAAATAAAAAATAAAAATAAAAATAATGATAATAATAAAAAAAGAAATAGCTAGGGTGAGAAAGAATCAAACGCAATCGCCTCCCCGGCAACGGCGCCAAAAACTTGGTCGGTCCTGAGTATACACCCAAAGAACGGTTGTAGTTTTACCACAAGCGCACGGTGTAGCGGCGAGCGGGATATCGAACACAGGGAGGACGAATGACCGTGCTTGCTCCTAATCAACCTGGCTACTTAAGAGAGAAATTTGCCTTTGGCGATCCTGTCACAATCGTCAGACAAACGTGCAGAAATATCAAATCAAATAAAGAACGTCTAGGGAATGGGGAGTCCCCGCTACTCACCGTATTTCATAAATGTGGTTCGTCGGTATCAAAATTGCTTGAATAAGAATTTGGATGAACTAGTTGCAACTGAATGTAGAACCAAGCTCACGCTCTCGCGCTGTTGCCGGTCTATAGCTATCCTAGGTTTGGATCCAATCTCTTGCAAACCCTAGCCTAGGAAAGCTAGCATTAGGATCAACATCATCGTCCAATCGCGCACCGAGTCCAATCTCTTGCAAACTCGGTCCACGATCTAGATTGTGATAGTTCCTACCCATCCAATCTCTTGCAAACGAGTATCGGCATGGAATTGCAACCGGAAATCCTAGTATCGGTCCAATCTCTTGCAAACCGATACTTCGAAAATCCGATTCCAACCCAATTCGGATTTCTAGGGCTTCCTATCAAATTGGGATCCAATCTCTTGCAAATCCCAATCGATATGAATACCTAGCCATCCGTAGTAAATTGATCACAATCTAATCCCTAATTATTAATTCTAGCACAATTTCTACCAATTCATCACAAATATGAAAGTGGGTTTGTAGGGTTCATCCCCACGCCCCAAGACGTGGAGACTACTCACAAATCATAGCAATAGCACAAAAATAATCAATGAAATAAGCAATAGAATTCATCACAATATTGAGATAAGCAATAAAAATAGAATTTTTAAGGAAAAGAGATGCAAACCAATGGAGTTCTTCAATTGTTCCAACAAAAATCACAAACTTGTCTCTTCTCCTAATCACAAGAACAAAGCTAAAAAACTAATCTAAAAAGCTGCAAAAAATCTAAGAGAGAGGCTCCTCAAACTAGGGTAAAAACAGGGCTTAAATAGCCCTCAAAATCGTCCAAAAATCGTGACCAAAACACCCCTGCACAGCCTGTTTTCCGCAGTTTTCGCTACAGGCAGCGCATCGCACTCGGCCGAGTGACAAAAGTCGCTCGGCCGAGTGAAAACCCTGTCATTTTCCAGTAAGTCGGGGGCTTCAGGGGTCTTCAGTTCGGGGGCGGCTCGGCCGAGTGAGTTGTCGTCACTCGGCCGATGGCTTCAAGGCACTCGGGCGGACGTAATCATCCACTCGGCCGAGTGGGTCTTCTGAAGCTCAGGCAGCCGAAAAACAGTAACTTCGATGTTTTGGAAGGGCTTCGTCTGGGCGCCACTCGGGCGGACGCGATATCGTCACTCGGCCGATGTGGTCTTCGGTGCTCGGCCGAGTGCACATAGAAATCGTATCTGTTCAGGTCGGCCGAGCAGTGTCTCGCTGGTCGGCCGAGTGGCTCCTCCACTCGGCCGAGTGGGACACAAAAAATGCCCAATCTGATTGTTTTGGCCTCCTCGTCGCTCCTGTGACGTCCATTCTTCTTCCGCTCCTCTCCAACAGCAAAATACCCCTCGGGGAGGTCGTCAGTGACCGTCTAAAGTGAGCGCATCTCAAGATCACTCCAAATCGCGCCAAATCACCTGAAATGCGACAAAAACAACAAATCGTGAAAAGCATCGCAATATCGTCGATATATCGTGAAAAACATGATTTGGGCGATCTAAATGGCATGCAATCATGCGGAAAAAAGGTGTAAAATAAGGAGTGATCAGCGTCATCATCCACGCGTAGGCTTCGTTCAATCGTTGCTAGATCCGGAGGACGGATCTAGAGGTATTTCTCGCTAAAAATCTAATTTTTATTATGCGCATGATCGTTTTATCCATAGATCTCGCAAGATCGAAGTGGAAATAGGGCTAATCGCCCATATTGACAATTTTTATCATCTAAAAATCATGGTCTATCATGCTTTTAATTTGAAATAAAATAAAAACAACCCCCCCTCTCGCTCATAACAAGGAGAAGGGGGCGTCGTCCCCGACCCCCGCCTATACGGCGGGGCGGGCGCCGCCTGATCGAACCCCCCTCCCCCCATCAGTAGTGAGGGGGGCATCGCCTTGATCGAACCCCCCGCCTGAAGCGGAGGGGGGGCACCGCCATGACCCCCCCCCACCTCCACCTTAAGAGGGGGGTTGCCGACCTCGTCGCCCCCCGCCCTCCGGCAGGGGCTTCCATCACAAAACCCACTGTCCCGCGATTGCCAGGGGCGGCGACGGCTAACACTAGCCACCGCCCCTCTCCCCTCTCTCGTCAGAATAATGGGCCATGAGCCCATTAACTGTAAACAAAAAAAATTGAATTCGGGCCTGAAGCCCGCATCTCCTCTACTGGCTTTTTGCCCGCACAAATGAAAAAACCAAATATTTTTGGTACGGGCCTGAAGCCCGCAGCCACAATGCAGGCTTCAGGCCCGCATGCCAATATTTTCTGAAAAAACAGAACAGAACTAAAAGGGTAGGGGCTAAAATATAAATTAAAATGTTTTTGAGGGCCTAAAAATTGCTGAAAAATCAGGATATAATAAGGGACCGAAATGGGACTTTAAGGTGACATTTGGGGACTTTTGGGGTTAATTGGGGGATAAAAAGGAAAACTTCTTCCTGTTTCATGAAGAAAATGTAAATATTTGGGCTCTTTTTAAACTCTTTTGAATAATCCCAACTAGCACAACTTTTTGCATTATATGATGCCTTTTTAGGATCATAATCATATGCTCTGCATTATTTTTAAATGGCTCATTCTGTGGATAAACTGATATTCTGTTGTGCAATATTAACTTAATAATTAGGAAGATCTCGCAACCGCTCTACCGTTAGTCACCTAACCTAACGGTGTATAACGTTGCCCGGTGGTCCAATAATTTTAACTATTCAAATTTTTTATTCTACTGTGAATATGTTGCATGTGATGCTTGTGATGAAAATGTCTGTTCAAAATTTCTGCTGAAAATGTTTTGATGAGCACAAATTTTTGCTTGGATGGCTAATTGTGGTTTTGGATCGGCCGTTTAAGTCCCACATTTTACTTTTCCTGTACTTTTCTTTTCTTTTTGAGAGAAATTATAGTGAGGAAATTATGTAATGTCCAAGACCGACTACTACTTTCCATGGAGACGGAGGCCACACTTGAAGCTACAGATTTTATAAATGGGACCCACGGGGTTTCCAAAGTTGTAATCTCTTTTTCGCTTTCATTTATGTAATATGGACTGTAATATGGACTTTGGACACTATTTTTTTGTGGGACTGGCCGATCCACGTAATTAGCTCTTCATTTAAAAATTGCTTCAACATGAAAATGTTTATTGTATAAAGTATTAATTCATGCAAATTTGTGCTCTGCTAGATAAAATGGCCAAAATCACAAGTATCGAATTCGAAGTGCTGGATGCATCAGGAAGAAATTATCTGAGCTGGCAGCTCGATGTGAAATTTCACCTGCGGGCTAAGTCCCCCATTTCTGTTGTGACTAAAAATGAAAATGTAAGCGATATAGAAAAGGTGCAAGCCATCATCTATATTCGTCACAATGTGGACAAGACCCTAACGGCTGAATACCTTATGGTCGAAGATCCACTTGAGCTGTGGACTGCCCTTGAGGATAGATATAAACATCAGAAAGATGTTATACTACCAAGGCCACGATATGAGTGGGAGAACATGAGCCTGCAGGACTTTAAGTCCATAGCTGAGTACAACTCAGCTCTCTTTAGCATCGCCTCATGCCTGAAGTTGTGTGGTGAAAAGGTCTCAGAAGATCGCATGTTGGAAAAGACGTACACGTCTTTCCACGAAAAGGATGCGATACTGATGCAGCAATACCGTGAACAAAAGTTCACCAAGTATTCTGAATTGCTGTCATGTTTACTCATGGCTAAACAAAACAAAGAGCTTCTCATTGCCACTTACAACATGCGCCCCCTGGCACTGTCCCCCTCCTAGAAGCTCACAATGCATTTTCTTCTAAAAAGAAGAGAGATAACAAAAGAAAGGAAAGACCACAGAAATGGGGACAGAACAAAAGGGCCAGAGGCCAAGTCCAGCATCGAAGAAATGAAGGGAAGCGGAAGTTCACTTGGCGCAGACAAGACGACAACAAAAATGAAGCACCCACCCAAGAGAGAATAGGAAGACCAGTGCCATAGCTATGGCATGAACGGCCACTGATCTAGAGTGTGCAGAACTCCACGACATCTCCAGAAATTGTATAAAGAGAACACAAAAAAGAAAGCTGAAACAAACCTGGTGACCTCTAATGCTCCAGTCAAGTTTTCAGCTGACGACTTCGAAACAGATGACCAGCTTGATTAGCCTCTATTTTTATCTTAGCAATTTGTTTTGATAACATTTTATGTTGTGAGAGCATTTGAATTATGTGATTTGTTTTTGAATGAAAAATTTGATTATGTTCCTGAAATACAAATGTTTTATTCATCTTTTATAGATGGATCGCTCTCATGACTGCTTAGTAGACAGTGCTTCAACACATATGATACTTCAGTATAAATGCTATTTTCATATCATTATACCATATAAAAGCCATGTAAATACAATTTTAGGGCCATCTAATATAATTGAAGGTTCTGAAAATGCAACTTTGTTGCTCCCAAATGAAACAGAAATTAAAATAAAGGATGCGCTATTTTCTCTGAATTCCAACCGAAACTTACTAAGTTTCAAGGATATCCGTTAAAGTGGATTCCATTTGGAAACAGCAAATGTAAATGAAAAATAATTACTGTATGTAACGTCTCAAGAAAAAGGAGTAAAATCCATACTTGAACGTTTTGAGAGCCTTTCATCAGACCTCTACAAAACAAAGATTCGGAGAGAGGAAGCTAATTTGACGGAGCACCTGAAGTGCTTGACATCAACCAAGTTTTTACTTTGGCATGATAGACTTGGCGACCCTGGATCTGTGATGATGTACCACATCTTATCTCAATCCCATGGATATAACCTGAAGAACCAGAAGATTCTTTAGAAGGGAGAATTCCAGTGCATCCCCTGCTTTAAGGGGAAATTAATAACAAGGACATCACCACTAAAAGTGGATATCGAATCTCCAAGCTTCCTCGAAAAAATACAAGGAGACATATGTGGACCTATCCACCCTAGTGGGCCATTTCGGTATTTTATGGTACTGATTGATGCATCCTCAAAATATTCGTATGTGTGTCTAATATCAACCCGCAACTTAGCTTTTCTAAAGCTATTGGCACAAATAATAAAGTTGCGGGTGCATTTTTCAGACAACCAAATAAAGAAAATACGTCTGGATAATGCTGGGGAATTTACCTCCAGGTCATTTCAAGAGTACTGCCAGGCAACGGGAATAGAAATTGAACATCCAGTGCCATATGTTCATACCCGGAATGGGTTGGCAGAATCAGTGATAAAGAGACTCCAATGGATTGCACGTCCATTGTTAATGAAATCCCAGTTGCCGGTGGATGCATGGGGACATGCAATTCTGCATGTTGCATTGTTAATAAAAATAAGACCCTCTGGAGGTCAGAGTCTATCTCCAATGCAACTTGCATATGGAGTGCCACCGAACATTTCTCATTTGAGAATCTTCGGTTGCACAGTTTACATCCCCATTGCACCACCACATAGGACAAAAATGGGTCATCAACGTCGCCTAGGTATCTATGTAGGGTTTGACTCACCCTCAATTATAAGATATCTAAGACAGGCCCCTGGTGTCCACTCACCACCACAGCAAACAGCAAGCATCAGCAACACCATATCCCCCTGCAACAAAGCTCTGGCTCTGGGTCTAACATGTGACACCCAAAAGAGAGAGGGGCACATGTCAGCAAGTCTGGAAAGACTTGTGCAAGGAAACTGAAAGAAAGGTAAACTAACAACCTAGCAGTTATAGTATGATGCATGGCAGGGCAAGTGTAGTATGGAAGTGACAAGTAAAGTACAAGTAGCAAGTAACAAGTATGTCATGGATAACAAGTTTTACAAGTAAAACACGGACAGTACAAGTGGTAAGTGTGACAAGTATTGTCAAGTAACAAGTACAAGGGATCACCCACACATGGATGCCCTATTGCCCGCAGGCTGTATTCAAGTACAAGGGATCACTCAACGAGCGCCCTATGCCCTCAGGCTGGTGATGAGCTCGTCTTCTGGAACACGAGCCAGAAAGTGTATTTGGCATAGGATTGTGCCCACGCAAGGTGGGTGCCTAGCCAGGACAAATAGTACAAGTACGTAGCGAAGCTACGCAATCACGATGAGTATTCAAGCATGCAATGACGATGAGCAGATATTCGCGTACCGTTAATTGTATTTAAACGTGACAGGCAAAATGCAATGACATGAACATATTCGCGTACCGTTAATTGAAATTAAACGTGGCAGTTAAAATGCAACAGCAGTTAAGGATGCATGGATGACATGAACAGTTAATACGCGTACCGTTTTAGGGGAAAGTAAACGTGACATACAAGCATGATGAAGGTGACGGACCAAGCTTCGTTGTCAAGCTAGATCAATGGCGTCTAGACGGCTATCCTTTCACCGTCTAGTCTCTTTTTACGCTAAAGCAAGGTAAATGGCCTAAGACATGGCCCAAATCAAAAGATGCAAGTTTCACTTGCCTGGCACCGAGGAGAACGATCAACGTAGGCACATCACACAAATTTGTTATCTACGGGAATGGGATCACTGTCATGGAAAAAACAACATTAGAATGGTAACTAATCTGTATTCACAATCGAACCCTACGATTTCTAATGATCCATTTTATTAGGGTTTCACAAATAGCAAGTGTGGGTTATGAGATTATTAAAGGAAGAGTACTACCCGTGAAGAAGCGGAGGAACGACGCCGGGAACTATGGCGACGGAAGAACGATCCGGCTCAGATCTGGAAATGAGGGAAAACCTGGAGAAATGGGTTTTGATGTGGATTTTGGGGGGTTTGATGAAAGATTGAGGAAGATGAGAGGTAGGATATGTGAAATGAGGGTTTGGATGATGATGGATGAGCTTGGGATGAAGGAGGAAGGGTTTGGGGGATGAAGGGGGATGATTTGGGGAAGGAGGAGGTTCAGGAGAAGAGAGGGAAGAGAAGAAAACGATTGGGGGTTTATATAGAAAATCGTGTGTGTGCGGCTAGGGCAAACTAGGGTTTCCTGGGGCTGATTAGTCGGTCAAAGAGAAGGATGGCTGAGCCGACTAGTTTGGGAACTAGTCGGTCGGTCGAATAACTGTGACCGACTAAGAGTAAACAGTAACTCGGCTGGGAAGATGATCAATGAACTAGTCGGTTGAAGAACAATGGCTGACCGACTAGTTTACAATCTAGTCGGTCGAAAGATGTTCTCAGACCGACTAAAGATAAACAGTAACTTAGGGGGAAATTAATCAAAGGAACTAGTCGGTTGAAGAACAAGTTCTGACCGACTAGTTTCACATCTAGTCGGTCGGTGGTTGTTCTTAGACCGACTAACGATAAACGGTAACTCCTGAATAATTGATTGAATGAACTAGTCGGTTCCAGTTGATTTCCTGACCGACTAGATTGGAATCTAGTCGGTCGGTTGATCTTCTTGAACCAACTAACGTGCACGAAAAGGTGCCGATTCGAAGCGCGAAGCTTTGGGAAGATTTCTATGGCTTCTAGGATCGATTTATACTCTAAGATATGATCGATATGAAGCTCGTCACGAGTGACTTACTCCGAGTTCAATGATTCTAAGGAAGAACCTAGAAGATCACATCAAAAGGAATGAAAACGAAAGCTAGGAAATCTCAACGAGATGAATGAAAGCGAGAACTATGGAAATGGAAACCACACAAGGAGAGAACCCACCATCACAAGCAAAACACACTGATAATCCAATCATACAAAAACCAGTCGTTACATCCTACCCACCTTAGAATAAAGTCCGTCCTCGGAATTCCTAACATATATATAGTCGCTCTGGTAACTACCCTCAACCAATATCACATCATAAATTCAACCAAGTACTTTCATTTCGAGTGCTTATATATATGCACTAGAAATCAAATATTACTACCACTACACACAAATTTTCACGCACATAGTACACCTCATACTTATTATAGTCAATCAATTTCATACACGTATTTCAATCACATATATATAGTCAATATATTTATACAACAATAAACACTTATTACTTACTATAAGAAAATAACCAAGCCTCTCTTATTTGAAAATAATTTCACATTTATTTAGTCATTCAAATACATGCAAATATTTCACCCTATTTTCACCTCACATATAGTCCTATAACTATATATTGGTATAGCCACCCACAATCGTGTGCGTAACACAACCAAGTACAAACAACCCAAACACCATACATACATCATCCATCACTATTCATCACCACATACAATTATACCAAGGTACATAGAGTATACCCACTCAAGCTTGAGTGAGACTCAAATCATAGCAGGGGCATTTATATACGTAACACAGTAACCATACACATACCAATACCACTCCAAGGCATACACATCCACGTATCACATATTTTCACACCATATCCATCCATTTATAATTACCATATCAACACATCAACTACATACAAGTTTAAGAGATGCAATAGTCGGGTATACCTCCTGATATACACGCATACGACATCTCATAAAACAAGTAGTACCAATCAAAATTATCATTCTGTTATCATACGTATATCACATCATACTCAAGCAGAAAATTACCTACACACAACATACAAATGCCAACACCCATACCACTATATACACACCACGAAATCAACACTACGACGACATAACCACTTAACTAATGGGCCCACCAAACTATAACAAGGTTGACACAGGCAACGACAAGCTCTATTGGCTAGACAAAAGGAAAGAAATCGAAATCAAAAGCGTAACGAATAGAAGGATCGATAAGTATGAAAACGGTCGTGTAATGATGTAATGATGCTCCATTAGGACACATGGAAAATAGTGTAAATAACATATTCTAAAATACGAAAAGTTTGAAAACCGTTATACTTCAAAAGTCGGAGTCCCTTTTCGTTATAAAAATATTTAGAGGTCGATAAAACAAATTGTTTTGAAATAAGTTTGAGTCGAATATACATAATAGGAGGAAAAACGGTTTATTGGCTTACATAAAGTCATTAAAAAGGAAGTAAATCATTTACACGGATTTTGAGGTCGTAGTTTAGAAAATATCACACTGGGTAGTAACTTAATAACGTTTGCAAAGTTTGAAATGAAATTAAATTAATTGAAAATTTTAAACTCAGGTTGAATGCTTTCAAAATCCTTAAGCCAGGGGAAAGTTTAAAGTAATCAATATTGAAGCTACTCTTAGAGTAATCAGGATTTGCCAAAAAGAGACTGTTTTACACAAAGCTCTTAACATACGGGCTAACGAGCCTAGCATGGACATGAAAATATTTGAAATTCTATTTAGTTAGAATATATTCTAAAGTATGTTTGGAGGGACGGAAAGATAATAATTCCTTTAGAAATGAAATTATCAAAATTTGTAAATAAGCCTTAAAACCAGATTACGGAGGGTCTAGATCATGAAAAGTTATGAAGACGTAATTTTTCCAAAAAAATTGTAATAGAGAAAATGTCGAACATATCCTTGGTTTGTTGAAAGCTAAAATCATGTGCGACTTGGAAGGTATGTTAAGGGAGCGTGGTGAATCATTTGAACTGCATAAACAAGAAAGGAAAAACCTTATAAATCAAATTTGGAGAAAAATAGAAATACGCTCAGAATTAAATTGACATATGAAAAGGGGACAAGATATTTAAAAAGGTATGAAAAGTATAGGCTGGAAAGCATCATAAAACGGTAGTCAAATCTCGTCGAAACTTTTGAAATTCAAAAATAAATTTAAGTCAACGAAAGAGTATGAGGTAAAAGTATATATATTGAAGTTCGAACAAATTTAAACTTAGGAATCAGAAAGTCGAAAAGATACTTTCAGAAGAGGTTCAAGATTTGCAACGGAGAAGTTCGAAAATATTGTACGCAGTAGCTTAATACAATATTTCGACAAAATTTCGAAATTCAAAGAATGAAATCCGATAAACTATAGTGTGAAAATTTAGGCCCATGCTAAAAGCTTACAAGTTTTAAAACCGAAGAGAAATTCCAAATAAACCATATCGAAAATACTTTTAGAGAAATCCGGATTTGCCAACAAAAAATTGATTTATACAAGATCTTAATGTACGAGCAAAAACGAACGTGGTACCGATATATAAAAATAATTGAAGTCATATTTTAGAAATTATCTTAAAAGTGTGTTATGGTGAATGGAAAGATGATATCTTAGTAGTATGGAAAGAGAAAAGGATATTTAAACTCATCGAGGTTAGTATTAAAACTTTTAAACCGTTTTATGAAGGGTCTAAGTCAGGAATGATTTCGAAATAGTAATCAATTTTTTTTAAAAAATCTGAAATATGGAAAATGTTTGAGCATAAAATCGACTTGCTAAAAGCCGAAGTTCAAAGGACTTGAAAAGTTTATTAAGAGTAAGCACGAGGTGTTTTCGAATAAAATTTTAATGGCACAAGTAAGAAAAGAAATTATGAATCGAGTTAGGAAAATAGAAATACGGTTCAGAATGAAATTGGTATATGAAAAGGGACAAGACATTTATATCGATACGAAAGTATATGCTGAAAATATTATAAACTTCTAATCTAAAAATCTCAACACAAGTTTCGATATTTAAAAACATAAATAATTTAAGTCGGCGAAGGAGCATGAAACCTTACATATATCAAAAGTGTTTCGAACAAATTTAAACTTAACGAAAGAAGAAGATCGAAGATACTTTTAGGGAAATAAGGATTCGCCATAAGAACGTGTCGGTATAAAAAAACTTTTGAAGTACGAGTACGACGAACCTATAATTGATATATACAAAAATTAGTTGAAGTCCATTTAGTTTGGAAAATTTCCCTAAAGGTATGTAAGATAAGTGGTTAAAATAAATTTTTGTAGTTAGGAAAAAGGACGGTATATCGAACCATCAGGATAGTAATAAAGTTTAAAAATCGAAATGCGAAAGATACATTGTTAGAAGAAAATAGTACAAGATAGTAATTTTAAAATTTACGACCAAAGGTCTTCAAATTCAAGAACGACTTTTAGCTCCATCGAAATTTTAGGGAGACATATTTAAAGAAGTTTAGAACAAAATTTAAATTGAGTGGAAACTTCAAATAAGGAAAGCATTCGAAAATAACTTTGGAAGAATCAAGATTTGCAACGGAAAACATTTGAAAGATCAAGGATACTTGTAATGAGGTGGTCATGTGAATTGAGGACAAGGGAAGTGGTTTATGTGAATTGAATGCGCCTAAATCACGATGCAAGAAAACCATGATGAAGATCTACGGTCAGTAACACCAAAGTGTAGTGACCAGGAAAGATTGAATCAGGGGGGTTCTAATCATCGGGTTAACTAAAGGCCAAGGGAACCTTAACACTAACGCTTCTAATGGGTTAGAATATATAGATCTCAGGAAGGTTCTAAGAGAAGCAAGATCATGTTCCGTTGGGCCCGAAATCAATGAACCCAAAGCGAACGGCTAAAGAAATCCTAGGAGTCTATCATGGTCAGAGCTAGACAGGAACCACTAAGGTAACTTTTAAGGACTATCATATCAATCACTAGCATGGAGTCTAACAAACAATCAGAGGCCTCTAACTAGCAAGCACAAACTTCTAACTAAGTCTCACTATAGTCCTGACCTAATGGATTTCCTATCAAGCTGGGACAGGTGCTCTAACACGTCTATTATCCACCTAAGACATAGGGACGCTAAAAACCTAGACTCCGGGCTTATAATTTGAGATGTTCTAATTCGTTTAATGGACATTCTTTAATTATTATCGTTGTTCGATAGTTCGCATTTGCAAATGGACCTGCATGGGCCACCAATAAAACCTGTCACGCCCCGCTTCCCAAAAATGTGGAGGCGAGACGTGAGAAGGGTCCGCACAAACTTGAAGCTGTGAAACTCCAAGTCTGATAAGCGTATAAATTTATCATATGGCAGGTCCCTTGCAACGCAAACGAACACAACAATAATAATAAAGGAGAGAGACAAAAGAGAAAATCTCTGAATATCCATTGAATGAATTACAATATCACAGAAAAACCACCAGGCTAAAGGAAAAAGAGTCTAAGGCCCAAACATGGCCAACAAGGTATAACATACATACAAAGGTGCCACGCACCAACAACTAACAGCAAACCTAAACAAAGAAGTGAACACGACGCGGTCTTCAAGACAGGCCCCTGGTGTCCACTCACCACCACAGCAAACAGCAGCATCAGCAACACCATATCCCCTGCAACAAAGCTCTGGCTCTGGGGTCTAACATGTGACACCCAAAAGAAGAGAGGGGCACATGTCAGCAAGTCTGGAAAGACTTGTGCAAGGAAACTGAAAGAAAGGTAACTAACAACCTAGCAGTTATAGTATGATGCATGGCAGGGCAAGTGTAGTATGGAAGTGACAAGTAAAGTACAAGTAGCAAGTAACAAGTATGTCATGGATAACAAGTTTTACAAGTAAAACACGGACAAGTACAAGTGGTAAGTGTGACAAGTATTGTCAAGTAACAAGTACAAGGGATCACCCACACATGGATGCCCTATTGCCCGCAGGCTGTATTCAAGTACAAGGGATCACTCAACGAGCGCCCTATGCCCTCAGGCTGTGATGAGCTCGTCTTCTGGAACACGAGCCAGAAAGTGTATTTGGCATAGGATTGTGCCCACGCAAGGTGGGTGCCTAGCCAGGACAAATAGTACAAGTATGTAGCGAAGCTACGCAATCACGATGAGTATTCAAGCATGCAATGACATGAGCAGATATTCACGTACCGTTAATTGTATTTAAACGTGACAGGCAAAATGCAATGACATGAACATATTCGCGTACCGTTAATTGAAATTAAACGTGGCAGTTAAAATGCAACAACAGTTAAGGATGCATGGATGACATGAACAGTTAATACGCGTACCGTTTAGGGAAATTAAACGTGACATACAAGCATGATGAAGGTGACGGACCAAGCTTCGTTGTCAAGCTAGATCAATGGCGTCTAGACGGCTATCCTTTCACCGTCTAGTCTCTTTTACGCTAAAGCAAGGTAAATGGCCTAAGACATGGCCCCAAATCAAAAGATGCCAAGTTTCACTTGCCTTGCAGCGAGAGGAGAACGATCAACGTAGGCACATCACACAAATTTGTTATCTACGGGAATGGATCACTGTCATGGAAAAACAACATTAGAATGGTAACTAATCCGTATTCACAATTCGAACCCTACGATTTCTAATGATCCATTTTATTAGGGTTTCCACAAATAGCAAGTGTGGGTTATGAGATTATTAAAGGAAGAGTACTACCCGTGAAGAAGCGGAGGAACGACGCCGGGAACTATGGCGACGGAAGAACGATCCGGCTCAGATCTGGAAATGAGGGAAAACCTGGAGAAATGGGTTTTGATGTGGATTTTGGGGGTTTGATGAAAGATTGAGGGAAGATGAGAGGTAGGATATGTGAAATGAGGGTTTGGATGATGATGGATGAGCTTGGGATGAAGGAGGAGGGTTTTGGGGATGAAGGGGGGGTGATTTGGGGAAGGAGGAGGTTCAGGAGAAGAGAGGGAAGAGAAGAAAACGATTGGGGGTATTATATAGAAAATCGGTGTGGCGGCTAGGGCAAACTAGGGTTTCCTGGGCTGATTAGTCGGTCAAAGAAGGATGGCTGACCGACTAGTTTGGGAACTAGTCCGGCGGTCGAATAACTGTGACCGACTGAAGAGTAAACAGTAACTAGGCTGGGAAGATGATCAATGAACTAGTCGGTTGAAGAACAATGGCTGACCGACTAGTTTACAATCTAGGTCGGCTCGAAAGATGTTCTCAGACCGACTAAAGATAAACAGTAACTTAGGGGGAAATTAATCAAAGGAACTAGTCGGTTGAAGAACAAGTTCTGACCGACTAGTTTCACATCTAGTCGGTCGGTGGTTGTTCTGTAGGACCGACTAACGATAAACAGTAACTCCTGAATAATTGATTGAATGAACTAGTCGGTTCCAGTTGATTTCCTGACCGACTAGATTGGAATCTAGTCGGTCGGTTGATCTTCTTGAACCAACTAACGTGCACGAAAAGTGCCGATTCGAAGCGCGAAGCTTCGGGAAGATTTCTATGGCTTCTAGGATCGATTTATACTCTAAGATATGATCGATATGAAGCTCGTCACGAGTGACTTACTCCGAGTTCAATGATTCTAAGGAAGAACCTAGAAGATCACATCAAAAGGAATGAAAACGAAAAGCTAGGAAATCTCAACGAGATGAATGAAAGCGAGAACTATGGAAATGGAAACCACACAAGGAGAGAACCCACCATCACAAGCAAAACACACTGATAATCCAATCATACAAAAACCAGTCGTTACAACATAGGACAAAAATGGGTCATCAACCGTCGCCCTAGGTATCTATGTAGGTTTGACTCACCCTCAATTATAAGATATCTAGAACCCCAAAGAGGGATGCATTTAAGGCACGTCTTGAAGACTGTGAATTTGATAAGACAATTTTCCCCAAAATGGGCATATACACTGAGAAATCTGGTTCGAAGCACATCATAACGTGGGATACAAAAAGTTTGACCCACTATGATCCGGTAACAAAACAATGTGAAGATGAGATCCTGAAGATCCTCTACATACAGAACACTGTTCACCAATTACCGGACTCATTTACTGACAACTAGAAGATTGTCAAATCACACATCCTTGCTGCAAATACTCCAGCTAGTATTGACATCCCCGAGAATGGATGCAATCCACCAGGAGCAGAAGTGGCTGCACCTCAACAAAAAAGAGGCAGACCACCAGGTTCCAAGGATAAATATCCAAGAAAAAGAAAAATATCCGGAGACCTTGGGATGATACCCCCACAGAGAAATGAGCTCATGTCCATACCCTCACCCCTCCCGAAATCCACTGCAGAGGAATTACCGGGAGAAACTGAAATATCATTAAATTATGTACGTACATGAGAGGTGTTGGACAGAAAGAGTAAAGTCGTCGACGATGAATTTGCATTTCATATTGTTATTCACGTCGCCGGAAGCGACGATGATCATGATCCACATTCCGTTGCTTAATGCAAACGTAGAAATGATTGACCAAAGTGGAAGCAGGCATTAGAAGCTGAGCTGGACTTGCTTAAGAAATGCAAAGTCTTTGGGCAAATAGTCCAGACACCTACTGGTGTCAAACCTGTGGGATACAAATGAGTATTGGTGAGAAAAAAATGAAAATAATGAGATCGCACGCTACAAAGCAAGGCTTGTAGCGCAAGGATTTTTCCAAAGACCAGGTATTGACTATGAGGAAACATACTCCCCGGTCATGGATGCGATCACTTTTCGATTTATAATAAGCTTAACAGCAAAGGAATGTTTAGATATGCAGCTAATGGATGTTGTGATTGCATATCTATACGATAATCTCAACAAGGATATGAAACTTCCTGATGGATTTTTAATGCCTGCAGAATTAAAAAATAGACCTCGGGACGTCTACTCTATTAAGCTTCAAAGATCATTGTATAGTCTCAAACAATCGGGAAGGATGTGGTATAACAGACTGAGTGAATTCCTTGTACAATAAGGATTCAACAATAATGAAGTTTGCCCGTGCATCTTTATAAGAGCAAAGGAAAAAGGATTCGGCATAATAGCAGTCTACTAGACGATTTGATTGGGTCTCCTGAAGAGATCACTGATATATCTGTGAGCCTAACAAAAGAATTCGAAATGAAAGACCTAGGCAAAACGAAATTCTGCCTTGGCTTACAGATTGAACATTTAAAAGAAGGAATCCTATTACACCAAACCATATATATGAAGAAAATGTTGCAAAGATTTCATACGAACCAATGTCATCCACTTAGTTCACCTATGGTGGTACGATCTCTGGATGCACATAAAGACCTCTTCCGGCCGCTGGAAGAGGGGGAGGATATACTTGGTCCAGAAGTCCCTTATCTGAGTGCTATTGGAGCACTTCAATATCTGGCCAACTGCACGCTTCTCGACATTGTGTTCGCAGTAAATTTACTAGCCAAATACAGTGCAGCCTACGCAGCACCACTGGACCTGGGTTAAGCACCTTCTGCGCTTCCTCCATGGGTCTACAGCTGCACTTGTTAGTTATGCCGATGCAGGTCACAGGTCTGATCCCCATAATGCAAAGTCACAGACATCGTACGTGTTTACCCATGGTAGGACATCCATTTCCTGGAGATCTGTCAAGCAAACCATGACGGGGACCTCATCCAATCACTCAGATATCATCTCCATCCATGAAGCAAGCATAGAATGCGTCTGGCTATGGTCAGTTATAAATCACATCCTGGTGACGACATGATTGAAGTCTGGGTTACTACCATGTTCGAGGACAACGCTGCTTGCATAGCTCAGCTACAGGTGGCTACATCAAAGGCGATAGAACGGAGCATATTTTCCCCAAATTCTTCTGGACGCGCGAGCTATAGAGAGATGGCGTGATCGACGTCAGACAAGTACAATCATGTGACAACCAGGCAGACTTGTTCACTAAAGCCCTTCCTACTGCTACTTTTAGGAAGTTTGTACAGAAAATTGGGATGGGGCGCCTAAGATATCTGAAAGCCTGAGTGCTTGTACAGATCAGGGGGAGTTAGAGATTGTTTTTACTCTTTTTTCCTTAACTATGGCTTGTTCCACAGGGTTTTCCATAGCTAAAGGTTTTAACGAGGCATCATCAACTCAGGATCATGAAGTATCCACCCCATGTGAGACTCCTACTACACTCAGAATCCTGAAGCATCCATGAGCAGAGTCCACACCTATGGTTGGATAAGGGAGAGTGTTGTGAATGGATATTACTGAGTTGGTTAGGATCACGTCTTATCTTATAGATAAGAATGTATCTATTGTATCTTATCTCTGTACGCTCCTCCTTTACTATAAATAAAGAGCTGTGGGTTCCTTTCCCAGATGATGATTCATAGCAGTTCCCTCAAAATTTAGTTTCCTCCAAAATTTTATGATTTCCTCTAAAAATTTCTTAGGGTTTTTCCTCCAAACTTCTCACAAGCTATCATCATATTCATTGATTTCTCAAGATTCATTGACAACCGTCCTTCAACCAACCATTTTGTCCTAGTCAGTAAACCAATTCAAAAATATCCCTCAATTGTATAATAGATTGAAACGTTGATATGAGAAATATATGAACCCGCATGCATCTAAACGTTGGAATTCCAAATACGCTTATATTTCAAGCATATCAAGCATTTTGTAATGCAGTAATTTCGTCAGGAAAAGACAAAATAATGCACATTTATACTTCATGTTCAAATAAAAGAATATTAAAATTAGAACATAACTTCAGTTGTTCTTCAGTAGCTCAGATATACCAGGTACACTCGGAATCTAAATTAATATTTGAATGAGTTAGTTTTGCATTAGAATTTCTGTTAAAAGAAAAAATGAACATGTATATGATAATGCACACGCCTGTCCGAGTAGCTTACCCCCTAACTAGGGTCGGTTCTGTTACAGATTCAATATGTGCTCTACTATTTCTGTCTGGAATTATTTATCGAATAAGGATGCAACTACAGATAATATACAAAAATAAAATCTAATATCCACATTCATAAAAAAGAATACATATATGCATTCAGATATGAATTAAATATGGATAAATGATAATATTTGGTCGAAATAATACATGTATGATATACATGTATGGGCACTAATTAAGCGTCAAATGTATATTGACTTGTCATGGCTCATGCCCTAAGGGCACAGTTCATTTTAAAATATTCACACATCTTGGTTTCCTTAATTTTAAACAAAGACAATGATTAAAGTGCAATAGTTGTTATTTAGTTTCCCCAAAAATTTTACCTTCCACCCAGAGAATGTAGTTCCCCTAAAATTTTAGTGTTTTCCGGTCAAAAGTTTCACAAACTCGCAATACACATTGATTCTCAAGATTCAATCACAGACGTCTTTCTAACCACCCTTTTGTCCTAATCAGCAAACTCATTTAAAAATATCCATCATTTCAATAATAGACTAGTCATATCCTTAGTTCACGTGGCATTCAAAATATTCTCTTGAAAAATTTCCACCTATTCAAAATCTCACCCAAAAAAAATTTGCGACATCTTTAAAATCCACACCAAGAAAATTTGCAGTAACATTCAAACTATTTCCTCAATAAGTTTTTTTTAACCATATTCAAACTAAAATTAGTTCCCTCTCGTAAAATTTAGTTAGCCAAAAATGTTAGCTCCCCCAAAGTTTAGTTCCCACCAGATTTAATTCTTTCAAAAATTTAAAATTTAGTTCCACCCAAATTTAGTTCATACCAAAATTTTAAATTAAAATTTAGTTCCCTCAAAAAGAAATTTGTTACCACATAAATTTTAGTTCTACTAAAATTTAGTTTTCTCCCGATTTAATTTCATCGAAAATTTAAAATTTTAGTTTTTCTAAATTCCCCCAAAATTTTAGGGGTTTCGTTCTAAAATTTTCACAAAATCTAATCCTACTCATTGATTTCTCAAAATTCAATTTCAGTCATCTTTCTACCAACCCTTTTGTCATATTTAGCAAATCCGTTCAAAAACAACTCTCAATCTTATAAAATCTCTCAATTATATATAAACTAGAAATTACCCGGGGGTAAAAACTACACCCCAAAAGCAGGTCGCGGCGCATGTGTGCGACCGAAAAGGAGCGGAAATTATGGGGGGGTGTGTCGGCAGTGTCGGAGAGTAAAATGGAGGCTAAAAGGCAAAGAACGGAGGCTAAAAGGGCCAAAATGAAAAAAAAAAATCAAGTGAAAATGCAATTAAAAAGGATGTTGCGAGGGGGGTTGTTTTTACCCCTTTAGTGGGGGACTTCCCCCACGGCCCGACGTGACATTGCCATGTCGGACAAAGCCGTGGGGGAACGCCGCCAAATGTAAGATAGATATCTATATTACAAATGCAGATGAAATTTTTCACATAGAACAACCTATGTACAAAAATATCATATCATCTCCCAAAACACACCCAAACCCAAAATAGCCAAAAACATGCCCAATCAAAAACCCCCAAGACAATACCCACACTCATACCCACTCTTTTTATTTGAACCCGGTTTTTCACCCAGCGAAACACACATGTGGGTCCCGCGTCCTAATTGTGTAGGAGGTTTTCTGGGTACCTGTGTACTTTGTGCATGTGTTATTTCTAGTCAATATTACAAATTGATACGACTATGTTGGAGAAGCCCAAGAACAAGAGACCAAAGCCCCAGGCCTAGAACAGGAAGCCCACGAATGGGATTGGGCCCACCCGACGAGGCCCATGGATGGACTCGAAATCGGACCGGCCCCGGCCCGGAGGACGCACGATTAGCTCGCTCTCTCCGGAGATAACCGTCCCCCTGAAGGCGCGGCACCTTAATGACCATTAAGGAGTCCAGTAATCGACCCTCCCCCACGACGCACGCAGACCTTAATGGAGGCGGATCACTGGGACGTGAGTGGAAGGCGATCAGGGGACGTGTATTGGGGGCAATCGTGGGTCAAGCCCTATAAAGGGATAACAGGGGCAACCGGGAAGAGGATCGAATCCTTGGCACATACAACTGAGGTATTCCAATAACAAGACCTTGCTTTTCCCCATTATCTCCCCTGCCATGGCTCGGTCCGAGGATACGTGTGCTGGCCTCCTCTTGGACAGTACCGATCCCGCCGTGCATTACACAGATCCGTTCTGACTTAGGCATCGGAGGGGACTTGGTCGGAACCAAGGTTCGGACCCCGGACGAGTTTTCTCATCTGTCCAGGAAGGAGCTGAACCGAGGCGCCGAGGCTACCATCCAGCAAGGAACGAGCCCGCTCGCAGTTAGCGAGCGTCGTCGCCAATCAAGACCGAGGAATGTTCAAGGCATCGAGGATTCCCCTTGACGCTCGTCCAGCCGAGGCTGAGCACTCAACCAAGGAACCGAGGCTTCCCATGCATGTCCACCTGGGCTTCCTCTCAATGCTCGTCCAGCCGAGGCCGAGCACTCAACCAGGAACCGAGGCTTTCCCTCGTCTCCATGCCAACCGAAGGCCGACGTTCTTCCGAAGCGTCTTCCCGGCCACGGATCCATCACCTATACACGTCGAGAGCATGTGCGCTCGGCGTAACCAAGGGATCTCAACTGATCCCTTGACAACGTTGACCGCCTAGTTGTCGGTCAACGAGTCAGTGGTGAGAAAACACCCGTAAACATCTGGCGCCGTCTGTGGGAACCGGACAAAGCCCACGTCAAACCACCAAAATGGAACCAGTCTGCAACGGCTCGGGGCGCATGCCCCCCATCCAAGAGGAGGGAGATAACATCCCCCTGAGAACCAGCACAGCCACACCACCGAGGGAACATGCAACTCCCGATCGGTGACTCAAGAGCAGCTTCGTCTCTTCGCCCAGGAAACCAATGCCAACCTCCAGACGTTGGTCGCCATGATTCAACAGCTTGTCGGCAACCCATCCGTCCGCCGAGAGGAGACAGGAGGGACCCACTAATGGGGAGCCGACCGCCAGCCTGTACGGTCCGCTGTGGTCACCGACCACTGGGATAGAGCAGCAAACCTGGAACGGCGATTTACCATGCCGGGCTTCATCCCGGAGATGTCCCTCACTCCCACCTCGCCCCGTGAGGGAGAGGGGATGGGGGTCGACCAAACTGGAGGTGGGTCAGTTACCGCCTCGTCTCGGTGATCGGGCTCTACAAATCGATGGCCGGCCGGCCACCGAGCCACGGGGGACCGAGCCCATCGGAGCGGAAGTCCCAATTGAGCAAAACCAGAGAAGCAAGACTACGGTAGGGAGAAGAGGAGCACCCGCCGATCAACCCCCGCCCACAGCTCAGCAGGAACCTGTAATGCCCTGGTAGCTACTGCACAAGTACTAGAGGGGGGTGAATAGTACTTTAAAATAATTAAGAGTCTAATTCCTAATTATTGTGCAATCACAAACAACTATGCTGAATAAGAATAACAACAAGAACAATAGCAACGCAAACAAGCGATGTAATGGGTTTGGATCCACCCAAGTCTTCCCGACTTGTTTCCGGTGATCCTACGTCCCAGACACCCGGATCCCCTCCGGCTACTTAAGTTAGAATCCACTAACTCAAGATTCCACTAAATAACTTCTTGTAGAAACTACTACAAGATCAAATCATACAACAATCGAAACGTGACTCCCACAAACCGGGATCACGATCTTCTCTCACAAACCGAGAGATAAACTCAAATATCAAATATGATGAAATATAAAACACTTACCACAAAAATCATATGCCTTGAGAAATACTTACAGATTTAGGGCAAGAGAGGATTTTGAGAAAGAATTAGCACGAAACCCTAGCACCACCAAGATGAACAGCGTGAGATGGCTAGGGTGAAGATGGTGGTCGTGATTCAAGCTCTCAGCAGAATGAGTTCACAAGGTTTGAAAATCTCTCTTGAGAAGTTAGGTCACAAAGAGAGAGGGAGAGATTTTTGTGAAAGAGAGAGCTTAGAAATTGATAAACGAATGATCCAAAAATTCGATCTGAAACCCCACTGATAATAGAAAAATTCCCTTGTTTGAAACGAATCAAACACATTAGGAAAGAATCAAAACAGATCAAGAAAAGTCGTGGAAATAAATTCTCCAACGGCTGGAAAAATAAAGCTGCTTAATCGGTCTAAGAAGGATCACTGACCGAGTAGTTTGAGAACTAGTCGGTCGGTAAACCTTCTTGGACCGACTAGATGGTTAACAGAGAATTCAGTGAAGTAAAGAGGATAAACTAGTCGGTCTAAGAAGAAACATCAACCGACTAGTTTGACAACTAGTCGATCGGTGAACCTTCTTGGACTGACTAATTGGTCAACAGTAACTCGGCTGAAAATAGAAAAAGAATAGTCGGTTCAAGAAGGATTTCCAACCGATTAGATTGACATCTAGTCGGTTGGTCCTTCTACTTGAACCAACTAAGATGCACAGAAAGTCAAACGAAGAAGCGATAAGCTACGGAAAACTTCCTAATGGCTTCTAAGACAATCCTAGAGATAAGATACGATATATAAGAGGATATTGAAGGCAAGTAATACTCAAGGCTTAACATTCTACAATGAAAATAAAAACTACACACCGTCTTCCAAAGCTTCAATATGAAGATTTTGAATCCCTCGACTTCAATAATACTCCTTGAGCTTCAGTGAAGCTTCAGGCACATCGTTCACGCACTCTAAAGAAATCTTGGGACGTCGCTTGAGATCTACACAGTGATTTGGCGACGATCTTCATAACTGCGCTCAAAGATAATTAGTACCCAATATTTATGTTTGTTCATCATCAAAACCAAATCAGGGTAATCAATACTCAACATTCTCCCCCTTTTTGGTGATGACAAACCAACATAAATATAAATCAATAATAATGATATAAATGAAATTTACTTACTCCCATTGCATTGATGACTCGTTAGTTCCATATCAAATAATACACATAAGCATCAAGCAGAAAAGAGAAGTATAAAACATGATCCAATTATTGAAATATGGGATCGGAATCCATTTTTATATCTTCACTCTCCCTGAATCTAACATATGAAATTATATTCACGGTAATTGTTTAAATTATCATTTAGCACATAGTCATTATTAATTCTCTCCCCTTTTGGCATTATCCAAAAAGAGCGGAAGGAAGCCAACGACAACAACCATGGCTAAAAAAATTCTAAACAAGAGAGACGAAGAAAACGACGGCGGCCCAAATGGCACCGAGAAAAACATCGAAGACAAAATCAAAGTGTGCCAACGAGACCATAGTCGAAAAGAAAAATCATCAAAACCAAAATCAATTCCAAGTATTGATGAAAGGAACATACTCTCCAATATCAACATTTTTAGCAAATAGAGTGCATGGAAAACAATTCATGTTTCCATTCAAACAAAGCTATTTAGTCAACAGAATCGACGATCGATGAAGTAAACATCAAAGACATAAGTATAATGTGCACACTGAGACGAACGGCAACAGGATGTATATATATATATAGATACAACAAAATTGATACATCCAGCCAACAAGAAAAATAATAGCAACAACAGCAGATAGCAGTAAATGGTGCACATCATACAACAAACCAACAAAACACTCTCATATGAACTTATCCTACCCCATAAAACCAGAAAATCATAAATCCGTCGTGCAAATCGTAAAACCAAGCATAACTCCAGCATTAAAATGAGAAAATCACAGCAAATACAACAGGAGTAATGAATAACATTATGAAGCAAGATCACATATAAAGGATGAGTCCTAAATCTCGGATTCACCCATAATCCCCAATTCTCGACGTAACCGCACAAAGGTATCCTCCTTGAGTGGTTTCGTGAAAATATCGGCGATTTGCTTCTGGGTTTCAACGTACACTAAACTGATGTCCTTTTTCGCTACATGATCATCTAGGAAATGGTGACGGACATTTATGTGTTTGGTACGGGAGTGGTGTACCAGATTCTTAGAGAGACATATTGCACTTAGGTTGTCCACCATAATAGGGCAAGTATCACAGTTTATACCAAAGTCTTTAAGTGTGTGTCTCATCCAAAGAACATGTGCACATGCAGCACCGGTGGCAATATATTCCGCCTCGGTGGTTGAAAGTGATATGGAATTCTGCTTCTTGGAAAACCAATAGACAAGAGAATTTCCTATAAAATGGCAAGTGTCACTAGTACTTTTCCTGTCGGATTTGCATCCAGCATAATCTGCATCACTATATGAGATTAACTCATATGTGCTAGACTTTGGATAGAATAATCCGTAGTCGAGTGTGTGACTTAAATAACGGAAAATGCGTTTAACCGCTATCAAGTGTGATTCCTTAGGTTGTGATTGATACCTAGCATAGACACATACTGCAAACATTATATCTGGCCTACTAGCAGTAAGATATAATAAACTACCTATCATACCTCGATATAGACGAATGTCTACATCTTTGCCGCCCATATCTTTATCGAGATGTGTAGTAGTGCTCATTGGTGTCTTCTTGCTAGAAGCATTCTCCATTCCAAATCGCTTTAGCAGCTCCACCGTGTACTTGGTTTGGTGGATGAAGATTCCATCGTTCATTTGGCGGATTTGGATTCCTAAGAAATATTTGAGCTCACCCATGTGGCTTATCTCAAATTGGTCCTTCATAACATTAGAAAACTCTTCGCAAAGAGTGAAGTTAGTAGCACCGAAAATGATATCATCTACGTAATTTGAACTAAAATAATGTCATGATTTGCATACTTAACAAAAAGCGTTGAATCAACCTCACCCATTTTGAAACCCAAATCCAAAAGAAAGTTCTTTAGGCGGTCATACCAAGCTCTAGGAGCTTGTCTCAAACCATAAAGTGCTTTCTTGAGTTTGAAAACGTGATTTAGAAATTTTTCATTTATAAAACCCGAAGGTTGAGAAACGTAAACTTTCTCAACGACGTCTCCGTTTAAAAACGCACTTTTTATGTCCATTTGAAAAAGTTTGAAATCTTTATGGCATGCAAATGACAATAACAACCTAATAGATTCTAATCTAGCTACAGGTGCAAAAGATTCCTCGAAATCTATACCTTCCTCTTGCCTGTAGCCTTGAGCAACTAACCGGGCTTTGTTTCGGATGACGTTTTGGTTCTCGTCTGTCTTGTTCTTGAAAATCCACTTCGTTCCTATAACGTTGTGGTTCTTCGAAGGCAATGGAACTAGCTCCCAGACCTCATTCCTCTCAAACTGAATGAGTTCCTCTTCCATGGCTAGGATCCAAGAACTATCTTCGCACGCCTCATTGATATTCTTTGGCTCCACTGAAGAGACAAAGGCACAGTGAGCGAAGAAGTTGACTTGAGATCTTGTTTTGACACCATCTTGTATGTTGCCAATGACTTGTTCATAGGGATGGTCACGAACTGTTTGAAGCCGTCTGGAAACACCCTGGTCACTAGGACATTCTCAAAAGAATCATTTGTAGGGTTAGTATCAGCAGAATCAATAGGATCAGATTTACCAATAGAGTCACTTACAACTTCCATAGAATCATCGTCATCGATAATTCTAGGAGGGACAAAATTTTCATTGAATGAAACATGAAGAGATTCCTCGATCATTGAGGTTCTTTTGTTGTATATCCGGTAGGTTTTGCTACGGGAGGAATATCCAACAAATATCCCCTCATCGGATCTTGGATCAAATTTATCAAACTACCATACGTGTTCTTGATAAAACATTTTGCACCAAAAACTCTGAAATGTTTAACTTGAGGCAACCTACCAAACAACAATTCATAACAAGTTTGTTTGGTACCCGGGCCTCAAGAGAATCCTATTAAACACATAGCAAGCGGTATGTACCGCTTCTGCCCAAAATTGATGGCCAAGTTGGCTATCATCAAGCATAGTGCGAGCATATTCCACTAGCGTCATATTCTTTCTCTCAACAACACCATTTTGAGGAGGTACGCGAGGGAAAGAAAAGGTGTGAGTAATACCAACTTCATCACAGAAATTTGAGAAAGACTCGTTCTCAAATTTCCCTCCATGATCACTACGAATAGTGACAATGGTGGCTCCAATAAGATTTTGTACTTTCTTAACAAATACTGTGAAGTTTTCAAAAGCATCATTTTTATTAATTAAAGTAAATACCCAAGTAAATCTAGAAAAGTCATCAACAATGACAAGTCCATATCGGGCATTCCCTAATGAAGCAACTTTAGTTGGCCCAAAAAGATCTAGATGAAAAAGCTCTAGAGGCCGTTTAGAGGATATGATTTTCTTAGGTTTGAATGACGATTTTGGAAGTTTGCCTCGTTGACACGAGTCACAAAAGCTTTTCTTTTGAAAGGCAAGCTTAGCGAATCCTTTTATAGAATTTAGCTTGGATGGTTTGAAAAGTGTTCCAAAGTTCGCATGCCCAAAACGTCGATGCCATAAGTGTTGTTCACTTGTGTTGGCAATGAGACATTGTTCATGTGAATTTGGAATATCTAGGATATATATGTCCTTATTGCGTGTGCCAGAGAACAACACATTATAATTATCATTTCTTAAAATATGGCACATTCCTTTCTCAAAGCTAACTTTGTAACCCTTGTCACAAAGTTGGCTTATTGAGATTAGATTGTGATTTAAGCCTTTAACAAGGTAAACATCACTTATAAGGGGTTTAGAGGGGTTACCAACTTTTCCAACACCGATGATGGTTCCGCTCTCGTTGCCTCCAAAGACTACTCTGTTTCCATTTTCAATGGGCACCACTTCGGATAACAACTGAGCTTTACCAGTCATGTGTTTTGAGCACCCGCTATCAAGTATCCACCCATCCTTGGAGCCAAATTTTGATTTGTTGCTCCTTTTCTTTTTCTTGAGTACCTGAAGATAAAAATATCGTATCATGGTACCCAAGGTCATTAGGTCCTAAGAGATTAGACCTTTGGAAGCCAAGTCCAATTGGACTTAGACTTCCCAACATAGTCATCATTGTGCACAACAGTCATGAAATAAGAATTAATATACGCTTGTTTCTCATGCATGCTTGTGTCCTTCGGGCCCCAAATAGTGAATGTCTTGGGAGCCCTTTTCCTATTGGAAACATGCATGTTTTGTTGATTTCTACGTGGTGTATGTGTTCTACGAGGAAGTGGCCTAATGTATGCATGAGGTGGATAAGCATAAGGCACATGATGAAGTGGTGGTGGTAGCATATGATAAGGTGCATGATAGTAATCATTCATATAGTAGTGATGTGGGTGAACATAAGCATGTGGGAGAACACGTGCGTGAGTGTGTCTCACTTGGTGTGCACGTGCTCGTGGATGTGGAGCATAGAAATCATCATAAGTGTGAACAGGTTGAGTAGGAGGTGTGTTCCTACGTGGCATAGTATTGGTGTACATAAAAGCATGACCCTTCTTTGGAGGTCCACCCAAAGTGGGTTTCTTTCCAAGAGGGGGTGTGTACCTAGTGGAAGTACCATTGGTAGATGAACTACCCATGGGGTGTTTACTCCCACTAGTTGAGGCCTCGAAAGATGGCCTTACAAAGGTGGTGGAAGATTTGGATGAATTTTCCTTCTTATACCCCAAACCAACATGATGATTGGCCGGAAGTAAATCATTCAGAATATTATCCAAATGGTCCTTGCCTTTGCTGAATTTCTCAATTCGGCCTATTGTGGACTCATATTTCTCAGTGAGAGAAAGTATAGTAGTATCCAAAGTGGACACTTATGTTGTGAGTTCACAAACACGAGACTTGAGATTCTCATTCTCAATACTCAAAGTTGAGTTTCGAGAAATCAAATCCGCTATCTCGTGTTCCTCCAAATCCTCAAGGTTAACATGTTCAAGTTGAGATTTGAGATTTACAATCGCAATTCTCAAGGCTTCAACAACGGTGTCGTTGTTTGTGATGATAGGCTTAGGTGTGGTCCGCAGACTAGTTAACTCATCTTTGATCTTAGTATATCTATTTACCAACTTAGAGTACTTAGACCAATTTGTTCATTAGCTAATCTTAGATCATCCATAGTTACCTCTTCACCTTCATCCTCGCTTTCATCTGAAGCGGTATCTTGATCATGTTGCTCTCTTGCCATGAAGCGCATGAGTGCTTGCTCCACTTGTTCATCATCTGACTCTCCACTTGAGGAGTCCTCTTCTGAGTTGATGAATGTGCCGACAAGCCCTTTCTTGTATTCCTTCTTGTACTTTCTTGACTTGTCGAACTTGGGTGCCTTCCACTTCTCCTTTTGTTTGTTGAGAGGACAATCCACCTTGATGTGTCCTGGCTTGTTGCATTTGAAACACAAAGGAGCAGATGCATTAGTGCAACTAACTTTAGATTTATTCTTAAAGTTACCTTTTCGAAAGAACCGGTTGAACTTCTTTGCCATGAGGGCCAAAGATTCCATGTCCAACTCGTCTTCCGATTCTTCACTATCGGTAGGTGTAGTAGGAGCGGCCTTGAAAGCAATTGCCTTTTTCTTTGGCTCTTCTTGCTTCAAGAACGCCTTCATCTTGTCCTGCATCTTGATCTTACTGTCCTTCCGTATCTCATAAGACATTAAAGTACCCATTAGTTGAACAACAGTATATTTGGCCATATCGCTACCTTCCTCGATAGCGTAGGTTCGCTTTTCCCAACTCGAAGGAAGTCCGTCAATGATCTTCGCGACTTTCTCTTCTTGGGTATAGGTCTTCCCAAGGGCTTCTAACTCGTTGGTTATGTCCACGAAGCGAGCATAGTACTCCTTGATCCTTTCACCATGTTCCATGTGAAACAACTCGAATTCTTTGTTGGCAACAGTGAGTTTGGAGTGCTTTGCCCTGCTCGTTCCTTCAGGCAAGATTAGGAGTTGGTTCCAAATCTGATATGCACTCTTACAGGTGCATATCTTGTTGAAGTCTTCAGGCTCCAGTGCACATTGTAAGGCATTCATTGCCTTGGCATTGTTCACCTCCGCGGCGACCTCCGCGGCAGTCCACTTCGTGAAGTATTCTTCAGTGGGCTCAACATAGTCCATTGATGTGGCTCTCAAGAGTGATGCGCTCTGGAGGAAAGTTTCCATCCGGCATTTCCAGTACCCATAGTTGGTACCGTTGAAGTGAGGAGGCCTAGTTGAGGAGTGTCCTTCCATCACTGAAGAGGCTCCTTCACGATTCTTGAAGGTGTTGTAGTCGGAAGGTGGTCGAACGGCCTTGTTGTCGTTGTTTGTCAAAGCTATGAACTTGGCTTTGATACCAAATGTAATGCCCTGGTAGCTACTGCACAAGTACTAGAGGGGGGTGAATAGTACTTTAAAATAATTAAGATTCTAATTCCTAATTATTGTGTAATCACAAACAACTATGTGGAATAAGAATAACAACAAGAACAATAGCAACGCAAACAAGCGATGTAATGGGTTAGGATCCACCCAAGTCTCCCCGACTTGTTTTCGGTGATCCTACGTCCCAGACACCCGGATCCCCTCCGGCTACTTAAGTTAGAATCCACTAACTCAAGGTTCCACTAAATAACTTCTTGTAGAAACTACTACAAGATCAAATCATACAACAATCGAAACGTGACTCCCACAAACCGGGATCACGATCTTCTCTCAAAAACCGAGAGATAAACTCAAATATCAAATATGATGAAATATAAAACACTTACCACAAAATCTTATGCCTTGAGAAATACTTACAGATTTAGGGCAAGAGAGGATTTTGAGAAAGAGTTAGCACGAAACCCTAGCACCACCAAGATGAACAGCGTGAGATGGCTAGGGTGAAGATGGTGGTCGTGATTCAAGCTCTCAGCGGAATGAGTTCACAAGGTTTGAAAATCTCGCTTGAGAAGTTAGGTCACAAAGAGAGGGAGAGATTTTTGTGAAAGAGAGAGCTTAGAAATTGATAAACGAATGATCCAAAAATTCGATCTGAAACCCCACTGATAATAGACAAATTTTCTTGTTTGAAACGAATCAAATACATAAGGAAAGAATCAAAACAGATCAAGAAAAGTCGTGGAAATAAATTCTCCAACGGCTGGAAAAATAAAGCTGCTTAATCGGTCTAAGAAGGATCACTGACCGATTAGTTTGAGAACTAGTCTGTCAGTAAACCTTCTTGGACCGACTAGATGGTTAACAGAGAATTCAGTGAAGTAAAGAGAATAAACTAGTCGGTCTAAGAAGAAACATCAACCGACTAGTTTGACAACTAGTCGGTCGGTGAACCTTCTTGGACCAACTAATTGGTCAACAGTAACTCGGCTGAAAATACAAGTAAGACTAGTCGGTTCAAGAAGGATTTCCAACTGATTAGATTGACATCTAGTCGGTTGGTCCTTCTACTTGAACCAACTAAGATGCACAGAAAGTCAAACGAAGAAGCGATAAGCTACGAAAAACTTCCTAATGGCTTCTAAGACAATCCTAGAGATAAGATACGATATATAAGAGGATATTGAAGGCAAGTAATACTCAAGGCTTAACATTCTATAAGACAATGAAAATAAACACTACACACCGTCTTCCAAAGCTTCAATATGAAGATTCTGAATCCCTCGACTTCAATAATACTCCTTGAGCTTCAGTGAAGCTTCAAGCACATCATTCACGCACTCTAAAGAAATCTTGGGACGTCGCTTGAGATCTACATAGTGATTTGGCGAAGATCTTTATAACTGCGCTCAAAGATAATTAGTACCCAATATTTATGTTTGTTCATCATCAAAACCAAATCAGGGGAATCAATACTCAACAGAACCCAGGCGAGCCCTCGGCGTGACCGCACCCGCTCGCCACAGCTAGGCAACAACGGTGTGAGCCCTGGAGGGCGCCCGGGGGCCACCAGGAGCGACCGTTGTCCGCTATCTCGAAGGATAACCAAGGCACGGGTCCCCTCCAGGTTTAAAGTGCCGACGTTGGAGAAGTATGACGGCACGGGCGATCCCGAGGACCACGTGATGGACTATGAAGGGGTCATGGCATTCCAAGGGGCTAATGATACCCTACTCTGCAAAGGCTTTTATTCCACCCTCCGGAGAGCGGCCCGGAGTTCGTACCATGGTCTTCCTAATCGATCCATCGATAGCTTCGAGGACCTTTCCCAGCAGTTCTGTAAACAATTCATGGCCGGACGTCAGGTAAAACTGGATTCAGAACTCCTATTCAATGTGGTGCAGGGCCACAGTGAAACGCTGAGGCACTACATGTGTCGCTTCAACGCAGAGCGACTGAATGTGGAGAGCTACCCTGAGTTGTTCGTCAAAACGGCCCTGAAGAAAGGGCTCCGACATAGGGGCCTGAGAAAATCGCTGCACAACGATCCACCGAAGGACCTCGCCGGCGTCATAGCCAGGGCGGAACGCTATATGCTGACGGAAGAGGCGCTGGCCGAGGACGACGGAAGCCGCCCGATGGGAACAAAGCGGGGATTCAAGCGTGACAAGAGCAAGCGCCGCGGCCCTGAAGAGCATCGGCAGGAGAAGAGGGACAAAGGAAAGCAGCGTAGGGAGGAGCCGCGGCCCCCCAGGCCGAACACCAGCCCGGATGTCATCCTCGCGCACGCCCAAAAGGATGGGGCGCTTTAGCAGGCTGCCTCCAAGGATGAAGAGAGGCGGAAAGGACGAGGAGAAGTATTGCAAGTATCACAAGGACAACGACCATGACACTGACGACTGCTGGCACCTAAAAAAGGACATAGAGAAGCTGGTCAGCTGGGGAAACTTAAAGAACTTCGCCGACGACTTGGCCCCCGCCCTTGGGGAAGGGACATCCAAGCAATCGGACAAGGGGAAGAAGGTGGTCCAGACGACCATGCGCATCATCGAGTGAACTGGCGGGACAACTAGCCGCCGCCTCGCCTGGGCAAGGCTAGCTTGCCCTCGCCTTCTCCGTTTTTTGTTTTTCCTCCAAAAGTACGCCCGGGTTCGAGGAATGGAAAGAACCATGTTAGTACAGCTCTTTATCTCTCACTATAGTTGGTTGGGCGATCGACTGCTGGACAGGCAGGAAGTCACCCCCCAGGGAGAGCAACGAAATGATCGACCATCAGGCTGGGGGCAACTCCCCCAGCAGGCTGATCGCCGAGCCCGTCCGTAAGGCTAGGGGCAACTCCCCCAGCAGGCGGGAACGTCGATTGGTCATAAGCCGAGGGGTAGCTCTCACCATTGACCAGTCGACCCGGCCGACCGTAAGGCTGGGGCAACTCCCCCAGCAGGCCGATCACCGAGCCCGTCTGTAAGGCTGGGGTCAACTCCCCCAGCAGGCGGGAATGTCAATTGGTCGTAAGCCGAGGGATAGCTCCCACCGCTGACCAGTCGACCCGACCCACCCTAAGGCTGGGGCAACTCTCCCAGCAGGCTGATCACCGAGCCCGTCCGTAAGGCTGGGGGCAACTCCCCTAGCAGGTAGGAATGTCGATTGGTCGTAAGCCGAGGGGTAGCTCCCACCGCTGACCAGTCGACCCAACCGACCGTAAGGCTGGGCGAACTCCCCCAGTAGGCTGATCACTGAGCCCATCTGTAAGGCTGGGGGCAACACCCCCAGCAGGCGGGAACATCGATTGGTCATAAGCCGAGGGGTAGCTCTCAATGCTGACCAGTCGACCCGACCGACCATAAGGCTGGAGGCAACTCCCCCAGCAGGCCGATCACCGAGCCTGTCCGTAAGGCCGGGGGCAACTCCCCCAGCAGGCAGGAACGTCGATTGTTTGTAAGCCGAGGGATAGCTCCCACCGTTGACCGGTCGACCCGACTGACCGTAAGGCTGGAGGAAATTCCTCCAGCAGGCCGATCGCCGAGCCCTTCCGTAAGGCTAGGGGTAACTCCCCCAACAGGAGGGGACATCGGTTGTTCATAAGCCGAGGGATAGCTCCCCCCGCAGACCAGTCGACTCGATCAACCGAAAGGCTGGGGGTAACTACCCCAGCAAGTCTGAATATCAGATGGGTATTAACCCGGGACAACACCGCTCGCAGCCCGGACGATCCCGTCAGCCGAGGGACCAGAGGCGATTCCTCCCGCAGGCTGAGCCCTCGACGGGCCGTAAGACTGAGGGCAAACCCACAGTTTGCAAAGCGGTCTCCCGACTGGCCCGAGGATCGCGAATGAGGGAGAGCCACAGCAAGTCGGCCGAGAGCACCTCCAAGGCCCCTGTCTATTGGGCCGATGGACACAAAGTCCCGAAGATCCATCACACTCACCACGAATGATAAAGGGATACCAGCGAATCATTTTCTCGTCCAAGTCAAACGCAACAGAAGATCAGAGAGACCAAGGCCCCCTTCCCCCGCGAAGCTACTCTGCCTAGACAACAAGGAAAATGACGAAAAGTACGTAGACCAACAAAAAGCTTTATTGTTCAGTATTGCAAGCCAGGGGAAACACAATAGCGAAGGGGCGCCTAAGGTCCTGGGGCACGGGAGGAAGCGTCCTCTGGAACCTCGCCTTGCTCAGAGCGTGGGGATCCACGGGACCTGCCAAGGGTGGGAACGATTGCCGGGTATGCTCCGCGAACCGCTGGAAGGAGTCTCGGAAGACCTCAACGATCCGAGGGGCCAGGAGGTCCTCGTAGGAACCGAAGGCTTCCCTGAGGACCTCCGCGATCCACGGCCTCATGACCCCATCAACGCCCCTCTCCACCTCCTCGGTGAACATGGTCATCTGACGCAGGGCCCCCAGCTCATTCCATAGATCACCCCTCTCCCGACGGAACGCCTCTTATGCCTCTTGGGCCGACCTTTGAGCATCGGACAGTGCACCCTGAAGGTCCCGCACCTCGGAGGCAAGCTCGTCCACCCGGCGTCGAAGTTGTCGGGCCTCCATGTGTGCCTCTTCGGTGGCCAACTCGGTTGCCCCGACCCTCAAGCGCTCCCAAGCGGAGGACTCCTCGAGGTCTTTCGCCTGGGCCGCCCAGCGATGCGCCTCGACGGCCATCACATTGGCCTGTAAAGAAGAAAAATTTACGCTAAGAGGAATCAAGATGCAGGTTTTAAGGTGGCAAAGCGACCAAACCTATTGAGGCTGCCAGACTAAGGAGTCCGACAGTCGGTCGGAGGGGGCTCTCTCCAGGAGAGAGCGATCCCACGGGAGGACGGTGCTCTAGGCCAGCTGGGTGGCCACGGCTCGGTCAATGAATACCGAGTCCCCGGGCGTAACCTCGGGGCCCACCAGGAGGTTCGCCAGTGCGCCACCGGCTCCCACCAAAGACGGCTCGGCCAAGGCAACAGGGGTGGCCACCAGGGCCAGGGGAGGGTTTCACCCGAGGCAACCGACGCCCCGGGAGCCATCGAAGGGTGGACTTCCCCACTTTCCTTCCTCCTCTTCCTCTCACTGGGCCCAGCGGACTTCAGGGGGGAACGCTTACGCCCCACGTCGCGATCGCCTGCGGGCACACGAGGGGCCGACCCGGCACCCTCGTTGCCTCCCTCCATGTGAACGAAGTGGGGGGGTTCGGCCCCTGTAACCTTCGCTAGGGGGGATCCGTCGCAGCCAGGGCGAGCGGCGCAGCAGCGACCATGGGCTCCACCCTTCCCACCGCAGGCTCGGCCTGACGCACATCCTCCTCAACCGTGCGATGGTGCGCCTGGCCCGAAGGGTTCCCTCGGCTTCTGCTAGATCCCTAGTGGATGAGCTCATCGACATTTTGGGTAAATTCACAACCAGCCATCTCTGCAGAAGGAAAGAAGATCAGGGTAAGCGAGAGGGACTGCGGAAAGAAAAAGGAGCGCCTACCGGGAGACCACAGAACGGTCTTAAGAAGCAAGTCGTCCAGCAGAGGCCAGACCGACCTCTCCTCTAGGGGGAGAACGATAGAAGCTGGACAGCGGCCTGGTCAGCCTCGGAGAGGGTCAACGTCAAGTCATATTGACATAACCCTCCCCAACCTGTCAAGATCTCAGCGTCCCCAGGGAAAACAACGAAAACATAGCTCGAGCTCCAATCCCCCACCCAGCGGGGTAGACCGAGCAAACATTCTCACCCCGTGCGGGCTCGGAGATGCTGCCACGACCCCTGGTCGACCGTCTGGACCCGGTAGTAGTGAAAGAGAAGAGGAAGAGGCGGCTCCAAGTCGTGGACACAGCAGATCATGATGAACCCGGTCAGCACCACAATGGAGTACGGGGTCAACTGGCACAAGGCCACCATCAAGAATTCCATGACCTGGATGATGAAAGGATGAAGGGGAAAGCATA
Organism: Scilla litardierei; assembly: GCA_030789695.1. Lineage (NCBI taxonomy): Eukaryota > Viridiplantae > Streptophyta > Magnoliopsida > Asparagales > Asparagaceae > Scilla > Scilla litardierei. The sequence goes on along the minus strand of CM061131.1, from coordinate 29,704,716 downwards.
GACCCAGGCGAAACATCTCAACATAGACGCCGACCTCCCTGCTCCGCGGAAAGCAAATCTGCTCGTTGCTAAAAGGGATCCTGACGTCGTATGGATGGAACAAGTACTTCTCCCGAATCTCTGTAACCTTCGAGAAGGGGACCATGGACGGCGACCTAAGGACCACTGGGGGAACATCGAACCTCTCAGCAGCCCGAGCCACGTCATCACCGACTGGGTCCACAAAAAGCAAACCCTTCCCCTTGTCCTGTACGGAGCGTATCCCCGAGGGGACGCCGGGCCTCGAAGGCAGGAGGTCGCCAGACTCGAGCGCCGGGGGGTCCCCTGACCCTGGCGCGGAGTCACCTATCATAAGCGTAGCCATGAAGCAAATGGAGGAGGAAGAAGGTTACCTTGAAAGGAATTCGAAGGAAGATAAACAACAGAGAGAAGGAGCTCGCAAGACCAGAATCAGAAAGAATGACGCGAAAGAATCGAAACTTAGGAGGACGACGCCCTTATATGGAAGACAATCTCGAAATCAAGACCGTCTGAAGAGGAGCACGTGGCAGCATCTGAAGATCGACGGCGCTTCGAATCCTGCACCAAGAGAAATTCAAACGGGCCGCGTCATAATGGCCTCCATTTAATGGAGTGGCCTCGACTGACGCGCCTGTCAAAATCCTCAAGAGTCACATCGCCCGAACCGAACCGGCAGAATCTGAACGGCTCGGACGATGGGGGCAATTGATACGACTATTTTGGAGAAGCCCAAGAACAAGAGACCAAAGCCCCAGGCCTAGAACGGGAAGCCGACGAATGGGATTAGGCCCGCCCGACAAGGCCCACGGATGGACTCGAAGTCGGACCGGCCCCGGCCCGGAAGACGCACGATTAGCTCGCGCTCTTCGGAGATAACCGTCCCCCTGAAGGCGCGGCACCTTAATGACCATTAAGGAGTCCATTAATCGACCCTCCCCCACGACGCACGCAGAACTTAATGGAGGCAGATCGCGGGGACGTGAGTGGGAGGCGTTCAGGGGACGTGGATTAGGGGCAATCGTGGGTCAATCCCTATAAAGGAATAACAGGGGCAACCGGGAAGAGGATCGAATCCTTGGCACATACAACTGAGGTATTCCATTAACAAGACCTTGCTTTTCCCCATTATCTCCCCTGCCATAGCTCGGTCCGAGGATACATGTGCTGGCCTCCTATTGGGCAGTACCGATCCTGCCGAGCATTAAACAGATCCGTTCTGACTTAGGCATCGGAGGGGACTTGGCCGGAACCAAGGTCCGGCCCCCTGATGAGTTTCCTCGTCTGTCCAGGAAGGAGCTGAACCGAGGCGTCGAGGCTACCATCCAGCAAGGAACGAGCCCCCTCGATGTTAGCAAGCGTCGTCGCCAATCAAGACCGAGGAAGGTTCAAGGCACCGAGGCTTCCCCTCGACGCTCGTACAGCCGAGGCCGAGCACTCAACCAAGGAACCGAGGCTTCCCCTGCATCTCCACCCGAGGCTTCCCCTCGATGCTCGTCCAGCCAAGGCCGAGCACTCAACCAGGAACCGAGGCTTCCCCTCGTCTCCACGCCAACCGAAGGCCGACGTTCTTCCGAAGTGTAACGACTGGTTTTCTTGTATCTGGATTTATTATATTATAATATATGTTTTGGTGGATTTTCTCCTTTTGTGTGGTTTTCGTCTCCGTAACTTTCATTTCCGATCGTTTCGTCGTGTTTTCTCGTTTCTTCCTTAGGATCGTCGATTTCGAAGTATGTCATTCGTGACGGGCTTCATAACGGTCGTATCTTACTATTAGATCAAGCCTAGGAGTCTTAGGAATCGATCCCGGGGCTCCGCGCTCCGTATCGGAACTTTTGGTGCTTATTAGCCGGTGTAAGAAGGGGCACCGACCGACTAGATGACGATCCAGTCGGTCGGCAATCCTTCTTGGACCGACTAGTTGGCTTTCTAAATTATTCAGGAGTTACTGTTTATCGTTAGTCGGTCTAAGAACGTTGGTTGACCGACTAGGTTGCAAACTAGTCGGTCAGCAATGCTTCTTTAACCGACTAACTCTTCAACTTATTTTTGGTATCAATACTGTTCACTCTTAGTCGGTCTAAGAACGTTCACCGACCGACTAGATGTGAAACTAGTCGGTCAGTATTTGTTCATCGACCGACTAATTCTAAATCCTATTTTCGGTCAGAAGTTACTGTTTACACTTAGTCGGTCTGCGTTGGTCGACCGACCGACTAGTTGCCAAACTAGTCGGTCAGTGGTTGCTCTTTGACCGACTAATCTGTGTTAAAACCCTAATTTCTGGGCAGCCGCCAGCCCATCCTATTTAAACCCCTCCCAAACGTTTTCTTCTTCCTCCACTCGACCTAAAACCCTAGTTTCTCCCCCATTGAGCCCCCTTCTTCCCCAAACCCTTATTCCTTCATTCCAAGCCCTAAATCCATCATCCAAACCATCCATCAACTCATTCTACCTCTCATCTTCCCCAAAATCTCATCAAATCCCCAAAATCCCCCAAAAACCCTAGTTTTCCAAACTTCTCCATTCGTTTCCAGATCTGGTCCTTAGGTTCTCCAGAGTGTTTCTTCCGCCTCCTCTCGGTAAGAAATCGATCTCTTGATGTTTTCATAACCTATTTGTATTTTTATGAAACCCTAATGAATGAATGTTGTTTTGATGATTGTTTCCCCATAACAGTGATTTCCCCGTAGATTAGCATCCGCGAGACGAACCTTCGTGATCGTCATCCCCGGTGCTAGGCAAGTGAAACTTGCCACTTATGGTTTAGGCCATGTTTTAGGCCATTTGCTTGTTGTAGGCGTAAAAGAGGCTAGGCGACGAAATGATACTCGCCTAGGCGCAAATTTAGGAACTAGCTTGACAACGAAGCTAGTTCCGACATATATCATGTTGCACAATTACCATGTCATGTTTACTTTCCATTAACGGTACGCGAATTAATTGTCATGTCATTGCATCCTTTAAGTATTTCCGTGATTGCGTAGCTTCGCTACAATGCTTGTGTTCCTGGCTCGTGTTCCAGAAGCGGGCCATGTGTTGGTTGATAGCCAATGCCCGAATTGCTTGTCTCCGGCTAGGTGCACCCCTACACCAATTGTTTATGAATCGTGAAATAGATGGCGAGCTCCTGTGCGGGGCAACCCCGGCTCATTTACTGAGCTCGTGTGCGGGGACCCTGGCTCTATTACTTGTGGGTATTGGGGGTAAGAGTTAAGCGGCCAATCAACTGGGAGTCTGCCCGATCAGCAACTGCAGTGGTAAGGCGTAAACTCTGGGTTTTGGGGTAGTGTTAAGCGGCCAATCAGCGTGAATGTTGTACCATTCAGCTGTAAGGCGTAAACATCTACAAACAACAGTGAAACGTGAATTGTGAATTGATTGAGATTGTTAGTAGCTTGGCTACTCTTGTCTTGTCCCGATAATTGTTCTCTTGTACTTATTGTTCATCATGTCTTGCTTGTGCACTCATGTTATAACTGCCATGTCATGCATACTAAACTGCTAGGTTGCTAGTTGCCTTACTTTCAGTTTCCTTGCCCAAGTCTTTTAGACTTGCTGACATGTGCCCCCCTTTACTCTTTTGGGTGACACATGTTAGATCCTGAGCCTGAGTACCTTGTTGAGGACGAGGTGTTTGCGGACGCTGAGCCCGAGCTCGTGCTTGACGGGGAGTACGTGGACACTGGGGACCAGTCCTAGTGTCTTCGTTGTGTTTTCCTTTTGTTTAGACTGCTGTTTTGTTGTCGGTGCGTAGCACCTATACTTTGTGGCGTTGTTGCTTTTGTTGGCCTTGTTCTGGGCCTTTTAGACTCTTTCTTTTAGCCTGGTGGCTTTTCTGGATGTTGAACTTATTTTCATGTTGGACAATTTATGAGATATGAGAATTTTATTTCTGTCTCTCCTTTTATTATTATTGTTGCTCCGTTTGTGGTTACAGAGACCTGCTTATGTTTTATTGACGCTTATCGGGTTTGGGGCTTCACAGCTCCACTCTCGTGCGGACCTTTTCATGTCTCGCCTCCATTTTAGGGAAGCGGGTCGTGACAGGTTTTGTTGGTGGCCCATGCAGGTCCTTCTGTAACTGCGATTATCGGAATAGCGATAATAATATTAGAATGTCCAATAAACTAAGTTCGACGTCCGAGTCCTAAGCAATGAGTCTAATCTGATTCGTTTTCTGTGTCATTAGATGGCAGGAAGGCGATTCACCCGTGGTGGAGGTAGTGGTGCGCTCCCTCATGATGAGGAGCCTGAGCGGGAACCCACCAATGGGGAGATGATACGGATGATGCTCCAGATGATGCAAGTGCAGCAGGGCGTGCTCCTGCAAGTCCAGAATGCTCCACTTGCTCGAGCTGCCCAGGCTCTTCCGGATGCCCCTCGCTATGAGCCGGGAGCGAAGCAATTTCGGGAGCTGGGTCCCGCATATTTTGATGGGTCTGAGGGTCCTCTGGCTGCCGATGAGTGGATTCGAAACATCGAGGACAATCTGAAGATGGCCAAGATCACCCCAGCTGGATGGGTTGATTTGGCGAGGAGGCAACTCAAGGATAATGCTCGGAACTGGTGGGATGCGGAAGAGAAGATGTTGGTGGAGCCGATAGCTTGGGCTGCCTTTAAGTCCAGGTTTGATGAGGAATTCTTTCCGAAGGCTGCGAAGAAGGAGATGCTGCAGCGCTTCATTGATCTGAAGCAAGGGAGCTTGACGGTGGACCAGTACCACCAAGAGTTCACCAGGCTGAGTCGGTTCGCACCGAAGATGGTGCAGGATGCTGATGAGAGGGCTCAGAGGTTCCTGCAGGGACTTGCTTTGGAGCTCCAGAGTTTTGTGTCTTCCTCCGATCTGGACTCTTATCAGAAGGTTCTGGTCGCTGCGAGGAGGCAGGAGCTGAACCTGAGTCAGAGGAGGGGGTCTATTGTTGGTGCTGGAAAGAGGCCTATGGAGCAGGCCAGAGCGGTGGTTAGGCCTGGTTTCAAGCCTAATCAGCCAGCTCAGTTTAAGAGGCCAGGAGGGCCTATTCTGAAGACTTGCCATTTCTGCGGCAAGCCTGGCCACATCAAGGATCAGTGTCGGAAGTTTTTGGGCCAGTGTCTGGTTTGTGGTGATGCTTCCCATGTCGCGAAGGATTGTCGGCATGCGAATCAGCTGCGGAGGGCACCTGTTGCAACACAGCCGTTGCAGCAGCGAGCGTCTGTTCCTGTTGGACGTGGAGCAGCTCTTGTTCCACAGAGGCAGGCTTTTCAGCAGGCTGTTCCGCCGAGGAGGCAGGCTTTTCTGATGACCGCTGTGGAGAGCGAGGCTGTGGATGAGGTTATCGCGGTAATCCTCAATCTAGCTGTTACTTTCCTAGTTGGTTTTGATTGATTAGATTGTGTTGTTTGCTTGAACATGGTTGTTTGCTAGATTAGGGTTTGATTGTTAATTGATTGTTAGGTGTGGTTTTGGTGTGCACATTTCCTGCACGAGTCCTCTTTGACTCTGGTGCATCGATGTGCATTATTTCTCGGAGCTTCGTAGAGAGGCATTCCTTGTCGACGTCCCCTCTTCCCAAGAGTTGGAATATCGTTACAGGGAATGGCATGGTCTCGGTGCATCGTGGTTGTAATTCTTGCTCGTTGGTGGTCTGTGGATATGAGCTTTTCGCTGATTTCATTGTCCACGGCATCATCAACTATGATGCAGTTCTTGGGATGGACTGGCTTGCGAGCTTCTATGCTACGATCGACTGTCGAAGAAAGAAGGTGGTGTTCGAGATTCCCAGACATCCAGTATTTGAGTTCAGTCGTGGTAGCAGTTCGATTGGTCCTGTCAGATTTCGGGCCAGGCCGGTGGAGGTTGTGGCTATGCAGATGGAGCTGGAGTGGCCAGCTGTGGTGCGTGTTTTGGCGACGTCTTCCCCGAGGAGATGTCTGGTTTGCCACCTGATCGAGCTCTAGAATTTTCTATCGATCTTGTTCCAGGTGCGCAGCCGATTTCGAAGGCGCCGTATCGTATGGCACCTGCAGAATTGGAAGAGTTGCGGAAGCAGTTGGATGAGCTTTTGCAGAAGGGTTATATCAACCCTAGTGTATCTCCGTGGGGAGCACCGGTGCTGCTGGTGAAGAAGAAGGATGGTTCGCGTCGCATGTGCGTGGACTATCGGGAGTTGAATGCGGTGACCATTAAGAATAAATACCCGTTGCCTCGCATCGATGATATTTTTGATCAGCTTGGAGGTTCGAGGGTGTTTTCTAAATTGGATTTGAGGAGTGGTTACCATCAGTTGAAGGTGAAGAAGGGAGATGTTCCGAAGACAGCGTTCAGGACGAAGTATGGACACTATGAGTTTGTGGTTATGCCTTTCGGCGTAACTAACGCGCCCGCAGTTTTCATGAATCTGATGAACCTGATTTTCTACGACTTTTTGGATAAGTTTGTCGTTATCTTTATTGACGACATTCTGATCTATTCAAAGTCGGAGGAAGAGCATGCCTCGCACTTAAGGACGGTGTTGGAGATTTTGAGGAAGCATCGTTTGTATGCTAAGTTTTCGAAGTGCGAGTTTTGGCTGGATAGAGTTGCTTTTCTCGGGCCTGTGGTGACTGGAGATGGTATTTCAGTGGATCCCGAGAAAATTAGGGCCATCAGAAAGTGGCCTGTTCCGTCGTCTGCGTCTGAGATTCGGAGTTTCCTTGGACTTGCTGGTTATTATCGACGATTCATTAAGGACTTTTCCCGTATTGCTGAGCCGATGACCAGGTTGACGCGGAAGGATGTTGCTTTTGTTTGGTCGGGTGATTGTGAGAGTGCTTTTGGTAGTCTGAAAGAGAGGTTGACTACTGCCCCTATTCTTGTTGTGCCTGATCGCAGCGGTGGATTTGAGATTTTTTGCGATGCTTCTGGCAAGGGTCTCGGTTGTGTGTTGCATCAGCACGGACATGTTGTGGCGTATGCGTCTCGTCAGCTTAAGGTTCATGAGAAGAATTACCCGACGCATGATTTGGAGTTGGCTGCCGTTGTGTTTGCTCTTAAGATTTGGAGGCACTTCCTGCTGAGTGATAAAGTGAAAATTTTCACCGATCACAAAAGCTTGAAGTATATTTTTACTCGGAAGGAGCTCAACATGCGACAGCGTCGATGGTTGGAGCTTATGGCAGATTATGAGATCGATTTGCAGTTTCACCCTGGCAAGGTGAATGTGGTTCCGGATGCGCTGAGTAGGCTTCCAGCGGTGATGATTTTGACCTCGCAGTGGAGATTGCAGCAGGATTTTTGCGAGTCTGGCGTGGAGATTGTTCTTCCTGGGGAGGCTTCATCGTTGATGTACATGCAGGTACAGTCGACGATCGTGGATCGGATTAAGGCTGGCCAGGCTGAGGATCCGAAGCTGGTGAAGATTCGGGAGCAGGTGGAAGCCGGTCTGCGGACTGACTTTTTGATTCATGAGGATGGCTCGCTGAGGTTTTGAGCCAGGTTGTGTGTGCCAGCTGGAGATATTAGAGAGGAGCTGATGGTGGAGGCACACAGTTCGCCGTATTCTGTGCATCTTGTTGGCACCAAGATGTACCAGGATCTTCGTCTGAATTATTGGTGGCATGGTATGAAGAGAAGCGTGGCTCGGAGTGTAGCCAAGTGCTTGGTTTGCCAGCAAGTGAAGGCGGAGCATCAGCGTACGGCCGGGTTGCTACAACCGCTTCCGATTCCGGAGTGGAAGTGGCAACACATCACTATGGATTTCGTGACTGGACTACCTCGGAGTCCGAAGCAGAACGACGCGATTTGGGTGATCGTAGATCGATTGACCAAATCCGCGCACTTTATTCCATTCCGAGTGGGACAGTCCACTGAGGCGCTAGCAAGGAGATATATGGAGGAGGTCGTGCGACTTCATGGAGTCCCCGTGAGTATCGTGTCGGACAGGGACACGAGGTTCACATCTCAGTTCTGGCAGAGTTTGCAGAAGAGCTTGGGTACGCGTCTGAGTTTCAGCACGGCGTACCATCCGCAGACGGATGGCCAGTCCGAGAGGACGATTCAGATTTTGGAAGACATGCTGAGGGCGTGCATGTTGGATTTCAAGGGTTCGTGGGAGGACCCTCTACATTTGGTGGAGTTCTCTTACAACAACAGCTTCCAGGCGAGTATTGGCATGGCGCCTTTCGCCGCTCTTTATGGGAGGAAATGTCGATCGCCATTAAGTTGGGATGACGTTTGTGATCGGGAGCTGTTGGGACCTGAGATGATCGTGGAGGCCGTGGATATCGTCAGGAATATTCGGGAGAGGTTGAGAATTGCTCAGGACCGTTTTAAGCATTGGGCGGATGCTAAACGTCGTCCTTTGGAGTTTCAGCCGGGCGACCATGTCTTCTTGAAGATTTCCCCGAATCGCGGTGTGATTCGTTTCGGGAAGCGAGGGAAGTTGAGCCCGCGATACATTGGACCGTTTGACATTTTGGAGAGGGTTGGCGAGGTAGCTTATCGCTTGGCCTTGCCGCCATCTTTGGAAGGAGTTCACAATGTTTTCCATGTGTCGCAGCTTCGTCGATACATTAGCGATCCATCTCATGCTGTGGATTTTTCAGAGATTACCGTTCGCCCCGATATGACGTATGACCAGCATCCAGTGCAGATTCTGGACAGGCGTCAGAAATCGCTTCGGAACAAGATTGTCAATCTTGTGAGGGTGATGTGGCGACACGGCTCGCCTGGAGAGTCTACTTGGGAGAATGAGGATGAGATGCGAGAGCGTTTCCCACTTTTGTTTCCGGACACGTGAGTGTTTAGAAATTCCAAGGACGGAATTTTTCTTAAGTTGGGGAGGATGTAACGACTGGTTTTCTTGTATCTGGATTTATTATATTATAATATATGTTTTGGTGGATTTTCTCCTTTTGTGTGGTTTTCGTCTCCGTAACTTTCATTTCCGATCGTTTCGTCGTGTTTTCTCGTTTCTTCCTAAGGATCGTCGATTTCGAAGTATGTCATTCGTGACGGGCTTCATAACGGTCGTATCTTACTATTAGATCAAGCCTAGGAGTCTTAGGAATCGATCCCGGGGCTCTGCGCTCCGTATCGGAACTTTTGGTGCTTATTAGCCGGTGTAAGAAGGGGCACCGACCGACTAGATGACGATCCAGTCGGTCAGCAATCCTTCTTGGACCGACTAGTTGGCTTTCTAAATTATTCAGGAGTTACTGTTTATCGTTAGTCGGTCTAAGAATGTTGGTTGACCGACTAGGTTGCAAACTAGTCGGTCAGCAATGCTTCTTTAACCGACTAACTCTTCAACTTATTTTTGGTATCAACACTGTTCACTCTTAGTCGGTCTAAGAACGTTCACCGACCGACTAGATGTGAAACTAGTCGGTCAGTATTTGTTCATCGACCGACTAATTCTAAATCCTATTTTCGTTCAGAAGTTACTGTTTACACTTAGTCGGTCTGCGTTGGTCGACCGACCGACTAGTTGCCAAACTAGTCGGTCAGTGGTTGCTCTTTGACCGACTAATCTGTGTTAAAACCCTAATTTCTGGGCAGCCGCCAGCCCATCCTATTTAAACCCCTCCCAAACGTTTTCTTCTTCCTCCACTCGACCTAAAACCCTAGTTTCTCCCACATTGAGCCCCCTTCTTCCCCAAACCCTTATTCCTTCATTCCAAGCCCTAAATCCATCATCCAAACCATCCATCAACTCATTCTACCTCTCATCTTCCCCAAAATCTCATCAAATCCCCAAAATCCCCCCAAAACCCTACTTTTCCAAACTTCTCCATTCGTTTCCAGATCTGGTCCTTAGGTTCTCCGGAGTGTTTCTTCCGCCTCCTCTCGGTAAGAAATCGATCTCTTGATGTTTTCATAACCTATTTGTATTTTTATGAAACCCTAATGAATGAATGTTGTTTTGATGATTGTTTCCCCATAACAGTGATTTTCCCGTAGATTAGCATCCGCGAGACGAACCTTCGTGATCGTTATCCCCGGTGCTAGGCAAGTGAAACTTGCCACTTATGGTTTAGGCCATGTTTTAGGCCATTTGCTTGTTGTAGGCGTAAAAGAGGCTAGGCGACGAAATGATACTCGCCTAGGCGCAAATTTAGGAACTAGCTTGACAACGAAGCTAGTTCCGACATATATCATGTTGCACAATTACCATGTCATGTTTACTCTCCATTAACGGTACGCGAATTAATTGTCATGTCATTGCATCCTTTAAGTATTTCCGTGATTGCGTAGCTTCGCTACAATGCTTGTGTTCCTGGCTCGTGTTCCAGAAGCGGGCCATGTGTTGGTTGATAGCCAATGCCCGAATTGCTTGTCTCCGGCTAGGTGCACCCCTACACCAATTGTTTATGAATCGTGAAATAGATGGCGAGCTCCTGTGCGGGGCAACCCCGGCTCATTTACTGAGCTCGTGTGCGGGGACCCTGGCTCTATTACTTGTGGGTATTGGGGGTAAGAGTTAAGCGGCCAATCAACTGGGAGTCTGCCCGATCAGCAACTGCAGTGGTAATGCGTAAACTCTGGGTTTTGGGGTAGTGTTAAGCGGCCAATCAGCGTGAATGTTGTACCATTCAGCTGTAAGGCGTAAACATCTACAAACAACAGTGAAACGTGAATTGTGAATTGATTGAGATTGTTAGTAGCTTGGCTACTCTTGTCTTGTCCCGATAATTGTTCTCTTGTACTTATTGTTCACCATGTCTTGCGTGTGCACTCATGTTATAACTGCCATGTCATGCATACTAAACTGCTAGGTTGCTAGTTGCCTTACTTTCAGTTTCCTTGCCCAAGTCTTTTAGACTTGCTGACATGTGCCCCGTTTACTCTTTTGGGTGACACATGTTAGATCCTGAGCCTGAGTACCTTGTTGAGGACGAGGTGTTTACTGACGCCGAGCCCGAGCTCGTGTTTGACGGGGAGTACGTGGACACTTGGGACCAGTCCCAGTGTCTTCGTTGTGTTTTTCTTTTGTTTAGACTGCTGTTTTGTTGTCGGTGCGTAGCACCTATACTTTGTGGCGTTGTTGCTTTTGTTGGCCTTGTTCTGGGCCTTTTAGACTCTTTCTTTTAGCCTGGTGGCTTTTCTGGATGTTGAACTTATTTTCATGTTGGACAATTTATGAGATATGAGAATTTTATTTCTGTCTCTCCTTTTATTATTATTGTTGCTACGTTTGTGGTTACAGGGACCTGCTTATGTTTTATTGACGCTTATCGGGTTTGGGGCTTCACAGCTCCACTCTCGTGCGGACCTTTTCACGTCTCGCCTCCATTTTAGGGAAGCGGGTCGTGACACGAAGCGTCTGCCCGGCCACGGATCCATCGCCTATACACGCCGAGAGCACGTACGCTTGGCGTAACCAAGGGATCTCAACCGATCCCTTGACCACGTTGACCGCCTAGTTGTTGGTCAACGAGTCAGTGGTGAGAAAACTGTTGAGTATTGGACTCCCCGGATTTGGTTTTGGATGATGAGCAAACATAAATAAATCGTGAACTAACAATTTGTGAGCGCAGTTATGGAGATCGTCGCCAAAATACCACGTACAACTAAAGCGACGTCTCAAGACTTCTCAATATGCGTGATCGTGTGCCTGGAGCTTCGTTGAAGCTCAAGGAGCAATATTGAAGTCAAGAGGAATGAAGATTGAAGCTTTGAAAGACGGATCGTAAGGTTTATTTTATAGTCTTCTAGCTTCATAGATTAGAATGTTAAGCCTTGAGTAGGACTTACCTTATAACCTTCATTTCGCTCATATCTTAGAGCTAGGATTATCATAGAAGCCATTAGAAACTTTCCCGAAGCATATCGCTCTTTCCCTCGGCTTCGAGTGCATGTTAGTTGGTTCATGAAGAGTCACCAACCGACTAGATGACGATCTAGTCGGTCAGAAACTCTACTTAAACCGACTAGTTTGCATTCTCTAATTCAGCTCTTTCTATGTCTACAGTTAGTCGGTCAAAGAAGAATCACCGACCGACTAGATGACGATCTAGTCGGTCAGTAATCCTTCTTAGACCGACTAGTTGTGTTCTCTCTTTTTTAGCCTGAGCTACTGTTTCGAGTTAGTCGGTCAAAGAACGTTTACCGAACGACTAGTTGAGAAACTAGTCGGTCAGCATTTGTTCTTAAACCGACTAAGTCATCTTGAAGTCAACCTATTCTATTTCGACGTTAGTCGGTCAAAGATCATTCACCGACCGACTAGTTGTGAAACTAGTCGGTCGGCGAATCTTCTTAGACCGACTAGTTGTCCTTGCCTGGAACTTCACCTTTTGACTGTTCACCTCTTAGTCGGTCTACGTTGTATCACCGACCGACTAGTTGATGAACTAGTCGGTCAGTGATCCTTCTTTGACCGACTAGTCTGGTTCAGAAAAGAGCCGTTGGGATCTTTTTGAACTCGTTTTTCCTTGCCCCTATAAATAGAATCCTGATTCATTTCTTGAAGGGGTTAAGCAACATATTGGAGATATTTTCAGATCAAAAGAGAAGAGCTATCAACTCTATTTCCAAGCTCTCTCTTCTCACAAGAATCTATCCCTCAAGTTCTTGAGTCCTAAATCCTCAAGAGAGATTCTCTCCATTGTGAGCCATTCAAGCTAGAAGCTTGATTCTAGGTCACCATCTCCACCCTAGGCTTCCATTGCTGGTCATCTTCTTGAAGCTAGGGTTTGGTGCCATCTTCCTCCATCAAAATCCTCTTTGCCCTAATTTGGTAAGAAATCTCAAGGCATAGGTATTTTGTTGGTAAGCATTTCATTTCAGTTATATTTGAATTGTATACTCTCGGTTGTGAGAGTTTTGCGTGATCCTGGGTTGTGGGAGTCACGGTCATCGATTGTAGGTCGATTGCACTTGTGAGGTTTTCGCAAGTATTCATATTGGAAATCTTGAGTTAGGGTTTCTAACTCAAGTATCCGGAAGGGATCCGGGTGGTTGGGACGTAGGATCACCGGGAACAAGTCGGGGAGACTTGGGTGGATCCGAACCCATTAAACCATTGTGTTTGCGTTTGCATTATTTCTTGATTGTAGTTATTCCTCATCGTTGTTTGTTAAATGCACGATAATTAGGAATAACACTCCTTATTATTTAAAAGTACTATTCACCCCCCCTCTAGTACATGTGCAGTAGCTTCCCAGGGCACTACAAAAACACCCGTAAACACAAATGATAGTGGAATCTTCCACATAGGAGAAAATCATGTACTGAAATGTCACATCACCCCCCAAACACACCCAAAACCAAAACATCCACAAAACACACACTCAATCAAAAAAACCCAAATATGCCAAGACAATACACACACGTCCCATTTGAACCCAGTTTTGCACCTATCGAAACACCTATAAGGGTCACGAGTTTTGATTCGTGGGGGTGGGGGTGGGGGTGGGGGTTCTGGGTGCCAGTGCACTTTGTGCATTGGTTGGTTCAAGTATAATCATAAATAAGAGTGATCAAGTATATTGAGTTTCTTTCCAACGAATCAAATAAAAAAGTATATTGAGTCAAGTCTTCAATATTTTATCGCACATTAGGTATACATATTTGTACCAGTGTTTGAAAAATCTATTCTTGCAATCTGCATCTGTATATCCGATACAATAGATTATATAGATATTCTTATCATAATCCGAAAAGATATAGATACAAATCCGATTTAGATAATCAGAATCCGTTTACATCCCCCACGTGCTCCTCTTTTAAAAAACGAAAATGAATCGGAGCCCAGTATCCAACTAGGGTTCGATGCCCACTGCCTTGTCGGATACAGGTTTCGGTCATAACAAATCCGAATCAGTTCATCATCGCATCAAACACATATTACATCGACTCGGGGACTGTCACGTGTCCGTGAGTGCCCTTAGATCGTATAAGTGGCACGATAATGATCTCAACACGTAATCAAGTTGTTTTCTGCAGAATAATGACTCCTTTTGGGAGTTGCTACACGCACATACCATTTTACTCCAGCACAACTAGAATTTCACTTATTTACAAGTTTGCTATTCGAATTTTCTCAGCGTACACAACAAATTTTAATCCCCAAACTGTCCCGTTGTGCGTGATGAGTAAAACGACGACCGCCTGCGGACTCCCCAGCCCCGCCGCCGCCATCGACTGTCCCCATCGACCCTCTTCATCGGATCGTTCAAGATGGAGGAGCCGTGCTTGAGGAATTTATCGGATCTCCAAGCCTTGAGCTTGCGGACGAGGCAGAGGTACTCCCAAGTGCCGCCTCCACCGTTGTCTACCTGGCCCTCGAGGCGGATAAGTTTCAATTTATCTGCTTCCCCCACCATCGATACGTAATCACAATGAGTGCCACTGGAAAGCGGATGCGCTTTGGCTTGAAGACAACGGCGACGACGACGACGAGTAGAAGATTGAGGATCGTGAAGAAAAAGCGCTGCCAGTCCTCTTCCTCCTCCTAGTCCATACAACCCTAAAAGCATGTCTGCGGGGGTGGGGGCAAGGGCGGTGCGGGGGAGGATAGAAGAGGAGTAAATTTTGAATGACTCTTCCTCCACCTCAGTCCCCACAAGCCCTAAAAGCCGCATGTAACGGCGGCGGCGGCCGCGAAAGAGTAGTAAATTTTGAATGGCAAGCTTGTAAATAAGTGGTTGTGCGTGAGAGTAAAACGGTACGTGCGCGTTAGCACCTCCCCTCCTTTTCTCTATAATCTATATACAAGTTAGAGCAACTCCAACCCATCTCCAAATCTTCAATTTGGAGATGAAACCCACTCCAACCCGTCTTCAAAATGGAGCCAGAAATGAAGAAGCCCCTTCAAATTTGGGCACTATTCACCCCTTCAAAATTAAACCCCCTATGTTTTTACCCTTTTAACCCTTTATTAAATTAAGTATGATTATTTACAACTAAAGTATTTTACAAACCACATTACCAAATTTACTAATTTTAGTACCGTTGGAAATATCTCAATTATACCTACAAAATGAGACCAATATTGGATATTTTTCGAGTAAATTTAAAATATTTACAATATAACAAGAAATAATAATAATTTTATATTATTTATAATTTTCTTTCATGGAGAAATAATGTATTAGATTATCCCATTTTAATGATAAATTTTTCATTAGTAAAGCGTAAATAAAGAGAAAATATGATTTGAAAATGGTGGGTTGAATTTGTCCATCCTCCAAAATGACATCTTTTAGAGATATTCCATTTTGAAGAGGGGTTTTTAGAGACGTGCTCAAAAAAAAAAAAGGCCGAACGAAAACGAAAACAAAAACAAAAATCTTTTCGCGAAAGAGCGCATGCCCTCGTCGGGCGGCGACACCGGGGTTTATAAGGGCAGCCGGAAAACAAAAGAGCATTGTTCTTTGATTCTAGGGTTTTGGAAAGTCAGGATTCTATTTAGCTTCAATTTGTTTAATTTGTTTTTAATTGGGGATTTCGAGTGGTCAATGCAATTTGTTGCTGATTTAGAGCGAATTTCGTCGATTTGTTGGAATAAAGGGGTTGATCTCGATGTCTTTGGCTGGCCCCGAGGATATCTTATTCTCTACTTCACTTGCGAGCTATCTTGACAGTAAAGTTCCTTTTTTCCCCTCGCTATCGCGTTTTTTTTTGAATTCTGTTGTTTAACTTGAAATCGAGATAAATTTGCACGCTTGCGCTTTATTTTATTACAAAGGACCTATTTTAACAATGATTTTTGGTTGAATATGTATTTTATGTAAAATTCTGTTATGTGGAAAGGGGAACATAATTTCTTTCATTTATCGTGCTTATGGTTATATCGTAGATTATTGAAAATTTCTCTCCAATATTTAGCAGATTTGTTCGGTGAGTTTGCCTCCGATTTTCTCATAAAAAGGTTAAAACGTTTACATAGTTACAGATAGATTTGATTGGTTAGAATTTTGTTTGTTGGAGCTAGTTTAACATATGAATTATATTTTAGCTTCGCTTATTTGGTGAATTATCGCCTCAGAAGCTGCAAATTCTGAAGAGAGAACATGGATTTGGAGGAAAGTTCTAACTTTATCCGTTATGTGATTATATTACTATTTGTGAATGAATGTTGGCCAAATTACTCAAAAACCTTTATTTTGCAGTTATCTAGCTTTTATTTGATTTAACTTTCGTCAGCGTCTATCATCTTTATAATAATGATCTTTTGTATTATGGGACTAGTAGCAGGTGCAGTTGATCATAGTAGGCTTAGGTTAGAAAGCTACTAAAGATTTAAAATTTCTACAAAGATGACATACCTATCGCATTGCAGGTTTCTCGACAGTCAATACCATGTAGCTCAAAACTATTTCTAGGTCAAAATTAAGGTGATTATTGGGGGCACCATGTTTGAATTTAAGTTTATTATGTGGTAGTTACTACTTCTGGAATTGTTTTTGTGTAATTTAACCTTATATGGTAGGAGAGTTCCGTAAGAACTTCAAAGCAAGGGAGAAGTTTAGTAAAGCCTATTCTAGAAACGTACGTTTTAAATCAAAGGGATGGTTTTTTTACTCATTTTCCCATCATTTCTTTTGCCTTCTTGTAGTTAGCTGATGTCAACGTCACCTATTTAGTGGAAATGCCTAACAGCAAGTAAAATTCAATGTTAATGTTCCTAGTAAGTAAACGAATTACTTGGCCAGGTCAGGAATATTGTTTATTGTCTTTGGTGATGCCATCGAAAGCAATCGAGTTATGCACCTATGAATAGTCACTCCGTCTCCAAGGTATTGGACGCAACAAGGGATCAACCAAATGCGTGAAGCACGTCTTGCTGAATCTTTACATGACATAGATAGAGTTTATATGGTCTACCAGTTAGAACATCATCTGCAATTATATAACTTGTACTTTATTACTATCTTCATCATATATTTTATATTTAGTATGAACAATCATATTTTTATTGTGATCTTTACGATTTCCGCTAATACTTTATCCTCCAATAAAACTAAAAACTAGATAAAGCAATATGTGGGTTAATGAACTAACCCTCTAAGCCATCACAATCTATTTATAATAACTGAAAATAGAGTACAATCTATTTATGATAACTAAAAATAGAGTAACTAAGCCATCACCCTCTAAGCCATCACAATCAATTTTGGTTTAGCATGGTGGAAGAAGGATAGTTGATTCCTTCAATTCCCATAAATAGCTAAAACTAAACTTTTGGAAGAGGAGGATGACCTAAATGGCCCTAACCATAAAATACAATAGAAAAATCATGTTGAGCTTTTTTTTATTTGAGCTATTATTTTAGAAGATAGAAAATCTACTTTCTTGATGAATCTATTTAGAGTTCACTCTGAAAGCATCATTGGCAAGATTGTTTTTTTTTGTAAATACAAGATCTGACATTTTTATTCCGGGATTAAACCGTGGAATGATAAACCTACCAAAACTTTCCATGAAGAGTTTGATGTTTGGCAATGACTTTGATAACGAGGATTGTGGTGACATTTGATGCTGAATTAATGAGTAGTTTAATATATAGTGGAAATAAAAAATTGGATAAATTTTCAAAATAAATAAAAAAATTAGAAATAATTTTAAAAATCGATCAAATTTAAATCTACTAAAAACCCGACTAATTTCTCGTCATGTGGTTTCCCACCCAAGACTACAAAACAATCAGAGTTGGTAAACCCAATCAGCTGAGATCAAAATGATGGGGGTTAGTGATTTTGAGGATTCCTTAATAGTTGCTATAATGAAATGTTTGAGGTTGGCAACCCTAGTCATTTGAATTGTCCATAATTTGTCTGGGGTTGATAATCCCTGATATTTTAAGCGTGAATTCATGTGCTGAATCTGATGTGACAATAAATTAGTCGGGTTTTGCAATTAAATTTAATTTTGGTCAGTTTTTAAAATTATTTCTATTTTTGACCTATTTTGAAAATTTGTTCAAAATAATCTGGTAAACTATGTTGCATTGTCACAGAATGACCTACATGAATACAACATGCTGGAAAATTCTGATAAATATGCATGATATGCATGTCAAATGCAGAAGGTGCACATGCTATTTAGCATAAAGTTGAATGTAATTTAGAATTAATTTGGTAAATGATCTATTTAGGCACAAGGAAAGCTTGATTGGCAATGCTATGTTTCGGTATAATAGCCTAATGATGTGAAACAATGTGATTTGTCTCTCCCTAATGAGTCACTGACTTACAATGTTGTAAAAATGGAAGCTATCTTGGTAAACCTGGGATGCTATGAGAATCAATGGTATAATGCTACATTAGTTATTTTGCCATAAATATATGGACATCAAAATGCCCTTGCATATTTGTTGAATCTTTGGGTCGGCACTCGAGATGACTCGAACGACGGTGACTAAGGCCCACGAGGCCCACAAGAGAAGCTCGACATCGACTCAGTCAAAGCCCATTAGCCAGTCGACAGTTGCATTCCCCGCACTCAAATGTGATTAAAGACGGGCTCGTAATTCGCGAGAACGTGTATAACATTTACTCCTATTAAAGGGAGAAGATCATGGCCCCATAATGGATGTCTGTTATCTCCTCAACGTCACCAAAAGGACCCAGAATGCCTGTAAATACAAATAAGGATCCCATCTTCAAGGTTCAAGGTACGAGGTTTAAGACATAAAACTCTACTTTTCTCAGCTGATATTTGACCGGCGCCCCGTTTACGGTTTGGGCGCGGTGTCGTTTTACCGCAAGTGCACGGTTAGTGTAGGGTGCGGGTTTATCGAACTCAGGGAGGTGGATGGCTTGAATGGCTACTAGCCTCGCCTAGGTTGTGTGCTAGCTACGCGGATGATATGGGTGGAAGCGTAGAAATAAAAGAAAGAAATAAAAAGACACAAAATGAATCCCCGCTAACACGGGCTAGAGCATTCACGACACTTGACATTTGACTTGACTCAGGGTGAGACATTGCCCCAAAAGGTGGTACCTAGCGTCCATGGCCCGATATTCTGGTCGGTGCCAAGCACGCTACGCCTACCCGGTTCCGGACGGTGGGCATTCCCATGTCCATTAACACCTTCCGCAACCGGGAGCATTAAGGCCACAATGATATCTCCCAACATTTCGTCCAAGCCGTTCCCACGCGCGAGGACTCCATGTCTACACTAGGGGCGTGAGCTGTGGCTAGGGAGTCAACCGCCAAGTTTATTCCCCCTTGGCCCGACGGTCAGAGGCGGTCGTTTTCCCGCCAATGACAATGAAACACCACCGCGTAACCCTAATGGCCAAATAGGTCAAATGTGATTTCTAGCAATACATCGAAGCGGATCTTGACTGGACAAGCACCGGACCCCAATCCCCAACACAACTAGTGTGTCGCCATACGAATTGGACTCAGATTGCTAGAAATCCTCATTGACACATTTCATCGAACACATGCCATGCAACCAAGTCAAATGAAACAACCCAAGCATCAATCCTACCCTAACCCGTATTAGGGTTCATCAACACTACTCCATGGTGAGAAACATAAAGACAAGCAAAACAAATAACATACAAACATTCACCATTGAGCAAAATGAAAACAACACAATACAATAGAAAATTAGAGAAGAAAAATACTTATCTTGATTCGAATCCAACAATCCGGTACAAGATTTATTGAGCAAAGACCTAATCTAATCTACCCTAAGCTTCACAAGAGAAGGGGCAAAAAGCCCTAAAAACTGAAGAACTCTCCCCAAGTCGTGCCCCCAATCTCTATTTATAAACCCCTCAAAACCCCTCTTGGGTCGGGTTCAGAACTGTCAAAAAAGGCCCACCCGATCGGGTGGAATAAACAGAGAGCTCAGATTCGTAGAAACAGATCTCACCCGGTCGGTTGACAAGTCAACCGATCGGGTGAAATAAAATTCCAGACTGCAGCCAGTTTCAGCACATAGCTGCGCTCAGAAAATTTCAGAAAAATCTAGAAAAATCGGATTTGGGCATGCGACCTATCGTTGGAAAGCTAACGACGATGCCGACGCTAGAAAAATAAGAGATCACCCAAAATCCTTCTGGAATGATAGCAGATCTTCAATGAATGAGCAGTGGTGCGCGAAAGGGGACGAAAAGGCCACCCGATCGGTTGAAATGTCAACCGATCGGGTGAGCGGCTTGTTGCTTCGGCCGTCGCCTTCGGGAGCATCAACCGGGCGCAGAGGAGAGCGGGTGGCGTGATCGGGTCGTCCTTCGGAGGAATCGGCTACAGATGAACCGATCGGGTGAAGGTCACCCGATCGGTTGGAATTCAGCTCCATTCTCCCGAGAACTCTGTTGGGATGAACCGGTCGGCGAACCGGTCGGTTGACTTTGCTCCTCGCTCCAGCTTCAGTCCGGGTCGGACACGCGTGCATCACCCGATCGGTTGGCTGTGTCCAAACCGATCGGGTGGGGGCTGAAAAGTGTCAATCTTGGTCGTTTGACCCCCTGGATCACGCGTGACACCTCCTGTTGCTCCGGGGACTCATGATATCGTCGTTTTATGTCCCAAATGCTAGAAATTCCTGCAAAATAACAAAAACACGGAAAAGTGAAAGAAAACGAGAAAACACGAGAAAATGAATACAAGACGGCGGTAAATAATGGAAAAACACGGGAGAAAACGTGCGCAAATATATGAAAAATAAACGCACGTCAAAATCCCCCAAGCTGAATTCTTCCTCGTCCTCGAGGAAGACGAGTGAGAGTAGGAGCTCGGAGAGAGAAAATAGAGAGAAAGGGAGAAAAAGAAAACTCTATATCCTAGATCGCCCGTCAGGGCTAACAAAATCAAAAACGACACACCAAGCAAGCAAACACCAAATCACGTCACTAAACTAAGGAATACGAGTCCAGACAAATGCCGTGGGCCCACGCGGTGAAGCGCGAGTGAGTGTGGTCGTGCGCTAGCAGACCGTGTCACTATCTACGATGTGCGATAAAGCTCGATATACACAAATCCAGGAAATGACCCAAATATCGATTCGAATTGAATAAATCGGTGAATATATAGTTCAAGCATGCATGAGAAGAGAGAGAGAGAGAATCGAAACATATCATGCGTCAGGGGCTCCACAACTAGGGTTAAGGAAATCACCACACTAAAGCCTAGATAATAGCTAAAAAGTTCCTAAGCCAAGTGTTTTCGAAAACGATGGGGTTGAGATGATGTGGAGTAGAACACTCGGTGCAAATTCTCGCCTTCCCTTTATTCTCGACAAGTAGGAAAAGATATTCACACGGGAATTTTTTTGGGTTTTGGGTATTTGTATATTTTTTGGATTTTTGGCTATACAATTTTTTTTTCTTTCTTTTCTTTTCTCTTCTTTTTGGGTTTTTCTTTTCTCTCCTTTTTTTGGATTTTTGGATATTGGGATATATACATGTGTACTCTCCCAAGTGGGAGAACGGTACACGACGAGGGGATTTGCACCAAGTAAAATAAAAAAGAAATCGGAATCTAAACACTTGGGCAAAGGAAATATTTCTCGCAAGTTAGAGCATGGGCCAAATGGGTTATCCTAGTCCTTAATTGTGGAATCCTGACACATGCGAAATGAAGTATACGATATATATATAGCATGCATATAGAAGCAGACATTAGAAGCAAATACCGCATATTCAATATCGAAACATGATAATCTAGGGGTCAACCAAGGGTAGGTATATAAATCAACATCACAAAGTAGAAGCACACTATAAGCTAGACATGACACACGACTCACATAGAAGCAAAGTGGACCCACGAAGCGTGAAATGCAAAGGGACTCGGCTTCCTAGGGTTAGTGAATGTGATTATCGAAGCTATCCTAAGTATGTGCGTGATCATGTGGCAATACATCATATGGGGTCATCTCTAGGAGAAAGAGATAAAAAGAAGAAAAGAAAAAGAAAAAGAAAAAGGCGGAGAAAAACGACTCAAATAGCGAAGAAAAAGAGACAAATGATGCACGAAGTGCGACTCCCCCAAACTAAAACTTGCATTGTCCTCAATGCAATAGTAGTGAATACGGGAGGGCAATGAAAATGGGGGGAAGTTACGCACCGACACAAAAAAAGAAAAACACGAAAAACACATGAGCGAAACTAAAAAATAAAGAAAAAGAAACACTCAAATAAAAGATATAAATCGCGACAAAGAACACCTAGACACAGACACACAACAACGACACGCAAAAACATGCACACAAATCGAGTTCCCCCAAGCTGAACATGACAATGCCAGCGAAATGATATGATCAATGTGATGCAGAAATATGCAAGGGGAAGATCGGAAAAGAAAAGAAAGAAATCAAAATGCAGGATAGACGGTGTGCTCATTCTCCTCGGAAGAGGATGAGGGTGAAATGATAGAAGGGCACGACATGAAGGGTTATTAAGATGCAAAAGCAAATCCTAGATACGCTCCCCTCGCTAATGAGAGGAGACGAGATTATTCAAATCTAAACTAGAAAACGGTAAATTTTTACACTACTGGATTAGGATACACCTGAGCATAGGCGGATCCAAGATCTGAAGTGGGGCAGGTAGCTGCTCTAACTGCTCCTTCTGTGGCTCCGCCAGAAGCGCTGTGCCACGTGTGCCAATGGACCCAAGCAATGCACCTCCAAGCATCCCTCATAGGTGTCCACCTGTGATCTGCAAAGGACGAGGTGCATTAGTCCATGGCAAGAAATTATTTCCCAAAATAAATGTATCCCAGAGATAATCGTCAACATAAGATGGAAAAATAATAAAAGGGTGACGAATACTCCCTGAGAATGGGTCGCTATCCTCTGTACTAGCGACGACCAAATCATCGCTCTCCATGAGAAGTGGCTCTCCAGGTGGTGACACACCGCAGCATACCTCAAGGGAAATAGATCCTGTGTCCTGTAAGAGATATGGTGTGTCAAATATATATGAGTCTAAAGAAATAGGAAGTGAAAAGCGAGACTCAAAAGTGGAGTGAGAGTGAGTATGAAAATCTCCCTGAATAGGGGCAATATGCTCAAGTAGATGCTCAGCCACAGAAGAAGTGGAGAGCGACGATAAAGGTAGATGTGACTCGGGCTCCATGGAGTGGACCATCGTATCCAAGCCCTCATGCACGTCCTCCTCGATGATATGCTCATACTCCATCTGCCCGATGTCTTGAATGACATCCTCATGGTTGACCACCGACCAAGGAGGAAGCTGTGACAGAGATGGCTGTGGAGGTGGATGTGGAGCGGACCCCTCGTATGTGGTCATCGTGTCCTCGTTCTCACGCACATTCTCCTCGCCGGTATGCATAATCTCTATAAACTCCTCAGTGCTCTCATAGGACTCATGCGGGGTATCCAAATCAAGACAAGAAATCTCTCCCACAGATCCTAGATAAATCTCCCCATCCTCACTATCATCATCAAAAAAATGCTTCGTCATCCAAGTGGTAGTGATGGAAAAATGGGGTATCGGCTTGAGATGTGTCTATGGTGGCCGATGGCATGGTGGTCTCAACCATGAAAGTGGGTATATCCTCTCCTTCATCCCCTCTCCTCGGTGTCGGCTCGGTGATTGGTACCATTAAGTTTTGTAATATTTGGCCTTGGTTAAACATGGCACTTTCAAGGAGAGACACGAGGCTTGATTCTTCTTGTGTTTGTGGAGGGGTATAAAGTTGAGGAAATGGATAGGAGGTGTTTGGGCTAAGGTTGTGGGAAAATGTTTGGCCTTGGAGTGGGGGGAGGCTCTCAAGCGTAAATGGGCAATCTAATACACGTGCCCCGTCATCCCACAAGTCTCACAAACCACAACTGGATAAGGATCGTATCCTCCCATCTGAGCATCGAAATTTGATCTCCACATGGTAATATCAAAGATACCTGGACAACAAAAGTAAGAAAACTAGAGAGGAGCGTCAATAGTACAAGAGAATAACAAAAAGATAATATAATGGTGGGGGAAAAATTTCTTGGTTATTGAATATTTTTTTTAAAAAAAAGAAAAAGAAATTTTTTTTGTGTTTTTATGCGTAGTCTAACGAACCCAAGCTAAGCTAATATCAAACCAAACGCCTCCCCGGCAACGGCGCCATAAACTTGACGTTGCCCCCCGGTTTGCTAGCCGCAAATGGCCGGGGGACCCGCGTGAGGGTTTAGATATTTGTAACCGCAAGCGCACGGTGTTGTAGTGTGGCTTGGGGTCGAACATAGGGAGGCTAGGATGTGCTTGTGTCAAGGAGGACCGAAATCACCCCGTGGGCGAGCTAGCCCGGATCGGTTGATGGGTTGTCACGGGAAAGGAATGCAAGGTATGAATCAATAAGAAAATAAACCCGGGACTTTGGTTTCCACTCCAACGAGCGACTCTCGCCGATACGGCCTACGGGTAGGATGGCGATCGGAATTAGGGTCTAATGGTGAGACGTTGCCTCTGAAAGTGGTACCGACATCCCATGGGCCCGATATTCCGGTCGGTGCCCAGGATGATACACCGGACTTCCCGGGTTCGATCAGTGGGCACTCCCGTGTCCATTAACACTGATCGATTCCGGGAGCACTAAGCTCGCAACGATAACTCCCAACGTCTCATCCTGCCGCTTCCGCGCGCTAGGATTCGGTGTCTACGCTAAGGACGCGAGCTATGGCTAGGGAGTCAACCGCCAAGTTTATTCCCCCTTGGCCCAACGGTCAAAGGCGGTTTTTTTCTCTCCGATGACAATAAAACACCCCGCGTAACCGTCAGATTCCTAATCCTTATCGATTTCCTAACCCTATGGATGCATCGGAAAGAGTCCTCGAAGGGGTTTCCGCCAAAATCCCAGATTTGGGAACTACTCACAAATATTCATTAAAAGCGATCTAAACGAAAATAAACCGTTGAAATCATAATCAGACGATTGGAATACGAAGGTAGTAGAGCAATTAAGATAATACTAAAGTTTAAGAAAGATCCGAAAACTTACAATAGAAAAGTAATTACAGCCGTCACAAATAGGAGAAAACAGTAAAAACTAACAGCTCCTCCGTTTCTGGAACCCTAGGGGTCCTATTTATAGGATCTCGTATCACCCGATCGGTTGACAAGTTAATCGATCGGGTGATCCGTTACAAATAATAAACAGAAAACGGCGGAGTTTCACCCGGTCATATGAACCGGTCGGTTGAGTTCTTGGAGTGACCGGTTGGATCTTGGCGCCATCGGGTGAAGGGGTCGGTTGGGTGCCCGTGTCTCGGCTCCTCAGCATCAGCTACAGATGAACCGATCGGGTGAGAGTCACCCGATCGGTTGGAATTTGGCTTGAAAAGACAGAGAATCGGCCCCGTTGAACCGGCCTATGAACCGGTCGGGTGACATCCACTTGAGCTCCGGCTGAGATCGGGTGGTGCACGCGTGCATCACCCGATCGGTTGGAGATGACCAACCGACCGGGTGAGGGGCTGAAAGATGTAATCTTCGTCGTTTGACCCCCTGGATCACGCGTGACTCCTCACGTTGCTCCGGGGACTTGAGATATCGTCGTTAAACGTCCCCTACGCGGGCAATCTCCTGCAAACATGGAGAAACAAAGAAAAGTGAAAAAAAAACGAGAGAATACGAGAAAACGAATAAAAGACGGCGGAAAATACGGAGAAACACGAAAGAAAACGTGCGTGAATATATGAAATATATACGCACGTCAATATTTCTTACATCATCGAGCTTGCGATGATAGATCTGAGACGAACCTTCGTGGGTCGATCTTAGCTGCTCCAAACTCCCTCTCATCCTTAAGTTTCCATACTAACTTAAGCATCGGCGGGGATTTGGGTCGGAACCCAGATCCGCCCCCCCTAACGTGTCTCTGTTGTGTAGATCGACGAGTCGACATTCAACGTCGAAGGTCGTTACGGAGCTTCCCAGCCTCGAACGATCGACACATCAGCTGTCCGAAGGTCGATCGAGCACCACATCATCATCTACATCCATCACTCGACCCATGTTTTTCCAACCTCGGGTCCCACCCCTTCTGCTGACGAGGCTCTGAATCAGTACGAAGAGCCTACGTCAACTTGACAACTGTCTCAGTTAATTTTGGCCTTAACAGTTTGACGTCGTTTGTGAGAAAGCGTTAATCAGCTCGACATCCCAAAGCAATCGAAAAGCTATGCCAGCTGGACCCAGCAACGTTGGACCGATCGAAGGTCCAAAGGAGAAGCAGAAAGCAAACAACGTCCTGGTGGAGGATGCCGCGGATTCCACATCGCCATCACAACGACCAGCAAGGGCCACGAAGGAGCCTGAGGTGACCCGGGAGGAATTCACCCAGTTCACCGAGCAGGTCGACAGGAGTCTCGGTGTTTTGGCGACCTTGATACGCCAAAACATGGGGAATCCATCGCTCTTAAATGAGCCGTTGCCACCTCCAAACCTGATCCTGACACCAACCAAAGGCGCGGCCTTCCTCCGAGATCAGGGGGATCCGAGAGCAGATCAACTGGAGATCAGCCTACACAATGCAACCCCCACGTCTCACTAATATGGGGGTCGACAATCGGGCCTTCGTTCTCCAGGGGGATCGCACCCCCTCCAATTACTGGGAAGCAACCCGCAACATCCTGGATCAGGTAATGTACGGGGCTCCTCGGGGTTATAACCTTCTCAACCCTGCATGTGGATTTGGAAAGAGAGAAGAGATTCCAAACTGATTTTCAGGAGCCAATTATGTGCAAGCCGGAGAGGGAGGATCTCTACTTGTCTGATCCGTGATTCGGCGGACCCCGCTGAGGGAGAACATCACTTCTGCTTCTCCTCTTTCCAAGTTCAAACTCCATGCCGTACCAGTTTATGATGGAAGAGGCGACCCGTGGTCACACATTCATAAGTATCTGAATGTACTGCTGCTTCACGGGGCCGATGAGTCATACCTTTGTAGAGCTTTCCACGCTATCCTATTCAAGACGGCAGAAGGCTGGTACGAATGGTTACCCCACGGCTGCATCGGGTCGTTCGATGAATTGACGGAAGTGTTCTGCAAGCAATTCGTCGCAGGCAGATGTCCTAAGTAGAAGTTCTCCCGCCTCTTCTCACTCAAACAGAATGAGAATGAGTCGATTTGAGCTTTCGTCCTGAGATTCAACGGCGAGAGGCTCGATGTAGAAGAGACGCTGGACGTGACTATCATAGCGGCGCTCACTCAGGCGGTCCGGAACAAACACCTATGAAGGGCCTTCCACCAGTTCCCTCTAGCACCGTCGCAGAAATGCTCAATATAATGGATTGGTTCATTATCTCCGAAGAGGCGGAGGAACCAACCGAAACTAGTACGAAAGAAACCAACTCCCTCTCGCCGCAGAGACACAAGGCGAGAGAAACCAACTCCAGGAACCCCTTGCCAGGAGTCTTGAGACAAGAGACCCAGGGAGAGGAGTCCTCGAAGTAAGGAACGCCTTACCTACACGAAACCAAGCGTTCCTAAGACAGAGCTCCTCGCTTATGCCCCACGAGAAGAGCTGATACAGGAGACAGCAAAGAAGGGCAAATATGAAAAGAGAGGCAACCTCAAATTCTGCAAATACCACTATGACTACGGTCACGATACCAACGACTGTTGGACTCTCAAAAAAGAGATCGATGCACTGGTCAAGTGAGGGCACTCCAAGAACTCGGCTAACGATCAACCTAGTAAGGAGGGATCCTCGAAGCAGAAGGGCAAGATGATGGTGGCACCTGTCACCAAGGTGATTGACTAGCAAGTCGTCCGAGCTTAAGGTCAAATAAAGAGGCGTGGGAGCAAAATCAGCTCCGACGAAGTTCGGAAACACCTGTACGCCTTTTGTTTTTAATCTTTCCTTTCAATAAAGCATGTTTCTTTCATCAAACAAAGTTTTGCTTCCTTGAGCCTTCATGAATTCTAAAAAACTATCTCGCGAAAACTTCCCTCTAAAAGGATCCGATCCTCGGGAAGCATGGATAAACTGAATTCATATTGATAAAATCCGTGCGAGTGACTCTCCTAAAGGTCGTCAGCCGTAAGCCGAAGGGGCCACCCCTTCGCCACTGAACGGCTCTCCTAAAGGTCGTCAGCCTTAAGCCGAAGAGACCACCCCCTCGCCACTGAACGGCTCTCTCTCCTAAGAGTCGTCAGCCGTAAGTCGAAGGGGCCACCCCTTCGCCACTGAACGACTCTCCTAAAACGTCGTCAGCCGTAAGTCGAAGGGCCACCCCTTCCCCACCGAACGACTCTCCTAAAAACGTCGTCAGCTGTAAGTCGAATGGCCACCCCTTCGCCACTGAACGAGACCCTAATGTGTTGTCAGTCGAAGGGCCACCCCTTCCCCACTGAACGACTCTCCTACAACGTGTCGTCTGTCGAAGGTCCACCCCTTCGTCACTGAACAACTCTCCTACTGAGCGTCGTCAGCCGTAAGTCGAAGAGGCCACTCATTCGCTATTGAATGACTCTCCCAAAGTGTCGTTAGCCGAAAGTCGAAGGGCCATCCCTTCGTCACTGAACGACTCCCGTACCGTGAGTCGTGAGTTGAGGAAATTGCTCCCTCACCATGAAACGTAGTGGTCAACTTCAAAACATAGTTCGATGGTTTATCCTCGATCATTCTGAAGCAATGCCTAACCCATCGAAAGGGGCCATTAGGTATTGTGACCACCACATGATGTAAGCGACAACAAACAAAGAGATGCAACGACAAACAAAGATATACGGGCCAATTCCTCTGGCACTCCTATTGCAAAAAATTGTTTTTGTTTACATCTACATCACCCCATATACATACAAAAATATCTAAAACAGGCCTAAAAAGAGCGTCGAGATTCTACAGCGGCTGGCTAGGCCATTGGTCTCCATTCAGCATGGCTGTGGACTCTGGGTCCCCCGTAGCATCCGCTCCTGGATCGTCGTTAGCGACGGTGGCAGCATCATCGGTGGGACCAGCCTCTTTCGTGCCCTGGCTCAACTCATCGTCACCAAGGTCCGGAAAAATCTCCGGGATCTGGTCGATCTCAGCGGAGAAGTCAGAAAATCGATTCTTAATTTCTAACCGACATTGCTCGTAGCCATCTCTGTATAGCTCGTGGAAGTCAGTGAACGTATCCTGGAATTCCTAAACTGCCCTCTTCGCTATGACCTCGGCACGGGCTCGCTCTTCCAACAGAGCCTTCTCAGCCCGTTCTCTTAGAGCAGCTTTCTCCGCCTCCCTTTTACGGGCCTTCAGAAGCTCACGATCGAGCCGATCTAGGCGATTCAACCTCGTCACGGAAAGAAGGCTGAGTCTAGGCAGCTCTACATGGGATCTTTCCACAGCCGACCTAACGGGCTCCAGGGTGACCGTATGATTGGTCACCATCGGAGCGCGCCGACGCAACGTCGCGGTGGCCACGAGAGCCTGCAAACAACACATGATTGTCAACATCCATGATGGCATCACCTCCGAGGGAGGCTGGAACAATAATTACTTGGACGCTGACATGAACGGTTATCGACGCAAGTCGCTCATAGTTGACCCTCTTCACGACAGCCGTGTCCCTTGGAAGGGTCGCATTCTCAGCAATACGGGAGGCAGCCCTGTAATCAAGGAGAGCAGAATCCTCCCGCCTCATCGGAAACTCCATTTGGACGAGCTCCTTCGCGGTGCAGACGAATGGGGCCTGGAGAGATCGACTCTCCAGCAACATCGGCCTGAATTCATCGGGGATGTCTTCAGATAATTCGACAGGAGGGAACAAACCCCCTCAAGACCAGGAGTCCTCATGCAGAAGAAGCTCCGGAGGGACCTGAGTCTTCCCCCGAATGTCCCTCTTGAGGGGTACCCCTCCCCGGTCGGGAGACCTGCTCCGTAGCTGCATTCGACCCAGACGGCTCCGAGTCGCTGAGAACGAGTTGCCGCCTCCTTTTATTCCCTTCAAGCGCGACTACTTCAAATTCGGAGGTGTGCTTTTCCTTCTTCCTCTGAAGGCCTGAGCAACACTCTCAACAACAATGGGTCGATCCTTCGACGGTTGGGCCATCCTTTCCCCTACAGTCGGCACCCGAGGAGACAACATGCTCACCACCGCCTCTTTAATGGAAGCCTCGACTGCCTCTCTCAGTGCATGATCCACCTGATAATCCACACCAGCCATGCCTGCAGAAGCAACAAACGAGTTAAGTCGAAGAACAAAGATCGAGCAGTTGGTGGGCACGATCAAACCAACCTTTCGTCCACACGGTTCGACGCAACACGTCGTCAGGCCACACCCACTTGACCGACCTCATTTCCTCAGGCAGACTCGTCAATGTGTAGGTGGTTTTTTCTCCTCGCTAGTCAGCGGCTTATCCTCAGCGGGGCCCAAGTCAGGAGCACCCCAATCAGTGCAGAATCTTGCGCCCCCTTGAAAAGCTACAAACACAAACTCGTCTTTCCATTTGGGATTAGAGGTGGGAAGGTCTTCGAGCAGCTTCCTGCCTCGACGGACCATTATCATATACCCGCTCGGGGTCTTGAAGGGAGGGATCGACAAAAAATAAATAACAGTCTCAGAGACGGTTCAATTTCTTTCATCGCACACAGAGCTATAAAGCCCGTCAGCATGCCAATGACGTTCGGCATCAACTGGCAGAGGAAAATATTCAGGGTACACAAAAGTACTGCATGAAGGGGTGCATGGGGAATCGAAGGCCTCGTTCGAAGGCTTTGACTTATACCCCCACTTCCCGGTCACCGGGACAATGAACCCTCTCGTCATTCCCAGGCACCCGGATTTGGTAATCGAGACGGACGTAACTCCTCTGAAGCTCGAGGATCTGTCCAGCTTCAACTTTGGACCTCAGATTTACGAGTAAGCCCGGCTCCATAACTCCTTATTCTTCTGCATGACGGTGACCAAGCTCCCTTTAGAGGCAGGGATGGAGGACGAAGCCATTTCTTTCGAGGGAAGGAAAATCTAAATCAAGGAGAACGAAGAAGATACCATCGCACTCAGTTGCTGGAACCATCCTATATAGGCAAGGCGACAACCGCATGATGGAACACACGTTGAAGATCCGAAGGCTCTGAGCGTCTTGGAATTCGAACCAGCAAACCATCCGAATCGGCGAGGCGGACGTTTTGGCGCCTGGAACTTGAGTGCTATTTTCTCGACCGACGTGTCACATTAATGCAATGTAACGTCGCTTGACTTCAGCGGGCAGACCCTTCGAGGTCGTGCGACGGGGGCCATTGTCGAATCATTGGGCCGGCACTTGAGACGACTCGACCGACGGATGACCAAGGTCCACGAGGGCCATAAGAGAAGCCCGACATCGACTCAGTCAAAGCCCATTGGCAGTCGACTGTTGCATTCCCCGCACTCGAATGTGGGATTAAAGACGGGCTTGTAATTCGCGGGAACGTGTATAACATTTACTCCTATTAAAGGGGGAAGATCGTGGCACCATAATGTGTGGCAGTTATCTTCCCAACGTCAC
The DNA here is from genome assembly GCA_030789695.1 of Scilla litardierei. Taxonomy (NCBI): domain Eukaryota; kingdom Viridiplantae; phylum Streptophyta; class Magnoliopsida; order Asparagales; family Asparagaceae; genus Scilla; species Scilla litardierei. The sequence goes on along the minus strand of CM061131.1, from coordinate 29,673,344 downwards.
CAAAAGGATCCAGAATGCCTATAAATACAAAAAAGGGTTTCATCTTCAAGGTACGAGGTCTAAGACATAGAACTCTACTTTTCTCAGCTGATATTTCTTACATCATTGAGCTTGCGATGACAGATCTGATACGAACCTCCGTGGGTCGATCTCAGCTGCTCCAAACTCTCTCTTATCCTTAAGTTCCCATACTAACTTAAGTATCAGAGGGGATTTGGGTCGGAATCCAGATCTGATCCCCCTAACGTGTCTCTGTGGTGTAGATCGACGAGTCGCCATCCAACGTCGAAGTTCGTTACGGTGCTTTCCTGACTCGAATGATCGACACAGCAGCTGCCCGAAGGTCGATCGAGCACCACATCATCATCTACATCCATCACTCGACCCAGGTTTTTCCAACCTCGGGTCCTACCTCTTCTGCTGACGAGACTCTAAATCAGTTCGAAGAGCTCACGTTAGCTTGACAACTGTCTCGGTCAATTTTGGCCTTAACAATATTGATATGTCATATATTATTTAAATGGAATAGAGCCTTTAATTGACATATAGAAATTACCTAGTTAAATATGAAAAAAGAGCTTGTAAATATGAAAAGTAGACATCATACACCTAAAAAAGTTTTTCGTAACAGTCAAACCTAAGTTATTAATATCTTGATATGGAACTGTTGATTCTTGATACCCCTCATGTTAGTCTTGATATGGAACTATATATTATGTGCTAACCTATTCTTGTAGATTTAGTTGATGCATACAATCATGTTGACATTGCTTAACATCTTGGATAAAAGACTTGGATTATCAAGCTCATTCATGGACTTCAATTTATGTATTATGTATTATCATTGATGTATTTTTCTTTATATATATATTTTTGTACAAAACTTTGAAAACATGCACATCACACATTATAGATTTCTTAACTTAGATAAATTCTATTATTATCCTCTAACCAGCATTATTTGGTTTTAAGTCTTAAATTTTGATATTAAGTGTTAGTCGATTTACAATATTTATAATAGACTGATACCAAACTGATACTTAGAACTGATACTTGATTGTCCTAACACATGCTTGATTAGTTAAATAATCAGTTTTGATACTCGACTAATACGAACTTATAGTTTTCATTCAATTGAACTATTAGTTGACTCAATAGTCTATTCGTAGACTAATATAGATCGTCGACTAATACAAACTTAGAGTTTTCATTCAATTGAACTATTAGTTGACTCACTAGTCTATTCGTAGACTAATATAGATCATTTGTTTTCCAATATTAAACCATTAATCAATTAATCATTTAACACTAATACAGATTGATTTTTTTGAGACTGCTTCCATTAGTTGATTGATCTTTTGTTCTAGTCGATTAGTGTAGACCGTGATTTCTAACACTTGCTTATATTAATCGACTAACTTATTTGCTAGTCAACTAATACCGATTGATTCTTTTATTTTGTCTCACCGATTAATTAACTAATGGAATCACTAGTCAACTAATCAAAGCAGTTTCTTTTTATTATCTGCTCATCAATATCTGTTGATGATAGTTACAACAATTTCTAACCTTCCATTTTTCGATTCTTCAAGTTCTTATATCTTGATCCGAACCACTTCTAACCTTCAAATTGATTCACTTGCACTTCACTCGATGTTTCATGAGTTTTGTATTTCAATTTCATGCAAGATTCTGTCAGAAGTTTGGGAGAGTGGTGATAAAACTTGAAGTAAATATGAAATTTTATTGAGAAAACTGAAAATAAAATAAGATAAATGGCTATAATAAAGAGGTAACCTTCCTCCCAAGACGCCAATTAATAAGAGACATACATACCTTCCTGCAGAACTCGAAGAACTGTCTTTTCTCTCACAAAATTATCAAAATATACCCGGGAAAGCTGGTCGGCCCTAGATGGGTATTTATACTCCTAACAAATACAAAATTGCAACTAACCCCTTTATTAACAAATATATAATTGCAAGAATATTCAAAAGTTGACGAATACGCCCCTGAATCTCATGTAGTGGCCGGCCCACACCTCTTGCGCCGCCGCGAGTACGTGATGAGCCCATTACTACTCCTCCCGAAAAGAGCCACCTTGTACTCAATGTGGAAATCAGGAAACTGCTGTGCTATTACTCTCGACGGCTCCCACGTGCTCTCATGCTCATGTAGACCCTTCCATTGCACCAACACCTCCCGCTCCCCAGCAGCTCCCACACGAACACCATTCAATTCCTCAGGCTCCAATATCACCTTCATGTCTTCTGTCATTAAGTAAGGGTGATGGTGTGTTATCTCCAACCGCCTGCCATAGCTGAGACACATGAAAAAACATGGTGGATGACCGATCTTAGGGGTAAATTCAGCCTATACGCCACAGGTCCCACCATGGCCTCCATCTTGGAAGGCCCAAAGTATCACGGAGATAGCTTCTCATTCCTCTTATGAGCTAAGGACTTCTGCCTGTATGGTCGCAACTTAAGATATACCATGTCGCCTACATCAAATTACACGTCACTGCGATGTAGATCCGCCCTGGCCTTCATGATTTGCTGAGCTCTGGCCAAATGGAGTTTTAGCTCCTCCAAAATCCGATCCGTCTCCGTCAAGTACTGCTCCACCTCTGAGACCGGGGTCGTCTCATGCCCATCGTGTAGCAAGTGTGAAGGATCCCTCCCATACAATATCTTGAAAGGAGTCGTCTGAGCTGCTGTGTGTTAAAATATATTGTACCAGTACTCTGCCCAAGCTAGTCAATGGGTCCACTCCTTTGGGCTCTCTAAAATAAAGCACCGTAAGTAGATTTCAATATTCCTATTGACGAGCTCAGCCTGACCGTCCGTCTGGGGATGGTAAGTTATGCTCCGCTTCAATACCGTATCATGTAGCCTGTAAAGCTCCTGCCAGAATCTGCTCAAAAATACTTTGTCCCTATCAGAGACAATGGACTTAGGCGGCCCATGTAATCGAATGATCTCCCTCAGAAACACCTCTGCCACTGAAACTGCGCTGTAAGGCCTAAGCGGTATGAAATGTGCATACGTGCTGAGGCTGTCTACTACAACAAGTGTTACCGTGAACCCTCCAGACTTAGGCAACCCTTCAATGAAATCCATGGGCATATCCTCCCAGACCCGCTTTGGTAAGGATAAGGGTTGTAGCAAACCTCCCGAGGCCATCTCATGTACTTATGATGCTGGAAAATGTCACACACTCCGCCGCCATATTCGAAACATCCTTCTTCATAATCTTCTAATAGACCTTCCTCGCTAATCTCTAATAGGTCTTGAAGACCCCAGACTGTCCTCACATGGCCCTATTGTGAAACTCCTGGAGAATAGCTGGAATGTGTGTGGATGACCTCGGTAGCACCAGGCGCTTCCAATATAACAATCTCCCGTCCGCAAAGCATAGGCTTGATGATCCGCTGACCCCTGCAACAGTGCTGCCCGGATGTCTGCCAACTCCTGGTTCTTCTCAACATCCTGCTGCAATAGCTCCCAGTCATGTAGCACCGAAACCGACAAAGCTGCCAAATGTATTTCCTCATCTCGCCGTGACAGTGCATCTGCAGCTTTGTTCTCCAGCCCTGGGCGACACTCTATCTCAAATCTGTACCACATCAGCTTTCGCAGCCACTTCTGGTACTCCTCTGTTACCATGTGCTACTCCAATAGGTACTTGAGACTCATCTGGTATGTGCGAACCAAGAAGCTCCGCCCCATCAAATTTGGCTTCCGCTTCTGAATGGATATGACTATAGCCATCAGCTCTCTCTCGTAAACAGACTGTAATCTGGCCCTCGCTGTCAGTACACTGCTGTAATAGGCAATAAGTTCGATGATTCTGCATAAGCACCGCCCTCCGTCCATGTCCCGAAGTATCTGCCTCCACAATAAAAAGTCTAGAAAAATCTGTTAACGCCAACACTGGTACAGTAGCCATGGCCTTTTTAAGGCCTCAAATGCTAATGGCGTCTCGTCACTCCAAACAAATTGGTCCTTCTTTAACAGCTTCGTGAGTGGCCAAGCGATCGTACCATAACCCTGCACGAACCTTCGGTAGTAGCCGATGAGACCAAGGAACCCCCTCATCCCTCTGTGGTGGGACGCGGTCAGTCCAGCATTGTCGCTATTTTCATACTGTCAGCTGCCACTCCCTCTGAGGACACTACATGTCCCAAATACTCCACATGTGGTTGCCCAAATAGACACTTCTTCATGTTTGCATACAGCTGATGGTACTGCAACTCTTGAAAGACTACCTGCAGATGGTCCAAGTGTTCCACCAAGGAACGACTGTACACCAGGATATCATTGAAAAACACAAGTACAAATCGTCTAAGGTATGGACGGTATACCTTATTTATCAAGGCCTGAAAGGTAGCAGGTGCGTTAGTCAAGCCAAAAGGCATGACTAGAAACTTATAATGGCCTTCATGCGTCCTGAAGGCAGTCTTGGGCACATCCTCCTCTCGCATCCTGATTTGATGGTAGCCGGATTTGAGGTCAATCTTTGTAAAATTGGCTGAACCATGCAACTCGTCCAGTAGCTCGTCAATCACAGATATGGGAAACTTATCAGGCGATGTCTCCCTATTTAATGCTCTGTAGTCCACACAGAAGTACCAACTCTTATCCTTCTTCTTCATAACAACACATGACTGGAAAAAGGACTCACACTGGGCTGGATAACACCAGCTACTGCCACCATCTTCTCGATCTCATCTTTCTGTGCATGTGGGTAACGATAGGGCCTCACGTTGATGGGAGACACGCCCCCCCCCGCAGAACTATGACGTGCTCGTGGTCTCTAGGTGGTGGGAGGCCCCGAGGCTGCTGAAAAACCTCCTCAAACTGCTCAAGCAACGTCTACACCTCCCCTGGAATCGGCTGCCCACTACTGGCCTCAGCACCAACCTCTCTTGCTAATGTGTGTAGCTTCACCAAAAAACCACTCACTCTGTCTGGATGGTACTCACTATGGTCTTCGACGAGACCAAAGCTATGCATAAACTGGGATCCCCATGTAGTATCACTGCTCTTCCGTCCTCCTGGAACTCCATCCTGAGCAGCTTTTAGTTCATCTTTATCTCTCCCAGCATCTGTAGCCACGTCATGCCGAAGGTGACATTTGTACTCCCCAAGTCTAAGGCTAAGGGCAGGAAGTCTGCTAGCATCTGTACCCCTTGCAACGTCACCACTAGCCCGCGACACGCTTCTCGACTGTTCTCCTTCTTGCCAGTCCTCATAATGACATTGAAAATGCCACTGTCTATCAGCTGAAGCTCCTGCTGGTCCACCATCCCCCTGGAGATGAAATTGTGAATCGTCCCACTGTTAATCAGTACAGTCACTTCCTGCATCGATGTCACATCAACTTCATGGTATGGTTCGGTGTGAATCCTACCACGGAGTTTAGGAAAACCTCTGTCATGTCTAGTTAACGATCCTCCGTATCCTCGTCCTCGATGGTCTCGTCCTCAACCTCAGCATCATCATCCTCGTCCTCTAGTAACAGCACCTGGAGCTTGCGCACTTGTGTCTTGGCGTGAACCTCTTATTGCATCTGAAGCAACCCTTCTGACATTTCTCCCTTATCTCTGCGTCAGTCATACTTCTGAACTGGCCCCTGCTGGTGGTGCATTGCTCTTCTCTTCAGTCTTCTCCTTATTTGCCTGATTTGTCCATGTATCCGTCTTCAGCCCCCCTGCCGCTGCTAGAGCTCCACGTGGAACCTGCCCACCCAACTGCCCTGGGCTCTCCTCTCCTCCATCTGGTGGTCCTCTACCATCTGCGCCATCTCCATGACCACCATTTCTTGAGGCTTGTATGGACGAATACCTGAGCGAATAATAGGCTTCAGGCCCTTAATGAAAGTACCCTCCAGTGACTCCTCAGAGACCCATCGCACTCGCCCTGCGAGAGTCTCAAACTTCTCTATGTACTCCTTAACAGACCCATCATGCCTGAGTGTGAACAACTGCTCATGGAGGTTCCACCTGTGCGGCTCCCGAAGCCTCTCCAATATGTTGTTCTTGATCTCTCCCCAACTGCAAAATGGGCATCGCTGCTCCCTCCACTGATACCACCCTAGAGTCTTACCATCCAGACATACTGTTGCCGCTTCCAACTTCCGTGCCTCAGTCATACGGGACACCGTAAAGAACCTCTCTGCACTGTAAATTCACGTATGTGAATCCTCCTCCTCAAATATGGGCATCTTCAACTTCTGTACTCTGCTGTCCACCCCCAAAGTGTCCCTGATCTGCTCTTCCATCGTGTTGTCTCTGGCGGTTGGGATGGTAAGTGTATCTGTGCCCTTCGAAGCCATAGGCTCCTCCCGCCTCATCTTCATAGTATTCCCCACCTCCATCATTTCATGAATAATATCCATTATGTTGTGCATGTCCGGGATACCCCTGAAGCGGCTGAAATTGATCCTCGGACCTGTGACGCGTTTGCGGGGGTCTGTGGGGCTGTTGCCGGCTCTGGTTGGGAAGAAATCCCCCCTGGCGGCTGCCCGGGGACGTCCTGGGGCTGCCAAGCCTTCGACATACCCTGGCGGGGCTGTCGGAGGCCCGACGCCCCCTGATGTGGTCGGCAGGGTCGACCGACCCTACTGGAGGCCGGCAGGGTTCGGCCTGCCGTGCCAGTTGCCGCTGTGGACGGGGCGACTGCCCCCGCCCCAAAACTGGGCCGGTCGGCCCCCTATTTGGATCTGGGGGTTTGGTCGGCTTACTCCGATGCTCCATCTCGTCCACCGAAGCTCCTTTGTCTTCCTTCTTGAAGTATTCGTCAGCGTCGAAAAGCAAGCCATCATTGGAATTCTCCACTTCCCTTCTCCAAAGGTGGCACTTTTTCGAAGGAGTATCGTTTACGCCGTCGTTTCCACCCTTCGCCGTGAGGATTAAGAGTTAAAAGATGATTTGGGTGAGTGCCTCGTCTTGCTTGGCCGCGATCCGGTCATTGGAAGCCGTCAACTTTGATATTTCTTCGATGTTCTCTGTTAGGGGTTTCTTCTCGCCATCGATCTCTCTATGAAGCTTCTCCTCCACCGCATCGATACGACCTTTAGCTCTCGTCAACGCCGACATGGATCGACGTGCTCCGATACCAAATTGATAGAACTCGAAGGAAATCTGAAATTTTATTGAGAAAAACTGAAAATAAAATAAGATAAAGGGCAACAATAAAGGGGTAACCTCCATCACAAGACGCCAATTAATAAAGGACGTCCGCACCTTCCTGTAGAACTCGAAGAACGATCTCTTCTCTCACAAAATTATCAAAATATGCATGGGAAAGCCGGCCGGCCCTAGAGGGGTATTATACTCCTAACAAATACAAAATTGCAACTAACCACTTTATTAACCAATATAAAATTGCAAGAATACTCAAAAGTTGACGAATACGCCATTGAATCTCATGTAGTGACCCCACTCCTCTTGTGCCGCCGCGAGTACGTGATGAGCCCATCAAGTGGTTGTATAAATTGACAATAAGATTGTCAAAGTTGTACGATGATGTTTCGTTCGTTTGAAAGAGATGATAGTGGAAAATTTGAAGCGGGAAATTTTGGAAACTGGCGTAGGTTTGGATGATCGAGGCATGATAAATCCGTGATGTTATCTGGTTTGATCGCTCTTCACACTTTATATTGTAGTGAAGTTTTATTTGGTAGTTTTTGAAGAAATTTAAATGTTACTATTTAAATTTCTTAGTGGTTGTTATAAAACACAATACATTTTGCCCTCTGGTATTTGTAGTGATCATTTATTTACTGATCCAAAAGGAATAAGAGGCTGGTAAGGAAAATAAACACTTCCTCATGGAGCTGATGCAATGAGTCAGAAGGTTAGCAAGGCATTTTGTTGAAGAAGTACTGAGCGGTATGAATGGAAAATTCATAAGTTCCTTTAACACTTGTTCTTTACAAGTCCTTAAGGGTGTGTTTGGTTTGAAAGAAAAGGAAAGAAAGTTAGAAGGAAAATTATTTCCATTGTTTGGTTGGAAAGAAAAAACAAAGGAAAATGAAAATGAAAGAAAACAAAGGAAATTTTTTATTAAAACTTTTCTTTGAGATTTTCCTCTTTTTGACCCAAGGAAAATGAGGGAAAAGAGAGGTAAACTAATTTCTCACTCTTTCATGTATTTATATTTTTTAGCAAACATAATTTGTTGTTATTTTTAATGAATCCACGAATTATTCATAAGTTTGTATCAAAAAATCTTGAATGGTTCGTGAATTTTTCAAAAAATTATTCGCGAATTACTCGAAAATTCACAAATTATTCACGAATTTTCAAATAAGTCGCGATTAATTGACTAATTTTTCGAAAAAAACACCTTCAATATATATTCATTCGTGAATTGTTCGAAATAGGAATACTTTATGAATTAAAATTCACGAATAATTCGCGATCGGTTTAAAATTCTTGAATTATTCATGAATTTTTTATATAGCTCACGAATAATTCTCTATTGTCCAAATAAATTCCGAATCTTTAATTTATTTTCATGTATGCATGAATTGTGCGAATAATTCACGATTTTCTAAAAAATTCAGAGTTGCTTGAAAAATCCACACATTATGCACGAATTTTTCAAATAGCTTGCGAATTATTTCAAAATTTTTAACAAAATTTGTAAATTATTCGTATACTATTAAATAACATATTATCTATGAATCATAATATTTATAGTGTTAACGAATTATTCGTTACAATTCGCAAATTATTTGCTAAATTAATAATTTTTTCATAAAAAACCAATAAGTTTTTAATTTAAAAATAAAATTTTAATTTATTATGATGATAGAATGATTTTAATTCACAACGTAACCAGTTAAATTATTTTTTATTCATATTCAATGAGCAACCTAATAATATTAATTTCTATGTTTTCCATTCAACTTTCTTCCCAATTTTCCTTGGTAACCAAACATGAGAAAGAATCTCATTTCATTTTCCTTTTCTTTCTTTTTCTTTTTCCTTTTCATTTCATTTTTCTTTCTTTCCTTTTCCTTCAAACCAAACACACCCTAAGGGAAAGTCTATGTGCTTCACTACTGCCTATATGTTTGGTGGCAAGTTCAGAGGTTATCCCTGAAGAAGCATTATGAGGCATCAAGTTAGACCTTGTTGTCGTCTGAGTAACTTACTAAGACAATATCTTGAGCAGTCCAGTTTTCTCTAATCTAAATTCTAGTGTAGTTCAGCCTTCCAAAATGGCTTCTCTGTTGTATTTAGACAATTTGATAAACTGCCTTGCTTCGATCTGTAGCCTTCTCCTGCAAACTGAGACTTGTCCGACATTATAGCTTGTTCCTTTTGTGATTTCTAGACTTCCTGATTGCGAGTTTGAACATCTTATGGATTTTGGCATAGGTCCTTAAGGACCTCATGGATGTCATTCATTACTGTTGGGAATGCATTAGTCAAAACTATCTTGCTGTAGTAATTTCTAGATTTATAAGTTTCTTTTCATGACTGGCTTTCATTTGCTGACCATCTCATTTTATATGATTCTAAGAAAGCACTACTGAAACTGCTAGGTGTACTTGAGCTCTGCTTTCACGGTAAGTTCTTTCAGATATATGTGAATGTTCTTGTGCTGTTTCTTGGTTTCCAAAGTATTGTGCCATGTCGGTTTTCTTTGTGATAAGTTAGGTTGTATTATTACCTTTTCTATCTTGTTTATTTAGGTGTCAGTTCCTTGTTTGGACATAAAGTACATGCAGTTGAGCATATAGAATGACGAAGTGTCAATGCTTGACCTTTTTTAGCTCCGGTGAATGTGCAAATGCGAACTGATACAAGTTTGTTTTTGGTTTGTTTATGAGAGTAGTTTTTAAATACAAGATTAACGAACTAACTTTTAGAAGGGAAAGGGGGAATGTAAACCTGATGCTGAAATGGAAAACTGTGGGTTATAGTGTTACTCGTGGGAATTAGAAAGGATGTGCTCATGCCAATCACTGGACTGTAGATGTAATTCTAATGTAGAGGTATGTATTGGGACCATTGCTTTCCCTAAGCATCTTCTTCCATACCCCATCTACATGCACTGAGGTAGGGTTCAGATTTAATTCTACATATGAGACAATTAAATTTACCTATGTGTCATGGTGGATTACTGTCATCTATAGCCTATTACTAACCATATGATTTCAAGTTCTTACCGACATGCAACAATATTAGGAAGGAGTATTAGACCATGTTTTGGGATTACAAGTGGACAATCCAAAATAAGTGTTCTTGGTCCAATCATTTTAATCCTATAGGCACCGTTTTGGTGGGGTTATGAATTTCTGGTCTATAGATCTAAGCTACTGTGGTCAAACATCATTCAGTGTTGGGGACATTTCTCCCCACACTGGCACTATTTGTTATTTTATTTCAAGTAGCTGGTACCAAACTCTCAGTATGGTAGACCATGTTACTATATGCAACTTCATGAAACCCAGAAGATCCTATATAAGGTTTTCAATGCCATAGATGAATCTTTACTTACCATGAGCTGATCAGGCAATGAATGTCATTTGGACTCACGTTTTTAGAAATGAAATATTTCATGGTGGATGACATGGATATATGATGGAACATGTTTTCTGCTTGAATGTTTCTAGAACATGACTCTTTGTATTAGTTTATCTACAACTATCTATTTTATTCAAGTCTGACCTGTTGAGCTTCGCGTATTTTTTTCCTAATTGCTACTTTATACTGTTTAGTTGGATGTTTCCATTTGTGGCGTGTTTAGTTGGACGTTTCCATTTGTGGCATCTCACTGTTTAACTTTGTTGATGTGACAGAAAAGCTTCTCATCTTACTAAGGGATGGAAGAAAACTTCTTGGAATTTTTCGCTCTTTTGATCAATTTGGTAACTATCTATATTATATTTTGTTTACAAAATGTATGCATTTGTCACTTTCCTTTCAAGTACTTAGTTGTATTGTCTTTGTTGTCATTCTGCAGCAAATGCTGTTCTTGAAGGTGCTTGTGAGAGAGTAATCGTAGGGGATTTGTATTGTGATATTCCTCTTGGTCTATATGTGATTCGTGGGGAGAATGTTGTCCTGATTGGGGAACTGGTCTGAATATCTAAATACTCTATCATTTATGTCTTACCGTTTTAAGGAAAAAAGCAAACATCACTGATGATTCTGTGGTTTTATATGGTTAACTGGACAGGACTTGGAGAGGGAAGAGCTTCCAGCTCACATGACCCGTGTTTCAGTTGCAGAGATAAGACGGGTAAGTGATGAACCTCTTCCACTCACTCCTTTGAAATAAATATTCGTGCAAGATTATTCAGTAACATGGAGCTAAACAAGCTTGCTATTTCATGTGCCAACTCTACTATTCCTTAATAATGTCATGTCATGTCATCATTGTATGACTTGCTCTGAATTTTGCCTCGATTTTATTTTCGTGTTTCCGTGAAGTTGCTCCTGATCTAATTCTGTACAGTTCTTCCAATTTTAGTTCTTGATTCAAAGTCTTTCTTGCATGCGAAAATACCAAACGGATTCTGATGATCATACCTCCTTTCTTGGATGCAATTCTCATGAGCTTGTCCGTTAGATCTAAGTTCTTGAGGCAATTGTTTGATAGCAATGGTGAACGCAGAACACTAGATTGTAAGCACAAGCCAAACCGCCTTTGTGCTAGCAATGGTGAACGCAGAACACTAGATTGTAAGCACAAGCCAAACCGCCTTTGTGCTTATTTCGTCATACACAAGCACCTGAACAGGATCCCTGATTCTGATCAAGGTTTATTGATTAGCTGATCTGGGTTCAAATGGGTTGTTGGGATTCACAGGAGCTTGCTTGGAGTCGAATCGTATTTGCTACCTGCTCGGTTGGATCTAAATTTTGAGTATCATGTCTTCATTACATTCGCTGGAGCCATTATGTTAGATACTGAATATTGGACTACTTTGCTTCTGTTATAATGGTTTATCCGGGTAGTCCTTCCCTAACCGATGTGAGAACATTTTCTGACCATCTTTTCACAGGCCCAGAAAGCAGACAAGGATGCCACGGATCTGAAAGGCACAATGCGGAAGAGAATGGAGTTCCTCGATATGGACTGACACACCTCTAATTTGGCGGAGAATTATTTATGCCAGATTTGCCCGCAATTTTTATCGCGGCTTGTTAAAGGGATGAGGTTTCTTGGCCCTTCACTGCTTTCCTCCATAAGCAGTGATGCAATTCTAGCATTCCATGGATGTATGGCTTTTGATGGAACTTGTTTGATGTTTCCTCTGTATCCAACACTGCGGTTTTTCCGTACGTGCACATAGTGCTCTACTACACATTTTGGTGATCCTTGTTTATTCTATGTGATCTTAATCATCAGACTCCTTGTGTGAAGGGCTGGTGTTGAGATCACTCAATCCCTATGAAATTTAATATTTTTTGTCGGCGTCGAGGAGTTTGAAATTACTCTTGCTATGTTCTCTGCACATGTGATGGTGCTTGGTCTTTAAATGTGTGCACATGTAGATCTAGCAGGGTTTAGATTCCATGTTTCTTGGTTTTTGAAGTCAAATGTCTGTTTCTAACATGTGTAATGCATTGAAGAAGGAATCGCAGCTTGAAGATTTTTCAAGCCAATATGGAGTTTAGGCTACACGTACGTTTAGACTCAAGTGTATATTTGCATTGCATCTTCAATTAGGCCAAGCACCAGCTGCAAACACTTGCGACTTGGTTCAACGATTAGTAGGTTGTTAAGCCAATTAAGCCTCCAATGCAAACACATGTTTTGGCCTTGGATTAGTAACTGGTGTTGCATGTGTCAAGCACTTGATATCAAACTTGGACTCGGGTGCTTCCATTTACACTTCAATGTTATCTACAAACACAACACCTGCTAAGCACAGTACAATACTATTCTGTTTTTTCAAAAAAAATTTGCCAAGTGTTGTGAATGGAAATAACCAGAGTCGGTTAGGATTGCGGGTATCTTAGAGATACGCCCATATCTATGTATTCGATGTATCTACTCTCCTACCATGCCTATAAATAAAGGGCTGGTGGTTCCTCCCCAAGTAGTTGATTCATAACACGTTATCAGCACGACTCTAAAAATTTTTCTTTTCCACAAAATTTTCTTTCCGTTCGTTGCGAAGGCGAAGGCGAAGGGGAAGGCGAGACGGGAGATCCACGAGCGCGGTGCAAGGCTTCCTCCACCAAGGGTCGTCATCCGCGTAGGGCTTCGAGCAACCGTCGCTATATCCGGAGGACGGATATAGAGGTAAAAACACTAAAAACGATATTTTTAATCATACGTATGATTATCCCTCCCCTAGATCTCGCAAGATCGATATGGGGATTATTTGTCGCCTTGAAAACGACGGACTTTTCATCCAAAAACTCAATTTTTAGGGCTAAAACCCTAATTTTGATCTCTCCGGCGGCTAGCCGTCGCCGGAAACCCCCCCCACCTCGCCGGACCCCCCCTCGCCGGACCCCCCCACCTTGGCCGCCTCCCCCTGCAGGGGGGGCGGCCCCCGCCGCCGCCCCTGTAGGAGGCGGCGGCCCCCCGTGGCCGCCTCCCCCTGCAGGGGGGCGGCCCCCGCCGCCCCTCCTGCAGGGGGCGGGGGCCGCCCCTCCTGCAGGGGGAGGCGGCCCCGGCGCCCCCCCCCCCCCCCCCCCCCTGCATGGGGGGGCGGCGGCGCCGGCCCCCCCAAAACCCTAATCTGAAAAAAAAAAAATTAAAATGATACAGCCTGTGGGCCTGAAGCCCACAGGCCGGCTGTGGGCTTCAGGCCCACAGGCCAATTATTTCATCAAAAAAAAAGAAGAAGAAAAAAAAGCCTGTAGGCCTGAAGCCCACAGGCCGGCTGTGGGCTTCAGGCCCACAGGCCGATTTTTCTTTAGAAAAAAAAAGAAAGAAAAGAAAGAAGTCTATGGGCCTGAAGCCCATAGGCCGACTGCGGGTTTTCAGACCCGCAGGCTGTTTTATTTGAAAAAAGGGGGGGAGCAAAGGCTATTAACAAGCCTTAAAAGGCAACTTGCTAGCCTAAAAATTAATTTAAAAGGGGGATTTAAGGGCAAAATATTCGTGAAAATCACGGCAAATTACGGGACAAATATCGGGCAGGCGAGGACTTTTTGGGGATTCTTGGGGGGCTTTTGGGATGATGAGGGAAACTTTTTCCTCTGACAAAGAAAATGTTAATTTTGGGCTCTTAATCAATTTAATTGATTAAACCCATTCAAATTACAACCTTTGCATTGTAATGATTTTTTTCTGCAAAAATCATATTTACATGCTTTGCATCTCTGGTATATTCTGTTGGATATTATATGCATGGTTGTGCATTGTATTTAAAACTTAATAATTAGGAAGATCATGTGACCGCTCTGCCGTTAGTAACCTAAACTAACGGTGTATGACGTTGCCCAGTGGTCCAATAATTATTAAGTGTTTAAATTATTTATCCATCTCTGCGAATATTAAATGCCTGTGATGCCTGTGATGAAAATGTCTGATGAAAATGTTGATGAGCACAATATTTCTGCATGAATTGCTAAATGTGGTTTTTGGATCGGCCGTTTAGTCCCACAGTTTATTTCCCGCACTTTTCTTTTATCTTTGAGAGAAATTGTAGTGAGGAATTTATGTAAATGTCAAAGAAAGAAGACCAACTTCCATGGAGACGGAGGCCACGCTTGAAGATGGAGATATCATATGGGACCCACAGGGTTTCCAAAGTTGTATTTTCATTTTCTTTAAGCTGCAAATTTGTATAATTTGGACTGTGGACTTTTTTGTACTCTTTCTTGTGGGACTGGCCGATCCACACATTTAGTTTTTCGTTAAATATTGCCTCCGCATGAAAATGTTTTCTCTGAATTAATTATTAATTCATGCATGTTTGTGCTCTGCTAGATAAATGGCTAATATTGCAAGCGTTAATTTCGAAGTACTGGAAGCATCAGGTAGAAACTATCTAAGCTGGCAGCTAGATGTAAAGTTTCACCTGCGGGCAAAGTCCCTCATCGCTGATGTGACTGAAAAAGAAAAGGTTAGCGATATAGAGAAGGCGCAAGCCATCACCTATATTCGCCGCCATGTGGACAAGACCTTAAAGGCTGAATACCTTACGGTCGAAGATCCACTTGAGCTATGGACTGCCCTTGAGGACGGGTATAAACATCAGAAAGATGTTATACTCCCAAGGGCACGATATGAGTGGGCGAACATGAGACTACAGGACTTTAAGTCCATTGCTGAGTACAACTCAGCACTTTTTAGCACCACCGCACGCCTGAAGTTGTGTGGTGAAAAAGTCTCAGAAAATCGCATGCTGGAAAAGACGTATACGTCCTTCCATGAAAAAGATGCGATACTCATGCAGCAATGCCGTGAACGCAAGTTCACCAAATATTGCGAGCTGCTGTCATGTTTACTCATGGCCGAGCAAAACAGAGAGCTTCTTCTCTCCACTCACAATATACGCTCCCCGTCACTGCCCCCCACCAGAAGCTCATTATTCCTCTTCCTTCAAAAAGAAGAGAGATAATAAAAGAAAAGAAAGACCACAGAAGGGGGGGTCAACAGAAAAATGCCAAGGGCCATGTACAGCAGCAGCGAAATAATGAAAGTAAGCGGAAGTTCACGAGGCACAGAAATAACAAAAATAGAAATGATATACCCCCACCCAAGAGGGAATGGGAAGACCAGTGCCAAAATTGTGGCATGAAAGGCCACTGGTCCAGAGTGTGCCGAACTCCGCATCATCTCCAGGATTTGTATAAAGAGAACAAGAAAAATAAAGCTGAAACAAACCTGATGACATCTGATGCTCCAGTTAAGTTTTTCAGCTGACGACTTCGAAAATAATGACATGCTTGACTAGCCTTTACTTTTATCTTAGCAAATTGTTTAGAACATCTCACGTTATGAGAGCTTTTGTATTACGCAATCCGTTTTGATTGAAAAATTTTAGTAGTCAATAAATGAATATGTCTATCTGAATATGCATGTGCCTTTATGTTTCATATTTTGAAACTGCTCTCATAAATAATTAGTAGACAATAAACACGTACGATCTCTTTCAATACAAAGCCCAATATCAGGGCTATATTGAAGATCCAGGGAATGCAATACTGTTGCCCCCAAACGACACAAAAATAAAGGATGCACTAATCCCTCCGAATTCCAAAAGAAACTTTTTAAGTTTCAAGGACATCTGTTTCAACGGATTCCACTTGGAAACAGCAAATGTAAATGAAAAAAAAAATTACCGTATGCAACGTCTCAAGAAAAAGGAGTAAAATCCACACTTGAACGTTTTGAGAGCCTTATAGGCCTCCACCATACGAAGATTCGGAGAAAGGAAGCAGAATTAAACGGAGCACCTGAAGTGCCCGACATCAGCCGAGTTTTTACTCCGGCATGATGGACTTGGCCACCCTGGATTTGTGATGATGCATCGCATCTTATCCTATGAGTATGACTTGAAGAACCAGAAGATTCTTCAGAAGGGAAAATTCCCTCGCATCCCTTACTATAAAGGAAGATTAATTACAAGGCCATCTCCACGAAAAGTTGAAAAAGGATCTACACGCTTCCTCAAAAAGAATACAAGGAGACAGATGTGGATAAAATCCACCACCCCTAGTGGGCTATTTTGGTACTTCATTGTACTGATAAATGCATCCTCAGAATATTCGTACGTATGTCTACTACAAGACCCGCAACTTAGCTTTTCCAAAGCTATTGGCACAAGAATAAAAATGTAACGGGCACATTTCCCAGACAATAAAATGTTGTAAATAAG
Source organism: Scilla litardierei (assembly GCA_030789695.1). NCBI lineage: Eukaryota > Viridiplantae > Streptophyta > Magnoliopsida > Asparagales > Asparagaceae > Scilla > Scilla litardierei. Next base: position 29,656,532 of record CM061131.1, on the reverse strand, counting down.
TCTGGTTAATGTTGGGAAATATACCTCCCAGTCTTTTCAAGAGTACTGCCAATCAACGGGAATTGAAAATGAACATACAAGTGCCGCATGTTCATACCCAAAATGGGTCGACAGAGTCACTGAAAAGTAGACTCCAATGGACTGAACGTCCATTAAATCCCGATTGCCTATGGATGCTTGGGGACATGCAAACTCTGCATGCTGCATCGTAAATGAAAATAAGATCCTCTGGAGGTCAGAGTCTCCAATGCAATTTGCATATGGAATGCCACCGAACATTTCTCATCTGAGAATCTTCGGTCGCGCAGTCTTAAATCCCCATTGCACCACCAAAGAGGACCAAAACGGTACTCAACGTCGACTAGGTATCCATGCAGGGTTTGACTCACCCTCTCTTATAAGATACCTAGAACCCCAAACGGGGGACGTAATTAAGGCACACCTTGAAGACTGTGATCTCGATGAGACGAGTTTTCCCAAAAATAGGCCCAGATACTGGAAAATCTGGCGCGAAGAAAATTATAACGTGGGATACAAACAGCTTGACCCACTATGATCCGGTAACAATACAATGTGTAGATGAGATCCAGAAGATCTTCCACATACAGAACACTGTTCACCAATTACCGGAATCACTTATTGACAACCAGAAGATTGTCCGATCACACATCCCTGCTGCAAAAACTCCAGCTAGGATTGATATCCCCGAGAATGGATGCAATCCACCAGCAGCAGAAGTGGCTGATCCTCAACAAAAAAGAGGCAGACCACCAGGCTCCTAGGACAAGAAACTCCTGGAGACCTTAAGACAATACTACCACAGGACAATGAGCTCCTGTCCACACCATCACCCTTCCCGGAATCCACTGCAGAGGAATTGCCGGGAAAAAGTGAAATTAAGTAAATGTTGTACGTACTGGGGAGGTGTTGAACAGATAGAAAATAAATTGTCGACAATGTATTCACGTATTATATTGCCATATACATCGCAATGGCGATGATGTTTGTAAATTATCGTTCCACACTCTGTTGCTAGAAGGCAAACGTAGAGATTGGCCAAAATGTGGAACGTGGCAATAGAAGATGAGCTGGACTCACTTATGAAACGTGAAATGTTCGGACCTGAAGTCCAGACACTAAAAGGTGTCAAACCTGTGGATAAAACAAAGTATTGCAAACATAAGAAAAATAAATACAAAATCGTATGCTATACGGTACAACCTATAGCCCAAGGAAAATTTCGTTGAAACTAGGGATCGAACAAATTCAAATGAGCATGTCTCATAAATGATGCATCAGTCTCCCTAAGTTATCAAAAGCGAATACCTTACAATTTGACGAAGGAAAATTTTGGATATGCTGTTATTGGATGTTGTGACGGCATACCTTCGTGGATATCTTGTAAAGATAATTTCCACATTCCCTTAAAATGCCTGAATAGACTTCGGGACGTCTATTCAAGAAAAACAATAAGTATAAATAAATGTACAACCAAGAGAATCACTTGACAAGTCAATGATTCCTACTGAAGGTTGTCTTTGCATCTGTGCAAAGAACAGGATTAGAGATCTTAGTTGTAAACAACTAACATCTCATCGGATCTCCTGAAGAGAAAACCGAAATAAATGTACAAGCCTGACTTTTAAACATGAAATAAAAAGACCTAGGCAAATATAAAGTCATGGCTCATGGAATCCTGTTACAAACGCCCAGAAGTGCGTTGGAGATATTAAAAGGACCATTGTCATCCAAAGTACACCTACGGTGGTACACTTACTGGATGAACAAAAAGAACCTTTCCGATCGCTGGAAGAGGTGGAGGATATAACTGGTCCTAAAGTCCCTTATCTTAGTGCAATCATGCACTCCTGGCTAACTGCATGTGTCCCGGTATAGCAATTGCAGTAAACTCATTAGCCAGAGATAGTTGGCACCTAAAAAGGGCCATTAGACCTGAGTTAAGCCTTCTGCGCTTCCTCCATGGGTCGAAATATTTGGACTTACAAAATGTAGTAGCATCCTCGAATGTTTATGCAAATGCAGGTTTCAGGTCCAGTCCCTATGCTGAGAAATCACAGAACGGGTACCCACAGTGGGAGGGCCATCCCCTGCAGATCTGTAAAGCAACTTATGAAGGCAACATCATCCTATCATTCCGAGATCCTCACCATTCCAGAATCACACCAATCGTGTATTTGAGGGCGTCTGATGGTACATCACATCCCAGTGACGACTGGGATAGAGGCTGGTTCTGTGGAGCTGACCACATAGTCTGAAGACCACATCAGAGGCGACGAAACTTAGCAACCTCTTCAGAGTTTCTGGATTCAGCAGCTGCTTGATGGTGATAAAATTCGTAATCTGTGTACATTTTCGGAATATTGTAAATAGGAGTGATGAGATAAGCCTATGAGATCTGAAAGCCTAAGAGCTTTTACAGATCGGGGGGAGTTGACAGAATTTGTACTCTTTTCCCTTAGCTATGGGTTTTCCCACTGGGTTTTCCATAGCCAAAGGTTTTAACGAGGTAAATCACATCAACTCTGGATCCTAAAGTATCCACCCCTCAGTGACGCTCAGAATCCAGAAGTATTCATGAGCAGAGTCACTTGTACAAATCAGGGGGAGTTAAAGAGCGTTTGCACTCTTTTTCCTTAACTATGGTTTTTCCCACTGGGTTTTCCATAGCTAAAGGTTTTAACGAGGCAAACCTCACCAACTCAGGATCCCGAAGTATCCACCCCATGTGAGACTCTTATTACGCTCTTGAGTGGAGTCCACACCTATGGCTGGATAAGGGGGAGTGTTGTGAATGGAAATAACCAGAGTCGGTTAGGATTGCGGGTATCTTAGAGATACGCCCATATCTATGTATTCGATGTATCTACTCTCCTACCATGCCTATAAATAAAGGGCTGGGGGTTCCTCCCCCAGTAGTTGATTCATAACACTAAGTTTATTTTTTAAAAAAAATTCATGTTGTACACTTTCTTGCATCACCAACTATCGTCATCCTCTCACCCCCTTCTTCCTCCTCCCCCAATTGTCTCCTCTCGCAATTAAACCGAATTTTTTTTTCCAAAAAAATCAATTCAACATTATAAGTTCAATTGAACACAAAAGAATCAAAAAAAATAATAATCAATAAATCAATAAAAACCAAACGGATATGAAATCTAATAAAATTCAATCAAATTGAATTAAAATACAAAAAGTTAGCTTGCATGGGCTTTTATGGCTGAGGGTTATATGTGGCGCTTGGGTCTATATCCCCAAAATCACGTATGCCCAAGCATCATATCACTACAACAAAACTAGTCATTTACAACTTTCATGAGACAACGTTTCTATTTTGGTAGTTGTAATAAATATTTACCACAACTTTTTTTCTTCTGAAAGTTGTAAAAAATATCTATTACAACTTTTTTTTCGTGGTTAGTTGTAAAAAATGGTTATTACAACTTTTTTTCGTGAATAGTTGTAAATGTTAATTTTGATACTACAACTTTTTTTCTCTGAAAGTTGTAAAAAATGTTTATTACAACTTTTTCTCGTGGATAGTTGTAAAAAATGGTTATTATAACTTTTTTCGTGAATAGTTGTAAATGTTAATTTTGATACCACAACTTTTTTTCTCTGAAAGTTGTAAAAAATGTTTATTACAACTTTTTTTCGTGGATAGTTGTAAAAAATGGTTATTACAACTTTTGTTCGTGAATAGTTGTAAATGTTAATTTTGATACCACAACTTTTTTTCTCAGAAAGTTGTAAAAAATGGTTATTGTCGTTTGGTGCCTTAATGAAACTTTCTCAATTACCAAAAAAAAGTGTGTGCTGCTTTTGTTTGGTTCATTGGCTAAATTTGGTGGATTTTTGGATGGTGGTACATGTACAAGTTGTTCCCTTGGTTCCTCCTCATGTACATTTACGTACCGTACCCACTACTAAAAATTTGATTTTTGTCAACGTTTTTATGCCGGTGTTTTAAAGAAACGTTGGTAAATGTCTATTACTGTTGATTAACCTTGAGACCTTGTTTGGTTGGCGATGAGAGGAAATAAAGAGAAAGAAATCAAATGGAAAAATTGCATTCTTTTGTTTGTTTGTAAAGAAAAGCAAAGAGGAAAAAACAGTAGGGCGAAAGTGGAGGAAAAAAGCGATGAAAATTTTCCTTCCCTTTTATTTCTAAAAACCAGAGGAAAACGGCGGAAAAAAGGTCGGGGTGTTCGCTCGCTCGCTCCCGATCCTCATCTGATCATCATCCTTCCGGTCCTTATAGATCTCCCTCCTCGCTTACTCAATCCTCCTCCGATCTTTGTAGCTCTCTCCTCGTCCCTTCTCACCGCCCCCAATCCAAACCCTAATTCCTCTCTCTTCTCCAAATCTCGCTCCAAATTCCCTCCCAGAACCCTAGAAGAAAACCACCTGAGCTCTGCGTAGCGTCCTACGCCCTTTAAAATTGGCATCTCGTCAATTTCTCCCTCCTTTTCTTCCCCGATGGGCTTCCATCTCGTCCTCACCCCTGCTCTCAGCTTTCGTCGGCGATGGCAGAATCCAGACATTCGTCTTCATCCGTCCGTAGCGGATCGTCTCATCTGAGAGGAGATTCTCGGCGTCGCCGACGGAGGGTTGGTCATCGGGAGTCTCACGGATAGCTGGTACCCGAATGGCGGCAGGGGACGAAATCTCGCTGGAAGAGGGCAAGCATCTGACCCCCCAAGGTTTGAGAATGAGCCGTGCATTTTGTTGTTTTGTAGTAAAAAGTTAATCTTTTTACTATATCTTCTGCTCCTTCCGTTCACTTCATCTATAATTTAAAATTTCAGTTTTGGTTATTTCACTTAAAATATTTTGTTTAATCATCTTATGTATTGGATTCATCAGCTCGCTTTATTTCTGGAGAAATTGCTTACATTCATACTGAAATATGTTTGAATGTCGGCATATGTGCAGCTTTTGGTCCAAATCTGATAATTTGCTTTGTTTTTAATTGAATTTCATAAACAATTTTGCTTTACTTATTGTAGTTGATTGGTAATTTTCCTGAGTGTATGTTATGCTTCTTGATTGTTTGTGTGATTTTGCACATGTACGCAGTTTGCTCTTTTGTTTAAGATTTAGGAATTACCCAATAAATTATATATATATTAATTGAAGGGTTTGTCGGATGCCCACCCCTAATTGTACGTAGCCTGGGACAGAGTTACGATTTTGTAATGACTGCCATATGCTACCGAATACAATTCGAAAGTGGAGGGGTGGGAGATCAATCTTGGCGATGCGAGGAGGTTCCAGTATTTTAGAGACTCTGGTTCTTATGGAGACTATTGGCGAGGGTTATGCTTGAACATGAGCGTAAGTAGACAATCCGCATAGGGGAGACTGTCTCCTTCATTCTTCCGTACACGTGGATCAATTGTCGTAGTTATTGCTGCTATTTTTATTATTATTGGCTCAAGAACAACTTGACTAAGGCCTGGAGCACATAGACGAGCTCTTGTGTTTACACCTAATGAATCACAATATCTCATTAAACAAAGGCGTCGCAAACAGTAACAGATATTGCCTTACACTTTATGATTCTCCTTTGAACCGATAAATCTTGGAGTGATGCAAATCTAATGCAGCAACCAGAGCTGGCTTCTCTTATCTGATCCCCTCTTTGATTTGATTCCCATCCAAACCGCAACAAAATCTCCTTGAAGACTTGAGCATGATTTGAAGACTGTCTTATGTTAAGCAAAATCCAGTACCTGCTCACATTCTGTTTTCATGGGGAAAAAAGAAGAATCTGAATTGATCTGATCAGAGACTTTTGGGTATCTGACGTTCCGATGAAATTCACGTACCATTCTGCATACAAATGGTTGGTAGTACTAGATTTTTCTTAATCATATGCAACAAAAAATGTTTTGTATGAAATATTTCAGCGGATCCAAACAAGTCTTCAGCATTTTGTTTATGTCGCTAGTCTACATAACATGACACAGATTCTGGGCTTGCCATGCAACTGGATTTTACATAATCTCGGCATAATTGAAGTATGAAATACTAATGTTTGAAGTCTGAAACTACTATATATTTTATTCATCGACTAACGAATATTTCTATGATATGGGATGGTCAAATTGCCAGTGATCAAACCGCTAATGTTTTCAGGTGGATGAATGGTTTTGGCTGACCGCAGTATCAACTTGGGTTAACGAGAGCATTGACAATGGAACTGTTCGTGCCAAACTCCTATCTGTGATCTCGTCCTCGCAGGTAATACATCTGTAATTTATTTATATCAGCATAAATAGTCATAGTTTTCTCCTTCTCATATAGCTCAACTTGCCCAATTGAGAGTGGTATTGATTTTGATCCTAATTGAATATGACTGATATTGAAATGAAAAGCATAGAATATTTATGGTTATGGACAGTGATTGAGTTTCATGCTTCCAACATCCAACCCTTTTTAATAGGCACATTGTGGATCATGTGAGCTATATCAAAATCAGAGGTTTGCAAACTGATAAAACCTGAAGAATAAATATTGTATGCAAAATCAGGATGGTCTTTACCATTTGTTCAAACTATCAGCAATTTGCTGGATAATTAGTCAAACCAAAAAGATATGGCTAACATGTGCAGAAAGGAAAATTTTGTTTCTTTCTCATCGGTGGGAGATTTCAAGTGCTTGAAGATCCAATGGTCATTCCTGCCACGTTCGTACTCAATACGTCAACATTTCTGAGCTACACTCAAAGTTGATGGATCATATGCTTTGTTTTCACGATGGCGTTATTGCTAACTCCACGTTACTCATGATGGATTTATGATGGGGTTTATCCCCTTTTTGCAGGAGATTATACTGCCTACTTTTTTCACTTTTTTCATGTTGGTTATACATGGTGTTCTTGCTTTCTTTGCTGTGGTGGGTCTATCTAAGGTTTCTATTTGAATCTTCACTTATGCTTGTCATAAAATTAATACGTCAACTGTTCTTTTTCTATTTATTGATTCCAATTGATCTTATTTGTAAAACTTATGATCATTTTGATAGCTTAAACTTGGATCTTTCTTCAGATTTGTTTAGCTTGTGGTCTTCAAATTGAAAAAGTCAGCAAAGCCACAAACATTATATACATGAAGGTCTGTTTCTATGCTTGAAATGCTTGTAAAATCACAAATATTTGGGAATTCTTGCTGTAAAATTGATCGAAGTTCTCAATTTTATTATATAATCACAAATCACAATGTGTTACTTGTGACTCTATGAGATCACTGTTCTACATATATTAACTTTTCCTAAATATATCTATATCACAATGAAAGTACTACATGAGTCTTAAATGGTAATTGTGGATCACATATTCGACTTGGGGGACATATATTATCAATTTTCTGTAATGCATTGCAAAGAAATTCGTGATGTGTAGGAACTCTCACTTGCAAGGCTTTTGAATATTTTTCACCAAGCCATATGAGTCGGATGATGATGATCTTACTTCCTGAAACTGGGTTTGGAATGTTTTTGTTTTGGAGCTTAGGTATGAAATATAGACAGCCTTAGCTTAATATTGATATTGTGCATGTAGTTATGTTTATTTTTGTTTTTGAATTGCAGTTGTTTTGCAAAATGCTCAATTCCCAGGCATCACAATTTAAGCATGTATCTGATGTTGCTCAGATACATGGAGTAGAATGCGGTGGTGTTTCACTTTCAAAGAAATTCAATTGACAGATAAATTTGATAAGTATTAGTAATTGTTGGATGTTCTTTCATGTGTTCTTCTATCTGATGGCAAAGATGTTAGAATATGGAGGTGGGAGAGACAGAAAGGTGTTACTATTTACGCATTCTATTCTTTTGGAGACTATTGACAGAGTGCAGTTTGTATGACAGTAAAAATATGGTATTGTGATTTAGAATATGTAAGATGTCTTTGGTTCTGCTATTCCATACTGATTGTTTACCCTTTTTGTGCAAAACTTGGCAATATGATATAATAATAAAGGAATTTTCATAGGTTTAGTAATTAACTAATAGTTCATTCAATTATCTTATTCTCCGGCATTTTAGAGAATTTGTTTGTAAGAGTTTTCAAATATGAGTTTTTATTGATCATGATTATAAATCCCACTTAGACCTGATGATAGCAGTCCTATTCAAAGTGAATTGACTTTTGACATGTGCAAGAGCATTTAAAGGTTAAGATCTGATGATGGCTAGTATAGGCTGTTGTATTACCATGACCTTTTGAATAACAGGGCCATGTAGCATTAATTCTTGTTAAGTTGCTCTTGTCCGTTTGCCATAACAAGTTCGGTGAGTACATGTGAATTATGAACACTAGGAACCACAGAAGAAATAAATTAAATCTACTCCAACTTCTTGATTTCCACCACCTCATATGACTTCAAGCTCTTGCAAATCTGTGTCTAATGTCATGTTATGCTATTTCAGGTGTGATTATAGACATTTGCAAGGATGTTCCGGTCTGGCCAGGGCGGTATCTACTGGACGGCGGAGGGCATCGCCGCTACTTCGGACTGAGGACGGCAGAACTTCGGGTTATAGAATTTGAGTGCTGAAGCCAGAGGGAGCACGAGATATGGACTCGAGTGGTATCTCGGCTGTTGACCATAGTTAACAGCGACAACGGTCTCAGGAAGAGTCCCATTTTATTTTTGAACAATTATGTTGAACTTTTGGCAAGTTTAAGAACAGATATAGTATCACCTTGTAATAGAGGAAGTTAATGTTCACCTTGTATTGGAAGAAGTTAATTTTCAGGTGTAACTTTCTAGTTTATGAATAAAGGGTTAGACGTATTTGTCTATGTTATTATGTGTGTGTGTTCATCAAGATGTGTACAACTACTATAGGGAGATTTGTAACAGCTGCAACCGCGTATATTTTTTTAATTTTGTACCTTTTTTGCAACGTTTTATAACAGTTGTAATAAATGTTAAACAACGTTTTATAAACGTTGTAATAGAGTTTTAAGCAACTATATAAACCAGTTGTAATAGAAGTTTACACAACCTTTTATAAACGTTGTAATAGAAGTTTACACAACTTTTAAAGAAAGTTGTATTATTGTTTTACACAACCTTTTATAAACGTTGTAGTAAAAGTTTACACAACGTTTACTAAAAGTTGTAATATCGCTTTACACAACTTTTTATAAACGTTGTAATAGAAGTTTACACAACTTTTAAAAAAAGTTGTAATATACATCTATTACAACGTTTGCTTACAATATGCAGAAAAAGTGGTCTAATGAGCCGACCCTATTACAACTTCGCATATTACAACGTTTGTTAAAAAGTTGTCTGACCCCTATTACAACTTTTTTTAGAAGTTGTCAATGACCATTTTTGTTGTAGTGTATTTTTCAAAAAATTTCAAAACTTATTTACCATATGAAAAAATTTAACATGCTAAAACATTTATAACACATGCGGCTCGGGCATTGAAAGATGAGTTGGGTATGTGCTCGGGTTTTTGAGGCCCGAGCATCATTACCGACAATGATGGAGATGATGATGATGTCAGGCGGAGATGCATAAGTGGCAAAGCGATGGCAACGGAGATGATGAGGCAGTGCCGGGTTGGATTTAGCTAAAGGAGAAGAGTAGAGGAGGAGAGAAATAAAGATTAGGAAGTGATTTCATTTTCGGGAAAGAAAAGGAATTAAGATAATGATAAACTTGTAATATAGTGGATTACCATCGGCCTTTTGGACTAAGAGCATCTCCAACCGTGCTTCATTTCTTCATTTTGAAGCACGGTGGACCTCCAACCCGGCTTCATTTTGAAGCCAAATTTGAAGGGGATGAATAGTGCCCCTTCAAATATGAAGGAGCATATTTGAAGGGGCACTATTCACCCCTTCATATTAGCATTTCATGCAAAATGACCAATTTTTCACTCTATTAACTTAAATATGATTACTTAAAACAATAACATTTTACAAACCGTATCATTAAATTTAATAATATCAACACCATTAGAAAGATCTCGATAATACCTATAATATGAGACCAATATTGAATATTTTTCGAGCAATACTAAAAAATAATATTTAATATTTTCACCAAAATTATTATATATTTATAGAATAATAATAATTTTATATTATTTATAAATTTATCTAATAAAGAAATATTGATTATTAGATTATCCATGCCTAAAATAAATTTTTTTCATTATGTATTTCAATAAAGATAACAACAAATGAATAAAAATAAGTTTTGAAGAGGGTGGGTTGGAGTTGTCCCTCCTTCATAATGGAATCTTTGAAGCATATTCCATTTTGAAGGGGATTTTTTTGAAGGGGAGGGTTGGAGATGCTCTAATGGTACTCTCCCTCCTCTCATAGTGGTATGCCAATGGTTCAACACTCTTCTTTGTAGCCAAAAAAATATAGTGGAGTGTGTTTGGAGAAAGAGCAACCATGGTAATAGCCCATGGTATCCTTTTATTCATTCATAGTATAGGAGGGCAGCTCAAGGGTTCACCCCACTACATGGTAGTGGGGTGTTATGGTTGGATAATGAGGGATGGGAGACCATAAGTCTTCCTCACTCATAACACTCTCCCGTATCCATCCATTACCTTAGACTGAGCATATGAATGCTTCAGGATTCATGATGCTAATGGGGTGGATACTTCTGGATCCATAGTAAACGTGTTTGCCTCGTTAAAACCTTAGCTGTGGAAAACCCAGTGGGAAAAACCAACAGTCTTAAGAAAAAAGAGTACAACCCACAGGTTACCTCCCCTGATCCGTACAAGCTTCAGGCTTGTAGGTCTCTCAGCTATCTCATCCCGATTCCTTTTACAAACTGTACAAAAGTACATCTAGGCAGAGCCTTAGTGAACAAATCAGCTAAATTATTACAAGACTGAATCTGCTGTACTTCGACTTGCTTCTCCTCTTGTAGGTCATGCTTCCAGAAGAACTTAGGAGATATGTGCTTCGTCTTGTCGCCCTTGATGAAACCAGTCTGTAGTTGAGCTATGCAGGTTGCATTGTCCTCAAATATCATGGTTGGCTCAAGGTCACCAGTCTTCAAGCCGGTAGTCACTAAGATGTGATGAATGACTGAATGAAGCCATACACATTCTTTGCTTGCTTCATGGATCGCGAGGAGCTCGGAATGGTTGGAAGAGATTGTTGTAAGGGTTTGCTTCACAGATTTCCAGGAGATCGCTATACCACCGTAGGTGAACACAAAACCAGTTTGTGATTTCTCGGTGTGAGGATCAGACCTGTAACCTGCATCTACATAACCAATTAAAGTGGGAGATCCACCTTTAGGGAAACATAATCTCATGTCAATTGACCCTTGGAGGTAGCGCAGAAGCTGCTTAACTTCATTCCAGTGGCACTTTGTGGGTGTTGTACTATATCTGGCTAGAAGATTCACTTAGAACGTTATATCAGGACGCGTACAGTTAGCCAGATATAGAAGTGCTCAATGGCACTAAGGTAATCCCCTTCTTCCAGCGGACGGAAGGGGTCCTTACGTACATACAAGGATCTAACGACCATTGGTGTACTTAGAGGATGAAATTTATCCATTAGGATTTTTTTAGTAATTTCATTGTATATGTGGATTGGTGTAATAGGATACCACCACGTAGGTGTTCGATCTGTAAGCCAAGACAATACTTTGTTTTGCCTGGGTCTTTTATTTCAAAAGTATTCTTTAGGCTTGCAGATATCTCAGCGATCTCTGCAGGAGATCCAATGGGATTTCTTTAGACTTGCAGATATCTCAGCGATCTCTGCAGGAGATCCAGTGAGATTTAAGTCGTCCACATAAACAGCGACTATAACAAATCTTGTTCCCGATCTTTTAATAAAGATACAAGAGAAAACTTCATTATTGGTGAAACCTTGCTGCGCAAGCAAATCACTCAGTCTGTTATACCACATTTTACCAGATTGCTTAAGACCATATAATGATCTTTGAAGCCTTATAGAGTAGACGTCCTGAGGTCTCTCTGCTATCTCTAGAGGTAATTTATATCCTTCAGGGAGTTTCATATAGATATCTTTATCTATATTTCCATATAGATATGCAGTCACAACGTCCATGAGATGCATTTCTAGGCTTTCCAGAGATGATAGGCTTAATAAAAATCGGAACGCGATCGCATCCATAACAGGGGAATATGTTTGTTCATAATCTATCCCTGGTCGTTGGGAAAATCCATGTGCTACAAGCCGTGCTTTGTAACGTACGATCTCGTTATTTTCATTTATTTTTTAATGAAAACCCACTTATAACCCACAGGTTTTACACCTTCAGGTGTTTGAACTACTGGTCCAAAAACTTCGTGTTTCAAGGGTGAGTCCAGCTCTACTCCTATTGTCTCGTTCCACTTTGGTCAAATCTCTCTGCATTTACATCCCACAATAGATCGTGGTTCGATGTCATCGTCCAATTCAGCTATGTGCATGGCAATATTGAACGCCAAGTCGTCGTCAACGACAGTGCTTTTTCTGTCCAGTACCTCTCAAGTACGTACAAAATGTAATGATGTTTCTCCTATAGTTTCCTCTTCAAGGAAATGTAAGAGGGGAGATGTAGCTGGTCTGAGCTTAGCATCTTGTGTAGGGTTCATCTTTCTTTCTCCAGGATTTTTTCTTTTTATAGGAGCTTTGTCTTTCAAACCTGGTTTGCGTCCTCTCTTCAATTGAGGTACAACTGATACTGCTGCCTGTGGATTGCATCCATCTTTGGGATGTCAATCTTAGCTGGCATATTGGTAGTAGGGACGTATGATTTGACAATCTGCTGGTTGTCAGTAAAATCATCCGATGGTAAATGTGCTGTATTCTGAAGATGAAGGATCTTCACGATCTCATCTTCACATTGACTAGTACGCGGATCATAATGAGACAAAGTCTTTGTGTCCCAAGAAATGGTCTAAGAAGCTTCTGGCTTCTTAAACTATGTGCCTAGTTTTGAAAAAACATTTTCATCAAACTCATAGTCATCAATACGTGCCTTAAATGCGTCACCCGTCAGGGGTTCAAGATATCTAATTATAGAGAGTGAATCAAACCCTATATAGATACCTAAACGACGCTATGGACCCATTTTGGTCATTTGAGGTGGCGCAATGGGGACGAAGACTGCACAACCAAATACTCTCAAATGAGAGATATTCAGAGGTGCACCATACGCTAGTTGCATCGGCGATAAAATATGGCCATCAGAGGGCCATATTCTGATAAGCGATGCGGCATGCAATATGGCATGTCCCCAAGCATTAACAGGCAACTGTGATTGTATCAGCAATGGACGTGCAATCCATTGCAGTCTCTTTATCAGAGATTCTGCTAACCCATTCTGGGTGTGAACATGTGCTACTGGATGTTCAACTTCGATGCTAGTTGTTCGGCAATAGTCTTGAAAGACTTGAGAAGTGAATTCTCCAGCATTATCAAGACGTAGTTTCTTGATATGGTTATCGGAGAAATGAGCCCGCAACTTAATTATTTGTGCCAATTGCTTTGAAAAAGCTAGGTTGCGGTTGGACAAGAGGCACACATTAGATCATTTTGATGATGCATCTATCAGTACCATAAAGTACCGAAATGGGCCCACTTGCAGGGTGAATAGGCCTGCAAAAATCCCCAAGTATTCTCTCCAAGAAGCTAGGAGACTCTAATCACACTTTCAGTAGGGATGGTCTCGTTATTAGTTTACACTTGAAACAAGGTACACATGTAAAATCACTCTTCTGAAGAATCTTCAGGTTCTTCAGATTATGCCCAAAAGATTGGATGATGATGAGGCACATCATTGCCGATCCAGGGTGACCAAGTCTGCTATGCCAGAGTTTGAATACTGGTGATGAAAGGCACTTCTGGTGCACAGTCAAATTAGCTTCTATAGGTTGAATATGAGTATGATAGAGACCCGACGGGAGTCCCTTAAATCGTTCTAAGACGGTTTTAAACCGTCTTTTTGACGAGGAACATACACATATTCATCCTCATTTATATCTTTAGTTTCCAAGTGATATCCGTTTAAACGAATATCCTTGAAACTTAACAGATTCCTATTTGATTTAGGAGAGATAAGTGCAACTTTTATTATTAGTCTCGTGTTATTTGGGAGCAAAACCATTGCTTCACCAGATCCTTCAATTATGTTTGACAGTCCTGAAATAGTAATGACAGGACCATCATAATCATTTAAGCTAATAAAATAGCGTTTTTCGCGAAGGATTTTGTGCGTCGAGGCACTGTCCACTAAGCACTCACACTTCATCTATAGAATATGAATTCAATACTTTAATAAAAAGAAAGACATTCATTATTGAAAAGGAAAGATATAACATGATTAAGCAAACTACAGATGAAGTACTGATAACAGATAAAGTAAATGCATAACAGATAAATATGACATCAGTTTAGGAGGTCGTCATTCTCGAAGTTGTCCATTGTGAACTTGGTTGACGACTGGTTTTCCACTAGATTTGTTTCAACGAGAGACTTCAGGCTCGCCTGATACAGATCTTGGAGGTGTCGTAGAGTACGACAGTTTCTGGACAAATGTCCAGTCATGCCACATCTGTGGCATTTGTCCTCCCAATTTTTCTTGGAAATAGACGTCTGTCCAGTGTACTTTTTCTTCCACTGAAGCTTCTTCTTTCCCTCATTGTTGTTGTTCTGGGGAGGGTTGTTGTTCTGGGGAGGACCTCTGGCCTGCCTCTTAGGGGCTTTCCCTTTGTTGAATGTTCCATTCTGTTTGTTCTTCTGCTTCTGGAAAGAAACTTTGTGAGCCTCAGGGAGAGAAGCCGAGCCTACAGGGCGCATGTTATGTGTGGCCAGTTGCAAGTCTCTGTTCTGCTCTGCCATAAGAAGGCAAGAGTGCAGGTCAGAGTACTTGGTGAACTTGCGTTCACGGTACTGTTGCATGAGGATTGCATCCTTCTCATAGAAGGATGTGTAAGTGTTTTCCAGCATGCGTTTTTCCGTGACTTCTTCACCACACAACTTCAGGTGTGAGGTGATATTGTGAAGTGCTGAGTTATACTTTGCAACGGACTTGAAGTCATGAAGTCGAAGATTTTTCCACTCATAACGTGCACATGGGAGGATCACATCTTTCTGATGCTTATACATGTTCTCCAGTGTAGTCCACAACTCTAGTGGATCTTCTATAGTGAGATATTCGGCCTTCGGGGTTCGATCAGTATGTCGCCTGATATAGATTATGGCTTTCGCCTTATCTACATCAGAGAATATTGGTGTAGAATCTGCCTCAGCAGTGGCCGTTGACGTGGCCGTAGCCGTAGGCACATGAGGAGAGATCTTGCCATAAGGCCTTGTGCGCGCAAGTGAAACTTCAGGTCAACATGGCAGCTCAGATAATTCTTTCCAGCCGCATCGAGAACTTTAAAATCGACGCTCGCTATTTTTGCCATATTATCTATGCATTTAAAATAACATGAATTAATAATAAAGCATATTAAAAATTCATGTAAAATTAATAAATTTGTTGCGTGGATCGGCTAGTCACCATATATTAAAGTCTAAAGTCCATAAGATATACAGTCCAACGAATACAAAAGACAAAAATGGAAAAGTACAACTTGGAAACCCATTGGGGTCCCAGCAAATTTGCAATATTACCTCCGACTTCAAAGAAAGATACTCCGGTCTTTGGTTTATACAAATATATACTCGCTACAATTCAATTTCTCTCAAAAAAGAAAAGAAAATGCGAGGAATATAAAATGGTGACAAACTGGCCGATCCAAAACCACAACGTAATTTATTAAACATCCACGCAATTTATAAATTATGCAACAAACACATGCATAAATCATTGCGCAACATCACATACAAGTAATTATATCGAAAAATTAAAAAATTTAATAATTACTTAGGCCACGAGGAGACATATCATGCACAGTTAGATTAGATAACTAACGGCAGAGCGATCTCAGGACCTTAGCGATCTCAGGACCTTTCATAATTATTAAACATAAAAATACTAATTAATCCAACGTAATAATTATGCAAATAGTGATGTTATTAATATTATATGGACAAAAAACAATCAAAATCCAACTCCCATAAATTTCAGCTTGGCTGGAAATTTCATAATTGTCAGGTTTAACATCAAATTCCTCCATATTTTTGTACAGAATATGATAATTCAATGTAAATGAAAGTTGTACATATAGGTGTCCTGGGTTCACATATCAATTTTTATGACGTTTAGATGAGTATTCTATTTTCTACGAAATTTACGCCAAAGTGTACACGTGCTGGAATTGAAAACAGAAACTGCATTGATTTCATGACTTAATTTCTCCTAATTTCAGTTCAATTCAGCAAAAGTGGAAAACTACAAAGTTGTAGATCTTGAAGTTATCTTTCCAACGAGACCAAGAACACTAAATTTCATTAAGTATTGAGAGACTGATCACTGTTTTCGTGAAAGATATTCAGACTGGATAAAATCAGACATGTTGGAAAGATTAAATTCTTACTCATATTTACAGTCCGAATTAGACAAAGTTCACAAAATGAAGGTTGTAGAAAATAGTCCAAACCTTTAGCCATAAAATTTTCAGAACAGTATCAGTTCTACATTAAGAGGAATAAACAAAATAATGAGCATGTAAATCTGTCCTGATTTTCAGCAATATATCATAGCATGTAAATCACTTCGGGCGATAGTCGGAAAATCCGTTGGCATGCCGTTTCAGGCGGATTAGTCGTCAACAGAGATGAAGACAATAATGGAGATAATTTTTTTGTTTGTAATAAAATAGTTTTTATTTGTATTTTGATTTGATTATTACAAGCAACATGCATATGTAATGAAATTTTTTATGGTTCATAATCTACATCTACGGGAAAAGAAGTATATCTCTAGATCAATGATCTAGGGAAGAACCAAAAAATCCGTAGATCGAAAAAAATCCCCGCTCCCGCAATTCCTTGCAAGTTATCGATCGCTCGTCGTCGCAACAACTAGATTCCTTCGCAAGAGTGAAAATATGTGAAGAAGATGGAATAAAATTTTGTGGCTCAAATTTTTTCTTCTTCTAGAGCTTCGTGCTAATAACGTGTTTGGAGAAAGAACAACCATGGCAATAGCCCATGATATCCTTTTATTCATTCATAGTATATAAGGATAGCTTAAGGGTTCACCCAACTACATGATAGGGTGTGGTGTTATAATAGACAATGAGAAAGAGAGGAGACCATAAGTCTCTCTTACTCATAACAGTGTGTTTAGACATTTTCGTGCAAATAGAAGCACCCCGACGAGCCACTGGATTCGGTCAATCACCGACTACTTAATTACAGTCTCACCGAAAAGGCGGCTTCTTTGGTGTCCAGCACGCAAAGCGTCGGTCTAGTCTCTCTACAGCACAAACAAGAAGCCAAGATCTAGCTTCGTCTCTCACTCGCTCTGTATTCTAGAGAGAGAAACTCGAACACGGTAGAGAGAGACGGAGAGAGCTACAGCGTAGATGCTCTCTCTGAGATCTCTAATGGCGGCGATCGATCCTCTCCATTTCGTTTTAGTCGTCCTCCTCTTTTGCTCTATCGAGGCCTCAGTCCACGAGTACAGTGGCGACAAGTTCTCGCCGAAAGGCAATGCCTTTGTTTTGCATGGCGGCAGCGAGGGGATCTACGCTTCCGTTCCCAACCCCAACGCCTCGGCCGCCGCTGGAAATGGCGACTCCTTCATTCGGTAAGCTTTAAATTTCCAGTGTGCTCGCAGATCTGAGCGCTGTTTATAACACAATGCTTTTGATTACTAGGGTTTTGTTGGGAACTAATGTTTTTGGAGTTGGATCTGGAGCTGAAGCTGTAGATTTAGATGTGAAATAGATGAATGTTGCATTGCTAAGCTTTAGTCTCTGAAGGATATGAAAGAAATGATTGACAAGAGAAAATTAACAAAGAAAATAAATATTCTGCTGTGTTTGGCGGATTCAGACGTTTGGAGTGTTTTATATTTGATATGGCTGATTCTATATTTGTTTGAAAGAAATCTCCGTAACTTTTTTAGCTATTGGAAGAAATTTCAGTTTACGGTGCATTTCCATGGTTGTATTGTGAGACAAAAGAAAACGAGTCTAATGTAGTAGCTGGATATATGCTCAATTTAGTATTGTAGAGTGAAGTAAATGAGAATGAACTTAATCTAATAGCTAAATTCATATGTTTATTTCAGAGCCGAAGAGTCAGTTTGAAGAGAGTTAAGATTATGAGCAGGCCAAACAAATCCTTATATGTTTCGTGGAAGTGTGTGAGTGATTAATTAGAAATTAATCTACATGATCCAAGTTGATGAACCAACTTTCCTGATGCGATTAATTGGGAAAAAAATAACAATTGGCTCCACTGGTGTCAAACAACTCCCCCTCCCCTCATGTGGCAACCAACCCTCCCAGCCATAAGCACCACATGAGTGCATAGGCACGCGTGCACTCGCACACACGGAAAAAAAGGAAAAGGGGGAGGAGAAGGTAACTCTTCTGCATGTAAAGGATGGAATTCCTTGCACAAAAATTGTAAGGGGAATGTCCTGAACTTGTGATCCCTTTGCCACAACAAGTCGCATGCTTTATTGCTGCTCTTTAAGTGCTTGCATGGTTTAGCATGAAGGAAGAGGGAAATTACGATGGCAATTTGGAGGAAGAAGAAAATTAGGAATTTGATATATTTTTGGACCTCACACCTTGGAGATCAGATGATCACCGACTCACACGCCTCGTATGTGTAGATTTTTCGAACTGCATGCTAGGCATCCACGCCTATCATTGCACTTCAATGCAAACGATTTAAATTTTAGGAAACACAAAAGTTTACATCAAATTTCTCAAATTCTATTCAATTCTAAAAAATAAAATAAATTTGGGACATTTATATTGACTTACAATTTGACTTTTATAATAACACATCCTATGTGGGACTAAAAGATTAAATAAATAAAAAGTTTAAAATAACTAAAAGACTCAAACTCTCACAAAATTACTAAAATAATTTGAAAACTCAAAAGTACTCAAACTCTCATAGAATACTCTACTAAATAAATGACTAAAATAACTCAAATAAATTCTAAAAGACAATCTTGAATTTAATCCAAATTGAATCCTCATCATTCTCCCTAGCTTGAGAACATCTAATGAATGATGACAAGAATAATACTAGCAAGCTTTTATGGTTGAAAAAATGCGTCTACAAATCTTGAAGTGGAGCAATATCTAGATTTATAGACGAATATATTCCGGAAAATATTTTAAATCATGGAAGATAGAAATGTATATAGAAGATGCTTGTTGGTATAATATGGAAGTCTAGGTATGATGAAGTCTATGTGCTCAATGAGTTCTAGTTGGATCTTCAAGCCAACCTTTGACATGGGATTATTATGCATCTTGGGCTCTAACTCATGCTCAGGTACATGCCCGGACTCAGGCTTGAGTTTAGACTTGATCATATACATAGATGTAGATTCAGGTTCCAGTTGAATATCAGGCTCAAACTCATGGCCCAAACTCATGCACTGGGTTTGGGTCGGGCTCCGGCTCGATCGCGGTATCAAGCTCTGAATCGGGATCTAGCATGGGCTTTCAGAGGCTATTTCATGCTCAGCTCATTGGAGTTAAACATATTCTTTTGATTAACATTCAATCATCAATTCACAAGACTTATCACTTAATTTACAATAAATATAAACATGTTAGTTGTTCGTCAATCTACATTACCTTTTGGTATTACAGGAAACACCTAACCATATCGAGATGAGCACTAGATTTACATAAATATTCATCGGCATCAGTATTACTTTCAGGTGCATATATTTCTTTAGTCATTCTGTCAAAATTTGTAGTGACTCGAATTGGCCTGCAACTAGTTTGAATCTGACTGGAAATTATTTTGAGAATCTTCAAGATAGCAAACTGTGCATAAAATAGCCAAGAAATCCTTAAAAATCTTTTGAAAATTCTGGAAGTTACTTAACATATGGAAAATCTTGACAAATCCTGTAAAATAACACACACCACAATAGATTTTTTTTTTGAAATTTCTTAAAACTGAATTATCTTTATTTTTTCTCCTTTTGATTTTTCTTTCTTATCTCTCTTTTTGATTTTTGATTTTATTTTCTCTTCTTTCTTTCTTTTTTGATTTTTTGATTTTCTCTTTCTTCCTCTCTTTTTTGATTTTTTAAATCTTTTTTCAAAAATTTTTGATTCTTTTTTGATCTAAAAACTTACTAGAAGAAAAGAAAAAAGATGAAGAAGAAGAAAAGAAAAAAAGGAAAAAATTCGGGAGTTTGAGCTCTGATACCAAATATGACACATGATGAAGGAGGAATTTTTTTTGGGGATTTGAGAAAAGAAGAAAATTAGGGATCTGATAAATTTTCATGCAGTACATCCTAAAGATTAGATGATTACCGACTGACATGCCTCACACACGGAGATTTTTTGGACCTTACGCATAGACAACAAATTATACTTGACATAAATTATACTTGCATGTCAATGTAAAAGATTTAATTTTTAGGAAACACCAAAATTGACACTAAAAATTTCAAATTCTATTCAACTCCGAAAAATAAAATAAGTTTGGGGCCTTTATATTGGCTTACAATTTGACTCTTATCATCACACGTCCGATGTGAGAATAAAAGATCAAAATAACTAAAAGATTTAAAATAACTGAAAGACTCAAAAAGATTCCAAAAAGATTCAAACTCTCACAGAATATTAAAATAGCTAAAAGGCTCAAAAGGGCTCAAACTCTCGTAATATACTCAACTAAATAAAAGACTAAATAACTCAAATAAGATCTACAAGATCAATCTTGAATCCAATCCAAATTGAATCTTTGTCAATGGTGCATTGTGAGCTAACAATGTTGTGGCTTTTGTACAAATGTGCTATAAGTTATTTTGGGATGATGATTGTTGTGATGAGTTGTGTCGGAATTAATGACATATAATCATACATCCAAGTGGCCAAATCCAGAAACCTGAAATTTGACACCAATGTGTGGTATTGTACAAAGAAGATCGTGGTGCAGAAATTGCGGTTACTGTGGAATTATATGTTAGGAATTTCAATGCGAAGTGCATAGCATATGTAGCTTTCACAATGGATAAACTTTCAAAGTGTCCGGTAGGTCGACATTGGGATGATAGTTCTATCCCCTATGATCTCATTGCATGCTATTTAGAGGCAAAAATTTACGATGAACTCGGCTTTTAGTTTAACTGCCATATTGATAAATGATGGTCGTAGAGCATAATTGCTGCTTATTTTTGTAAACATGTAATTTTGCAGAACCTGCATAACATTAGTATCTCTTATAATATCTAGCATTATCAGGTACTCATTGCTTTTCTTTTTCTCACTTCTTTGATGATGTCAGTTTCGAACAGATCACTTTCAGAAGACCAGAAGAATCTGCTGAGGCCTCTAAAATTACTGATTCACTTAAGGTGCAAGCCATTATTTTTGAAATAGAGGACATGGAGACAATTGGCGGTTCAGCTTATGGTGGTCAGAAGGCTATTTGTTGCACTCCTGATTTGGCAAAATTAGGAGTTTGTACAGAAGGTGCACTCATTTATCGGCCATCCACCCAAAACCCTGACTGGCCACAATTGTTGGTTGCTTCTTTTGCAGGAAAGGATCTTATTGCAACCTTACCATCTAAAACCATACCAATTACCAAAACTGGGATGTATAACCTGTATTTCATGTACTGTGACCCACAACTTGATGGTCTGGTTGTTGAAGGAAAGACCATTTGGAAGAATCCCACTGGGTACCTCCCTGGTAGGATGGCCCCTCTCATGAATTTCTATGGTTTCATGTCTCTTGCATTTGTAATACTCGCAGTCTTTTGGTTCTCTCAGTATGCAAAATTTTGGAGAGAAGTTCTTCCACTGCAGAATTGTATCACCCTTGTAATTGCTCTGGGCATGTTTGAAATGACTTTATGGTACTTTGACTACGTGGAGTTCAATGAAACTGGAGTGCGGCCTCGGGGTATCACCTTTTGGGCAGTAACATTTGGTACCATTAAAAGAACAGTAGCACGCGTTGTCATGCTCATGGTCTCCATGGGGTTTGGAGTTGTGAGGCCTACATTAGGCGGTCTTACTTCTAAGGTGATCATGCTCGGCGGCACTTTTCTTGTAGCATCCGAGGTTCTTGAATTAGTAGAGAATGTGGGTGCCATAAGCGATCTGTCTGGAAAGGCAAGACTGTTCTTGGTTCTTCCAGTAGCAATTTTAGATGCATTCTTCATTCTTTGGATATTCACTTCCCTCTCTAAAACATTGGACAAGCTCCAGGTACACAATTAAGTGAACTAGATGATAGTCCACTCTTACATATCTTCTCATAATTGTTATTTATAGTTTGCATCGTTCTTTACAATTCTATATAACTTTTCTAAGTACCAGTTCAATACCAAGATTACACACTGAACTGTTGGTGGCAGGCACGGAGATTGTTGGCCAAGCTAGATGTATACCGGAAATTCACAAATGCTTTGGGTGTTGCTGTTATTGTATCGGTTGGATGGATTGGTTATGAGGTAAAGTTAGTCTCTCGAAAAATATTAAGAATGTACTTGCTGCAAAATTATGTAGTTCTAACATCAAGTATAAAGTGCATTCTCAACTTACGTGTCTAAAAGATGCATGCAAAGTGGTTATTCATCATAGATGATTGAACACATGATACATTTGAATTAATGATATGGTAAATACACAAAGCCTGGATATGGATAGGGCTGCAAGTATTAGGATCCATATTAAAGCTTCTACATGTTAGGATCTGAGTTTAAGAGGAATTTGATTTGTCATATTTCAACCTGGTCGGGGTTGTATCTTCTGTGATTTTGATGGTTTTTCACTAGCTCTTTAAGAACCATTAAGAGTTTTTGAGTTGTATTGGATAATTGGGTATTGGATATTTGCATACCTAACCCGTTAGTATATCTATATATATCAATAATAAAATTGAGAGAAGAACATCTCTCTCTACCTATTTTTTAATTCATGTTGAGTTTATAGTAACTGTGCAAGTTGAAATAAAATCCAACCATAACATTAGGTTAATTTTTCAAAAAAAAAAAACGTACGGTTCACTGTATCGTTCACGCGTCATAGCCGCTACCACTGCTGAAGTCTTCACAACCCTCTACTGTCATTGTCTTCTTCCCCTCCATCTTTCTCCGTCGATTTCCTCTTCTCATCTCTTCCTTGATGGATCCTCTCATCTTCATCATCACCCACCCTTCATCTTCCCTCTTGATCAAATCTAGATCTATTCAAATCTAATCTTATTTAGATCTGATCACTCTCCCCAAAAAACTGTATCTGATCTGAATCATTTCAGATTTGTCTCAAATCTAAAAAGTAAATTCTATGTATGTGGTGTGCTTGATGTTGCCTTCTTACTCGTGAGTTCTAAGACTATTGCCTACTATTTCTAGTTGATTTATATTGCTACTACTACTGCCTGCTTTAACATGACTACTCCACCCGTCTTCTGCCATTGGGGGCCCTTTTTTCGAAGATTATATTAGTTATTTTAGTGATATTTTAGTGAAACTATATGTCAATGATTATCTTATTTGGGCTCATTTTTTAAATATATTCATTGGGTGCTTAAAGGGAGATTAAACATCTACAGATGACCCTCAGCTTTAAAACTAATGGATTTCAATAATAATGGAGTAATGATTGTCACATACTTGGTTGTTGAATGGTAGGTAGCCGACTGTTAGCGTAAATGTGATTTTCTTTTAGACAATCAAGGAGGTATGTGATATGCTTTAGGAGATAAACTTTGATGAATTATGAAATAAATCTTCAGAGTGACCTAGCTATAAGAGCGATTTTCTCCTTGCAGCAAGGAAATAAGGGTCTCTCCACCTGTTATTCGGTGTTGAAAGAGACTCTCGATGAGTTGTACTTCAATCTACCGGTCCTCCGGTCCTCGATTAAACACTAAAACGTTATCAGGATGAACTTAAGGTGGCTAATTTTTTAGCTAGACTGAATCAGTCGATTGCCAGTCAAGTGTGAAGATAGATACTTGGTAGAGATTTAACTCCACTTTCAATTGCATTGGTTAGAGTTTGGCTTGTGTTTAACAGCATTAGTAGCCACTTTACTCCCACTACCAGAGTTGCAAGTTCAGTGATGGTTGCTCATGGTTGTGATCGTGAAGGACGTGATGCTCTGGAGGGTCATTGATACACTATGGACAGATAGCTACCTTCTGCCTTACTTGTCAGACAAATAACATCTAATTTTGGCAGAGGGTCATGTTAATGCATACATTGTGAGCGTACAAATCATATTTCAAACATGTGAGTTTGGTTGTTCACCTGGGACGCAAGCTGTGGATACTTCAGATGTTCTTACTGTTGCAGATTCTTTTGTGTCACAATTCCTTCAATTTCAGATCACACGATATGAACAGTCCACTACAGCAGTACATTCAGTTTCATGCTCGCTTCTTCTGCCTCGGTACCTGTGCCTTTTTAGCAACTCATAATGCACATTAGATATTAGAATTTAGAGTATCAAATCACATAACATGTATCAAAAAATAAGTTTCGGTTACTTTTCTCGAATCATTTCATATTTTATATTCATACCGTCAATGAATCCTGCTCACATATATCTGGTTATAATGTTATTCATACTACATCTTGCCTGTCCGTGGATAATATCGTTTATGTTCCTCATTTTTCAGTTAACTTGCTATCCATTAGCCAGCAGATCAATAGTAAAAAATGCTCACTAACATTTTCCCCATCATATATTATGTTTTAAGATCTACAAACTTGGATGAAGATTGGTTCATATCTTAAAGTCTGTGACATGTACTATTTGAACATGGATGACTCATCTATGGATATGATTGTTGTTTCTACATTTGAGATGGTCTTATAATGACATCATCTTTTAGGTCATCTGCCAATGCAGAAGCTCAAACAAGTAATATCAGTTGAGAATAGAACAATTTGTTTTATCCTTAAAATATGTCTTGTAAGATATGCAAGCATCATTCAGCTTCCTATCCTAGTCTTCTTGTTAGTTGGAGTCAGTCTATTTGAGTTACTCCATTTGGATATCTGGGGTCTGTGTTGAGTTACATCATCTTTTAGATATCGTTATTTTTTATTTTTGTTGATGATTTCTTTAGAGCTAGTTAGACATACATGTGAAATGATAGAACACAAGTTCCAATGTTATTGCAAATTTTTGGAATGATTTAAAGGATCAATTTTCAGGATCAATTTGAATTTTGTGTACTGATAATGCTCTTAAATTTGTGTAAAAAGAAATGTTTGACTTTTGTGTATTCTGTAATATTTTGCATCAAAGATTCAAACATGTCTATGCACATCCAAACAATATATCAGCTGAAAGAAAATATCGACATCTCTTAGATATTACAAGAACATTGATGGTTGCTATGAATATTCTAAAATATATCTAAGTTGATGCAGTTTTTTATGCATGATATTATGTAAATCGTATTACTTCTTCTGTACTTCATGTGACCTGATTCTTATACTTGTATCATGATAATGTCATATTCAGTATCACTTCTAAAGTCTTTGGTTGGGTATAATTTAACTCGTAATCTGTAACCTGGTTTGGATACGCTATCTCGGTCTATCAAACGTGTATTGTAAGGTACTGTTGTATTGATCAACATACATAGATTTATTGTGTCTGCCGATGTTACTTTTTTGAGTGGTAGCTTATTTTGTAGGTTCTTAAACAGCTTTGATTGAGTTTGTTTGTCTTACTCAACTTATATTGAGTCATATAGAGGATGAAATTAAAGCTAAACTATTACAGGTGTCCAAAGATGGTGCCATTTGCTTTCACCCAAGTTGATCCTCATGTTCATATTGCAGATTTTGAGCAATAATCTTTCTCTGAGCCATCATCTGAAATTCCATCAACTTGAGTGTTTTTTAATCTCAATATTTCGATTGCTTATAGAAAGGATAAACAATCTACAACCACACTTTCCATTACCGTGTCTCATACGATAAACTTACTCATTCCTACCATTACTTTGCTCTTTCACTTTCCGTTGTGTTTATTCCAATGTCCCATCCTTAAACATTCTGCATAAAAGCAGGTAATGCATGAGGAAATTAATGTCTTACTCTTCAGAGGAACGTGAGATCTGATTCCTATTTTACTTGAACAAGTTGTGGGGTGCAAATGTGTGTACGGTCCAATTGACAGGTGTGAAGTTTAAGTGGTGGTCAAATGTTATTCCCAGATATATGGAATTGATTAATTGTAGATGTTTTCTCTTGCTTCTTGGTTAAACTCCATTCGAATTTTGTTTTCCATTGCTATCAACCAACAGTGGAATGTGATTCGGCTTGATATGAAAAATGCTTTGTATTATGGAGATTACTTGCAGAAGGTGTATATGGAGTAACCTTGTGTGTATGTTGATCAGAGAGAAAATATTGCGCGTAAGCTCAAAAGGCTATATATGATCTAAAACAGAGCCCTCATGTATGATTTGACAAGTTCAGTTTTGAAGTTGTTATTCTGGTCATTTTATCTTTATTTGGCATTTTCCCATCGGGACAGTGATTTTAACAGTGTGTTCTTCTCATAGGTAGTGATATTGAAGGTATAGAAAAAATAAGAGTGTTTCAGTAGGTATTTTGTTAATGAGGATATGGGACGATTGAGATACTTTTAAAAACATTGAGATTGCTTGCAGCAAAGATGGAGTGTCTTTTTCCCTACGATCTATTGCAGGAGACATACTTGATTGGTTGATAGGTAGATATTACCTTTATGGACACAAATATAACACTATATGGCGAGTCAGGATTAGAATTTGCCGACTTTGCTTGCTGCAGTGGCTAGAGTGGATATTACACACATGGATTACGTGTGCCAGTTCATGCAGAAGCCAAAGGAGGTTCACTGGCAAGTGACAAGCTATGTTGTGATATTGGTTTACATTAAAAATTCATCAAGAAAAGATTTGTGGTATTAAAAGAACAGTCATTTGAAAATTAAAGCCTTTCATGTTCTAATTATACGGATGACAGATGAAATCGGAAATCTATTACTAACTAATCAACTTATGTTAGAGGAAATTAGATCACTTTAAGAAGCAAGCTGGTGTGTCATGTTCTAGTGCAGAAGCAGTGTATCGTGATATGGCTCATGCTGCATGTATGATGATATGGTTGAAGACTCTCTTGTGGGATTATGTTTTCGGGATGATGTGTCTATGTTTATGCTTTGTGATCAGGTTATGATCTACAGCGCGAATAATTCTGTGTTTCGTAAGAGAATTAAACATTTAAAGGTCGATTGTCCTTTCATTTGAGACGATGTGTAAAATAAGTGGATGCGCACTCTTTACACTTTACATACACACAATTAACTGCAATTCTATGAAACCTTTGATTGTTAAAACATTTTTCTACTTTGTATAACAAGCCAGTTGTGGTTGACATATATCTCCAGCTTGAGGGGGAGTATTAAGAGTATTTGAGTTGTACTGGATAATTGGGTATTGGGGAATATACATACACCACCTGTTAGATACAACCACCTGTTAGAGAGAGAAAAAGAGAGTGTGTAATAGAGATGAGAGGAGAACATATCTTTCTTCTCCCATTTTCTGATTCATGTTGAGTTTCAACAAAAAGTTTTTAAAATAAGCTTTCATTTATATTTTATGTGAAGCTGTGTTAAAATGAGGCATTCTTTGAACATAAGTAAGCCAATGAAGCATGGTCCTTCAAATGCTGTATGCTTTGAACATGAAAAAAGCAATGAAGCATGGTTACCTCCATTGAAAGAGCATCGCCCAATGTAGTCAACCTGCTACCTGCAAAAGGAGGGGAAAATGTCTTAAAACGCAAGGTGCACATCAGTTGATTCTTTTTTCCTTGGTCCAGGTTCCACAAGAAAACAACTAGTATATCATCAAACCTATATCTATTCATTGCAGCGTTCTAAATATCGGATATCGGTTGCGTATCGGCCTAGGAAATTTGATATCGGATTGCGGATATCGGGGATATTGATTAAATATCGGAGTGTCGTATCGGATGCAAAAAAAATGATGACATATGTAAGCATATATGTATCTAAGAAGATATAAACTATACTAACTCAAATAAAAGTATGTTTTGGTTATACTTATCTCGGTAAACATGAATATCGGGGATATTGACTAAATATCGGAGTGTCATATCAGATGCTAAAAATGATGTCAAATAAAAGCATGTGCCTAAGAAAATATAAACTATAGAAACTCAAATAAAAGTATGTTTTGGGTATACTTGCCTTATTAAACATGAATACCAGATATCCACTTGGTGGAATATTTCTTTAAGTGGTCACAAACCAAGCAAGTTAAATACCGACAAAATATGATTCATGTGGATCAAATGTTAAAAGTGCGAAATTGAAAATAAAAAAACTGAAGAAAAAAATGTAAAAATGTAAGAAAGGGAAAAAATACACACCTTGATCGGAAAACCCTCTCTTGAGAAGAACACACGCTGGACTGAAAAAATCGACAATTGAAAAAATTCAGAAAAAGAAAAAAATGAAAAAAATGAAAAAAAATAAAAATGGTAAAGAATACTAAGTAGTAAGTATTAATCTTAATCGGAAAATCCCTTGTGAAGATAGAACGCCGAATGTCAAAACTCGATCGACGGAAAAACATCCAAAACTGGAAGGAAAAAAACAAAAACTGAAAAAACTGAAAAACTAAAAAAATGGCTCGACCACTCACCTTGATCGAAAAACAATTTTGTGCAAAGATTGAATGTCGGACGTTGAAGCTCAATTGATTGTCGTCGGAAAATTTTTATTGGACGGAGCGGAGCGGCGTAAAGAGCGGAGCATTGAGAGGATTGGAGCGGTGTGATTAGAATTAGGGCAAAGCAGCGATTATCTCTCAAAAACCCCGATGCCTCTCGTCGTTTTAAGTAAATAATTGGATCAGATGACTCGGTTCGGATCCACTTTTTAAGTGGACGGACCTGCTAACTTTGTTTTTTAAAAACTATGAATTGCGGCCGATATTTCAAAGGGATATATCGGCCGGAACCCCATATTGCGGTGGTATTTTCCCAAATATCGGAACCGTAATATATAAGCTCATATCGTATCATATCGGCCTAGCGATAAAACTAATATTGCGGCCGATATATTGGATATCGGACTGATATTTAGAACACCAATTCATTAATACAGATACAGAATTGTGAGACAAATAGTGTGCACTTGTGCTCACCATGCACATTGTATCCCTATATTTCTATATGTCCACATAAATTGCCATACAAGCCTTGCAAGTTTTTAATATTTGAAGATTTTTTTGAAGGACAAAATTTTCTTTTGCTTGTTGGGAGGTATGCGATAAATTTGTAATTGATTAGTATGATATCTTGCACTGTAATTTGTGTGTGTTTTCGTATGATATATGTTTTCTGGCTTCATGGTTCCTTGTTGTTCACATTTCAGATAGATATGCATATCACACTATTTATATGTGTAAAATATTTTCATTTAATTTTGTTCTGTGTGTCATATCGTATTAAAATAGTTATGCTGTTGCATGTGTTTCCTATGACGCCGTATCTATGTATCCACATCTGTTTAACATAGTAAACAGTGGTAGTAACCATATGGCATGAAACATACGGTTAATGTGAAAATTACTAAATTTGTGAGTAGATTGTAGTTTCTTTCAAATAAGAAATAAGAAATAATATCATAGCACTTGGTGTTTTAAAAAACAAGCAAAAAAGTGAAGCAGTCACATCAATTGACCACTTAAGCAGGCACCTAAATGCTTAGATGGTAATTTAAGAACTAGAACCTAATTAGTATTATAGTCAGTTGTCACGACTACCTAATGGTCCTAGTCACTGTTGATGAATCATCTCATATTACTTATTGTGTATTTTTGTTTGCTTTCCAAATGACGAATGAGAATCTTTAAAGGTGCAAATATCTAAATGATTATTCGTGCAAGAAAAATTAACTACTGTAATCAAAATCAATTTTTATTGTGATAACTCCATTGTCTATAAAGAAGACAAGAAAACATGAAACAATGTAGCATAGAAAAAACAATGCCAAAAAGGAGACTTGGAAAAAACACCAACGAAAAAGTTTAGAAAAAATGCTAACAATATAACAGTGCAGACGAAACTGAAGAAAAATAGAGAGGGAAATAGAGAAGGAAGATGTAAAAAAGAGACCATAATAACCAAAAAGAATTATATCGATATGCAAAAATCAGTCACATGCACCATAGATTGTAAATTATGTTGTTCAACTATGAAATATTGACAGTGAATAAAATTCAATACATTATCCATGTTATACTTTGCATATAAACTTCTCTAAGAGGAAAATACACTGGTGAGAACAGCCCATCACTTACGTGGTCTTAAGTGAAGAGATCAGGACATTAAAATTGCTTAAGCAGTAGCACCTAGGTGGCTGCTTTTTTAATGTTGATTGAATTTTAAAACCAAGTGAAAAATAGTTGCATAATTTTATTTCCTTACTACGAGGAATGATGGATCACACACATATTTTAATTATTTCTGAAGAGAGCTCAACCACACAATATAGATTGATACCATCAAACATTCGTAAAGACTTTGAACCAAAGAAAGGCTGGGCTGGCTAAGAGAACGGTGTAATATAGGGTGGTAGTTGGAAGATCAGAATTCACTGCCTGTAGCTTTAAAGGATAAATTGAACGGCTGAAGTTGTAATATAGTTTGGCAACAAAATAAATGCATTCTGTTCAATAAGATGACTAGTTTCATCTAGAAAGTAGCGCAGAAATCTACCGATAAGGAATTGACATTTACATAAAGTAGTTTGTGGAATGAGAAAGCCAAAAAGATAGTTTAAGGTGTCGTAATTTTTTAGGGAATGGATGATGTGACAAACTCGTGGCCCAATCAAAAGGAATTTTCATTGATAAAAAATGAACTACTTTTAGCTTTGTACCACTAATTTTATTGATAAGACTCGTGGCCCAATTTTATTGACGTTTAAGTGTTGTCTATAAATTTGTGGTACAAAGTTAAAAGAAGTTTTGAGAAGTTGACATGTCTAGTAATATCATGTTAAGATTCGATAGTGGTATGTTAGTGGCGAAATCAAGCTTAATTACTGTTTCAGATTTAGTTGGAGACAATATGGAGGACGATAAGGGTTGAAGGAGCTGCTAGGACTAGGAGCGGACCAAAATAACTTAAGTTGAGACTGCAAAGTGGATATGTTTGTTGCTATTTTAAAAAACAAGTCTATATATTGTCTATTTCATGTTTCGTATAACTGGGTTATGACATTCGATTGCCAGTTCGGACTAATCCTTGACCATCTTTTTGCAGCTGTATTTCAAGTCAACTGATGTGTATAACGAGCGGTGGCAGAGGGCATGGATAATTCCAGCATTTTGGCAGGCCCTATCCTTTTCCCTTCTATGTGTGATATGCGCTCTTTGGGCACCCTCTCAGAACTCAATGAGGTAAAACCCATGTTCCGTAAACATTCTTACTTGTTACTGTATATTTAATTTTGGCAACCAATTTTGTCCATATTACCATCTAAAGTTCTAAACTGAAATGTACATGGCAGGAACATAATTGTGGTTCAGGAAATGACAAGTCTTTCTATTGCCTTGGATTGTTTGCCTGATGTTGACATTTAGTTAGCCGACGTGTAAATTACTTGGCACACAAGTAACATTATTTCTTTCAAGTGCCCAAGAGTATAATTTAATAAGGGGGTCTAGAACATTGTGTATACTTGTAGTAACCACCCATACTTCTTAAAGACCATTATTGCATCCATCACACCATGATTTCATCAAAGCTGTCTCGTACTTGGGCATTGTCATTGTTCTTAGTGTATCCAGAGAAGAAAAGAGAAGAGAACCAATGATATGTAAGAGACATATAACTACCACGTAGACTTCTTCAAAAATCAAATCAAATGATCAAAAAATTTGTCACTGAAACTGACCAAACCCATCAGATGCGTCTAGGGATTTTTGTGGGGATAAAGGTGAGATTTTTATGGTTTTGGACTAATAAAAATAGGGGTTTGATATGAAGTACAGATCTGAAATTACTAATAAATGCGAGAATAATTAATCTAAAGCAAACAAACAATAGGAGATTAAAGGAAAAATTGCTCTAGGGTTCTAGGGAATAAAATTACCTTCAGATCAATTCTTCAATAACTCCTCCTAGGGCCGTTCGGCCGTTGCTTAAAGGGGGATTAGCCAATTGTAGAATTACTAAACGACCCACTCGTAGTTGTGAAATTACAAGTTTGGCACCGGGTCCGTGGTGGACCCGAGTCGCCTCCTCCTTTGATACACTTGAACCGGCCTCCTTGACTCACTGGACTCGCGTGCCCTATCCATGACCCGCACGCCCTATCCATGACCCGCGTCGCATCACTACTCCTCCCAAAAGTGCCACCTTGTCCTCAAGGTGAAAGTCTGGAAATTGGTCCCGTATCACTGCACGGGGCTCCCAAGTAGCATCATATTCCGGCAGGCCTCTCCATCTGATCAGCACTTCATGTGTCCCATATGAGGCCTGTCTAATACCAGTCAGCTCCTGAGGCTCTAGCAACACCTCCATGTCATCTGTCAAGGTGGGCGGCAGGGTATGTAAGAGTGTATGGTCTCCAATGGCTCGCCGCAACCGTGCAACGTGAAAAACGGGGTGAATGGTGGACGTAGATGGTAACTGCAGATGGTACTCCACCTTCCCTATCTGAGCGGTAATCTCGAAAGGCCCATAGTAGCGGGCCGCCAACTTCTTATTGCTCCGATGGGCCAAAGTCTTCTGTCTGTAAGGCCTGAGCTTAAGGTAAACCCGGTCCACACGGCAAACTGCACATCCCTCCGGTGCTCATCTGCCTTGGCTTTCATGATCTGCTGGGCCTGCAGTAAGTGTTTCTTCAGCTCCTCCATATACTGGTCCTGCTCCCCAAGATGCTCCTCTACCTGCAACACAAGAGTGATACCTCTACTCTAGTGGATCAACTGTGATGGGTCCCGTTCGTACAAAATCCGAAAAGGAGTACTCTGCGCCGCCGAGTGGTACGAGGTGTTGTGCCAATATTCTGCACATGCTAACCAATTGGCCCACTGCTTCGGCGAGTCTGAAGCGAAACACCTCAAATAGGTCTCCACACTCCTATTCACCACCTCTGTTTGTCCGTCCGTCTGTGGGTGATATGCTGTGCTCCTCCTCAGTTTGGTCCCTTAAACCTTGACCTCTTTCCGCCAAAAACTGCTTAAGAATACTTTGTCACGATCAGATACTATGGAAGTAGGGAAACCATGCAGACGGACCACCTCCCGCATAAAGGCTGTAGTTACTGTCACGGTCGTGTAAGGATGCTTCAGCGGCACGAAATGGGCATACTTGCTGAGTGTATCCATCACCACTAATATGGAATTGTAGCCCTCTGATCGTGGTAATCCCTTAATGAAGTCCATGCTGATATCCTCCCAAACTCTCTCAGGAAGGGCCAATAGTTGTAGAAGTCCCGCCGGTGTCATGGCCATGTACTTGTGACGCTGGCAGACGTCACACTCGGCTATCATTTTAGCAATATCTTTCTTCATGCCTGGCCAGTATAGCTCCCTAGACATCCTTCTGTAGGTCTGATGTATCCCTGAATGCCCTCTGATGGAGCTGCTGTGGAACTCCTGAAATATCAGTGGTATATATGTGGAACCCATGGGAATCACCAATTTCCCCTGGTAAAGTAGTCGCTGTCCACTCATGGTGTACCCCGGAAATTCCACTGACCCCATGCTGCAATGCCTTCCGTATCTGTGCTAAGCCCGGATCGGCCTCAATCTCTCTGCTCAACGGCTCCCGTCTAGGAGTACTGGTACGGAAATGGCTGCTATCTCTGCTGGCTCCTCTCTGCGGGACAAGGCATCTGCCACCTTGTTCTCCAAGCCTGCTTGGCACTGAATCTCGAAGGTGTAATGGACCAGCTTGGAGATCTACTTTTGATGTCTTCTGTGACCATGCGATACTCCAACAAATACTTCAAACTACGCTGGTCGGTCCTCACTATAAACCGTCTCCCCAACAAATAAGGCCGTCATTTCTGGATGGAGTGCACGATCGCCATCAACTCCCGCTCATATACTGATTTCAGTCTCGCTTGCGCTGACAGAGTCTGGCTGAAATATGCAATAGGTCTCTGATCCTGCATCTGCACCACCCCTAACCCATGTCCTGAGGCGTCAGTGTCTATCACGAAGGGCCTGTAGAAATCTGGTAATGCCAAGACCGGCACGTTCGTCATCGTCTGCTTCAGGGCCTCGAATGCCCTGGTGGCCTCATCACCCCAGTGAAAGCTGTCCTTCAGCTGCTCTGTAAGCGGCCATGCTATTGACCTGTACCCCTGGACGAACTTTCTGTAGTATCCTGTCAGGCCTAAGAAGCCATACAGGCCTTGTAGTGTGGTAGGTAACGGCCAGTCTAAAGTATAACATTGCTGCAATCTTGGCCTGATCTGCCGCCATCCCCTCAGTTGAGACGATATACTCCAAATACTCTACCTGTGGCTGATCAAATAGACACTTCTTATTTGCACACAGCTGCTGGTCCTACAACTCACGTAACACTGCCTGCAGATGTCCCACATGCTCCTCTACACTGCATTTGTATATCAAGATGTCAAAGAATACTAGGACAAATCTCCGTCTATAGAGCCAGAACAATTGTTCATCAATGCCTGGAATGTCACTGGAGCGTTCGTCAAGCCGAATGACATAACGAGGAACTCATAGCGCCCCTCATGAGTCCTAAAGGCCGTCTTGGGCACGTCATCTGCCCTCATCCGTATCTGGTGATAACCTGACTTGAGATCGATTTTAGAAAAACATGCCGCTTCGTGGAGCTCGTCAAGAAGCTCGTCGATCACCGGAAGAGGAACTTGTCTAGGACAGTTTCCTTATTCAAAGCACTGTAGTCCACACAAAATCTCCAGGTGCCATCCTTCTTCTTTACTAACAAAACCGGGCTAGAGAACGGACTCGTACTCGGCTGAATCACCCCTGCTTGCAGCATGTCCTCTACTAACCTCTCAATCTCGTCCTTCTGTACCTGGGGATACTTGTTGGGGCGCACGCTGATGGGGGACACGTCCTCTCGTAAGACAATGGCGTGCTCGTGATCTCTGTGCGGTGGTAATCCATGTGGAGTCTGAAACACATCCTCGTACTGGCTCAATAGCTGCTCTATCTCTGGTGCCACTGCCTGAGTGTGATCCTCCCTCTGCTCTACTGCCGCCTCCGCCTGTAGCTCGACCAGAAATCTACCACCTGTCGTGTGTATCGCTCGTGTCATGGTCTTGTAGGATACTAAAGAACGACAGAGGCTGGGATCCCCCTGTAAGACCACTGTTCTCCCTCCCTTCTGGTACTCCGTCCTCAGATTTTCCAATTCGTCCTGGTCTCTCCTAAGGTCTGCAGCCACTTCATCCCCAGGATGACATCAGTGCTCCCTAACTCCAAGGAAAGAAAATCCGTGACAATCTGCACCTCTTGTATCGTCACGATCACACCTCGACAGACGTCGCTACTGTGTCACCTGACCTGTGCCCAGCACTACGTCATACCTTCCTGTGTCCTCAGCTGTAGTCTCTGCTCTCTTACCAACCTGCTGGAGATGAAATTGTGGGTGGCCTCACTGTCTACCAACACGATCACCTCCTGGCCGTCCACATGCCCCACCAATTTCATGATGTGGTTCTATGTGAACCCTACCACGGAATTGAGGGATACATCTGTCAAATCCAAGTGCTGGTGCTCAGCCTCCTCATCATCCTCTCCAGCCTCTAGTACTACTACCTCCTCCTCATCGTCGTTCACTATCGATATCTGAAGAGTCCGATCTTCACAGCGATGTCATGGAGTAAACCTCTCATCACATTTGAAACATAGTCCCTTCTCCCGCTTCTCCCGGATCTCCGCCTCAGTCATCCTCCGTACCTGCCCACTGGCCGTGGCTGGTCTCCTGTCCCTGCTGCTCGCGGCAACGGCTGTACCTCCCTGGACAGGAGCGGCCCCCTGGGTAGGAGCAGCTCTCTGTCCCCCAACTGGTGCATGTCCCCAAAAAGCGGTGCCTCCCCACGCCCCACGGGCTCTCCTCTCAGTCTTCTGATGGTCCTCGACCATCCTAGCTGAAGTCATCATCCCTCGCAGGCCCACAGGCTGTAGCTGTCTCAGCCCGGATCTAACAGTGGGCTTCAGCCCTTTCATATATAACCCTCCAAAGACTCCCCTGAGACTCCTCGAACTCTGTGGCAGAGTGACTCAAACTTCTTGATGTACTCCTCCACGCTCCCATCCTGTTTCAGTGAATATAACCGCTCATATACTCCCCCAGAATGTACTGTATCAAATCGCTCCACCAATGGAGTAGTAAACTCATCCAATGTCCGAAACGACTGCTGCTGAAGTGTCCATCTGTACCAACCTAGGGCCTCTCCCTCCAAGCGTACTCCTATCGCTCGTAGCCAATCCTCTACTGGTACCGCAGACACCTCAAAATGCCTCTCCACACGATACGGCCAGTCATTAGGGTCCCCGACCTAAAAAATGGGCACCTTCAACTTTCTCAGTCGACTCTCCCCCGCAAAACCCCCTCTCCTGCGGCTGATCCTGACGCCTCTGCTGAAAAACCGACGGTCTGTCAGGAATGTACCTTCCTGCCTGATCTCGTGCTCCTCCGTCCGCTCCATCCCACTACCAGTCGCCCCTCTCATCTCCATGTGGGTGCCCGTAATCTGCCTGAGGGTCTCTAGGGGTGCCATGTATCACTCTCCAATCTCCTGTCACCCCCCCGAAAGATGGAGGTTGGGTCGACGGGCCCCCAATATGTTGTTGTCGCCCTCCATACTGCTGAAAACCTGGCGTATGATCTGTTCGGGCCCCGAACTGGGCCCCATGTGGTGCCGTGGAGGTCAGGATGGCTTGTCGGGGTCCATGGAAAGTCGACGGACCCCCAGGATATTCGCGCGGCCCTCAGAAAGGGCCACTGGGGGTGGGCGAACCCCTCCAAGGGGGCGGCGGGGCCTGCCGGCCCCAGTTTTGGGCCGGCGGCCCCCCGCCGCTGCCCCCGGGTGTCGCCGGGGGCCCAGGAAGGGGCGGCGGCCCTTGCCGCCCCTCCTGGGGGGTTCGACGGGGCCCCCAGGTGCACCTGGGGGTTCGGCGGCCCCCCCAAGTGCATGTGGGGGTTCGGCGGGCCCCCAAGGTTGCTGGGTGGCGCCCCCGGTGGTCGGAATCCCGCCACACGGCGGTGAAGTGGTTGGAAACACCCCCCAATCCTCTGGATTTGCTGCGTTTCGCTGGTCGTACAGATATTAGCCATCGTCTTCCTCTTCTTCCGGAACCCCGTCGTTAAAAATCACCTTTTTACCTTTATTTGTTGACAAAGGCGGCTCATTTTGCTTGGATCCGTTATAGGGTTGATGTTTGCTATCATCGCCGCTATGTCACTCATCATCTGCGTTCTATTCGCCTCCATAGTTGTCGTCAATTGCGCTTCGGAAGCGGATGCGGTCACGACGATCTCTGCGGTCTCTTTTTTGACATCGTTAAATTCCTCGGTGATTCGGTTCTCCATTTTCTCCACTTTCTCTTCAACGCTTCGATCCGCTCCATAGATCGTGTGCTCGCCATGGATCTAGTGATCTGATACCAATTTGATGCGTCTAGGGCTTTTTGTGGGGATAAAGGTGGGATTTTTATGGTTTTGGACTAATAATAATAGGGTCTTGATATGAAG
The DNA here is from genome assembly GCA_030789695.1 of Scilla litardierei. NCBI lineage: Eukaryota > Viridiplantae > Streptophyta > Magnoliopsida > Asparagales > Asparagaceae > Scilla > Scilla litardierei. The sequence continues at coordinate 29,618,620 of CM061131.1, read as the reverse complement.
AACAGATCTGAAATTACTAATAAATGCGAGAACAATTAATCTAAAGCAGACGAACAATAGGAGATTAAAGGGAAAATTGCTATAGGGTTCTAGGAAATAAAATTACCTTTAGATCAATTCTTCGATAACTCCTCCTAGGGCTGGCCGGTTCTTGCTTAAGGGGGGGATTAGCCAATTGTGGAATTACTAAACGATCCCCCTCGTAGTTGTGAAATTACAAGTTTGACACCGGGTCCGTGGTGGACCCAAGTCGTCGCCTCCTTTGATACACTTGAACCGGCCTCCTTGACTCACTGGACTCACGCGCTCCATCCATGACCCGCGCCGCATCACCATCATCGTTTAGGCTTTTCTCACCGTTTCTCTTTCCAGCTTCTGGTTGGCTAGTATGAGAGTTGGCAGGAGAATTAAACCTCTCATTGGCTCAATTTTTTATATAGGCTTACATGGATAGGTATAATATGTTACGTTAGTGCTCAATCTAATCTAACTAAAGAACCAATAACTGACACATAAGGAGCCAATCATTATCTTGTTATTGGCCGCACTGTTGCTATTCATGTGAATGATAACTGATGTAGTAACTAACCAATATTATCTCTTATTTAAAATGTATTTTGACTTATGCGGTTGGCTTTCTAAACACAATGTAGACCAAATTAAAATCCTCACAAATCTAATTCTAATTTTACTGAAATTTTGCAAGAAAGTCTGATGAACATAAATTAAAATGAAAACCTAAAAATGCAAGACTATACAATAGCAAACAAGTCATCACTACTCCAGTCCTGTCAGAAGTGTACATCACCAAGGCATTGTTACTACATTTATCCATATCTTATGTTTCATAGACAACATGCTGCTACGGACATGATGATACTACAGACAAACATGCAGCAAATTCTAAATAGTACACTAAGAAGTTGAACAGTGTGTCTGATTCTTGTGTCCGTCACATGTCTGACAAAATGTAGTTTCATGATGAAAGTGCCGGTGTTAAATTGTGGAGCATACCCAATTGGCATGATTCATTAATTAAAGACAACTTATTGGATCTAACCCATGTATGCTTGGATCAAATTGATGGGAATAGATATCAACAAACATTTTTGATTCAAGAATCTAATAGATTTGCTAACTTAAACCAAATCGTTAATATATATCAATTTACCCTAAGATCATGTGATTTCGCAATCATAGAAAGATACTTTGGATGTCAAATGCATGATATTGTTGAAGTTTGAAACCATTTTCCGTTGAATAAATAACTCTAATCTAATTTTGATTCTTAGGGAAAGTTGTACGGAGTTGACCTGAATAACTGTATCCGCTGCATCTTGGTAAATGAGCTATCTTTGGTATTTTTGATTGATCTGTCTGAAATACATGACTACAGCCAGATAAGTAATATATGGAACTAAAATCTGCTCAGGTCATAGCTCTAGCTACAATGTAATAAGACTCCCAAGCAAATAAAACAGAAATTGCTTTTAGGTTGACCTTGAAGGGTTATAATCTTATGGTAACTCCTATGTTGCTGTTAGATATGCCTACTCTGGTGATGGAAGTGAAGACTTTGACCGAGACGAAGGTAGCCTTTCACTGATAAAGCCGGGACCAATCCCGCTGAAGGACAGGAGTAGTTCTTCACATCCAGCCGATTCCAAATCCTCACTGAGCTCCATCCCCATCAGCTCACATAACGGGGACATCGAAGAAGATAAACGGGAGTGATTGATGCATTTTGGAAGAGGAAGAGGTTGAACTGATTCAAGAGCAATCTCATTTGGCATGACTGGCTGAGATCGAGATTTTCTTTCATACACGGCTACCACAATGATCTCAGGTGCGAGGAGAGCGATCATATGATGCCGTGTTCTTTAATTCTCTCTTCCATGTATTCTCTATTTTTACTTCCCTCGTCATTGTATTCCATTTCCATGACATAAAACTGTAACCTTGAGGACTATGAGTCATATTGAATACATTACAGAGTTTGTGTTGCAATGTTCCTTGCTCTGGACCACACAGGCCTTTAGAGAGTTGAAGCTGGTACGTATACTGTACCCCTTTCTTGGTATATATCGGAAGTACCTATGTAAGGACGCTCTGGATTCATAAGATTTCTTGCAGCAAATTATATTCAACTCTAAGCTACAGATAATGCTAAAGAGCAAAGAAATCATGCTTTTGAAACGACAATTGTACTAAGAACACCAAGCTGATGGCAATGCATGCAAACCTCATGAATACACAGGGCTTTTGTGATAAATTAAAGATACTCTCAGCTTGATGAAGAAAACAAAAGCATATGCAGCCTTCTAAAAAAAAGCAACAGTAGTTGTGTTTCAAATTGTACATCATGTCTCAGAGAAATTGAAGCCTCACAAAGCCATGTAAGATGAAACCCTTGGCCCTACCTCATAGCTCCCCATAAATTATTATGAAGTTCAAAAATATTCTGTGGTGTGATGCGTGTGTATAAAATCATCCGCTATGTCAGGTATTTGAGCAAGGGCTCAGCCTGGGGAGCGAGGCCAATGACCTCGCTGAATGTGGCCAACTCGAAGTCGTCAAACTGGAAAGCTGGAGCACAGGTGCAGCCCACCAGAGAGTAATGAACCTCAGCTTCCCTTGGCGGAGCTTTGACAAGAACGCTGCCATCGCTGGCAAACGATGTGATGTCCAAGGTAGGGAACGAGCCGAACCACACATTGGGCGGCACCGTGTACTGAGGCCGGTGCCCAGCATCTAAGTCTGCGCCAAGAACCGTCAGCTCGATGTGGCCATCATCGTGAAGCTCAAACACCTGGATTCAATATTCAAAACTTTGAGTACTTGCACCAAAATTTCTCTTACAAGGTCCATAGAAACGGTCAGGATGAAGGTTTCCTACCGTGAGGGGGTCTCCCATGTAAAAATGCCAGGTTTCAGCGCATGGGATGCGATGGAGGTGAGAGACGCATCCAGACGGGAGCAAGAAGTATATGGACGTGCTGACAGGCCGATCCACCTTGTCTGCGTAAAATACAGTATGTAGATTGTAATGCATGAATGAAAATTCGAAGTTCTACCGAGCTCAAACTAGCACTCACGGCTGACATCGGGTGTCACCATGACCACACAATTAACAAGAAAGGCACAAAACAACAGGACAGGTCCAGGTTAAGAGTACCGATCCTTCAGAATTCTTGATTTGTTACAGTGTCCTCCTTTCCTTTAACTAGAATGATGAAGATGATACATATAGGAAGCAGACATGGGAATTCGCTAATCAAGTTCATCTTGTATGCATTGATCAAAACATAAAAGATGTACCTCAAGGCCACCTACCAATTTATTTTCCAAGCACCGGCAGTCTATAAAGTAAATTTTGCATGTAAGAAGTAGTATGCAGAAAGATAAGATGGACCACGATTTATTGATTTAGTGTTGAATGGTCAAGTTTGAGTTGCATGCCTACTGGCCTAGTTAATAAACATTGTAAAGTTGTTGTTTCATAGTAAAAGATTAAGATTAATTGATCAAATGATGTGCACTGCAAGGGAACAGATGTCAAAAAGACGTATATCAATGTATAGTAAGATTGTGAATGCAACATGTAATATATAAGCCAGATACCATAAGATAAGTCTCTAACGACAGATACATATGGTACAATATGCCATGTTCACTATACAACTGAATACATAGATTTAATACTCCAATAAACTGGTAAATTAAATCTAGAATGTTTATAATAGCTTAGGCAGTATGCTAGCGACATAAAAAAATAAGGGTAATCGCAACTTAATGACAAACTAGCAAGATGGTGAAAAATAGAGAGAAGACTCTTAAGTAGTTTTTTTTTGTTTTAATGATGCATATTTCTTTGTTAGTTAGCTACTATTTTTTCAAAGATTCAGTATTAGCAATTTCAGGGATAACACTGAATACAAGGCATGCAAACGACATGTTTGTAAGACGACAACATACTCTAGAAAGATGCCAAATTTTTTGAGAAATTTGAAGCATCTAAAAGGGGAAATTTGATTTAATTTTTTATGAAACATTTAGATAAAATCAGCAAGCACAACCAAAAGTCATGCACGTCCTTATTCCAATTCTTTGGATTTTAAGGCAGGCATACTAGCCTGTAGGTTTCAAGGTTGAACCTGTGAGTTACCATTATTCGTCCACCTTCAGTTACACTGGAATCCTCTATATGTCTCTTCCTGTATCAACATGGGATATTGTCCCAACTTTGGTTGACTTGGCCTACTTCAAAAGGATTGCCATAACATCTACTAATGTCATGGAGTTTAACATTATTGAAAGATGAAAATGTATGATATATCTGCTGTCGTGATGGTAAAGGCAGTTGCATCCTCCTAATAAACACCCAAAATCTTTTCCAACTTGCTTGATCAACATCCACAGCCCATAGTATTATGAAATTTGCCTGACTTTATTGTTCATCATCACATGACTCGGGGAGGAGAAAAATAATTAAAATGGATATGTTTGTAACTTTAAACGATGTTTACTGAGATACTGCAAAAAATGACAACATCACAGTGAAAGTGTTTTTACTTGGGTTTTTTAAGAAATGAGTCCCCCAAAAGATGGCTTATTCGAAAAGAGTCCCCCAAATCATAGTATTTGCTATTAGGTCCATCAAATCATTTAAATCACTCGAAACGAGTCCCCTGCTAAAGAAGTGTTAACTCTGAAAGGAATATTCTGTCAAGATTACCAGAAAAGATGAAATACCATTTATATCATCGTCTTCCACACACTCCCATCTCACCAAATCAAGGAATCAATCATAAAGGATCAAATCGGCCAGCTCGATGGCTCGCATCATCTTGAGCGTCAGCAGCTCTGGGTCGCCGGGGCCAGTGCTGACGAGGCAAATGCCGCTGCCGGATCTTGTTGTCATTCTAGAAGATATGAGGGCGGCGAGGAGTTGCTTGAGGTCGGAGAGCTGGAGGGCGATGTCGCGGTGGCTGTGAGAGTTGAGCCAGCTATCCCTCTCGTGCCCTCCATGGTGAGCGTGGCTGTCAGAACCACCGCATTGATACAAGTGTCGTCACCATCCTCCTCGATGGTGATTCCAAACTCTCGTTTGACGATGGAAAAGGCCAGCTCGAGGCGGTATGGACTGATGACGAGCACGAGGAGCGACTTGTCGATGAAATGGGATAGCTTTACGGGGTCATCGAGGCCGCGGGGGTGGAGGAGGTCGGTGTTATCGGTGATGACCATGTCGGGATGGTTAGTGAGGGGGCGGTGGTATCAGCGAATGGTGGAAACGACTTTGTGTTGGTCGTTGAGGAGGAGGTCCTGTAGGAGGGATATGGTGGGGAGAAGGCGGGATGGTGAGTAGCCGAAAGAGGCATCACATGAGGCGACGAGGGAGGCGAGGGCAATCGGAGGGGAGCTGGGACCTGAAGATGTTGAGCTTAGGGAGAAGGGTGGATGGAATACTGGAGAGGAGGCGGGAGGGTCAGAGGCGGAGGAAGTGGCGGGATGGGAGTAGGAGAGCTTTAGGACGGACTCCACGTTGGAGGGGAGAATGTGGGCGGAGGATGCTACGAAAGTGCAGGGAATAATGGCGTTGGCGGCAAATACTTTTAACAGATTAAACGCGGGTAAACTCGGGTATAACCACCCTTAAACTATACCCGAGTTAAGATTTTTAACAGATTCCATTCAAAAGAACTCTTTTCGAGTGATTTAAATGATGTGTAGGACATAATAGCAAATACTATGATTTGGTAGACTCTTTTTGAATAAGCCATCTTTTGATGGATTTATTTCTAAAAAAACCCTTTCACTTATTTTAATAGCCATTTAACAAAAAAATAGATTAAATCTTAAGTTGAAAAACTGACTATAAGAATTTTTTTCTCAAGTGACGGACAGAATAAAAGGAAGCTCCATGTGTTTCAGGCTGCTCACATTGCTTTTGAGTTTTGACTACTGTTCAATCCAAGTTGGGTATAAATAGTCACAAGTGCAATTTATGGAATAATTAGAAATAACTCGCGCACATACTGCACGGCACCCAAAAAACCAACCCACATAGTCAGGACACTGGATCCCCATGGTTATTTCGGTGGGTGCAAAACCTGGTGAAATAGAAAGAGTGGGCATGAATGTGTGTATTGTCTTGGGGTTTTTGGTTTTTTGATTGGGTGTGTGTTTTTGAGTTTTTTTATTTTGCGTGGTTTTTGGGTTTTGGGGTGGGGTTTTCGTTTTTTTGTTTGTGGGCGTTTTTTTGGGGTTTTGAGAGGTTGATTTCACATTGCCACATGTGATATTAAAGGACTAGAAATAACCCGTGCACATAGTGCACAACGAGAAAAACATACCCATACAACAAATGCGGTGAACGTTTGCAAACAAAGAAAGAGAAGAGTGGGTGGGTGAGGTGGTATCATGGCATTACACTTCTTCGTGAACCCGGCCATCTCCTTAAATGAGTAAGACACCATCACGGCATTACACTTCTTCGCAAACCGAAAGCTCTGATACCACTTGTTGGTTCCCCGTGCATCTTCCTAACACTTATACAATGGGGCACAAATAATACCAAGCCCGAATTCCACCAAGGCGTCACCTAGGCATAAAACCAAACACCTCACGGACACAAGAGAGAGTTGTCACCAACAACCAACCCCTTCAACGATCTTGCGATAGACAATGTAAGCACGCAAACATAATACGAAATAAAGAAAGCAACACAAAAGAGATGCGGAGATTTATCCTGATTCGGTTACGAACAACCTACATCCAGCATACAATGCACCTGGTTCCACTAATGTTCGAGAAAGACATACACCGACCACATCTTCTTCTTCTTCCTCCATCACAATGAGAGAATAGCTCTAAGCAACAAGACTTAATCCTAGATCTCTCAACACGCTCACACACACTTCCAATCAAGTGGGAATCTGATGCGGACGCACCCACCCCATCGGCTACCGAGGATGCGGGACCACCCATCGTAACATACGTGAGGCATAGGGGCGCGAGGTCATCACGTAGTAGGTTTAGTGGCTCTAGGGGTATTCTAGTCTTTTCAGACTAGATTAGTAAATCCCCATTTTTCTATTAATTAGGGCTAGCCGCCTTTGTTATTTTCTTATGCTTGATTTGTGAAGAACTTGTTAGGCATCGTAGAGAAGGTTCTTAGGCTTTGATCCGACATTCAAAGCTAGGAGATAGGGTTTTGTCTCGAAGGAAACCCATTTATTTGTAGTTCTTCGCATCTCTATCTTATTAAAAATCCTCTTTTTACATTTTCCACTTTTAAATTTATCAATTTGCTTATACGATCTCCCGGATCGTATCAAATTGGTATCAGAGCGGTGAGATCCGATGGCGACTAGTACGAGATCGAAGGCGGATTTGATCGATGAGAAGATTCAAGGACTTCGGGATGATCTTAATCGAGAGATCGAAGAACGGTTCGAGGGATTGAAGAAAACGGTGGGGGATTCCATCACAGATCACGCCCATTCCCAAGAGGACATCTAGATAGAACTCCGGGGCATGAGGAAGGACGCCACGCAACAAGGCCGTGATCTCCAAGAATTGAAGGGATCGAATTCAGATCTGAAGGAGGCAATATCAACGATGATGACAATGATGCAAGCCCCAACGGTGGCGAAAGAAGGAGAACGGGGCAAGGGAACCTAAGAGGAGGGCGATTCTACCCTCGAATCAGCCCCCTAGGGCAAGCACGGACGACGACGGAGTTTCCATCTCAAGGCGACGACTCGGGGGAGGCTAGGGGAAAGGGACGGCCTGACCTAGACCCACGCGGGTCTGGGTTACACGCGACAGACCCCTGCGGGTCTGTCCGACATGCGACAGGCCCGATAGGGCCTGTCAGGGGGCGTCGGCCCAACCTAGGCATTCCCAAGCCTGGGCGAGGCCGCTGGGCCTCCCAGGGGCATCGACGGCCCCAGGCGGGGGCCCGGAGCAGACGACACCCCCATCCGGGGGTGCGCCCAGGCCGCTGGGCCTTCCCGGGGCCTCGACGGCCCCATGCAGAGGCACTGAGATGGCAGCACCCCCTTTCGGGGGTGCGGGAGAGGTGGCGGCCCCAACTGGGGGTGCGGATTGGCCGCCCACCCATTCGGGGGCCCGACAAGCTAGTCTGACCCTTTTGGGGGGCCGGCGGGCTGGGTCGCCCCTCCTGGGGGCCCGGCGACTCCTTCCCAACCCTTTGGGGGTGTGGCGGGGTTCGTACCCCACTCTGGGGGAACCTCGGGGACGGTTGGAGGCGGATGAGCATCGGGAGCAGCTATTGGGACCCCGACAGGCCAATTTTGGAGAACGGAGACTACCCATCCTGGGCCGAGGCCCGTTTTTCATCGACCACCTGAGTTTCCAGGACACCACTATCAGCCCGAGACATGAGAGAGGCATGGGTGGCCTGAGGAGTTGTACGGGGGTGACGGGGGAGGCCCGATGGAGACCCGGGGTGGCAGTTTGGGCTGGGGAGGTGACCGTGGTGGAGATATGGGGCAGCAGGGTGACATCAACGCGGACCGACGGTTGATGAAGCTGAAGATGCTGACCTTTGATGGCACCGATCCAGACTGATGGATATATCGGGCGGAGCGATATTTTCAGGTGATGGGGTTGACGGAGCAGGAGGTCCTGAAGGCCATCGGGATTTATTTTGAGGGAAATGCACTAGCATAGTACCGGTGGAAGATAGCACGAGCCCCTTTTCGTACTTGAGAGGAGCTGTCAGCACTGATCGTGGATCGATTTCAGGAGACAGCGGGGGGGGGGGGGGAGATTTCTACGAGCAGCTGTTGGCCCTGAGGCAGGAGGGGATAGTGAGGGACTACGTGGAGAGATTTGAGATGCATAATAGTCGGGTGAAGGGGGTGACAGATGAGGTGATGATCGGAAACTTCATGAGGGGACTGAAACCCTTTATACGGGCGGAGTTGCAGATGCAGAGCCCGGCGACCTTGGAGGATGTCCTTTGTTTGGCTCACAAGGCGGGGGAGAAGCATGCGGAGGAGAGAAGGATACGAGGGGCTTGGGGAACCCAGAGTGGCCGCCCCACCCCTGTAGTAGCGGCACCGAGGGCACCCACGGCTGCACCGGAGACTCGAGGAGAAGGCCGTCCAGCTGCTCTCGGGCGGCGGATGACGGAGGCAGAGGTGAGGGAGAAGCGGGCCAAGGGGTTGTGCTTCCGTTGCGACGAGAAGTTCACCACTGGACACAGATGTGCGAGCCACCTGCTACAGATCACCATGGTACCGACGAGGAGGGGTACGTGGGTGATGAGGAGGAGCCTGAGGAGGAGCCACTAGTAGAGGAGGAGAAGTCTCATCTAGACTTCGCGGAGGTTTCCCTGAACTCCGTGGTGGGGTTCACTCCGAACCACACCATGAAGTTATCAGGACAGCTAGGGGACACGGCGGTGACGGTGCTGATAGACAGTGGGGCCACCCAAAATTTCATCTCCAGCCGAGTAGTGGAGCAGCAAGGGCTGCAGTTGAGCACGCTGGAGAAGTTTACCGTACTGCTGGGGACCGGAAAGATGGAGGAGGGTAAGGGGTTCTGCAAGGGTCTGTGCCTGACCTTGCAGGGAGTACAGATCATGGAGGACTTCTTGCCATTGGAGTTGGGCAACGTGGATATCATACTGGGGGTGCAGTGGCTGAAGAAGTTAGGGGAGATGAAGGTAAACTGGAAGCTTCTGAGGATGGAGTTCCAGGATGGGGAGCGGACCATCGTGTTGACAGGGGGACCCGACCCTTTGTTTTTCATTAGTGGCCTTCAAGGCCATCACTCGGGCGTTGCGGGACGAGGGATAGGGGTTCCTGGTGGAGTATCAGGGGCTGACAGCTAAGGGGGAGAAGCAGCAAGATGAGACCACGGCAGAGGTTGAGCAGGTGCTAGAGCAGTACCAGGAGGTCATTCAGGACCCGCAGGGGCTACCACCCTCCAGAGGACACGAGCACGCGATTGTATTGCGTGATGGAGCAGCACCGGTGAGTGTGCGACCGTACCCGTATCCGTATGTGCAGAAGGACGAGATTGAGAGGATAGTGCGTGAGATGCTGCAGGCTGGGATAATCCAGCCAAGTTTGAGTACTTCTTCGAGCCCAGTTTTGCTGGTTAAGAAGAATGGAAGTTGGAGATTCAGCGTCGATTACCGGGCGCTGAATAAGGAAACTGTCGCTGACAAGTTTCCCATTCCGGTAATCGACGAGCTGCTGGACGAGTTACATGGGGCAGCGATCTTTTCGAAGATCGACTTGAGGGCATGATACCACCAGATCTTGATGCGGCCAGAGGATGTGCCGAAGACTGTCTTCCGCACCCACGAGGGGCACTACGAGTTCCGAGTCATGCCGTTCGGCTTGACGAATGCTCCTTCGACTTTCCAGGCCTTGATGAACAAGGTCTTCCAGCCCTTCCTGCGGAGGTTCATTCTCGTTTTCTTTGACAATATTCTCGTCTACAGCGGGCGCATGAGGGAGCATTTGGACCACTTGGAGGTGGTCTTCCGGGAGTTGATGGCGCAGCAGTTGTTCACCAACTGAAAGAAGTGTAGCTTCGGCCAGGCGCGGATCGGGTACCTGGGGCATGTTGTGTCGGCGGAGGGGGGTGGCGACCGACGGGTCGAAGATAGCGGCTATGCTGGATTGGCCGGTGCCTACTACACTGCGAGCTCTTCACAGATTTTTGGGTCTGACTGACTATTACTGAAAGTTCGTTAAAGGGTACAACACTATAGCCTGGCCCCTTACCGAATAGCTCAAGAAGGACGGGTTCCATTGGGGGAAGAGACCACCAAGGCTTTTATGGCCTTGAAGGTGGCGATGACGACGACGCCAGTTCTCGTCTTGCCAGATTTCAGCGTATTCCTTGTGGTGGAGACTGACGCGTCGGGATATGGATTCGGGGCGGTGCTTATGCAGGAGGGACGGACCATAGCCTATTTCAGTCAGGTGATGTCTGCTAGAGCACGGCTGAAGTCGGTTTATGAGTGGGAGCTGATGTCCATTGTCTTCGCGGTGACGAAGTGGCGGCCCTATTTGTTGGGACGGGAGTTCGTGATTAGGACAGATCAACGGAGCCTCAAGTACCTTTTGGAGCAACGGTTGGTTACTGAGGAGCACCAGCGTTGGTTGTCCAAGCTGGTGGGGTATCGATTCGACATCGAGTACCGGCCGGGGTTGGAGAACAAGGCTGCTGATGCCTTATCTCGCCGGGAGGAGAGCGTAGACTTGAGGGCTCTGTCCCGACCAATGTGGTTGGACTGGGAGCCCATTTTGCAGGAGGTCGAGAGTGACGATGAGCTGGGACGGATCCGTGAGTTGCTGCGGCAGGAAAAGGAGGGGCCAACAAGGTACTCCTTCCAGGGGCGCAGATTGCTTTACCAGGAGAGGTTGGTGCTACCGCGGGCCTCAGTGTTTATACAAGTCCTGTTTCAGGAGTTCCACGACTCAGCGACTGGAGGTCATTCGGGGGTACATCAGACGTACTAGAGGATGGCTAGGGAGGTGTACTGGCCCGGGATGCGGAGGGGTGTTGCCCAGTTAGTAGCAGCTTGTGATGTCTGCCAGCGTCACAAGTATATGGCCATGGCACCAGCAGGGCTGCTACAGCCGTTAGAGTTGCCAGAGATGGTCTGGGAGGAGGTCACGATGGACTTCATTGACGGGCTGTCCCGTTCCGAGGGATATACGGTGATCTTCGTCGTAGTAGACCGACTGAGTAAGTATGCCCATTTCATACCAATGAGGCATCCATACACCGCGGTCTCGGTGGCCACAGCGTTCATTTGGGAGGTGATACGCTTGCATGGGGTACCAGCGTCCATAGTGTCCAACAAGGACCATGTCTTCATGAGCGGGTTCTAGCAAGAGCTCTTCAGGGTACAGGGTACGGTCCTTAAAAGGAGTACGGCGTACCACCCACAGACGGACGGCCAGACAGAGGTAGTGAACCGCTCTATAGAGACTTATCTGCGGTGCTTCGCATCGGAGACACCCCGACAGTGGCACAGGTGGTTGGTGTGGACGGAGTATTAGGACAACACATCGTACCACTCGACAGCGGGGACGACCCCCTTCAGGATCCTCTACAGGCGAGATCCACCGTCCTTTCTTCGCTTCGGCGACAGACAGACGCCGGTGTCACAGGTGGAGGCTTATATGGGAGAGAGGGATGCTATGTTGGAGGAGCTACGGAGACATATTTTGAGGGCTCAGCAGGTGATGAAGGCCCGGGCAGATGGCCACCTGCGGTACGTCCACTTTCAGGAGGGAGATATGGTATATCTCAAGCTGCGACCCTACATGCAGAAGACGTTAGCTCGGAGGCAGAATGAGAAGCTGTCAGCTCGCTACTGCGGCCCCTACCAGATTGCAACCAAGATTGGGAAGGTGGCATATCGGTTGCGCCTGCCACCTTCTTCTACGATACATCCGGTGTTCCATGTATCGCAGCTTCGGAGGGCGATTGGGGACCAGTCAGCCACGTCTACACTGCCACCTACACTTACGGAGGACATGGAGGTACTGCTGGAGCCTTTGGATGTGCGGGTAGTTCATCAGGGACCGAGACGGCGAAGGGAGGTGCTGATCTACTGGATGGGCCTACCCGACTACGACGTCACGTGGAGGCATATGATGTGGTCCGAGAGCAGTTCCCAGATTTCCACCTTGAAGACAAGGTGGCTCTTTTAGGGGGGTATTGATGCGGACACACCCACCCCACCGGCTACAGAGGATGCGGGACCACCCATTGTGACATACGTGAGGCGTAGGAGGTGCGAGGTCATCACGTAGTGGGTTTAGTGGCTCTAGGGGTATTCTAGTCTTTTCAGACTAGATTAGTAAATCCCCACTTTTCTATTTATTAGGGGTAGCCGCCTTTGTTATTTTCTTATGCTTGATTTGTGAAGAACTTGTTAGGCATCGTAGAGAAGGTTCTTAGGCTTTGATCCGACATTCAAAGCTAGGAGATATGGTTTCGTCTCGAAGGAAACCCATTTATTTGTAGTTCTTCGCATCTCTATCTTATTAAAAATCCTCTTTTTACATTTTTCACTTTTAAATTTATCGATTTGCTTATACGATCTCCTGGATCGTATCAGAATCCTTGATAATAAAGCCCCTACAACATGTAAAGCTCCTCAAGAGATCAATCCCAGCCCTCGCTAGATCACTCCTTGGTAATATAGCTCCAAAATAGGAAAGATACCCAAGGGACTCAAGATCTACAAGCTAGAGGAAGAAGAAAAACACTCATCATGGATCTCACACAATAAGAAGCTCTCTTGGCTCTCCAACATGGACATAGCTTTCTTCTCCTCCAATTTCAGATCCAAGGCCCATTTTTCCTCTCTGGAAAAACACAGTCGTACCTCACGGTTTTCAGCCCTCTTCTTTTGGCTCTGGAAAAAACTGAGCGCTTGGCTCCTCACTTTTTGATGTCGGTTGCCCAAAGGAAACAAGAAGGCAAAATGCCTTCGATTCCCAAAAACCACACTATTGGTTGGGCCCATGTGCTGTGCATGAAAAGGATTTTTCAGCACATTAAAAACAACAAATCATACCTGGGGTTCAAGTTAACCTTGTTAGAGCTTAGGTCAATTTTGTACTTTATTATTTGAGTCTGCTTAGAATTCTAGTATTTGAGTCTTTCTTTGAGTTTTATTTTCAAAGAAATTTGAGTTTGTTTAGTTTCATATTCTAAGAATCTTTTAATATATTTAGGAATTTTTAGTTGAGTCTATTTAGGATTTTGAGTATAAATCAAATTAATCTTTATTTTGCTTATAATATGGTTTTATAGTCCAACTTTAATTATATATGATTTATTGAATTAAAAATTAAAGTTGTGTAAACTTTTATTTGCCAATTGAAAGCTTAAGCGTGAGAGATCTGAGAGTGAGTTTGGTTGAATGAACATGAGTTCGTGAGAATCTCCACGTGGGAGGTGTAAAGAGTCGGTACTAATCAAATTCCAATGATCAGAGGCCTAAAACCCCATCAAATCCCTAGTTTCTTCTTCCCTAATTACATCATCATAACTTTTTCCCTTCCGTTTTATACCACATATTAGTCCACCTCCACTAGAATTAAATTAAATAGTCAATCCCAGAACACATCAGAAAAGCGCCTACACAGAAACCCCACTTTGCAGAACTAAGTTAAAGCCAAATTTTTTGGCCGATAAAGAGCTAATGAATTGATTAAATTAATGCACAATATAATATAACCATCAAGAAGAACCGATAACTAAACAATCCATACCCAGATGATAGCTTTAGTTTTTAACCCAAACCCAAATCAAAAGACAATAGGATATGCCAATTAAACCTGATTAGTAAAATTTAAAAAATGCTGAAACCTTGAAAAAAAAATAACAATAACAGTAAGGTGTAATTTGCTTATATCGGGTTTGGAGTTAAGATTTGGAGAGAGTTACTGAAAATCTTTTTGTGTAGGATGCTCAAACTCGTTCAGTATGTATTCGACAATAAGGATTTGATGAACATCTGAATTTTCGATTACAAGTGAAAGGCATTTCAACAATAAAAAAATTAAATTGAATTGAACTACTCGGGTAGCTTCGGTTGCAACAAAAAGAATAATACAAGTTGAATGCAACACATGAAGTGTTAAGAAAACCGATACTATAAGTTCTTATTTTTAAAAAAACCAAGTTTTAAGAGAAATCAGAAATAATTTGGTGACGAGGCAGCACATCACTAACTTTTAGTATCTATTGCAGTCAACTCCATCATAACAATATTATTGTTCAAGTATCTATTGCACTCAACTTTGCCATACCTTTTGTTATGACATTTTTAATTGAAAGTTCATATTTTTTGTAACAGTTTTATTGTAATCTCAACACTGAAAAAGGGGATACATATTCCAGCAAATGGTGCTAAATCCTATTCCTAGGTCGCATGGACATGGATAGGAGCACGATACAGGTAGGCAGATACGTAAAAATTTTTAAAATAATATTCATCTTGGATACCACAATTAAACAATAGTTCATGACATATATAGAGACAATATATTTTAGTCATGAAACAATTGACATATGTATTATATATTTATTAATGTTTGTAAATTTGAAACGTGAACCTAAAATAAATCGAAGAGGAATTCGGCCACAAACCAATAATGTGTATTGTTAGGTGAATTGTTAACTAAGATCCTAAAGTATCCAACAAAATCTTATCAGACACCTATCCAATACATGTTCCCCTTTAGATGAATCTTGTATCAAAGGCTAAATCATCAAAGTCGTTTAATCCATTTGATCTCAATTACAAGTAATCTTCTATTTTTTTCCAAAATAAATAGCTGTCATTAACATCCCCTTAATTCTCTTATTGTATTATTCTCTTTTGATCTCACCACTGGCCCCATCCACCTTCTCTCCTCCTTGAAATATCTTCCATTTCCTGTTAAAACCCTAACCCTAACATTAAAATGTTTGAATGCCTCTAACGGCATTATCTGACCCATTGCTCCATATCTTTGCCTCTTCCACTTCGTTAATATCTCAAATCCTCATTGGCCCCACCTCAATCCCCATCAATGTGCCACATGACATTAAAGGCGTTGGTTAAGTATAGGAAAAAAAATTGTAAATGACCTTCCGTGGTTCTTCCTTGGCGGCCACCATGACAACTACAAGCCCTGATCACCTCACCACAGGCTGAGTCGGTCGGCCGTGTTGGCCAATCACGAAGAAAAATTGTGGTGGCTGACATGACTGTCATGGCAGGTAAGGCTCTTGCCTTGACAAGCTTTACCCACAAAGACGTGCAGATTTGCCTTGCATGTCAACTAGTCTGCCAACTATTTCTTTGTTTTTTCTCCATTGTAATTGGGGGTAAATTGCACACTAAAATACCTAATATTTGGGGGGTATTTTCACATATATACCACATAATTTAATCCTTACAATTTATTGCCATTTGATAATCTTTTCGTACAAATGTTTGTTTTTATTTTCACATGACCGAATTATTCTTTAATACACCCACTCTTTCTAGCTGCGATTCTAAAAATAATATTGTAGAGAGTTTCAACTAACATTAATAAAGAAATTGTAAAAGGGATGATGATGGAGGACGTGACAGAGTGGAGTTTAGCTGGGACGAATTTAGAGCAAGTGATAAGTTTGGTTGTTTTGTGAAGAAAATGATTGCACTTCAAAGTGGTTTTTAATATCAAAATTGGGTTTTAATTTGTTTTTTGTTTGATCATTTATAATCTTTTAGGAACTTGATAATTGAGTAGTTTTTTATTTTGTATCTTTTTATAATCTTTTAGGAATAGAAAATGGGGTAATTTTTATTTTACAGTTAAGTGTAAAAGTTAAGAAGGAACTAAATTGGCAATAAATAGAAATTTTGAAATAATTACAATGATAGATTTGTCCAAAAAAGACACATCATTGACTATCGTAACAAAAATATCAATTTAAAAGAATTTAAAACTTAGCGGTATTAACTTGTATGCAAATAACCCATATGGTATATATGTGAAAGTACCCACAAACGTTAGGGTATTTCAGTGTATTTTGCCCTTGTGATTGGGTGGGTTAAGCATATTGGTTGTTGGGTTATGTTTTACTCAAACACAAACCTAGTAAGAAGAGTTAAAATCTTGTACTCAAGAACAGTACAATGGATTGCATGTGCCTCACAATATGAACTGTAGGGATCAGTACCATACTCTGTGAGATGGGTGTGTTGTGTGCAAATCAACCTCCTAAGGAGGAGCTCATGGGAGGGATGTGTGGTGTGTATGTTTTGAAGTCAAAACCTATCTGCGAGGAATTTAGCATTAGGATCTCCTGTTCAAGGTTCTTTTATGAGAGAGACAAGGATATCTTAGGAAGAGGGTCTTTAAGGCATGCTATATAGAAAAGCCTTTGGGCTTCTGAGAGCAACCCTCATTCTCAAGATCAAATGCTGTAAGTTATGCCACATGTATCCCCCCACCTTCAGTTGCACTGAAATCATTAATTTATCTCTGGTAGTGACATGGAAGATTGTACCAACTTTGCATATATTTCATGAACATTACAGCACGACAGCCCCTGATGGCATAAAATTTAATGTTTTCTAAAAGATGAAAATACTTAATCAGATATGATATGATATTTCTGCAGTGGTGATGGTAAACACATTATCATCTTTTGTATAATCACACAAAATCTTTCGCTACTTGTTCAGTATTTAATAGTATTAGCAATATGATGTTGCCTAACCTTACTTTTTGTGATTACGGGACAAAAATCTAAAATGAATCAGCTTAAAACCCCAACAGACAATTTCTATAATTCTCCAGATAATGATAGCATTTCACAGTGATGGTGTTTTTACTTATTAAATCAGCCATGTATTAGAAAATTGGATTGTTAAGTTTTCTAAATAAGAAATTGACTCGTATTAGACATTTTCATAAGTGATTGACATAATAAAGAAAGGTTTGCTTAGAATCTGGTTGTTTTTGTAACTTACATCCGGTTTGACTGTTGCAGAATCCAAATGGATTGCAGATAGATCATAAGGTGGAATTTATAGAATAAACTTTCAAAAGTACAGTATACAAACCAAATAAAGTACCAGTTATGCCATATAATATAAGCAAATTTCTATAAAACTTCATGTAAGTTTCACCATTTTCTCAAAATACTGCCTTAAACTTTGAAAATAACAGAAAACTAGCAGAAACATCAATTTTCTAAATTAGTTCTTTAATGTCGTTACATAATAAATGTAATTTTCTAAATGTTATTCAAAGATTTGGATGGATTTTTGAGACTTATAAAAATGAAGTAACGTGAGCATGTTTAGAACGATTGAGACCAATTTTCTGTTAACAATGTTCGAGGATTAATTTGGACAAAGTGAAGTTTAGAGTACTTTACTGTTATTTTAAAGTTTATTTTCCATAACGGTAAAATATAAAAGTAGTTTTCTGAATATTAGCCTATCATTTACGTGCATATGAAGAGCGGTTGCCACATTGCCTCAAATAATGCAGCTATTTCTTGGTCATGTTGCATCATAATACATTGTCATCTTTATTCATTACAATTTTCTTTCTTGCAGTGATTCTAATCATGCTGCATATGGCTTGGACTTTCACTGCTTTGATAATCGAGATACAATATTCTGTAATCTGATTATGGTACAATCCATACAATATTATGCATAGTATATACAATAATAGCACATACATCGTTGATATAATTAATTATCTAGCGTCCAAAATACCAGTGAATTTACAGATGTTATGCATTCAGATATAACATATATATGCACAGATCAGGAAAGCAACGTAGCACTCCTTACAAGGATGCTTTGGGAAGAATCGCACCTATTAAAACAACAATAGAAAATATTGTTTTTTGTATTTTTAAAATCATTTATCCACTTTATAACAATTTGTACATTTAATTTCCGAGTAAAATGAGTAAAATGAGGCAGAACTTAAGAGTATCCACAAAAGGGCTGTTAGACACTTTATTCTTACTAGCATAAATGAAACTTTTTGGGTGGGCGAGTTAGGATCAGACCCTGATCCTCAAGCCAAGATAAGTTTTAAACGAGCTGAGCTAAGCGTCGTCAGCGCACATCCCGACATCCCCACTCAAAGAAATAAGTCAATAGAGAACACAAGGAGCTCCAATTGCCGAAACTGCATTAAGGTCACATGCTATTTACCTTAATTCAATTACTTGAATCCTAATCATATATCATTTGGCTTGATGCGGCTTTCTTTTAACAACTTTATGCTTTTTCATATATCTGAATATTATTATTTTGTCCCTCTTGTTATTTAATTTTCTTATATATTTTTATTTTTTTCTCAGATGATATAGTGCAATTTACATAGTCCTTCCTGGAGCTGAGTGATTTCCACTTCAACCTCTTATGCATTGTATGTAGTTAAAAGAATATCAGATGAAAACATCGACTGTTCTCTAACGTGTGAATACATGAAGATTTCTTAACTAAACAGGCGCGGTGTTAATTCCCAATGTGCATGGCTAGAATTCGGATCCTAACAGGTATTCATGTGGATATATGCCAAACGATTCATATCCTCTTGCCACTACTCTGTTGTGATACATGGCCATTACAATATCTAATCATATGACTTCGTTAATGCAAAATAAAGACCATGTACTGCCGACAACGAACTACTGGCACATATAAATTCTACACCACAAAAAGTACTGTGTACGAATGCATTAAGGGCATGTTCCATTTGTTGAATGTGGGTGAGAAAATGCTCCAAAAACACTATTCATGACACTATTCACCCACTATTCATCATTTTCAACTCCGATTTTCGCATACCTTGTTCCTTTCGTTGAGAAATTTTTCTGGAATCTCATCCGAGCTGGATCCAAATTCCGACGTGTAGAGCACATTCTCACAAACGAAATCTGTGGATTTTCCGTGGATTTCAAATGAGATTCTCGCAAGCCGGGCCCCACTATCCTCTCTCTCTTCTCTGTCGTCCAATCGAAGCTACATGGGTTTTATTTTTTAAAAAATTCGGCGGAGAATTGTTACCGCGACATTTCTTTGTCCTATTAGCGAGAAATGCACAGTAATTCCGTGCATTTCTCTTTTTTAATGCTTTGGGTCCAATTGCATTCTCGCGTCCAGTAGCAACAAGGATGTAGTTTTGTTAATTAATTTAAATAGTTTTGTAAATTAATTTAAATAGTTTTTTTAATTAATTAGTTTAGTTAATAGTTTTGTAAATTAATTCTCGCGTCCACTAACAATTTAAATAGTTTTGTTAATTAATTAGTTTAGTTAATAGTTAATGAATTATTAAATGGTTAATTAATTTGTTTAGTTTAGTTAATAGTTAATTAATTATTAAATGGTTAATTAATTAGCTTAGTTAATTATTAAATGGTTAATTATTAAATGTGTTATTTTAATAGTTAATTAATTAGTTTAGTTAATTATTAAATAGTTAGTCTAATGATTATAATTAAATATGTTAGTTTAATAATTTGGGGACCCCACATAACATTCTTCATCCAACTTTCCAAACAACTTTCCAAACAATTGGAACAAAAGAAAATTGTGTAGGCCCGACAAAACTTTCTCAAAACAACTTTCCAAGTTTCCAACATTTGGAATACAAAACCAAACTTTCCTCACATCAGATTACACGACCCCTCAACTTTCCAAAATATCATTCTCAACATTTGGAACAGGCCCCAACACAAACGGATACAAATCACAGCGGGCACCCACAAGAGTTAAATCCGATGGTCAATCCAAGAACACGGATCAGCTGAAGATTAAGCAAAGGCCAATTTTTAAATAAAAAAACAGATGTGATGGATTGATTAAATTAATGCACCATACAATCAAATAAGTAATAAGAAGCAAATTTCACCCAAACCCAGATCAAAAGACTAAATACCCTCGTCACCCAACAGATTGGAAATGCAGAAACCCGTGAATTAAAAAGAAAATTAATGGCAAATAAGAAGAAATATGGTTGATCTGCTTACATTGGGTTGGGAGTTGAGATTTGGAGAGAGTAATGGAGGAGTCCCTGAAAGTCTCATAGAAGTAGCCGCCTTCGGGGTGAGGCTTCAGATCCAATAGAGCTGCAATCTCCGAGGCTTTCTTGGTTGAAGAAGCCATCGAGATTTGAGAGAGCAACCGAACGACTCGACGCCCACTTGATTGACCCCGATCTCGCTATAAATATTCTGTGTCTCACTGCCGTGTCAAACTTAGGAAATACTTTTCAGCTGGGGAGTGAATCCAGGACTCAGAGACTCGACCCGTTCTCGTGACATAGGCTCACTCGGCAAGTCCCTAAACACCACATGTGGCAATTGGGCTTATATCCATAAACACCACATGATGCTCAAGCATATAGACCCGAGCGCCATAGTTTATATTAAGTGATATAGGCCTCAGCAAATGAAAGATTTCTAGATTTTGCAAATTAATTTTGCAACAGTTAACATAACGTGGGACATAAACGTTACGGGAATTAACATATTTAATTTTAGTTTAATTTTTCAATAATAAAGTAATTTTTGTTTATTTTAATCAAAAATAAAGTATTATTACAAATTAAAATATACTCAAAATTACTCAAAATTCTTTATGTTATTATGAATCAACTACTGGGGGGAGGAACCCCCAGCCCTTTATTTATAGGCATGTTTGTAGAGTAGAAAGATAGAATAAATAGATATGAGCGTATCTCTAAGATACCCACAATCCTAACCGACTTTGGTTATTTCCATTCACAACACTCCCCCTTATCCAGCCATAGGTGTGGACTTTGCTCAAGAGTACTTCGGGATTCTGAGCTTAATAAGAGTCTCACATGGGGTGGATACTTCAGGATCCTAAGTTGGTGAGGTTCGCCTCGTTAAAACCTTTAGCTATGAATAACCCTGTGGGAGAAACCATAGTTAAGGAAAAATAGTACAAACGCTCTGTAACTCTCCCGCTCTGTACAAGTGACTCTGCTTATGAATACTTCTGGATTCTGAGCGTCATAGAGGGGTGGATACTTCAGGATCCAGAGTTGATGTGATTTGCCTCATTAAAACCTTTGGCTATGGAAAACCCAGTGGGAAAAACCATAGCTAAGGGAAAAGAGTACAAATTCCCTCAACCCCCCCTGATCTGTAAAAGCTCTTACACTTTCAGATCTATTAGGCTTATCTCATCACTCCTATTTACAACATTCCGAAAATATACACAGATTACAAAGTTATCACAATTAAGAAGCTGCTGAATCCAGAAACTCTGTGCTAAGTATCGTCGCCTCTGATGTGGTCTTCAGACTATGTGATCAGCTCCACAATACAAGCCTCTATCCCAATCGTCATTGTGATGCGATGTACCAGTAGGCGCCCTCAAATACACCATTGGTGTGGTGAGGGTCTCGGAATGATAGGATGATGTCGTCTTCATAAATTGCTTTACAGATCTGCAGTAGATGGCCATCCCACTGTGGGTACCCGTTCTGTGATTTCTCAGTATAGTGACCGGACCTGTAACCTGCATTTGCATGAACATTGGAGGATGATACTTCATATTGTAAGTCCAAATCTTTCGACCCTTGGAGGAAGCGCAGAAGGCGTAACTCCGGTCTAATGGCTCTTTTTAGGTGCCAACTATCTCTGGCTAATGAGTTTACTGCAATAGCTATATCGGGATGCGTGCAGTTAGCCAGGAGTGCCTGATTGCACTTAGATAAGGTACTTTAGGACCAGTTATATCCTCCCCCTCTTCTAGCGATCGGAAGGGTTCTTTTTGTACATCCATTAAGTATACTACCGTAGGTGTACTTTGGATGTTAATGGTCCTTTTAATTTCTCCAACGCACTTCTGGGCGTTTGTAATATGATTCTATGAGCCAAGACTTTATATTTACCTAGGTCTTTCATTTCATGTTTAATAGTCAGGCTTGAACAGATGTTTCGGTTTTCTCTTCAGGAGATCCGATGAGATTTTAGTTGTTTAAAACTATGATCTCTAATCCTGTTCTTTGCTTAGATGCAAAGACAGCCCTCAGTAGGAATCATTGATTTGTCAAATGATTCTCTTGGTTGTACATTTATTTATTATACTTATTGTTTTTCTTCAATTGAATAGACGTCCCCAAGTCTATTCAGGCATTTGAGAAAATGTGGAAATTATCTTTACCAAGATATCCACGAAGGTATGCCGTCACAACATCCAATAACAGCATATCCAAAATTTTCCTTCGCCAAATCGTAAGGTATTCGCTTTTAATAACTTAGGGAGACTGATGCATCATTTATGAGACATGCTCATTTTAATTTGTTCGATCCCTAGTTTCAGCGAAATTTTCCTTGGGCTATATGTTGTACCTTATAGCATACGATTTTGTATTATTTTTCTTATGTGTGCAATACTTTATTTTATCTACAGGTTTGACACCTTTTGGTGTCTGGACTTCAGGTCTGAACATTTCACGTTTCATAAGTGAGTGCAGCTCATCTTTCATTGCCTCGTTCCACATTTGGCCAATATCTACGTTTGCATACTAGCAACGGAGTATGGAACGATAATTTATAAACATCATCGCTTTTGCGATGTATATGGCAATATGATACATGAATACATTATCGACAATTTATGTTCTATCTGTCCAGCAACTCCCCAGTGCATACAACATTTACTTTCAATTTCAGTTTTTCCTGACAGTTCCTCTGCAGTGGATTCCGTAAAGTGTGAGGGTGTAGACAGGAGCTCATTGTCCTGTGGTAGTATTGTCTTAAGGTCTCCAGGAGTCTCGGTCCTTTGGAGCCTAGTGGTCTGCCTCTCTTCTGTTGAGGATCAGCCACTTCTGCTGCTGGTGGATTGCATCCATTCTCGGGGATGTCAATCCTAGCTGGAGTTTTTGCAGCAGGGATGTGTGATCTGATAATCTTCTGGTTGTCAGTAAATAAGTCCGATAACAGGTGAACATTGTTCTATATGTAGAGGATCTTCAGGATATTATCTTCACATTATTTTGTTACCGGATCATGGTGGTTCAAACATTTTGTATCCCACGTTATAATTTGCTTTGCACCAGATTTCTCAGTGTCTCGTCCTAGTTTGGGAAACTCGTCTCATCGAAATCATGGTCTTCAAGATGTGCCTTAAATACGTCCCCTGTTTGAGGTTCTAGGTATCTTATAATTGAGGGTGAGTCAAACCCTACATAGATACCTAGGCGATGTTGAGGACCCATTTTTGTCCTCGTGGTGGTGCGATGGGGATTTAAACTGCGCGACCGAAGATTCTCAGATGAGAAATGTTCAGTGGCATTCCATATGCAAGTTGCATTGGAGACTCTGACCTCCAGAGGGTCTTATTTTCATTTACGATGCAACATGCAGAATTTGCATGTCCCCATACATCCATAGGCAATCGAGATTTAATGGACGTTCAATCCATTGGAGTCTACTTTTCAGTGACTCTGCCGACCCATTTTGGGTATGAACATGCGGCACTTGTATGTTCATTTTCTATTCCCGTTGCTTGGCAGTACTCTTGAATTGACCGGGAGGTATATTTCCCAACATTAAGCAGACTTATTTTCTTTATTTTATTGTCTGGGAAATGTGCCCGCAACATTTTTATTTTTGTGCCAATAGCTTTGGAAAAGCTAAGTTTGCGGGTCTGTAGTAGACACACATACGAATATTTTGAGGATGCATTTATTAGTACAATGAAGTACTGAAATAGCCCACTAGTGGGTGTATTTTATCCACATCTATCTCCTTATATTCTGTTTGAGGAAGCGTGGAGATTCTTTTTCAATTTTTCGTAGAGATGGCCTTGTAATTAGTTTTCCCTTATAGCAAGGGATGTGAGGGCATTCTCCCTTCTGAAGAATCTTCTGGTTCTTCAGGTCATACCCATGGGATAAGATGTGTTGCATCGTCACTGATCCAGGGTAGCCAAGTCTATCATGCCAGTGTAAAAACTTGGCTGATGTCGGGCACTTCAGGTGCTCCGTTTAATTTCGATTCCTTTCTCCGAATCTTTGTATAGTTGAGGCCTCTAAGGCTCTCAAAATGTTCAAGTATGGATTTTACTCCTTTTTCTTGAGACGTTACATACAATAATTTATTTTTCATTTACATTTGCTGTTTCCAAATGGAATCCGTTGAAACGGATGTCCTTGAAACTTAGAAAGTTTCTTTTGGAATTCGGAGAGATTTGTGCATCCTTTATTTTTGTTTCTGTGTCATTTGGGGGCAACAGTGTTGCATTCTCTGGATCTTCAATATGGCCCTGATGTTCAGTTTTTTATTTGAAAGATCGTATGTGGTTATTGTCTACTAATCAATCATGAGAGCAGTTCATCTATTAAAAGATAAGTCGTATAGGCACATGCATTTTCAGATAAACATTTTCATTCAAAACAAATTACATAATACAAATGCTCTCATAACATAAATTATTCTCAAAACAAATTGCTAAGATAAAAATAGGGGCTAATCAAGCATGACATCATTTTCGAAGTCGTCAGCTGTAAACTTGACTGGAGCATCAGAGGTCATTAGGTTTGTTTCAACTTTATTTTTCTTATTCTCTTTATACAAATCCTGGAGATGCTGCGGAGTTCGGCACACTCTGAACCAGTGGCCTTTCATGCCACAGCTATGGCACTGGTCTTCGCATTCCCTCTTGGGTGGGGGTGCATCATCTCTATTTTTGTCATTTTTGTGCCACGTGAACTTCCGCTTACTTTCATTTCTTTGTTGCTGGACTTGGCCCTTAGCCCTTTTGTTCTATCCCCCTTTCTATGGTCTTTCTTTTCTTTTGTTGTCTCTCTTCTTTTGAGAAGAAGCTTATGAGCTTCTGGGATGGGAGCAGTGATACAGGGCGCATATTGTGAGTGGCGAGGAGAAGCTCTCTGTAAACATGACAGCAGCTCAGAATACTTGGTGAACTTTCGTTCACGGTATTGTTGCATTAGTATCGCATCTTTCTCATGGAAAGACGTGTACGTCTTTTCCAACATGCAATCTTCTGTGACTTTTTCACCACACAACTTCAGGCGTGAGGTGATGCTAAAGAGAGCTGGGTTGTACTCAGATATGGACTTAAAGTCCTGCAGTCTCAGGTTCTCCCACTCATATCGTCCCCTTGGTAGTATAACATCTTTCTGATGTTTATATCTATCCTCAAGGGCAGTCCACAGCTCAAGTGGATCTTCGACCGTAAGGTATTCAGCCTTTAGGGTCTTGTCCACATGGTAGTGAATATAGATAATGGCTTGCGCCTTTTCTATATCGCTTACATTTTCATTATTAGTCACATCAGAAATGAGGGACTTTGCCCGCAGATGAAACTTCACATCGAGCTGCCAGCTCAAATAGTTTCTTCCTGATGCATCCAGCACTTCGAAATCGACACTTGCGATTTTAGCCATTTTATCTAGCAGAGCACAAATATGCATGAATTAATAATTTAAACATAAACATTTTCATGCGGAGGCAATTTTAATATGAAGGGCTAATTGCGTGGATCGACCAGTCTCACATAAATAATAGTCCAAAGTCCCATTACAGTCCATATTACACAAATGAAAGCTTTAAAGAGAAATTACAACTTTGAAAACCCCCGTGGGTCCCATATAAGATCTTCAGCTTCAATTGTGGCCTCCGTCTCCATGGAAAATGGTATTCGGTCCTGGACATTTACAAAATTTCCTCACTACAATTTCTCTCAAAAGTAAAAGAAAAGTGCAGGAAAATAAATTGTGGGACTTAAACAGCCGATCCAAAAACCACAATTAGCCATCCATGCAGAAAATTTGTGCTCATCAAACATTTTCATCAGACATTTTCATCAGATATTTTCATCACAGGTATCACAAGCATTTAATATTCGTATGAGGATAAATCATTTAATCACTTAATAATTATTGGACCACTGGGCAACGTCATACATCGTTAGGTTAGGTGACTAACGGCAGAGCGGTCGCAGAATCTTCCTAATTATTAAGTTTTAAATATAATGCACAACCACACATATAATATCCATAGAATAAGCCAGTGATGTAAAGCATCTAAAGATGATTTTACGAAAAAAATCATTCGATGCAAGGGTTGTATAATATGTGGGTTTAACCAATCAAATGAATAAGAGCCCAAAATGACATTTTCGATGTAGAAGGAAAAGGTTTTTCCTTTTTAAATCATCCCAAATGACCCCTAAAAGTCCCCAATACACACTTATATGCCCAAATAATTGCCCCATAATGTACCGTGATTTTTCACGAATTTATAGGCCCACAGACGCCCTAGTTAATTATTTATTTAGCCCCAAAAATCTTTTAAAGACTTATTTTCAGCCTTCGCCCCATTTTTCTTTTTCTTTTTTTGAAGAAAAATTGGCATGCGGGCCTGAAGCCCGCAGGTTGGCTGCGGGCTTCAGGCCCGTAGTCAAATTTTTTTTGTGAATCTGGGCGCAGAGGCCCAATAGGGTTTTGGGGCGGCGGCTAGGGTTAGCCGCCGTTGCACCCGTACAGCTGCCAAAACGGCAGAGGGGGGGAGGGGCGGCCGCCCCCTTGCAGGGGGGTGACGGCAGGCAGCCGCCGCCCCCTTCAGGTGGAGCGGCGGGGCCGTCGCCCCCCTGCAGGGGGGACGGCGGCAGGGGCAGCCACCGCCCCCCTGCAGGGGGACGACGACGGGGCACCGGCCGCCCCCTACAAGGGAGGCACGGCGCCGGCCGCCTCCCCGGGGGGGCCTGGACGGTAGAGGGGGGAACCCTAAAAATTGAGTTTTTGGGACGAAAAATTCGTCGTTTTTAGGCGATCTAGCAAATCCCCGTGTCGATCTTGCGAGATCTAGGGGTAGAGCAATCATACGTATGATTAAAAACATCGTTTTTAGTAATTTTACATCTATATCCGTCCTCCGGATATAGCGACAATTGAACGGAGCCCTACACGGATGACGACGCTCAATTGAGGAAGCCTTGCACTGCGCGCGTGGATCTCCCGTCTCCTCCCGCCTTCGCCTTCGCAACGAATGAAAAATTTGTGGAAAGAAATTTTTTTTTCTAGAGTCTCGTGCTGATAACGTGTTATGAATCAACTACTGGGGGAGGAACCCCCAGCCCTTTATTTATTGGCATGTTTGGAGAGTAGAAAGATAGAATAAATAGATATGCACGTATCTCTAAGATACCGACAATCCTAACCGACTCTGGTTATTTCCATTCACAACATATGTTAATTTTTGAACCATGTAGATTTGAAATTTTATTTCATTTTTTAACTTTATTTGAGTTTTAATAATAAACTCACAATTTGAACCATGTATTATGTACAAAATTTTGAACCATGCAAATGAAATCTTTTTAAAGATATTGCTAAGGTTAAGGTTTAAGTATCTGAACAACCAATGTGTGTGCAATTCATTTGCTTTGGTTTTTAAGAACCCAAGCAAGAACACCGACAAGTGGTGGAGAAGGACAAGAAACATGGACATGAGGAGAGGCCACGGTAGGATTACAAGAGAACTGTAGTGAGGAATGAATTAGTGGCAAAAATGAAATTTTACTTATGAATAGAATATGATTGGGCTAAATGGATAACTTGTAATTAAAGTGTAATGTGTTTATCAAAATATGTAGTTGTCAAGGCCAAAATTGATCAGGACAGTTGTCAAGCTGACGTATAGACTCGAGGTGCTGAGTTGGAGCATCGTCAGCAGCTGGAGTGAACTCTTGGTTGGAGGAACCTGGGTCAAGTGATGGTAGTTGGAGATGATGCGACCTTCGACTGACCTTTGGGCGGCTCTTGCATCGATCGTTCGAGGTTGGAGAGCTCGACGTCGACCTTTGATGTTGGATAACGACCGTTGATCTGCACCATATGGACTCGTTAGGGGGTTCGGATCTGGGTTCCAACCCAAATCCCCTCCGATGCTTAAGTTAGTAGGGAACTTAATGAAGAGAGGGAGCTTGGTGCAGCTGAGATCGACCCATGGAGGTTCGTCTCTAGACTGGCAGCGCAAGCTCGAATATAAGAAATGTAGCTTAAAAAGTAGAGTTCTATGTCTTAGACCTCGTACCTTGAAGATGGGACCATTTCCCCTATTTATAGACGTTTAGGGTCCATTTGGGGACGTTGGAGAGGTAACGGCCATCCATAATGGGGCCACGATCTTCCCCCATTAACAGGAGTAAATGTTGCGCACGTCCCCGAGATTCTTGAGTCTGCCTTTACTCCCACGTTTGAGCGAGGTGGACCCAACGGTTGACTAGCCATTTGGACTGTGACTGAGTCGACATCGGGATTCTTTTACGGGCATGGTGGGCCTGAGTCATCTGTCGACCGAGTTGTCTCGAATGTCGACCCAATGACTCAACAATGGCCCCCGTCACACGACCTTGAAGGATCCATCCGCTAAAGTCAAGCGACGTTACATCGCATTTAATGGGGCTCGGCAGTCGAGAAAATAGCACTTGAGTTCTAGGCACCAAAATGCCTGCCTCGTCGATTCAGATGATTTGTCGGTTCAAAATCCAAGACATTCTGGGTTCTTGGATCCTTGATGCAGGTTCCATCATGTGGTTGTGCCTCGTCCATATATGACGGTTCCAGCGATGGAGTGAGGGAGTACTGTCTTCATTCGTTCGATTCAGATTTTCTTTCTCTCAAAAGCAATGGCCTCGTCCTCTGCCTCTGGAAGAAACGTGGTCACCGCCATTTAGAAGAATCGGGAAGGGGTCATGGAGCCAGGCTTGCTAGCAAATATGAGATCCAAAGTCAAGGTCGGCCAAAATGCTGCGCTTCAGAGGATCTATGTTCATCTCGATTATCAAATCAGACTGACTGGGAGGGACGAGATGGCTCATTGCCCCGACGATCGGGAAGCAGGGGTTTATGTCAAAGCCTTCGAGCGGGCCTTCGATTTCACATGCATCCCTTCCTACTGTACTTCCTATGTACCCTGAACCTTTCCCTCTGCCAGTTGATGTCGAACGCTATCGACATGTTTATGTGCTTCATAGTTCTGTGCGTGGCGAAGGGAATCGAACCATCCCTGCGACTGTTCAACCGCTTCTTCTCGATCCCTTCCCTTAAGACCCCGGGGTGGTATACGATAATGGCTCGTCGAGGCAGGAAGCTGCTGGAAGATCTCCCCACCTCCAATCCCAAGTGGAAGGACGAGTTTGTGTTTGTGGTCTTCCAGGGGGAAGCAAGCTTCTGCACTGGTTGGGGTGTCCCTGATTTGGGGCCTGACGAGGATAAACCGCTGACTATTGAGGAGAAGAAAGCCGACGACATTCTGAAGATCCTGCCAGAAGGCATGATGTCAATTGAGTGGCTGTGGTCGGATGACATGTTGCGTCGAACCGTGTGGACGAAAGGTTGGTTCAACCGTGCTCGTCAACTGTTCGACCTTCGTTACTCGACCTAATTCGTTTGTTGATCTGGCAGTTATGAACAGTGTGGATTATCAAGTAGATCCTGCATTGAAGGAAGTAGTCGAGGCTTCCATCAGAGAGGCGGAGGCGAAAATGTTGTCGCCCCGGGCGCCGACTGTATCGTGATCGATGGCCCAGCCTTCCGGAGATCGGCCCATGATCATTAAGGGGATTGACCAGGTGGCTCTCCCTCAGCAGAAGAAGAAGAAAGGGTCCCCCTCCAAATTTGAAGTGGTTACACTGGAGGGGGGTAAGAAAAGGCGGAAGCTTGTTCTCAACGACTCGGAGCCATCTGGGTCAAACGTAGCCGTGGAGCAGGTCTCCCAACTAGGGAGTGATGCTTTCCATGAGAAATATTCGAGGGAGACTCAGGTTCCACCGGATCTTCGCGTGCACCAGGACTTCTGGCCTTGGGGGGGGGTCTGTTTTCCTCCGTAGGATTTCCTGAAGACATCCCTGAGGAGTATAGGCCGATGTTGCTGGAGGGCCGATCTCCTCAGGCCCCCCTCGATTGCTCAGAGGAGGATCTTGTCAAGGCGAGGTTTCCATTGAGGTGCGGAGATTCTGCTCTCCTTGACTGCGGGACCACCTCCCGCATCGTCGAGAATGTGAACCTTCCACGGGACTGGGCTGTCGTGGAAAGGGTCGATTATGAGCGGCTTACTTCGATAGCTGTCCACGCCAGCGTCCATGTAATTATTGTTTGGATCTCTATCCATGCTGATATCACTGTATAAGCTGACCATCGAATGTTGTGTCCGGCTCTTGTGGCGACCGTGGTGTTGCGTCATCGAGCTTTGGTGGTGGCCGATCATGGTGTCACCCTGGAGGCTGTCAAGTCGAGTGTGGAGAAGTTCCAGCTGAGCTAGAAAGAATCAGCCTTCTCTCTGAGACGAGGTCGTTAGTCATTCAGAAACTCGAGCAAGAGCTGAGCGTGTCTCGTAGGAGGGAGGCTGAACAAATCGCCTCGAGAGAGCAAGCGGAAGATGCTCTACTGGAGGAGAGGGTCGGAGCCGCGGAGAAGGCGATTCAGGATTTCACGGATTCATTTCCCGACTTTGACGAGCTATATAAGCAAGGCTACGAGTAATGCCGATTGGAGGTGAAGAACCGATTTCGTAACCTCTCCACGGAGATCGACGAACTCCCGGTGATATTTCCAGACCTCGACGAAGATAAGTCGAGCCAAGGCGATGACGAGTCGAGCCGAGGCATAGAGGAGGCGGCTCATGCAAACGAGGCTACCACCATGGCTAGCGACGAAGCAAGAGCGGGAGCTACATGCGACCCAGAGCCTGCGGATGCGCTGGATGGAGATCAAGGGCTTGAACGGCCGCTGTAAGATCTCGGAGCTTCTGCCTTAACAATTTTTGAATGTATAGGGTGGTGATGTAAATGAGAACAATATTTTGCAATGGAAAGAGACTGGAGGATTGGCCTGTGTATCTTTATATGTGATTGCATTGCCTCTCATTGTTTGTTGTCACTCACGTCCTGTGGTGGTCTCAATGCCTGATGGTCCCTTTCGATGGGTTAAGCGCTGCTTCGGAGTGATCGAGGATAAACCATCGAACCACATTTAGAATTTGACCAACATATTCCATGGAGAGGAAGAGATCCAACCGACTCATGGTTGACGATATGAGGATTTGGGTCGTTTAGCAGCGAAGGGGTGGCCCCTTCGACTTACGGCTGACGCTCGTTTAAGAGAGTCGTTCAGCAGCGAAGGGGTGACCCCTTCGACTTACGGCTGACGCTCGTTTAGTGTCACGACCCGCTTCCCTAAAATGGAGGCGAGACGTGAAAAGGTCCGCACGAGAGTGGAGCTGTGAAGCCCCAAACCCGATAAGCGGCAATAAAACATAAGCAGGTCCCTGCAACCACAACGGAACAACGATAATAACACAAGGAGAGACTGAAATAAAATCTCACATCTTATAAATTGTCCAACATGAAATTAAGTCCAACATCCAGAAAAGCCACCAGGCTAAAAGAAAGAGTCTAAAGGCCCAGAACAAGGCCAACAAAAGCAACGACATAACAAGGTATAGGTGCTACGCACCGATAACAAAACAACTGTCTAAACAAAAGGGAAACACAACGAAAACACTTGGACTGGTCCCCAGTGTCCACGTACTCCCCGTCAAACACAAGCTCGGGCTCGGCGTCAGCAAACACCTCGTCCTCAACAAGGTACTCAGGCTCAGGATCTAACATGTGTCACCCAAAAGAGTAAAGGGGCACATGTCAGCAAGTCTAAAAAGACTTGGGCAAGGAAACTGAAAGTAAGGCAACTAGCAACCTAGCAGTTATAGTATGCATGACATGGCAGTTATAACATGAGTGCACAATCAAGACATGGCAAGACAATTTGTACAAGAGAACAATCATCGGGACAAGACAAGAGTAGCCAAACTACTATCAATCTCGATCAATTTACTATTCACGTTGTTTGTAGATGTTTATGCCTTACAGCTGAATGGTTTCACATTCACGCTGATTGGCCGCTTAACACTACCCCAAACCCAGAGTTTACGCCTTACCACTGCAGTTGTTGATCGGGCAGACTCCCAGTTGATTGGCCGCTTAACTCTTACCCCCAATACCCACACGTAATGGAGCCAGGGTCCCCGCACATGAGCTCAGCAAGTGAGCCGGGGTTGCCCCGCACATGAGCTCGCATTCTTAAACATTTGGCGTAGGGGTGCACCTAGCTGGAAACAAGCAATTCGGGCATTGGCTATCAACCAACACATGGCCCGCTTCTGGAACACGAGCCAGGAACACAAGCATTTGTAGCGAAG
The DNA here is from genome assembly GCA_030789695.1 of Scilla litardierei. Lineage (NCBI taxonomy): Eukaryota > Viridiplantae > Streptophyta > Magnoliopsida > Asparagales > Asparagaceae > Scilla > Scilla litardierei. The sequence continues at coordinate 29,585,827 of CM061131.1, read as the reverse complement.
CTACGCAATCACAGAATTACTTAAAGGATGCAATGACATGACAATTAATTTGCGTACCGTTAATGGAAAGTAAACATGACATGGTAATTGTGCAACATGATATATGTCGGAACTAGCTTCGCTGTCAAGCTGGTTCCCCAATTTGCGCCTAGGCGAGTATCATTTCGTCGCCTAGCCTCTTTTACGCCTACAACAAGCAAATGGCCTAAAACATGGCCTAAACCCTAAGTGGCAAGTTTCACTTGCCTAGCACCGGGGATGACGATCACGAAGGTTCGTCTCGCGGATGCTAATCTACGGGGGAAATCGCTGTTATGGGGAAACAATCATCAAACAACATGAAATTTCATTAGGGTTTCATAAAAATACAAATAGGTTATGAAAACATCGGGGGATCGATTTCTTACCGAGAGGAAGCGGAAGAAACACTCCGGAGAACCCTAGGACCAGATCTGGAAACAAATGGAGAAGTTTGGAGAATTAGGGTTTTTGGGGGATTTTGGGGATTTGATGGAAATTTGGGGAAGATGAGAGGTAGATAGGGTTGATGGAGGGTTTAGATGATGGATCTAGGGCTTGGGATGAAGGAATAGGGCTTGGAGGAAGATGGGGGCTCAAAGGGGGAGATTTTAGGGTTTTGGGTCGAGTGGAGGAAGAAGAAAACGTTTGGGAGGGGTATAAATAGGTTGGGCTGGCGGCTGCCCAGAAATTAGGATTTTAACACAGATTAGTCGGTCAAAGAGCAACCACTGACCGACTAGTTTGGCAACTAGTCGGTCGGTCGACCAACGCAGACCGACTAAGTGTAAACAGTAACTTCTGAACGAAAATAGGATTTAGATTTAGTCGGTCCATGAACAATTACTGACCGACTAGTTTAGCATCTAGTCGGTCGATGAACGTTCTTAGACCGACTAAGAGTGAACAGTATTGATACTAAAATTAAGATGATGTGTTAGTCGGTTAAAGAAGCATTACCGACCGACTAGTTTGCAACCTAGTCGGTCAACCAACGTTCTTAGACCGACTAACGATAAACAGTAACTTCTGAATAATTTAGAAAGCCAACTAGTCGGTCCAAGAAGGATTGCCGACCGACTGGATCGTCATCTAGTCGGTCGGTGCCCCTTCTTATACCGGCTAATAAGCACCAAAAGTTCCGATACGGAGCGCGGGGCCCCGGGATCGATTCCTAAGACTCCTAGGCTTGATCTAATAGTAAGATACGACCGTTATGAAGTCCGTCACGAATGACATACTTCGAAATCGACAATCCCAAGGAAGAAACGAGAAAATACAACGAATCGACCGAAAATGAAAGCTACGGAGACGAAAACCACACATGAGGAGAAAATCCACCAAAACATACATTATAATATAATAAATCCAGATACATGAAAAGCAGTCTGCGGATGGTACGCCGTGCTGAAACTCAGACGCGTACCCAAACTCTTCTGCAAACTCTGCCAAAACTGAGATGTGAACCTCGTGTCTCTGTCAGACACGATACTCACGGGGACTCCATGAAGTCGCACGACTTCCTCCATATATCTTCTCGCTAGCACCTCCATGGACTGTCCCACTCGGAACGGAATAAAGTACGCAGATTTGGTCAATCGATCCACGATCACCCAAATCGCGTCATTCTGCTTCGGACTCCGAGGTAGTCCAGTCACGAAATCCATAGTGATGTGCTGCCACTTCCACTCCGGAATCGGAAGCGGTTGTAGCAACCCGGCCGAACGCTGATGCTCCGCCTTCACTTGCTGGCAAACCAAGCACTTGGCCACACTTCGAGCCACACTCCTCTTCATACCATGCCACCAAAAATTCAGGCGAAGATCCTGGTACATCTTGGTGCCACCAGGATGCACAGAATACGGCGAACTGTGCGCCTCCACCATCAACTCCTCTCTGATATCCCCAGCCGGCACACACAACCTGGCTCCAAACCTCAGCGAGCCATCCTCATGAATCAAAAAGTCAGTCCGCAGACCGGCTTCCACCTGCTCCCGAATCCTCACCAGCTTCGGATCCTCAGCCTGGCCAGCCTTAATCCGATCCACGATCGTCGACTGTACCTGCATGTACATCAACGAAGAAGCCTCCCCAGGAAGAACAATTTCCACGCCAGATTCGCAAAAATCCTGCTGCAATCTCCACTGTGATGTCAAAATCATCACCGCCGGAAGCCTACTCAAAGCATCCGGAACCACATTCACCTTGCCAGGGTGATACTGCAAATCAATCTCATAATCCGCCATAAGCTCCAACCATCGACGCTGTCGCATGTTGAGCTCCTTCTGAGTGAAAATATACTTCAAGCTTTTGTGATCGGTGAAAATCTTCACTTTCTCACTCAGCAGGAAGTGCCTCCAAATCTTAAGAGCAAACACAACGGCAGCCAATTCCAAATCATGCGTCGGGTAATTCTTCTCATGAACCTTAAGCTGGCGAGACGCATATGCCACAACATGCCCATGCTGATGCAACACACAACTGAGACCCTTGCCAGAAGCATCGCAAAAGATCTCAAATCCACCGCTGCGATTAGGCACAACAAGAATAGGGGCAGTCGTCAACCTCTCCTTCAGAATACCAAAAGCACTCTCACAATCACCCGACCAAACAAAAGCAACATCCTTCCGCGTCAACCTGGTCATCGGCTCAGTAATACGAGAAAAGTCCTTAATGAATCGCCGATAGTAACCGGCAAGTCCAAGGAAACTCCGAATCTCAAACACAGACGACGGAACAGGTCACTCCCTGATGGCCCTAATCTTCTCGGGATCCACTGAAATACCATCCCCGGTCACCACATGCCCAAGAAAAGCAACTCTATCCAGCCAAAACTCGCACTTCGAAAACTTAGCATACAAACGATGCTTCCTCAAAATCTCCAACACCGTCCTTAAGTGCGAGGCATGCTCTTTCTCCGACTTCGAATAGATCAGAATGTCGTCAATAAAGATAACGACAAACTTATCCAAAAAGTCGTAGAAAATCAGGTTCATCAGATTCATGAAAACTGCGGGCGCGTTAGTTACGCCGAAAGGCATAACCACAAACTCATAGTGTCCATACTTCGTCCTGAACGCTGTCTTCGGGATATCACCCTTCTTCACCTTCAGCTGATGGTAACCACTCCTCAAATTCAATTTAGAAAACACCCTCGAACCTCCAAGCTGATCAAAAATATCATCGATGCGAGGCAACGGGTATTTATTCTTAATGGTCACCGCATTCAACTCCCGATAGTCCACGCACATGCGACGCGAACCATCCTTCTTCTTTACCAGCAACACCGGTGCTCCCCACGGAGACACACTTGGATTAATATAACCCTTCTGCAAAAGCTCATCCAGCCGCTTCCGCAACTCCTCCAATTCTGCAGGTGCCATACGATACGGTGCCTTCGAAATCGGCTGCGCACCTGGAATAAGATCGATAGAAAATTCTAGGGCTCGATCAGGTGGCAAACCAGACATCTCCTCGGGGAAGACGTCGCCGAAATCACGCACCACAGCTGGCCACTCCAGCTCCATCTGTAAAGCCACAGCCTCCACCGGCCTGGCCCGAAATCTGACAGGACCAAGCGAACTGCTACCACGACTGAACTCAAATACTGGATGTCCGGGAATCTCGAACACCACCTTCTTTCTCCGACAGTCGATCGTAGCATAGAAGCTCGCAAGCCAGTCCATCCCAAGAACTGCATCATAGTTGATGATGTCGTGGACAATGAAATCAGCGAAAAGCTCATGTCCACAGACCACCAACGAGCAAGAATTGCAACCACGATGCACCGAGACCACGCCATTCCCTGTAACGATATTCCAACTCTTGGAAAGAGGGGACGTCGACAAGGAATGCCTCTCCACGAAGCTCCGAGAAATAATGCACATCGATGCACCAGAGTCAAAGAGGACCCGTGCAGGAAATGTGCAAACCAAAACCACACCTAACAATCAATTTAACAATCAAACCCTAGTCTAGCAAACAATCATGTTCAAGCAAACAACACAATCTAACAATCAAAACCAGCTAGAAAAGTAATAGCTAGATTGAGGATTACCTGCGATAACCTCATCCACAGCCTCGCTCTCCACAGCGGTCATCAGAAAAGCCTGCCTCCTCAGCGGAACAGCCTGCCGAAAAGCCTGTCCCTGCGGAACAAGAGCTGCTCCACATCCAGCAGGAACAGACGCTCGCTGCTGCAACGGCTGTGCTGCAACAGGTGCCCTCCGCAGCTGATTCGCATGCCGACAATCCTTCGCGACATGGGAAGCATCACCACAAACCAGACACTGGCCCAGAAACTTCCGACACTGATCCTTGACGTGGCCAGGCTTACCGCAGAAATGGCAAGTCTTCAGAATAGGCCCTCCTGGCCTCTTAAACTGAGCTGGCTGATTAGGCTTGAAACCGGGCCTAACCACCGCTCTGGCCTACTCCATAGGCCTCTTCCCAGCACCAACAATAGACCCCCTCCTCTGGTTCACGAGCAGCTCCTGCCTCTTGGCTGCTACTAGAACCTTCTGATAAGACTCCCGGTCAGAAGAGGTCACAAAACTCTGGAGCTCCGAAGCAAGTCCCTGCAGGAACCTTTGAGCTCTCTCCTCAGCGTCCTGCACCATCTTCGGTGCGAACCGACTCAGCCTCATGAACTCTTGGTGATACATGTCCACCGACGAGCTCCCTTGCTTCAAATCGATAAAACGCTGCAACATCTCTTCCCTGGCAGCTTTCGGGAAGAACTCACCCTCAAATCTGGCCTTGAAGGTAGCCCAAGCTATCGGCTCCACCAACATCTTCTCTTCCGCATCCCACCAATTTCGAGCATTATCCTTGAGTTGCCTCTTCGCCAAATCAACCCATCCAGCCGGGGTGATCTTGGCCATCTTCAGATTGTCCTCGATGTTCCGAATCCACTCATCGGCAGCCAGAGGACCCTCAGACCCATCAAAATATGCGGGACCCAGCTCCCGAAATTGCTTCGCTCCCGGCTCAGAGCGAGGGGCATCCGGAAGAGCCCGGGCAGCTCGAGCAAGTGGAGCATTCTGGACTTGCAGGAGCACGCCCTGCTGCACTTGCATCATCTGCAGCATCATCCGCATCATCTCATCGTTGGTGGGTTCCCGCTCAGGCTCCTCATCATGAGGGAGCGCACCGCTGCCCCCACCACGGGTGAAACGCCTTCCTGCCATCTAATGACACAGAAAACGAATCAGATTAGACTCATAGCTTATGACATCGGACGTCGAACTTAGTTTATTGGACATTCTAATATTATTATCGCTATTCCAAAAATCGCAGTTACAGAAGGACCTGCATGGGCCACCAACAAAACCTGTCACGACCCGCTTCCCTAAAATGGAGGCGAGACGTGAAAAGGTCTGCACGAGAGTGGAGCTGTGAAGCCCCAAACCCGATAAGCGTCAATAAAACATAAGCAGGTCCCTGCAACCACAACGGAATAACGATAATAACACAAGGAGAGACTGAAATAAAATCTCACATCTCATAAATTGTCCAACATGAAATTAAGTCCAACATCCAGAAAAGCCACCAGGCTAAAAGAAAGAGTCTAAAGGCCCAGAACAAGGCCAACAAAAGCAACGACATAACAAGGTATAGGTGCTACGCACCGATAACAAAACAACTGTCTAAACAAAAGGGAAACACAACGAAAACACTTGGACTGGTCCCCAGTGTCCACGTACTCCCCGTCAAACACAAGCTCGGGCTCGGCGTCAGCAAACACCTCGTCCTCAACAAGGTACTCAGGCTCAGGATCTAACATGTGTCACCCAAAAGAGTAAAGGGACACATGTCAGCAAGTCTAAAAAGACTTGGGCAAAGAAACTGAAAGTAAGGCAACTAGCAACCTAGCAGTTATAGTATGCATGACATGGCAGTTATAACATGAGTGTACAATCAAGACATGGCGCAGTTATAACATGAGTGTACAATCAAGACATGGCAAGACAATTTGTACAAGAGAACAATCATCGGGACAAGACAAGAGTAGCCAAGCTACTATCAATCTCGATCAATTTACTATTCACGTTGTTTGTAGATGTTTACGCCTTACAGCTGAATGGTTTCACATTCACGCTGATTGGCCGCTTAACACTACCCCAAACCCAGAGTTTACGCCTTACCACTGCAGTTGCTGATCGGGCAGACTCCCAGTTGATTGGCCGCTTAACTCTTACCCACAATACCCACACGTAATGGAGCCAGGGTCCCCGCACATGAGCTCAGCAAGTGAGCCGGGGTTGCCCCGCACATGAGCTCGCATTCTTAAACATTTGGCGTAGGGGTGCACCTAGCCGGAAACAAGCAATTCAGGCATTGGCTATCAACCAACACATGGCCCGCTTCTGGAACACGAGCCAGGAACACAAGCATTTGTAGCGAAGCTACGCAATCACAGAATTACTTAAAGGATGCAATGACATGACAATTAATTTGCGTACCGTTAATGGAAAGTAAACATGACATGGTAATTGTGCAACATGATATATGTCGGAACTAGCTTCGCTGTCAAGCTGGTTCCCCAATTTGCGCCTAGGCGAGTATCATTTCGTCGCCTAGCCTCTTTTACGCCTACAACAAGCAAATGGCCTAAAACATGGCCTAAACCCTAAGTGGCAAGTTTCACTTGCCTAGCACCGAGGATGACGATCACGAAGGTTCGTCTCGCGGATGCTAATCTACGGGGGAAATCGCTGTTATGGGGAAACAATCATCAAACAACATGAAATTTCATTAGGGTTTCATAAAAATACAAATAGGTTATGAAAACATCGGGGGATCGATTTCTTACCGAGAGGAAGCGGAAGAAACACTCCGGAGAACCCTAGGACCAGATCTGGAAACAAATGGAGAAGTTTGGAGAATTAGGGGTTTTGGGGGATTTTGGGGATTTGATGGAAATTTGGGGAAGATGAGAGGTAGATAGGGTTGATGGAGGGTTTAGATGATGGATCTAGGGCTTGGGATGAAGGAATAGGGCTTGGAGGAAGATGGGGGCTCAAAGGGGGAGATTTTAGGGTTTTGGGTCGAGTGGAGGAAGAAGAAAATGTTTGGGAGGGGTATAAATAGGTTGGGCTGGCGGCTGCCCAGAAATTAGGGTTTTAACACAGATTAGTCGGTCAAAGAGCAACCACTGACCGACTAGTTTGGCAACTAGTCGGTCGGTCGACCAACGCAGACCGACTAAGTGTAAACAGTAACTTCTGAACGAAAATAGGATTTAGATTTAGTCGGTCCATGAACAATTACTAACCGACTAGTTTAGCATCTAGTCGGTCGATGAACGTTCTTAGACCGACTAAGAGTGAACAGTATTGATACTAAAATTAAGATGATGTGTTAGTCGGTTAAAGAAGCATTGCCGACCGACTAGTTTGCAACCTAGTCGGTCAACCAACGTTCTTAGACCGACTAACGATAAACAGTAACTTCTGAATAATTTAGAAAGCCAACTAGTCGGTCCAAGAAGGATTGCCGACCGACTGGATCGTCATCTAGTCGGTCGGTGCCCCTTCTTATACCGGCTAATAAGCACCAAAAGTTCCGATACGGAGCGCGGGGCCCCGGGATCGATTCCTAAGACTCCTAGGCTTGATCTAATAGTAAGATACGACCGTTATGAAGTCCGTCACGAATGACATACTTCGAAATCGACAATCCTAAGGAAGAAACGAGAAAATACGACGATTCGACCGAAAATGAAAGCTACGGAGACGAAAACCACACATGAGGAGAAAATCCACCAAAACATACATTATAATATAATAAATCCAGATACATGAAAAGCAGTCGTTACATCTAGAAAAGTAATTTAGTAGCAAAGGGGCGGCCCCTTCGACTTACGGCTGGGCGGTCCCTTCGACTTACGGCTGGCGCTCGTTTAAGAGAGTCGTTCAGCAGCGAAGGGGCGGCCCCTTCGACTTACAGCTGGCGCTCGTTTAGGAGGGTCGTTCAGCAGCGAAGGGGCGGCCCCTTCGACTTACGGCTGGCGCTCGTTTAGGAGAGTCGTTCAGCAGCGAAGGGGCGGCCCCTTCGACTTACGGCTGCCGCTCGTTTAGGAGAGTCGTTCAGCAGCGAAGGGGCGGCCCCTTCGACTTACGGCTGCCGCTCGTTTAGGAGAGTCGTTCAGCAGCGAAGGGGCGGCCCCTTCGACTTACGGCTGTTGCTCGTTTAGGAGATTCGTTCAGCAGCGAAGGGGTGGCCCCTTCGACTTACGGCTGACGCTCGTTTAGGAGATTCGTTCAGTAGCGAAGGGGTGGCCCCTTCGACTTACGGCTGAAGCTCGTTTGGGAGAGTCATTCAGTAGCGAAGGGGTGTGCACTTCAACTTATGGATGATGCTGACGTGTCCATATTTTACACCTTTTTCATATCATCATGACATCGCATTCCATGACATTTTTGCATCCAAATCCCATATTTTTCTACGATATCGCATTTCTGACGTTATATTCGAGTTTCGTAGTGTTTTATGAGTTTTCAGGGATTTTGGAGCGATTTGGGACCCGACTTGGGTATGGACACATCTGACACGCCCGTGAGCTCGTTGACGAAGCTCTACATGAGTTTACCGTGTTTTTGGAGCCATGGGAGAGAGCAGGAGGGAGAGAGAAGCTTCAGCAGCTTCAGGAAATCAATTCCCAGATGACTCGACCGAGCAGAGCATCTACTCGGTCGAGCAGATGCAATTGGTGAAGAAGGAGCAGATACACAGCCCGCTCGGACCGAGCACTTATAGTGCTCGGTCGAGCAGCCTTCCATTCTGAAGCCCGACCAACCCAACGCACGGACCGAGCAACTTTTCAGCGACCGAGTCAGCTCTCTGCTCGGATTGAGCTGAGCTGACTCGGCCCATGCAGACAGAGTGAAGATTTAGGAGAATTTCGATTTCCTGTCGTGCTCGGTCGAGCAGTACAGCTGCTCGGCCCGAGCAACCTACCGAGTAACGAACTGCTCGACCGATTAGCCCACTCGGTCGACGATGCTGATGCCATTTTTGGAAGGATTTTTCTGGAGCGGCGGTTGTGCGATTCTGGGGAGTGAAGTCTGGGAGCTGGCGGAGCGTTTAGGGGGTGATTTTTTTTGAGTGTTTTGAATACTTTTTGGGGAGGAGATTAGGCGAATTTTTGTTAGGTTTTAGATTAAACTTCTGAATACAATTGGGATCGAATTTCTTGTGGAGATTGTTTGCTACTGCGTTTGGGAATTTTTATTCTTCTCTGGATCTATTGCTCATCTATTTTCCTCATCTCTCGCTGTAAGTTTTTAATCTTTATTCTATTGATTAGCTATGATGTTTTCTCTGCCAAATATTGTGTTTTTATCTGTCAACAACGTTATTAGTAAGTAGACTTTTCTAGGGTTGATGGGTTAGCCCTGAGATCCTAGGGGGAAGACGTAGATTTGGATCCCTAGGTTGAATTAGGAATTTAGGGGAGTATTTCGGTAGATCCTACAGAATCCCTAGATAACCCGTACTGAGATCATGCCTACGGTCTGTGGAATTGATGTGCTTAAGGGGTATCTTTAGGATTCGAATGGGGAAATTGGTGGATCCAACCAAGGCTCGTGACCATGCCCGGCTCGTGCTTTGAGAGGATCCATCGACGAACTATATCGCTACGTTGACGGCTACCGCCATTGCGTCAACGAGAGCATCCGAAATACCTCGCAATTCTAACCCACAAAAGTGGTATGAATTGGGAGATTAACCCCTAACCCTAATGCAATGTAAGGATTCTATTCCAACGTCGATCCCCGACGATCTTAGCGGTGATCCCTAACGTCCTAGTCCTTTTTATTATTAAAACAACATCAACACAACAACCAATTCTCTCAACCCGATAGCTATCTTACTTCGAGATATAGAAGTAAACTGAGAACCCAAATACACTATCACCATCCCTGTAGGATTTGATATCTTTTATACTACAACATGACACTGTCCGCTTGCGGATTGAGCCCGGAATTGACACCTAGGGGACATACCACGCCTGGCGATCGTGACACCGCCAGGTGGAATCTAGGTGTAGGTTTCGGGTGCGTCAAGTTTTTGGCGTCGTTGCTAGAGACGGCAATAGTGTTTGTCTCAGTTTATTTTTATTTTTAAAAGTTTGCTAGCAACTCTAATCATCCCTTATCTCTCCATCATTTTTATTCTTTTATTTATTACCGTGCTACTGATGGGTTGTTTTGGTGCATGAACGCTCGTTTCGAGGCATCTACTAGAGAATTGTTATTCGATCCCGAGATCGAGAAAACAGCAAGGGCTTTGAGGACTTCCAGCAGAAATCCATCTCCCTTTGCCCAGATGCCAGACACCAATCCTTCTCCTCCTCGCACTGGGTCCATCAGGGACCATATGAAGCCGACGTTTGGAAACAATTCGTCTATCCTTAGACCGCAACTGGCGGTGGCGAGCTTCGAGCTGAAAATGGGGCTGAATAATTTGATGCAGCAGGATCCCTTTCACAGGAATCCTCATGAAAACCCCAACCACCACATCGATACCTTCCTTGTAAAGTGTGACACTTTCAAGGCAAAGGATGTGAGTGATGATGCTGTGAAGCTACGGCTTTTTTCGTTCACTCTGAGGGATAAAGCATCGTACTGGCTTCGGGCCCATCCTCCCAATCATTTCACCACATAGGAGAAGCTGGCACTCGCCTTCGTGGATAAGTTCTATCCACCCTCAAAGATGGTGCTAATCCTAGGAGCAATTTCAAACTTCAAACATTTCCCACAAGAGTCGCTTTATGAGGCATGAGAGAAATTCAAGGACCTCCAGCATCAATGTCCTCACCACGGGATTCAGCCTTGTGATTTGGTGCAGAGTTTTTATAACAAGCTTCAGTCCAGCACCAAGATGATTATAGATGCTGCGGCGCAAGGCGCCTTACTCGACAAGTCTCCTGAAGAAGCTATAGACTTGCTGGAGCATATGGCAGCCAACAATCAGCAATGGAGTGAAGAAAGAACCATTGTGACCCGGACCCCCGAGGTCAAAGCTGCCAGTCATTTGGACTCTCACATCGAGACCTTATGCAAACAAGTGGCCAGGATTGAACATCGCCTGGATTCCATCCATGCATCACCCAGTACATCTTATCATCCTGCAGAGAATTATGCAGAGCATGGGTATATCTCTTGTGAGGCACAATATGATGGTGTCGAATTATCAGAATCTGTGCAGTATGTCCAGGGAGAGGGACGAAATCAATGGCAACACCCGGCTGCTCGAATCATCCAGGATTATCTTATGGGAATCCAAGTGGAGGGCTGCAATCTCCGCAATTTCAGAGACCCCACTCCCCCCTCAGCAACAACATGGGCAGCAACAGAGCAGCAACAGGGCGGATTTAGGCCAGCTGGGCCTTACCGACCGCCGGTTATCAATTCAATCGGCCGCTTCAGCAGGGCTATGCGCCAAACCCGCCTCGGTCCAACCTGGAGGCTACATTGGAGACCTTCATGAGTGGTCAAACCTGGTTCAACCAGGACACTTCCACTTAGTTTAAGAGTATAAACACTTCACTAGATGAACTGAGGGGCCAAATGTCCCAGCTTTTGAAGAATCAGGGGAGGTTGCCCTCGTAACCAGAGACAAATCCGAGGGCCCAGGTGAATGTTGTGGTTTCTGTCACCACACGTGGAGGACGTGCTACTGACCCCATCATGGTCCCAGTGTTGAACAAGGAGAGAGTTATTGCTGAAGAAGCTGTTGATGACAGTGATAGAGAAGAGGCTGCTGAAGAGCCTATAAATATGGAGGAGAAGGCGGATACACCATCCATCACGTCTATTACAACACCGCCTCCTGTTGATGCTGCTAAGGAAAAAGCTAGCCGACCTCCCCCGCCATATCCACTGTAACGGTCGGCTTCCGACCCAATGAATTTTTTTTCGTGCACGTGCCTTATCGTGCACGTATTTTTTTGGCTATTTCTGGTTTCCAATTAAGCGATGTGATATGCCGTTGTGATCGTTTGGGAGTGTAGAATTTTATAGTAATGTTTGGGAACGCCGTTCCGCGGTTCGTTTTCTCGCAAAACGATTTTGAACGATATGGGCGTTTTAGTCATTTGACTCAAAATGCCGTTACTAATTTTACGTTAATTTTTGGTAGGTGTTACACATGATCGGGCTCTGTAGATCTGTGCGTCTCGTCTCCACGATCATCCCGGTATTTTCGGATTATTTTTCTGACGCCCGGTTTGAGAGATATCGCTCGGAGAAATCTCGACCGTTGATTTGCCCAGTCAGATTCAAATTTCGAAATTTGTTAGCCAAATCTGGCTAAATCTCTTTTTAAATCGTTTTAAAATCTTCCCTAAACTGTTTCAGTAATCTCCCCTAGACTTACCTCAACCCGTACACCCTCCATCCCTATACCCCACTCCCATTTAACCCATAATATAGGTCTTTTTAGCAAACCCTTATTATTATATAATATTAATCCTTAACCCTAACCCTAACTGTACACTAACCCTAAAAGTACTCAGCCACCGGCCTCCCCCTAAAACAAATCCCCAAAATTTCCCCCTCCCTCTCTCCGATCTCCCTCACGGCGAGATCCCGCCGCCGCGCCCCTCACCGGCGCCCCCTCGCGACCGACCAAACCCCCGCGGCCCCGACGGCCGCTCGCCTGCGCTCCGACCCACGGGTTCCCCGACCGCCGATCGCCGAGCCCGATCGCCCCAAATCCCCGATCGCCGCCTCTCCACGGTGCTCAACCCCGCACGACGCCGCTCTGGCGTCTCCGAGCCCGAGGCCGCCGCCGTGATCCGTAACACACCACGACCACGGCCCCGTCTGCGACCCCGACGCCCGCCTGCGACCCCCGACTCCGCCGTGATCCCCTCACCCTTACTCCCACCGGTGACTGCCCTTCGCCGCCTACCGCAGCCCCTCCGACCGTCGCAACTCGCTGCTCCGACACCCGCAACCGTCGACCAACCGCAGTAGCCCGCGGCTGTGAACTCCTGATCACCGCAGCCCGCGCAGCCGGCCACCTGAGATCCTCCATAGCCCTTCCCCATCGCCAACAGCCGCGCCCCCGACCGATCTACTCCTCGCTGCGCCTCCGCCGTCTCGCTTCACCGCCCCTCTTGTCACCGTGAGCCGTGCCCTCGCTCCACAGATCCCGCATAGCGCTCCGCTGCTGTAGATCCCCATCGTCGCTGTGCCACCTGCAGCCACTGCACGAGACCCCCGCGACGCTAGTTCGCTGTTTTGCCATTGGACAAATCGTGCTCGCTGCCCACACTATGTCCGCGCTACACCAAACACCGGAGAGGTTGGTTTTCCCGAAACTAGTAGCGCAACCCACCCGTAGCGAATACTGAACTCTAACTAAAAATCGACAACTTTAATTAAATTTCCTTTTTCGCTCTTGTTAAAACGTTGTGCGAACATAGAAAAATCGACGAATGGACTTTTTGACTGTGAACATAGGATAGAATCGTCGAATAGGACTGAACATCAAAAATACGATTTTTGACGAATATGATAGTCCCGATAACCTAGACATGAACCTAAATAGAACTTATTGAAATCGCGACCTGACACCGTCGACGTGGCACTATTTCAGACGGACTTCCACTGACGAGACGTTTGGACGAGACGCTCCGGGGAGACGACACACTCGCCACCGCAGGCAAGTGTATCCACTTGCACTTTTGGCCGTGCTTAGGCCTTAGTTGTTAGAACTATTAACGGTGAACAAAGAGAACCGGAAGTGAAATGATAGCGTCCGGGACGCCCTTGACGGCTCAGACTTGACGACGAAGTCTGAGCCCAACAACAATAACTTTTGACATCATAGGGCTATCATGTGTGTGTGTGTGTGGACACCCTAGAATTACCCTTCCTGTCTTATCACGTCCCGTCCCGTCTTGCACAGCCTGCGGGCGGGCAGTATGGCACTCACCAGTGAGTGGGTGATCCCTTGTACTGATACACAGCCCAGAGGGCAATAGGTCACTTGTCGTGATACACAGCCCAGAGGGCAATAGGGCATTCGCCAAGCTAGAGCGAGTGGTCCCTTGTCGTGCTTGTCTTGTCTTGTCATACTTGGGGTTTGGGGTTGGGTTGAGCATGTGCACGGCAAGAGGGTCTGATCCCCCTCGAACCGTAAGGCGTGAACCCTTTCGTGTCTCACTTGTCTTGTCTCGTCTTGTCCCTTCACGTCCCGACTTGTCTCGACACCTGTAGGTTAGTCCCGTAGTTGGTAGCACACGCTACGACTACTACTTGTTACGCTTTACCTTCCTGCTACGTTACTTCTTTTGTTACTCAGTTATAACCCCAGCATGCTAATCAACCAGTAAATCGTTGTCTAAAAGTTGATACACTTGCAGTAGAGTCTGACCACTTTTTGTAGACTTTACCTCACGTACAGTTTCCTTCTTTGGTGTTGTACGTCAGGTGTTGAGCCGGAGTACGTCGACGAGGCGGACTTGCCAGCAGACGGGGAGCCGGAGGACGTTGATCCGGAGTACGACCCAGAGGAGGACCAGAGTTAGAGGCCTCTTATTGCTGTTCCGGAGTTTCATATTTCAGCTTTGTTGAGTGCGTAGCACCTTTTTGCTTTCTTGATTAGGTTGGGTGCTCGCACCAGTAGTTTCATTTTCTGCAGTTGTAGCCGATTCCGGTGTTTTAGACTTTCCGTACTTTGGATGTTACTTTTGGAATAAAATGAAATGATATCTCTTTTCAGTACTTTTGTTGTTCCGTACTAACATGCAGGGACCTGTTCCTTCGTTTTGGAATACCACAGACGCTTATTGGGTATGGGCTATCAGCCCCGGCCTAAGCGGGCCTTAGACACGCTTCGCCTCCGTACTTTTGGGAAGCGGGGCGTGACAGGTTTTAGTGGTGGCCCATGCAGGTCTCACTTTTTCTGCAAATTCAGAACAATCAAAGTATTGAACTTCATTTTATTATCATCCAGTAATTGTACGAGTCTAATCCTTGTCTTTCTGTCAATAGGATGGCAGGACGATGTACTACCCGATCGAGGAGCTCAGGAGATGGAATTCAGGAGGACCATGGCGGAGAGGTCCGTCAGTTTCTGGGTGTGATGAGAGAGATGCTGGAGGTGCAGCATCAGTTGGTTCAGCAGTCCCAGCGTGCTGCCCAGGCTCCGCCAGTTGCACCACCACCTCCTCCTCCGCCTGCCCCACGAGCAGCTCCAGGAGTGAAGCAGTTCAATGAGCTCCAGCCGAGGACATTTTCGAGGAAGGAGGGACCCCTAGCTGCTGATGAGTGGATCCAGAGCACTGAGGAGAAGTTGGTAGCAGCAAAGATCCCTGATGATACTCGCGTCGAGATAGCAAAAATGCAACTGATGGAGAATGCAAGGAACTGGTGGCGCATCGAGGAGAGGCGTCTCGAGAAGCCAGTGGATTGGAAGACCTTCAGATCGATGTTCAAGGATAAGTATTTCACCAAGTCTGCTAGGAGGGAGCTGTTGATCAAGTTTATAGATCTGAAGCAGGGGGATATGACTGTCGAGGAGTATGAAGCTGAGTTCGAGATGCTGAGTCGTTTTGCCCCGCATATGGTATGGAAGGAGGAGAAGCGAGCTGATCGCTTTCGTCAGGGACTGCGTCTGAAGATTCAGGCTTCTATGTCTTCGGCGAATTTCACGACTATGAGGTGATGGAAATTGAATTCCACCCCAAGTGATTTTGATGATGAGCACACCAAATGAAAGCTTGATGTACTAACTACACTACACTCAAGTGCGCAGAATTTGCGAAGCTCTACTCATACTCAAAGAAGCACACTTCAACGCTCAAAGATAAAGACGAACATGACTAAACTCAAGTGATGAAGCTCAAGCTCAAACAGAACAAGAAGCACAAAGAGAAGCTCGCTTTCACTTCATCAAGTTGACCAAACTTCCAAAGACATGTTCTGAGTCCATAGTGAGTGTGTCGTGTCTTTTAGGGTATTTATTAAAGCCATATCAAATAGACAAAACACACACACACACAAACAATTTCGAAAATACTTTTAATTATCTTCAAAATATTTTCGAGAGCTTTTTCTAGTTACTCCATAATTTTCGTAGTGAAACTCCACGCACCCTGGAGCTAACTACTTGTCTGACTAGAAGAGCAGCAGGAAAAACTCCTCTGGGAGTCGACTACCAAAAGTAGGGAGTCGACTACTTGTCAGAGATCGAAAACTCCTGGAGTTCTCTGGGAGTCGACTACCTATATGAGGGAGTTGACTACCAGCTGTAAATTTTCATACGTTTTTGAATTTGAATTTTGAAATCCTTTGAGCAATTTACTCCGTAATTTTTGGGACAAAAGTCAAACGAAATTTAAAATTCAAATCTCAGTTTTTTCCCTATAAATAGAGCTAAATTCTTTGATGAAAAACACAACATTGAAAATCAATCTCTTGTGAAAACTCTCTTGAATTCAAAGCTCTCATTTTCTCTCTAGCCAATTTTGATTTTATTTGATCTTGCAATATTCTTTTATAAATTCTTTTGAAGATCATACTCTTATTTTTATTGGCTAAAACATTTTCAAAATCCTTACTATTATTCTCTTTATTTTATTTAAATGATTTTTGAAAAGATCTAGATCACAAAGAACTTCTCTCGTATCTTTGTGTGATCTAGACTCTTATTCTATCAAGCCACTACACAAATTTGTCTAAACTTTGATTGGCTATAGAATCGGGTGTGTAAACCAATCTCCATCATTTATTGTGGTGTATTGGATAAATTCTCATTGTGTTGATTGTTGGAACACTAGACAAGTCTAGTTGTTGCCAGTTGGAAAGTCCTCGGTTTGTGAGGCAAGGGTAAATCCTAGACAAGTCTAGATGTTTTGGTTGGAAATCCTGGTCAAGGCTAGGTCGTTGGAAATCCTAACAAGTGAAGTTAGGTAATTGTATTTGCCAAGGCATATAGTGGAAATCTTGTACCGGATTGGTCGGGGACTGGACGTACCCGGGTTGCGGGGAACCAGGATAAAAATCCTTTTGTCTGCGTTTGTTTTCTATGATTTGTTATCTTTCTTGTACAAGCATTCTTTACTTATTAATTGTTCATCTTTGTAATTCATTGTTAACTTATTCAAAAGTTTGTATCTTTAATTTCCGCTGTGTATAAATCTATTTGTAAAGATCTATTTGTCAAAGTTATAATTATCTGATCTTAATCCAATCTCTTTCATATTCTTGTTAAGATTGTTTTGTTGATTAAGAACCAAGCGTAGATCACTCTACTTGGTTTCTTAGGCAACATTAGAAGGAATTTATTTGTGTTAATATCGTTGAGCGAAAAATTTTACTATTGACATGCGTTTATATTTCATATATTCACGCACGTTTTATTTTGTGTTTCTCCGTGTTTTTCCGCCGTCTCTTGTTCGTTTTCGTGTATTTTCCCGTTTTCTTTCACTTTTCTTTGTTTATCCATGATTGCAGGGGATTGACCACGTAGGGGACGTTTAACGATGATATCCCAAGTCCCCGGAGCAACGGGAGAAGTCACGCGTGATCCGGGGGGTCAAACGCCAAAGAATTCATCTTTCAACCCCTCACCCGATCGGTTGGTCTTCTCCAACCGATCGGGTGATGCACGCGTGCACCAACCGGTCTCTACCGCAGCTCACAAAGAAGTCACCCGACCGGTTCACAGACCGGTTCAGCGGGGGCTATTCTCTGTTTTCTCGAAGCAAAGCGCCAACCGATCGGGTGACTCTCACCCGATCGGTTCATCTGTAGCTGAAAAAGAAGAGCTGAAGACACGGACGTCGAACCGATCGGTTCACCCGACTGCTTCAAGATCCAACCGGTCACTCAAGAACTCACCCGACCGGTTCATGTGATCGGGTGAAAACTCGCCGTTTTCTGATATTTATTTGTAACGGATCAACCGATCGGTTGACTTGTCAACCGATCGGTTGATGCGACGGCCTATATATAGACCCCCTAGGGTTCCAGAAACGAGAGCTGTTATTTTTTCTACTGTTTTATTTCCCTGTGACGGCTGTAATTGTTACTCTTTTGTAAGTTTTCAGATCTTTCTAAAATTTTAGTATTGTCTTTACTACTCTATTACTTCCGCATTGCAATTGTCCGATTATGATTCCAACGGTTAAATTTCATTTAGATTGCTTTTTCATGAATTTTTGTGAGTAGTTCCCAAATCTGGGATTTTGGTGGAAACCCCTTCGGGGGCTCTCCCCGATGCGTCCATAGGGTTAGGAAATCGATAGGGAGTAGGAATTTAACGGTTATGCGGGGTGTTTCATTGTCATCGGCGGGAAAAAGACCGCCTTTGACCGTCGGGCCAAGGGGGAATAAACTTGGCGGTTGACTCCCTAGCCATAGCTCACACCCTTAGCGTAGACGTCGAATCCTAGCACGCGGGAGCGGCAGGATGAGACGTTGGGAGTTATCGTCGCGGGCTTAGTGCTCCCGGGATCGATCAGTGTTTATGGACACGGGAGTGCCCACTGATCGAACCCGGGAAGTCCGGTGTATCATCCTGGGCACCGACCGGAATATCGGGCCCATGGGACGCCGGTACCACTTTCAGAGGCAACGTCTCACCACTAGACCCTAATCCCGATCGTTATCCATACCCGTAGGCCGCGTCGGCGAGAGTCTCTCGTCGGGTTGGAAACCAAAGTCCCTGGTTTTCTTTCTTGTTGTTCATACCAGTTTACTTCCTTTCGTGACAACCAATCACCGATTCGGGCTAGCTCGCCCCTCGGGGTGATTTAGGTCCTACCTGACCCAAGCACAACCTCGCCTCACTGAGTTCGATATTCCCGCACCCTACACTAACCGTGAAACTTGCGGTAAACGACACCGCGCCGCCGCATCTCATGCGGGCGCCCGGTCAAGTTTATGGCGCCGTTGCCGGGGAGGCAACGTGCTTGATATTTTAGGATCTATTGAACCCTTGTGTCTAGCTCACATCCCTACCTCGCGATAATTTTCGCATTCTCCTTTTTTTTTCTTTTTCTTTTTTGTTTTTCTTATTTTTATTTCTTATTTTATCTGTTTCTTTCCCACTTGTTGCTTCACGGATGTTTGTTGTTTTTCATGCGCAGGAGTTCAAGGAGTCTTGACGACTTGATTCCCCTCGATCCAGAGATTAACGCCACCCTTAGGCGTTTGGCCGCCGAGAAGCGAAGTGAAGAAGATGTTGCATGCAGTTTCAGGAGACATCTGGGATCACTCTCACCATATCTGCTGTTTGGCGCAAAGCTTAGCAGAATCACTGAATACTTCGAATATACTATCCCTCCTGTCTGCTGCCGTGGAAGGACAGAGATATCGAGATGCGCAGGAGTACCTTGCCATGGCAACTCCCTTCCCCCACGGAGAAATGGCGTGTATCGACAACCATGGTCTCGAATGTAGTGAAGAAGAGTCAGCCGCAGAGTTGCGTCAGGAGAACCACCCGACCAGGTTTGGAGGCGACGCTGAACAGGAATCAATCTACCCCTTGCAGACTTCTATTGAGCGTCCCCAGTCTTTGGACGATGGAGAAGCTGGAAACGGTTGTGGAGAATTGTCGATGACTGAAACCTGTTTTCACCTACAAGCCTTCTTCCCGGATAATTATGGTAAGCTCGGAAGAGACCTGGTGCATCCCTCGATCGTCCCCACTATACCCTGCGAAATTTCACCGCTAGGAGCCACGGCCGAGGGTGAGATTCCGGATTCTGGATTCAGTGAAATCCACGAAGAACTCCTTTCCCTTGAGGATGCTCAGCTTGAAAAGTATGCGTCAGGGCCCCAAGAAGTTGAGATGAAAGAATTACCGCCGGGACTTAAATATGAATATTTGGGAGCAGGCTCGACCCTTCCGGTTATAGTTAACTCTTCACTACCCGAGGGCCAAATGAACAAACTTCTTGGAGTTCTAAAAAGGTTTAAAGGAGTTTTCGGATATGCAATCGAGGATTTAAAAGGGGTTAGCTTAGGCCTCTGCTCACACAAAATTCTGCTTGAAGATGAGCAAGCCTCCTCGATTGAGTCACAGCGGAGGTTAAATCCCATAATGATGGAAGTTGTGAAGAAAGAGATTGTTAGGCTTCTACATGCCGGTATTATATACCCTATCTCCGATAGTCGCTGGGTTAGCCCGGTACACGTTGTACCCAAGAAGGGAGGAATGACGGTGGTTCGCAATGAAAAGAACGAGCTTATACCAACGAGGACCGTTACGGGGTACAGGATGTGCATTGACTATAGGAAGCTGAACAAGGCTACAAGGAAGGATCATTACCCCCTCCCCTTTATTGACCAGATGCTCGAGAGGCTGGCGAAGCATAATTATTTCTGTTTTATGGACGGATATTCAGGATTTCTTCAAATCCCTATTCATAATGATGACCAGGAGAAGACGACTTTCACTTGCCCGTTCGGGACGTACACCTATAGAAGAATGCCGTTCGGGCTTTATAACGCCCCTGCTACATGTTGGATATGGAAGACGTTTGTACACCCTTGTGGGGAATGTACGAGGGAATACGGACCTCGAACGTCGCGTACACGAAGTCGTGTGCAAAGGGAATCTGTTCCCTTGCGGAGAGGATCTCTGGATGAGTGGGAAAGTCGCATTATATATGCATAAGTGCATGCGACATATGGCTAATAAAGGGGGAATATCTTAAGCTTATGTTGTACCATGCATATGGTACAACTTAAGCTTATAATGTGCCATGTATCATGGTACACCTTAATTAAGTTGTTCCAAAGGAACAACTTACCCTAAAATAACTACCTTGGGGGCTATAAATAAGACCCAAGGGTAAGCCATTTCTTACACCTTTTGCATGAAATTCATGCATGCAACTTCATCATAGCGAAGCTCTGCAGAAATCCTTTCTCTTCCTCTATCCAAGTTCTTAATCTAAAGTAGAGATTTAAATTTTGGATTAGTAGCCTTACTCCGTTCGTGAGAAGACTCGATCCGTCGTGGCGAATCCGAAGGCGAAGTTCGTAGACTACCGTGCCGCATACGCAAGCGTAAGTCTAAACTTCATATTATCGATCCTAACTCTGTTTTGGACAGGATCCTACATTGGTATCAGAGCCATATGGGTTCGCCCCGGTCAAACCGCCACCCCGTCGAAACTATGAACGAGTCGTTGTCTTTTTCACGAATGGGTCTCCTACTATTACGGATATAGTAGGAACGCTTCGTGACGGAGAGAACGCAGCGGTTGTTCTTTTCACGTTAGGGTCTCCTATCATTACGGATATGGTAGGAACTCTCCGTGACGGGAAGAACCGACCGTTCACGTAGTATGTTATTTTTCATTTTTGGCACACGGCCATTAGGAAATAACTAATTTCTCGACAAACGGGTGCTTCATCGACGAACGGGTGCTTCATCGAGGAAGATGATGGTAGTTATTTCCATCGGGTAAGAGGAAATTTGGTGCATGTGCACCATGGCCAAATGGGCTATGAAGGCTATGCACCCCCCTTCCACTTGCGGAGGGGGTTGGCTACGGCCAATAACCACCGAGACAAACCCCACCGGCGGGGGTGTGCGGCCACCCCGCACAAGGGGAGGCCGGCCATGGCCAAAGGGCCATGGCCGGCCAAGGCAAAAATGGCCTTGGCCATGACCGGCCATGGCCAGGCCGGGGCCGGCCATGGCCAGGCCGGCAGTGGCCGGCAGAGGCCAGGGCCGGCCAAGGCCGGCAGAGGCCAGGGCCGGCCCTGGCAGTGGCCAGGGCCGGCGCCCTGGCCTCGGCCAGGGCTTGGCTGGCCTCGGCCAGGGCAGAGGCCCTGGCCGAGGGGCCAGGGCCCCTGGCCGGCCAGGGCAGAGGCCCTGGCCGGCCCTTGGCCAAGCCCCGGCCAGGGCAGAGGCCCTGGCCGGGAAGAAGTTGCGACCAAAAAATTGGTCGACCAATTTGGTGTTTTTGGTCGACCAATCCGACAGAAGGTCTGGGTCGATTGCAAACTTGCCAAATGACCCATACGGGGTAACAAAAGGCCTTGGTCAAACTCGAATGTGTCGATTAGTCCATACGGGGCTAACCACAGTGCCGACTAGGTCATACGGGACTAACGTTTTAATGAAGTTTTTTTTGGGCGCTACTCCTTGAAGACTAGCCATAGTGCTCTACTTCATGCGAGATTAGCCAAGTCATTGTGCTCTACTCTACGGAGATTAGCCAATGTACTTATGACGTTGTGCTCTACTCTACGGAGATTAGCCAATGTATTTTAAATTTTTGAAAAATACGTTTTTTCAAAAACGCTTTTCCGCTGCAAAGTACTATAAGAGTACTAACATTTGATAAAGTGAGGGAGAAATATTGAAAGTTACTCTAGATGGTGATTGGAAACATAGTGACCTTTCCGACTCTAAAGTAACATCTTCAATATTTTTCGAAAGTAACTTATCAAATTAAGAATATCATTCCAAGTGGGAGTTGATTTTAGAACTATCCATATGGGATATTCTATTATCATTTCAAGTGGGAATTATATCTGAAAAATACGTTTTCAAACTCGTTTTCCGCTGCTAGTACTATAAGAGTACTATTGTTTGATAAGTGATGGGGGAATATTGAAGGTTGTTCTAGATGGTGATTGGAATCATAGAGACCTTTTCGATTCTAGAACAACATCTTCAATATTTTTCGAAAGTAACTTATCAAATATAATATAATTCCAAGTGGGATTTGAATTTTTAGAACTATCCAAATGGGATACTCTATTATCATTTCAAGTGGGAGTTATATTTTAAGAATTTTTATGCAATGTTTTGATCGAACCTTCGGTTTTGTGTCTTTTGCAGCATTTTAAAAGTAAAATGTCTTCCGCTTCAAAGAATATCGTCGCTGAGTTAAACAAAGGTGAAAAACTCAACGGCGATAATTACAAACTTTGGTCCATTAAGATACAATACGTTTTAGAGGAGCAAGAAGTGCTCGAAACTCTAAAGAACGTAATGATTGAACCCGAGTTGGGCACTACGGCCCAACACAGACGAGACAAGGAAGCTTTTAATGCTTGGTCTCGGAAGAATAAGATAGCGCGCATTACGTTATTAAGCAGTATGGCTGATGACATAATGCGCATCTTCCGAGAACATGACCTAGCCATGGACATATGGTCCAAGCTAGAGGAGAAGTTCGGTGGCACATCGGTGTCCAAACTTCGCGCCTTAACTATAAGGTTCGATCCATATAAGAAACGTCCAGATCATTCCATGGGGAAACATCTGCGACATATGGCGAACCTTATCTCGGAGTTAAAGGACGCAGGTCATGTGCTCACTGATGAGCAACAAATCCAAGCAGTCATACGTTCCCTACCAAATGGGTGGGATCAAATGAAGATGCATCTCACTCATAATGAGAGCATCAAAACCTTCAGCGATGTTTCCAAGCACCTCGAATTAGAGGAAGAGCGGCTTGCGGCTGCCAAGCCAAGTGCAGAAGTACACATGGTTGCTGGTTCCTCACACGGGGGAAAGAAACGTAAAGATCGTTCGAAGTCTTCTAATGAACGTAATAAGCAACCTGAGTCTACCAAGGAACCTAAACATAAGGGTGGGCACAAGAAATGGCACAAGAAGAAAGACTTGAAAAGGATCAAGTGCTTCAAGTGCAACAAACTCGGTCACTATGCTCGTTCGTGTACGAGTGGAAGTGACGAGGTAACTTGTAATACTAGTTACATATATGTTTCTAGTTCAATATTTCTTGTGGAATCTAATCCATTTTGGGATAATTGATTTAGGTGCCACCGACCACATAGCAAAGGACAGACGGTCCTTCGTGGAGTATCACCGGATACCCCAAGGAATGAAATGGATCAATGTAGGAAACAACACAAGTGTTGTAGAGAAAGGCGTTGGGAATTGCAAGCTAGACTTGGACAACGGCCACACTCTCCTACTTTATGATGTTCTCTTCATTCCATATATTCAAAGGAATATTAATACTATGGTCAATTTAATGGGTCTTGGTTATAGTTGGTTCCTTCATGATTGTAATATGGACCTATTTTGTAATAATTCCTTTATTGGTACTGGGTTTGTATTTCAAAGGATTTATTGTAATAAGTACAATGTATTTCCTCATGTAATGAAAATTTCCTTGTGACAAATTCTTTGACTAATGAGTCTAATATAATTTGTTGGCACGCAAGGCTTGGTCATATTGGACCAATGCGTATAAATAGAATTGCCAAACGTGGCCTTCTATCCAATGTTTCAAAGGTTGAAATGTCGACCTGCGAACATTGCCTTGTGAGGAAATCTTGTCGCAAGCCGTTTGGAACTGGCACAAGGGCCGAGGTTCCATTACAGCTTATCCATTCGGACATATGTGGTCCAATGAATGTCAAGACAAGACGCGGGAAGTCCTATTTCATCACTTTTATTGATGATTTCACCCGATTCGGTCATATCTATTTGATATCCCACAAAGTGAAAGCACTAAACCTGCTTTAAAAACTATATGAGTTTAGTGGAGAATCAATTAGATCGCAAGATTAAGGTCATGCGAATCGATAGGGGCGGTGAATATCAGTCAACAAGTTTAAAGGAACTTTGTGATGAAAAAGGCATAGTACATCAGGTAACTATGCCCTTATACTCCTCAACAAATTGGTGTTGCAGAAAGGAGGTATAGGACTTTAATGAAAAATGGTCCGTTCAATGTTGGCGCAAGCTAACTTGCCAATCACCTTTTGGGGTGATGCATTATTGACGGCCGCTTTCATTTTGAACCGCGTACCCTCGAAATCAGTTAGCTCCACTCCTTATGAGTTGTGGAACCAAAGGTCTCCTGACTTAGACATTTTGAAACCTTGGGGTTGTGCATTCTACGCACATATTTCCTCCCATAAGTATGGCAAACTTGGGCCAAGGGGAAGGAAACGTATCTTTATACGATACGCAGAAAACTCCAAAGGTTATATTTTTGTTAGTCAGGAAGACAATGGTGGGCTAATTGAGTTTGAGTCGAGGGATGTCACTTTCTTGGAAAACGAGTTTTCAAGACAGGGCGAGATAAGTCAGGACTTATCTTTATTTGAGATTTATGATCAAGAAGGATTACCTCATTCGAGTGGGAGAATTCTTGGTGAAAACGAAAATACGTTTCAACCTTCACCAATGGATTATACGAATGACGATTATACTATTCCATACGGGAATAATGATCCAAGTGGGAGCAATTCTAACGACATTCCAAGTGGGAGTGATATTAGAATTGATCTAAATTCGAGTCAACAAGGACTTGAAGAAATCTCAAATACAACGTAGTAGTCGTACAAGGTTGGCTCCTCTAAGATTTGAGGATGAATTTCCGTAAACCGTTATGACTTTACTACAAGATGATGACGAGCCTGCTACTTTCAAACAGGCTGTATCATGCCCTGCAAAAGACAAATGGATGGAAGCGATGAAGGAGGAATTGAAATCCATGAAAGTTAACCAAGTCTGGGACTTAGTTAACTTACCCAGAGGACATAGAGCAATTGGGAACAAATGGGTTCTCAAGATCAAGCATAAGGCTGATGGCTCTAATGACAGATATAAAGCTCGCCTTGTCGCGAAAGGTTTTACGCAACAGGAAGGGATAGACTACGAAGAGACCTTCTCACATGTTGTGCATTTTACCTTGATTCGCATGATTCTGGCAATGGTAGCTTGCTTATACCTCGAATTACATCAGATGGAGGTAAAGACTGCCTTTCTCAATGGAGAATTGGACGAGGAGATCTATATGGAACAACCAACAAGGTTTGTAAAAGAAGGAAACGAACATAAGGTTTGTAAACTTCGTAAGTCCATATATGGTCTTAAATAATCCTCGAGGCAATGGTATATACGATTTCAAGAAGTTGTCTTATCAAATGGATTTTTCATGCTTGATGAAGATAACTGAGTATATATCAAGAGGATTAAAAGCAAGTATATTATCATGTCTCTATATGTAGATGACATTTTAATAGCCAGAAATGACAAGGGCTTTGTGATGAGTATCAAGGCTTGGCTTTCATCAGTATTTGAGATGAAAGGCATAGGAAAAGCCGCATATATCCTTGGAGTTAAGATTTCAAGAAATCGTTCAAAGAAACTTCTTTCTCTTTCACAGGAGACTTATATAAAGAAGGTTCTAGAACGATTTAATATGCAGGACCGCAAGTCCATTAATATTCATATAAACATATGCGATAATTTATATCTGGAATCGTGTCCAAAGAACCAAAAGGAAAAGGAAATTATGGAAAAAGTTCCATATTCCAGTGCAGTTGATAGTCTTATGTACGCTATGGTGTGTACGAGACCGGACATCTGTTTTGCCGTTGGAAATGGTAAGCTGTTACCAATCCAACCCAGGGCAAGAACACTGGAAAGCGGTTAAGAGGATAATGCAGTATCTTAAAGGAACTGCAGATTTGCAAAAGACTATGATAAAACCAAGAAGGTAGACATAAGGTACATATCTACGCATGAGATGATAGAGGATCAGCTTACGAAAGTGATCCCCAGAAATGTGTTTTATAAACACTTATCATCCCAAGGATTGCGTATGAGCTGAGTTGTACCAATATATATTCCCATGTCTAAGAAAGATCAAATTTAATAAAAGAATAAGTTCTTTTTTCAAACATTGCATATGAATTTCTTAAGAAATGTTTGTGTACATTTTTGAAATCTCAGCTGAATTGTGTGTATGTCGGACAGATAAAGGTTGGCTCTCTCACATGAGCAACCGCCTTATCTTATCAGATGGATAAGATAGAGATGAGACTAGTTTAAAGTCAAAATCATTAGACGAATGATTTAGAGTCATGACTTAAACAAGATAGTCGAATGAAAGATCTGCATCATATGGATGCTTACAAAAGATCTGAGATCTGTATCACAAGGATATTTGAAAGAGATCTCATAGGATTTTCAAATCCTATCTGTCTTATGCAGGATGAGAGTCCGTGAATATTTCACGAGTAGTAAGGGGACTCAAAAAGATAGGCACTGTGGTGTCTGATCTTTTCATCCGTACAACATCATTAAGACATACTCTCCCTGGGAAAGGAGTGATGTTGTAATACGTGTTCATACCACGTATGCATTTCGACCACTGAGTTAGTAGCAATAGTGTTTGCTATTATGTTAGACTCAAAGGCCATACGGGTCTTAACTCTTACCCTCAAGGACTCCAATTGGTTCCTTTAGATTTGACGAGATGATCGCTATCTTAGCGTGTTACTTATGGGCTATGATAATTCGGCTCGGCGGGGCACGTTAGAAAAGCAAATCAAGCCAAGATCAGAAGGTTCGCAAGAAGAGGAAGATTGATTTCATATTCACATTTGGACTTTAATGATTCAAAGCTGGCCAGCCAATTGTGATCTAGATGGGATTCAATTGTTGAATATAAAGTATAAGAAATGTGAAGAAATAATCTAGGGTAAAGCATGCGTTGAACTACTCAACTTTGCACCTTCGAGGTCGTTGTGTATCTCTAACAAGTGCACAACAACAGACTCTACGCGCATGACGGTCGCACGGTCTATTTCTCGGTATGATAGATGAAAGAACTAAGAGAAAGACATTCTCTTACAATCCCCTCAAGTGTGAGTGGGAGATGTTGGATATGGAAGACGTTTGTACACCCTTGTGGGGAATGTACGAGGGAATACGGACCTCGAACGTCGCGTACACGAAGTCGTGTGCAAAGGGAATCTGTTCCCTTGCGGAGAGGATCTCTGGATGAGTGGGAAAGTCGCATTATATATGCATAAGTGCATGCGACATATGGCTAATAAAGGGGGAATATCTTAAGCTTATGTTGTACCATGCATATGGTACAACTTAAGCTTATAATGTGCCATGTATCATGGTACACCTTAATTAAGTTGTTCCAAAGGAACAACTTACCCTAAAATAACTACCTTGGGGGCTATAAATAAGACCCAAGGGTAAGCCATTTCTTACACCTTTTGCATGAAATTCATGCATGCAACTTCATCATAGCGAAGCTCTGCAGAAATCCTTTCTCTTCCTCTATCCAAGTTCTTAATCTAAAGTAGAGATTTAGATTGTGGATTAGTAGCCTTACTCCGTTCGTGAGAAGACTCGATCCGTCGTGGCGAATCCGAAGGGGAAGTTCGTAGACTACCGTGCCGCATACGCAAGCGTAAGTCTAAACTTAATATTATCGATCCTAACTCTGTTTTGGACAGGATCCTACACTACATTCCAGAGACTCATGTCCGCTGTCTTCTCCGACTACTCCCAAGACATCATGGAAGTTTTCATGGACGACTTCTCAGTCTACGGAACTGAATTTGACTCGTGCCTCAGTAATCTCACTAAGGTCCTAAAGAGATGTCAGGAAAAGGGACTAGTCCTAAACTGGGAGAAGTGTCACTTCATGGTCCAAGAGGGAGTTGTGCTGGGACACATCATCTCTTTGAGGGGAATCGAGGTTGATAAGGCTAAAATCGAAGTGATTGAAAAGCTTCCACCACCGCACAACCTTCGAGGAGTCCGTGGCTTCTTAGGACATGCGGGATTTTATCGCCGCTTTATAAAAGACTTCTCGAAGATTTCCAGGCCTCTGACCCAACTCCTCGTGAAGGACGCACCTTTCGTCTTCGGCGAGGAGTGTATGGAGGCCTTCCGCACTTTGAAGCAAGCTTTGATTTCCGCACCCATAATACAGCCACCAGACTGGGAACTCCCCTTTGAGCTGATGTGTGACGCTAGTGATTATGCGGTTGGTGCCGTCCTAGGGCAGAGGAAAGATAAAAATCTTCATGTCATATATTATACGAGCAAAACCCTTGATGCCGCCCAAAGAAATTATACTACCACGGAAAAGGAATTGCTCACGGTGATCTACGCCATGGATAAGTTCCGACAATATCTCGTTGGCACCAAGGTGATCGTACACACGGATCACGCGGCTCTTAAATACCTATTGAACAAGAAGGAAGCCAAGCCATGACTCATCAGATGGATTCTCCTCCTCCAGGAGTTTGACCTGGAAATCAAAGACAAAAAGGGGGCGGAGAATGTTGTTGCCGATCACCTGTCCAGGATGCCCACTCTCGATTTGAATGCTACACCAATCGATGATTCACTCCCTGACGAGCATCTCTTCTCTGTATCTTCCTCCTGGACCCCCTGGTACGCCGACATCGCAAATTATCTGGCTTGTGACATCGTTCCCCACAATGTGAGCTTTCAGCAGAAGAAGAAATTTTTCCATGAGGTCTGCAAATTCTATTGGGATGACCCCCACCTATACAAAACCTGCAATGATGGGGTGATACGAAGATGCATCCCTGAAACTGAGGCGTCTTCCATCATTTCCCACTGCCACGGGCAGCAATGTGGAGGGCACGCGAGCACCTACAAGACCACCGCAAAAATCATCCAAAGCGGATTTTACTGGCCTACGCTCTTCAAGGACACACATGTTTATGTCCAAGCCTGCGATAGATGCCAAAGAGCTGGGAATATCTCCAAAAGAAATGAGATGCCTCAACACTACATCCTAGAGATAGAAATCTTCGATGTATGGGGAGTGGACTTCATGGGACCGTTCCCTTCTTCTTCGGGGAACTAGTACATCTTGGTGGCCGTAGACTACGTGTCGAAATGGGTTGAAGCGGTGGCCAGTCCAACCAATGACTCCAGAGTGGTGGCCAAGTTCTTTAAAAGCAACATCTTCCCGCGGTTCGGTGTGCCTCGTGTCCTGATCAGTGACGGAGGAAGCCACTTTATAGAAAAGAAATTTGAGGCCCTCTTAAAAAAATATGGGGTACAACACCGGGTGGGGCGTGCCTACCACCTGCAGACCAGCGGTCAGGCGGAAGTCTCTAACCGGGAGATTAAAAGCATACTAGAAAAGACAGTGGCCAATTCCAGGAAGGACTGGTCATCAAAGCTCCCTGACGCGCTTTGGGCCTACATGACGGCATTTAAAACTCCTATCGGCACAACTCCCTACCGGCTCGTCTATGGGAAAGCTTGCCATCTTCCTGTGGAATTGGAACATAAGGCATATTGGGCGGTTAAGAATCTGAATTTCGACACCAAGAAGGTAGGAGTGCACCGGCAGCTACAACTCAATGAACTCGACGAAATCCGGCTCAATACCTATGAGAACACCAAGATCTACAAGGAGAAACTGAAGCGGTGGCACGATAAGCGAATCTTAAGGAGGGAATTCAAAGAAGGGGACTTAGTTCTCCTGTTCAACTCACGGCTGAAGCTCTTTCCTGGGAAACTCAAGTCAAGATGGTCGAGACCGTTCCGCGTCACCAAGGTTTTCCCGCACGGGGCTATCGAGATAATGGGAAGGGATGAGCCGTTTAAAGTAAACGGGCAGCGTCTGAAACACTATGCAGTAGGAGAACCAGAATTCTCTCCGGTTGGACCCCCCACGAGCGACAACTCTTCCTCTAACCCTCCGGATCCAAATTGACCACCGCTGCGGGCGTCGAGCCAACGACGTTAAACAAGTGCGCTTCATGGGAGGCAACCCATGTTCTGAACTTTTTCCCACTTTTTAGCGTTATTTCTTACTTTATTTTATCTATTTCTATAAATAAAATCAGCCGCGAGAACATCCATTCGGGGACTTAAGCAAATTTCTTGGTTTTTGCAGGAAACAAGCCCCAACCGATCGGGTGATAACTCACCCGATCGGTTGGGATGTATCAGATACATGTCGAGATCTGTCCCCGAATGAACCGATCGGTTGAGTAATGAAGAGACCGGGTGGAAGACCGGGTGAGCTGGGGAGAACTCTCAGAAATTTTTGGGGAGATATCAACCGATCGGTTGAGTTCGAGCATGATCGGTTGAAGCGACCGGGTGGGCAGCTCTCAATTCTCAGGAAAAACTTGGTAAGCGGCCAACCGATCGGTTGACATTTCAACCGACCGGTTCACCTGTAGCTGTTGACCGACTAGAACTTTCGAATTTTGGCTACTCGATCGGGTGGGTTTCCACCCGATCGGTTCATTTTCGACCCTATAAATAAGCCTTGGCACACGACGACCGCCACCCGACCTCAGAAAACTCCCTTCACGCGATTTCACACCCTCCAGCTGTAGAATCGACCTTCTCGACCCTACATACTGTGCCTAAACCCTCATCCCCACTCACTCCCGTACTTCCCCACCTCCGCCACCTCGCCATCGAGGACATTCCATCATCGAAACCCCCAAACCCTAACCCTAGCCCCAAAATTCTCAAAATTCTGTTCTTGTCGGATCAGCGGGCTGCGGCTTCCCGGATTGTTCCCTCCTACTACGCGGGACCCCCAGACGCTTGATCTTGCTACATCGATGGGTAACATTCTTCCACTCTGCACATCTTCAACTTTACCTGTAATATCGTAAATTGGTGTGATAGCTGTTTCACTTGCCCTTTATTCATCTCAAGTTCGCCACCCACATAGCAACCATGTCTAAGAAAGGGAAAGAGATTGCATCATCTTCGCACCGTGATCCGATCCACGGCCCCTTTTCCCCCTCTTTCCTTGGCATTAACCCTTCTATGGAAGAGCAGTCTGACCGGTTGCGAGCACTGCTTCATCGTCCGATGAGACCTACACTCTTCGCCGATCGCCCCACACTCGAAGCTCTAGGGCTTTCGAACGGCGTCGGCAGAATTTTCAACTGTATCGGGTGCCATACCCTCTCTCACATCCATGCTCACACACACAGAAATCTCACGCTTGAATTCCTCAGTTCCCTCGAGTTGTGTGATGGAGGTTTCTCCTTCCGAGCTTTCAATTGTGACTTTTCTCTGGGTTTCATCGAGCTGAACAATATCCTTAATCTCCGTCACCCCGATCTTAATACTGAACATTCCACCCACGATCGAACTGACATTCACTCTCAATTTCGGGCTGATGGTGTTTGGCAAAGATTTACCCGGCACACCACCTTTCCACCTGAGGCTCCTGCCTCCTACATTATCCACCCGTGTTACCGCCTCGCCCATTGCATCCTCACCAACACTGTTTTCGCTCGCGTGGATGTGTCCACTGTATCTAGGGACGAGCTCTTCTTTCTCTATTCCATGTCTGATGACAAAATCCTCGGGCACGTCCCTATGCCCATAAACGCCGCTCATTGGATCATCCACGAAATTTTCGCTGTTAGCCGCGCCACTTCTGGTTCCATCTGTTGTGGTGGGATGGTCACTCTTATTGTCAGCTGTGTTCTGAGGGTACCCCCCGACCTCCCTATTTTACCTGGACGTAGCCGTATTGATCGCGATTACTTGATCGACATCAATATGCTCACTCCCTTCGGTGAAGACCGTGCTGTCTACCTCTACAGCCCCGCCTGTGAGCCTTTCACAATCCTGCCACCTTTGGCCCCTTTGCGGGTACCCTATACCCCGTCTCGCCTTCCTTGGGAGTTTTACCCCGATCCTTGGTATTCTCAATTAGTGCATCTACCACCCTTGGATCCTCCCGATTGGCACCCAACTGTCGGCCCACCTAGTACGGTCTTCTTCCACCACAGCCCTCCGGTGCACATCGATCCTCCCGTGCTCCAGCCTGTCTCCCCTCCTTCACCCATAGGCACACCCTCCTCTTCCTCTGAGGATTCTTTCATTCACTATTCCCCTCCCTCCTCCCCCTCCCCCTACCATTCCAATACCAGCGAATCTGACTGATTACCCCTTGCATATATCTGAATTTCATCGATCACATCATTTCGCTAGCACTTTCTGGTCTAGCTTGGGGGACGTCTGTTTTGGTGTGCTGTCGTGTTTTGTTTGTTTTTCTCATTTTTGTGTGTGTGCTTGCTTTTCACTTTTTGAGTGTCATGTCGTGTGATTTTATTTTATTTTTATTTTCGTATTGTTTGATTTTGATTTTGATCTTTCTTTCTTTTTCAGTTTCACCTATGTGTTTTCCTCGTTTTCATTTCTTTTCGTGTCTGTGCGTATTCCCCCCCATTTTCATTGCCCTCCCGTACTCACTCATATTGCATTGAGGGCAATGCAAACTTCAGCTTGGGGGAGTCGCACTGTGTGCGTCATTTGAGTCTTTCTTTTCGTTTATTTGAGTCGTTTTTCTCCGTGTTTTTCTTTTTTTCTCTTTTCTTCTTTTCTAGCTCTTTCTCCTAGAGATGAATCCTTTGATGAATCGCCACAAAGTCACACACACACCTAGCACTGCACCGACAATCGCACTCACTAACCCTAGGATTCCGAGTCCTCTTGCATTTCACGCATCGTGGATCCACTTAGCTTTTTGTGAGTCGTGTGTCGTGACTAGCATTTGGTGTGCTTCTGCTTTGTGATTTTACTTTATATACCTGTCCAGGAATGACCCCTAGATTATCATGCTCTGATTTGAATATGCGGTATTTGTTTCCACTTTATGCATGCTATATTTATATCGTATACTTCAATTCGCATGCGTCGGGATTCCACAACTAAGGACTAGGATAACCCATTTAGCCTAAGCTCTATTTAGCAAGAATAGTCTCCTTTGCCCGAGTGTTTAGATTTCGACTTCTTTTTTGTTTTACTTGGTGCAAATCCCCTCGTCGTGTACCGTTCTCCCATTTGGGAGAGTACACAAGTATATAGCCAAAAACCCAAAAATCCAAAAAAAGGGAGAAAAGAAATGAAAAACCCAAAAATAAAAGAAAAGAAAAAGATTGTATAGCCAAAAAGCAAAAAAAATATGCAAATACCCAGGACCCAAAAAAATTCCCGTGTGAATATTTTCCTACTTGCCGAGAATAAAGGGAAGGCGAGAATTTGCACCGAGTGTTCTTCTCCACATCATCTCAACCCCCGCCGTTATCGAAAATACTGGGCTTAGGAACTATTTAGCTAGTATCTAAGCTATAGTGGCGTAATTTCCTTAACCCTAGTTGTGGAGTCCCCGATGCATGATACGCTTCTATTCCCACTCTTCGCATGCATGCTTGAGCTTATATCCGCCGCCTAATTCAATTCGGATCAATATTTTGGGTCATTTCTTAGATTTGTGTATATCGAGCCTCATAGCACATCGTAGAAAGCGTCACCATTTGCTAGCACACGACCACGCTCACTCGCGCTTCACTGCGTGGACCCACGACACTTATTTGGACTCGCTTTCCTAGGTTTAGTGGTGTGATTTGGCGTCTGCTTGCTTGGTGTGTCGTATTTGATTTTGGTGGCTCTGATGGACGATCTAGGGCTTAGAGTTTTCTTTTTCTTTCTTCCTCTCTATTTTTCCCTTCCGAGCTCCTACTCTCACTCGTCTTCCTCGAGGACGAGGAAGAGTTCAGCTTGGGGGATTTTGACGTGCGTTTATATTTCATATATTCACGCACGTTTTCTTTTGTGTTTCTCCGTGTTTTTCCGCCGTCTCTTGTTCGTTTTCGTGTATTTTCCCGTTTTCTTTCACTTTTCTTTGTTTATCCATGATTGCAGGGGATTGACCACGTAGGGGACGTTTAACGATGATATCCCAAGTCCCCGGAGCAACGGGAGAAGTCACGCGTGATCCGGGGGGGTCAAACGCCAAAGAATTCATATTTCAGCCCCTCACCCTATCGGTTGGTCTTCTCCAACCGATCGGGTGATGCACGCGTGCACCAACCGGTCTCTATCGCAGCTCACAAAGAAGTCACCCGACCGGTTCACAGACCGGTTCAGCGGGGGCTATTCTCTGTTTTCTCGAAGCAAAGCGCCAACCGATCGGGTGACTCTCACCCGATCGGTTCATCTGTAGCTGAAAAAGAAGAGCTGAAGACACGGACGTCGAACCGATCGGTTCACCCGACTGCTTCAAGATCCAACCGGTCACTCAAGAACTCACCCGACCGGTTCATGTGATCGGGTGAAAACTCGCCGTTTTCTGATATTTATTTGTAACGGATCAACCGATCGGTTGACTTGTCAACCGATCGGTTGATGCGACGGCCTATATATAGAACCCCTAGGGTTCCAGAAACGAGAGCTGTTATTTTTTCTACTGTTTTATTTCCCTGTGATGGCTGTAATTGTTACTCTTTTGTAAGTTTTCAGATCTTTCTAAAATTTTAGTATTGTCTTTATTACTCTATTACTTCCGCATTGCAATTGTCCGATTATGATTCCAACGGTTAAATTTCATTTAGATTGCTTTTTCATGAATTTTTGTGAGTAGTTCCCAAATCTGGGATTTTGGTGGAAACCCCTTCGGGGGCTCTCCCCGATGCGTCCATAGGGTTAGGAAATCGATAGGGAGTAGGAATCTAACGGTTACGCAGGGTGTTTCATTGTCATCGGCGGGAAAAAGACCGCCTTTGACCGTCGGGCCAAGGGGGAATAAACTTGGCGGTTGACTCCCTAGCCATAGCTCACACCCTTAGCGTAGACGTCGAATCCTAGCACGCGGGAGCGGCAGGATGAGACGTTGGGAGTTATCGTCGCGGGCTTAGTGCTCCCGGGATCGATCAGTGTTTATGGACACGGGAGTGCCCACTGATCGAACCCGGGAAGTCCGGTGTATCATCCTGGGCACCGACCGGAATATCGGGCCCATGGGACGTCGGTACCACTTTCAGAGGCAACGTCTCACCATTAGAGCCTAATCCCGATCGTTATCCATACCCGTAGGCCGCGCCGGCGAGAGTCTCTCGTCGGGTTGGAAACCAAAGTCCCGGGTTTTCTTTCTTGTTGTTCATACCAGTTTACTTCCTTTCGTGACAACCAATCACCGATTCGGGCTAGCTCGCCCCTCGGGGTGATTTAGGTCCTACCTGACCCAAGCACAACCTCGCCTCCCTGAGTTCGATATTCCCGCACCCTACACTAACCGTGAAACTTGCGGTAAACGACACCGCGCCGCCGCATCTCTTGCGGGCGCCCGGTCAACTATATACACAACACTATTCAACCCCCCTTCTAGTGTTGTTTGCCATCCACAGGATCCAACACTTGGTATCAGAGCAAGGCTACAAAAGTGATGGCATCAACATCCTTTCACTCTGAAGGACTGAATACCATGCGACCACCTCTATTCAACGGAACCAACTACACTAGCTGGAAGATCCGAATGAAGACTCACCTAGAGTCATTGGACATTGAAGCTTGGACTATTACCAAAGTCCCGTACATCGCACCCACCGACGTTGAGTTTGGAAAATGGTATGTCGATGACAAGAAGAGAGCTAATCTCAATGCAAAAGCAATGAATGCTCTGTTTTGCGCTGTTACAGGAAATGAGTTCAATCGAGTCTCCCAATGTGATACATCACATCAAATATGGCATACTCTTCAGGTAAGTCAGGGAAAGACTACGGCCATTCGAGAAGCGCATAACGTAAAGGACCTCACCATCGAAGAACTGATGGGAAATCTCATGGCATATGAGATTGAGCTTGAAGAAGACAAGAAAATCGAAGAAAAACCAAAGAAGAAGAATCTTGCATTCAAAGCTCAAGAGGAAGATTCCGACTGCACGGACAAAGAAGACCATATCGCGTTCATCTCGAAGAACTTTAAAGAGTTCATCACTAGTAAGTACAGAAAACGATCATTTAGTCCCACTGACGGTATTATTTGTTTTGGTTGTAATAAACCAGGGCATGTCAAAAGAGACTGTCCATTGGAAAGAAACAACCGTGATTCAAGAGATCGTGGGAAGAACAAAGACAATAATGAAAGGTGAAACAATACAAGAAACAAGTTTCGACGACCAAAGAAAGAAGCTTATGCAGCCTTCGACCAGAGCGACGACTCTTCATCCGATGAATCCTCAGAAGAAGATAATGATGAAAGAAGAGAGACGACACACATGTGCTTCATGGCATCTACATCCTCCAAGGTAAGCTCGCATCATGATTCATCTAGCGACAATGAGTCATCGTCAAGCGATGATGAAGACTTGGATTATAGGGGAGCATATAAGGAGCTATGCAAAATGCATGAAAAGCTCATTAAAGAACATAGAAAAACACTTAGAAATATTAAAAGAGAGACTAAAGAAAAAGAAGAAGTCATTAAAGAAAATAGTCTTCTTAAAGAAAAGAATGATCTCCTACAAAAAGATATTTTGCTAGTAAATGAAAAAGTTGAAAATCTAAATAATCTTATCGTATCTGTCAAAGATAAATACGACGCTACGATGAAAATTATTGAGAATTTTAACAAAGGAAAAGGGAAGCTAGATAGTATAATAGATAATCAAAAAGCTTCATCTAGCAAAACCGGACTCGGCTATGATTCACATCATACCAAGAAACGGGTTAAGCATACTAGGATGCATCATGTTAACAATAATGTTTTGAGCATCTGGGTACCAAAGAGATTATCTAATCAGCGAAAAGAAAGGTACGCTACTAACTTTGTTCAACAAATTCATCTTAACAAAAATTATAAATATGTTGTTCATGAAGGAACTAAACCGTATTGGGTTTGGCTTCCTAAAGACTAACTTCTCGGACTCAAAATCAAAGAGTACCATAAAACGCTTATTTATTTTCAGGTACTCTAAAAGGAGGAAAACAGTGAAGAAAATTCAAGAAGTCAAAACGGCTGAATCAGAACAAAAGTTTTTTTAAAAAATCATTTTTATATATTTTAAATGTGTTGTAATGAGTTAATATGTGTATTGATTGTGTTTTATTCTTAAAATATTTTTTTGTTCAGAAAGCACACTCAACCTGGATCAAAATCTCCCTGGGATGAGAAAACGACTCAACTCAGCAGGGAGTCGACTACCTACAGGAGGGAGTCGACTATCAGTGCGTAAATTTCTGGGTTGCTCTTTTTTGACTAACTCCTAATGGGTTCTATTGAGTGGATGTGTCAAGATCCGTTAAGACAACTTACCCAATAAGCCTAAAACTCATCCTAGCCATCCAAATCTTGATCTAAAGGCCCTCTCTTCTCCCCATCTCTTCATCCAAACAACAAAACCCCAAGAAAAATCCTAGAGGTAGCCGACTACCCCTCTTCCTCCTCCTCTTCTCTTGATTTTTCACCTTGGTGCTTGGACTTTTTGGAGCTATTTTCTCATCTTCCTCCAAAGTTACTCAAGGTAAAATTTTTCTTACTCCATGATTTTGTTATTTCATCTCTCTTGGTTATCTAGTAGTGTAAAAATGTTATTTTTCTTCTTTTACTCTATCTAGATGCATATCAAAGGGATTTTCTCCAAGAAGAGGAAAACTACCACAGAAATTGATTCTGAAAAGGAGATTATCTTACCCTATCTTTTCAAAACTACTACCTATGAGAAATTTGTTAAGATCTCGAAGAAACCAATCTTGCATGAACGATTTGTCAAACTTCATGATGTTATCAATTATGGCATTGACAGTCTGTTAGATTTTCAAAACTTAGCAAACTTGTTCTCTTCTGAAAATGTGTATCTTTGTTATCCTAGGCTTGTTCATCTTTTCTATGCAAACATGGACTATGATCTTGTGAAAAGTCGTTTCATAACAAAAGTTCTTGATACTAAACTTGCTATAACTGTCAAATCCCTAGGAGAAGCCCTAGGAATCCCATACTCTGGTATGATTCTTGACAAAATCGAAATGACTGATGAGAACATTCTAGAAAGAATGTATTTGCCCGGTAGACACTTTCAAACCAAACTTCCATGTAGCAATCTTCGCTATCCGGCGAGGATCTTGGCTAATATTTTGTCTTATAACATAACTCAAAAATCTGGGAGCCATGCTATTCTTTCTGAGAAACAAGCTAAGTGCATCTATGCCATCCTAGGTAACATTCGTGTTAATTGGGCTAAAGTGATTATGGATTCTATCCTAGCCTCAGCTTCTTCTGATAGACCCTCCTCCACTCTTTCTCATGGACACTATCTTACTATACTATTCATTAGCTACAATGTGCCACTGGATCATGAAACATCCATTCTAGAACCTGCTCGTGTCTTTGATGTACATGCTCTTGGGAGAATGAATCTCCATCATGACCTTGATGAAAATGTCCCTGAAGAACAAATTGCTGCCGAAGGAGGATCATCATCCTCAAGGCGAGGTAAGAAAGTTGTCATTTCAGATTCAGAAGAAGAAGATGAAGAAAAAGGAAGCGGCGAAGAAGAAGAAGAAGAAGAAGTTCCTGCATACATCCTTGAACTTCAGGAAATGCTCCTGAAAAAAATTGGAAGGTTGAAGATTACACAAAAGCAAGGATTTGAAGACATCAATCGTAAAGTGGACGATTTGAAAGAGCTTGTTGTGAATAGCAACAAGATGACTGAGGACACACTTGCCATGATCCTTGATGAGATCAAGGAACTAAAGAAAGGTGGCGGTCACTCTTAGCTCTTTCCTTTTCTAAAAACAATGGTTCTCTAAAAACAATGGCTCTTAAAACTATGTTATTTGAGACGATGGTCTGTAATAACTCTATGTGTGGTGTTTGCTACAATATCTATATGCTATATATCAATTGCCAGTATGAACTAACACATCTCTTGCAGGCACAAGAAATTGAATTTCCCTCCTAAACATATCTATTTATTTTTTGTTGATGACAAGGGGGAGAAAATTCATGTGACATGAGATACAAAATAAAATCATATGTATACTGTTTTGTGTATTGCTTCGATGTAGGGGGAGAACCACATCAAAGCAGGGGGAGTAAGTATACCATATATTTTATCTTTTACTTACTTCATATTTTTTTCTCATTTGGGTGTCATCATCAAAAAGGGGGAGAGTGATGGAAATTGAATTCCACCCCAAGTGATTTTGATGATGAGCACACCAAATGAAAGCTTGATGTACTAACTACACTACACTCAAGTGCGTAGAATTTGCGAAGCTCTACTCATACTCAAAGAAGCACACTTCAACGCTCAAAGACAAAGACGAACATGACTAAACTCAAGTGATGAAGCTCAAGCTCAAACAGAACAAGAAGCACAAAGAGAAGCTCGCTTTCACTTCATCAAGTTGACCAAACTTTCGAAGACATGTTCTGAGTCCATAGTGAGTGTGTCGTGTCTTTTAGGGTATTTGTTAAAGCCATATCAAATAGACAAAACACACACACACAAACAATTTCAAAAATACTTTTAATTATCTTCAAAATATTTTCGAGAGCTTTTTCTAGTCACTCCATAATTTTCGTAGTGAAACTCCACACACCCTGGAGCTAACTACTTGTCTGACTAGAAGAGCAGCAGGAAAAACTCCTCTGGGAGTCGACTACCAAAAGTAGGGAGTCGACTACTTGTCAGAGATCGAAAACTCCTGGAGTTCTCTGGGAGTCGACTACCTATATGAGGGAGTCGACTACCAGCTATAAATTTTCAGACGTTTTTGAATTTGAATTTTGAAATCCTTTGAGCAATTTACTCCGTAATTTTTGGGACAAAAGTCAAACGAAATTTGAAATTCAAATCTCAGTTTTTTCCCTATAAATAGAGCTAAATTCTTTGATGAAAAACACAACATTGAAAATCAATCTCTTGTGAAAACTCTCTTGAATTCAAAGCTCTCATTTTCCCTCTAGCCAATTTTGATTTTATTTGATCTTGCAATATTCTTTTATAAATTCTTTTGAAGATCATACTCTTATTTTTATTGGCTAAAACATTTTCAAAATCCTTACTATTATTCTCTTTATTTTATTTAAATGATTTTTGAAAAGATCTAGATCACAAAGAACTTCTCTCGTATCTTTGTGTGATCTAGACTCTTATTCTATCAAGCCACTACACAAATTTGTCTAAACTTTGATTGGCTATAGAATCGGGTGTGTAAACCAATCTCCATCATTTATTGTGGTGTATTGGATAAATTCTCATTGTGTTGATTGTTGGAACACTAGACAAGTCTAGTTGTTGCCAGTTGGAAAGTCCTCGGTTTGTGAGGCAAGGGTAAATCCTAGACAAGTCTAGATGTTTTGGTTGGAAATCCTGGTCAAGGCTAGGTCGTTGGAAATCCTAACGAGTGAAGTTAGGTAATTGTATTTGCCAAGTCATATAGTGGAAATCTCGTACCGGATTGGTCGGGGACTGGACGTACCCGGGTTGCGGGGAACCAGGATAAAAATCCTTTTGTCTGCGTTTGTTTTCTATGATTTGTTATCTTTCTTGTACAAGCATTCTTTACTTATTAATTGTTCATCTTTGTAATTCATTGTTAACTTATTCAAAAGTTTGTATCTTTAATTTCCGCTGTGTATAAATCTATTTGTAAAGATCTATTTGTCAAAGTTATAATTATCTGATCTTAATCCAATCTCTTTCATATTCTTGTTAAGATTGTTTTGTTGATTAAGAACCAAGCGTAGATCACTCTACTTGGTTTCTTAGGCAACATTAGAAGGAATTTATTTGTGTTAATATCGTTGAGCGAAAAAATTTACAATACACAACACTATTCAACCCCCCTTCTAGTGTTGTTTGCCATCCACAGGATCCAACATGAGGGAGGTGCTAGATGCTGCGAAGAATCATGCGATTATATCGCGTCTGCCTGACCCTTTAGCTGATAGAGGGAAGCGTCTGATGGAGCAGTACCGGCCACCTGCTAGGCCGGCAATGAGGCCCGTTCAGACGGTGTCATTCAAGAGGCCAGGAGCACCAGTTCAGATTCAGGGCAAGGGCCCGTGCCATTTCTGTGGAAAGCCTGGACACGTTCAGGCCACCTGCAGGAAGAAGATGGGACTATGCTTAGTTTGTGGAGATGCCTCGCATGCTGCAAAGGATTGTCCGAGAGCTCGTCATGCTGTAGTTGGAGCGCCAGCCCCGCTGCAGATGAGAGCGCCTGCTCCAGTTCAGAGAGGACCTGCTGTTCGTGGACCACCCTTGGCGCCACAGAGGCAGATGTTTCAGAGAGCAGCGCAGCCCCAGAGGCCGGCTTACACCATGACAGCTGTTGAGACTGAGGAGCTGGATGGAGTTATTGCAGGTAACTCTTGATTCTAGTCATTCTTTTATAGTTAGATCTTATTATTTGTGTTGTTTGTTGACTTGTTTGTTAGAGTAGCTTGGTTTGACCGTAGTTCCTTATATCTTAGGTACCATTCTAGTGTCCTCTCACGCGTCCTTGGCTTTGTTCGACTCCAGTGCATCTATGTGCATCATATCCCGGAGATTTGTAACAAGGCACTCCATCCCCACCCATACACTCCCTAAGTGTTGGGACATCACCACAGGGAATGGAGTGGTGACAGTGAACTTGGGATGTCGATCGATTTCTTTGGTGGTCAGTGGACACGAGCTCTTTGCAGATTTCATTGTCCATGATCTGCCACACTTCGATGTCGTTCTTGGCATCGATTGGTTGGGAGATTTCCATGCCTCGATTGACTGTCACAGCAAGAGGGTGGTGTTTCGGACTCCAGGCCATCCGGAGTTCGAGTTCCGCAGCAGAGATGAGTCACTTGGGCCCATCAGATATCGGGCCAAGCCGGAGGTACCGATTGTTGCAGCCATACAGATGGAGATGGAGATCGAGCGACCAGCTGTCGTTAGAGACTTTGACAACTTCTTCCCAGTGGATATCTCGGGTCTGCCACCCGACCGAGCTCTAGAATTTGGTATTGATCTTATGCCGGGAGCGCACCCGATATCGAAGGCGCCGTACCGTATGGTTCCCGCTGAGCTCGAGGAGCTGCGGAAGCAGTTATATGAATTGCTGCAGAAGGGTTTCATCCACCCTAGTGTGTCACTATGGGGTGCACCATTTTTGCTCGTGAAGAAGAAGGATGGGTCCCGCAGGATGTGCGTGGACTATCGAGGGCCGAATGCTGTCACTGTGAAGAATAAGTATCCGCTGCCGCGCATCGACAATATCTTTGATCAGCTTGGAGGTTTGAGAGTCTTCTTGAAGTTAGACTTGAGGAGCGGATACCATCAGTTGAAGGTGAAGAAGGATGATGTTCTGAAGACAGCATTCCGGACGAAGTATGGGCATTATGAGTTCGTGGTCATGCCTTTCGGTGTGACCAATGCTCCAGCTGTGTTCATGAATTTGTTGAATTTGATTTTCTACGACTTCCTGGATAAGTTTGTCGTTATCTTCATTGATGACATTCTTATTTATTCGAAGTCTGAGGAGGAGCACAACTGTCATCTGAGGACGGTGCTGGAGACGCTGAGGCGACACAAGCTATATGCCAAGTATAGTAAGTGCGAGTTCTGGCTGGACAGAGTCGCGTTTCTGGGACACGTGGTGTCTGGTGATGGCATATCTATAGATCCGGAGAAGGTCAGAGCAGTCAGAGATTGGCCGACTCCGCAGTCAGCGTCTGATATCATGAGCTTTCTGGGCTTAGCAGGCTATTATCGGCAGTTCATCAAGGATTTCTCGAAGATTGCGGAGTCGATGACGAGGCTGACAAGGAAGGATGTTGAGTTTTTTTTGGTCTGATGCTTGTGAGGAGGCCTTCAGTATCTTGAAGGCGAGGTTGACCACGACACCGGTGTTGACAGTGCCGGATCGAAGCAGAGGTTTCGAAGTATATTGTGATGCGTCAGGGAAGGGCCTAGGATGCATCTTGCATCAGCATGGCCACGTGGTCGTGTATGGTTCTCGTCAGTTGAGGACTCTTAAGAAGAATTACCCGACGCACGATCTGGAGTTGGCAGCGGTGATTTTTGCACTGAAGATCTGGAGGCACTTCTTGCTGAGTGAGAGCGTGAAGATCTTCACCGATCACAAAAGCTTGAAGTACGTCTTTACACAAAAGGAGCTCAACATGCGTCAGAGACGATGGTTAGAGCTCATGGCCGACTACGAGATAGACTTGCAGTATCACCCCGGGAAGGTGAACGTAGTGCCCGATGTTTTGAGTAGACTTCCTACTGCGATGATGCATACTACTGACTGGAGGATTCAGCAGGAGCTGAGAGAGATGGATTTGGAGGTCGTCCTACCTGGTGTGGTTCTTTCATTCATGAATTTGCAGATTCGGTCCACGATCGTGGATCGGATCAAGGCAGCACAGACATGAGATCCGAAGCTGCAGAGGATCAGGAGGCAGGTTGAAGCTGGACGACGGACGGAGTTCATGATTCATGAGGATGGTTCGTTGCGGTACGGCAGCAGACTCTGCGTACCTGCAGGTGATGTTTGGAAGGAGCTGTTGCGCGAGGCTCATAGCTCGCCATATTCTATACATCCTGGAGGCACCAAGATGTATAAGGACCTCCGTCTGAACTATTGGTGGATTGGCATGAACAGGAGTGTGGCACGGAGCGTTGCCAAGTGTTTGATATGCCAACAGGTGAAGGCTGAGCACCATCGTGCTGCTGGGTTGCTGCAACCGCTTCCTATTCCGGAGTGGAAGTGGCAACATATTACGATGGATTTCGTGACTGGTTTACCTCGGACCCCGAGGCAGAACGACGCAGTCTAGGTGATCGTAGATCGATTGACTAAGTCTGCGCACTTTATCCCATTCCGAGTGGGTCAGTCTACGGAAGCTTTGGCGAGGAAATATCTAGAGGTAAAAATTTCATACTTTTATTTCTATTTTATTTTCCTCTTTGAATTAGTTGTGATGTAGACCATGTACGTGCAGGAGATTGTACGCTTACATTGAGTCCCCGTAAGCATTGTGTCTGACAAAGACATGAGGTTCACATCTCAGTTCTGGAGAAGTCTGCCGGAGAATTTGGGTACGAGTCTGAGTTTCAGCACAACATACCACCCGCAGACCGATGGCCAATCAGAGAGGACTATTCAGATTCTGGAGGATATGCTGCGAGCTTGCACGCTCGATTTGAAGGGATCGTGGGAGGACCATCTCCACTTGGTGGAGTTTTCATATAACAACAGCTACCAGGCAAG
This sequence comes from Scilla litardierei, assembly GCA_030789695.1. NCBI lineage: Eukaryota > Viridiplantae > Streptophyta > Magnoliopsida > Asparagales > Asparagaceae > Scilla > Scilla litardierei. The sequence goes on along the minus strand of CM061131.1, from coordinate 29,541,014 downwards.
CATTGGCATGGCGCCGTTTGCTGCCTTATATGGAAGAAAATGTCGATCACCACTGAGCTGGGATGACATTGGAGATCGGGAGCTGTTGGGTCCAGAGATGATAGTGGAAGCTGTGGATGTCGTGAGAGACATCAGGGAGAAGCTTAGAGTTGCACAGGATCGCTTCAAGCATTGGGCAGATGCCAAGAGGAGACCCTTGGAGTTTCAGCCTGGAGATCACGTCTACTTGAAGATTTCTCCGAATCGCGGGGTCATTTGTTTCGGGAAGAAGGGAAAGCTGAGCCCGAGGTATATTGGACCTTTTGATGTGCTTGAGCGTGTGGGAGCAGTGGCCTACCACCTTGCTCTGCCACCAACTTTGGAGGGAGTTCACAACGTATTCCACGTATCCCAGTTACGTGGTACGTCAGAGATCCGTCGCACACGGTTGATTTCTCAGAGATTACGGTCCGTCCGGACCTAACTTATGATCAGCAGCCTGTGCAGATTTTGGACCGTCGACAGAAGCAATTGAGGAATAAGGTAGTCGACCTGGTGAGAGTGATGTGGCGTCACGGATCACCTGGAGAGTCCACTTGGGAGCGCGAAGAGGAGATGAGAGAGTGTTATCCTTTCCTGTTAACTGATTAGTGTTGTTGATTCCGAGGACGGAATCTTTATTTTAGTGGGGTAGAATGTAACGGTCGGCTTCCGACCCTATGAATTTTTTTTCGTGCACGTGCCTTATCATGCACGTATTTTTTTTGGCTATTTCTGGTTTCCGAATTAAGCGATGTGATATGCCGTTGTGATCGTTTGGGATTGTAGAATTTTATAGTAATGTTTGGGAACGCCGTTCCGCGGTTCGTTTTCTCGCAAAACGATTTTGAACGATAGGGGCGTTTTAGTCATTTGACTCAAAACACCGTTACTAATTTTATGTTAATTTTTGGTAGGTGTTATGTATGATCGGGCTCCGTAGATCTGTGCGTCTCGTCTCCACGATTGTCCCGGTATTTTCGGATTATTTTTCTGACGCCCGGTTTGAGAGATATCGCTCGGAGAAATCTCGACCGTTGATTTGCCCAGTCAGATTCAAATTTCGAAATTTTTTAGCCAAATCTGGCTAAATCTCTTTTTAAATCGTTTTAAAATCTTCCCTAAACTGTTTCACTAATCTCCCCTAGACTTACCTCAACCCGTACACCCTCCATCCCTATACCACACTCCCATTTAACCCATAATATAGGTCTTTTTAGCAAACCCTTATTATTATATAATATTAATCCTTAACCCTAACCCTAACCCTAACTCTACACTAACCCTAAAAGTACTTAGCCGCCGGCCTCCCCCTAAAAAAAATCCCCAAATTTTCCCCCTCCCTCTCTCCGATCTCCCTCACGGCGAGATCCTGCCGCCGCGCCCCTCACCGACGCCCCCTCACGACCGACCAAACCCCCGTGGCCCCGATGGCCGCTCGCCTGCGCTCCGACCCACGGGTTCCCCGACCGCCGATCGCCGAGCCCGATCGCCCCATATCCCCGATCGCCGCCTCTCCACGGCGCTCAACCCCGCACGACGCCGCACCGGTGTCTCCGAGCCCGAGGCCGCCGCCGTGATCCGCTGCACACCGCGACCACGGCCCCGCCTGTGACCCCGACGCCCGCCTGCGACCACCGACTCCGCCGTTATCCCCTCACCCTTACTCCCGTCTGCGACTGCCCTTCGCCGCCTACCGCAGCCCCTTCGACCGTCGCAAATCACTGCTCCGACACCCGCAACCGCCGACCAACCGCAGCGGCCCACGGTTGTGAACTCCCAATCGCCGTAGCCCGCTCAGCCGGCCACCTGAGATCCTCCATAGCCCTCCCCCATCGTCGACAGCTGCGCTCCCGACCGATCTACTCCTCGCTGCGCCGCCGCCGTCTCGCTTCACGGCCCCTCTTGCCGCCGTGAGCCGTGCCCTCGCTCCACAGATCCCGCACAGCGCTCCGCCGCTGCAGATCCCCACCGTCGCTATGCCACCTGCAGCCACTGCACGAGACCCCCGCGACGCTAGTTCACTGTTTTGCCATTGGACAAATCATGCTCGCTGCCCACACTACGTCCGCGCTACTCCAGACACCGGAGAGGTTGGTTTTCCCGAAACTAGTAGCACAACCCACCCGTAGCGAATACTGAACCCTAACTAAAAATCGATAACTTTAATTAAATTTCCTTTTTCGCTCTTGTTAAAACGTTGTGCGAACATAGAAAAATCGACGAATGGACTTTTTGACTGTGCACATAGGATAGAATCGTCGAATAGGACTGAACATCAAAAATGCGATTTTTGACGAATAGGATAGTCCCGATAACCTAGACATGAACCTAAATAGGACTTATTGAAATCGCGACCTGACACCGTCGACGTGGCACTATTTCAGACGGACTTCTGTTGACGATACGTTTGGACGAGACGCTCCAGGGAGATGACACACTCGCCACCGCAGGCAAGTGTATCCACTTGCACTTTTGGCCGTGCTTAGGCCTTAGTTGTTAGAACTGTTAACTGTGAACAAAGAGAACCAGACGTGAAATGATAGCGTCCGGGACGCCCTTGACGGCTCAAACTTGACGACGAAGTTTGAGCCCAACAACAATAACTTTTGACATCATAGGGCTATCATGTGTGTGCGTGTGTGTGGACACCCTAGAATAACCCTTCCCATCTTGTCATGTCCCGTCCCGTCTTGCACAGCCTGCGGGCAATAGGGCACTCACTAGTGAGTGGGTGATCCCTTGTACTGATACACAGCCCAGAGGGCAATATGGCACTCACCAGTGAGTGGGTGATCCCTTGTCGTGATACATAGCCCAGAGGGCAATAGGGCACTCGCCAATCTAGAGCGAGTGATCCCTTGTCGTGCTTGTCTTGTCTTGTCATACTTGGGGTTTGGGGTTGGGTTGAGTGTGCGCACGACAAGAGGGTCTGATCCCCCTCGAACCGTAAGGCGTGAACCCTTTCGTGTCTCACTTGTCTTGTCTCGTCTTGTCCCGTCACGTCCCGACTTGTCTCGACACCTGTAGGTTAGTCCCGTAGTTGGTAGCACACGCTACGACTACTACTTGTTATGCTTTACCTTCCTGCTACGTTACTTCTTTTGTTACTCAGTTATAACCCCAGCATGCTAATCAACCAGTAAATCGTTGTCTAAAAGTTGATACACTTGCAGTAGAGTCTGACCACTTTTTGTAGACTTTACCTGACGTACAGTTTCCTTCTTTGGTGCTGTACGTCAGGTGTTGAGCCGGAGTATGTCGACGAGGCGGACTTACAAGCAGACGGGGAGCCGGAGGACGTTGATCCGGAGTACGACCCAGAGGAGGACCAGAGTTAGAGGCCTCATGTTGCTGTTTCAGAGTTTCATATTTCAGCTTTGTTGAGTGCGTAGCACCTTTTTGCTTTCTTGTTTAGGTTGGGTGCTTGCACCAGTAGTTTCCTTTTCTGCAGTTGTAGCCGCTTCCGGCGTTTTAGACTTTCCGTACTTTGGATGTTACTTTTGGAATAAAATGAAATGATATCTCTTTTCAGTACTTTTGTTGTTCCGTACTAACATGCAGGGACCTGTTCCTTCGTTTTGGAATACCACAGACGCTTATTGGGTCTGGGCTCTCAGCCCCGGCCTAAGCGGGCCTTAGTTACGCTTCGCCTCCGTACTTTTGGGAAGCAGGGCATGATATCCACATAGGTTGGCCTTGGCCAAGATGGAGAGGAAATACTCCAAATTCACGAAGTTGCTGAAAGGAATCCAATTGAACATCCCGTTCATGGATGCTATTACGGAGATCCCCATCTACGCCAAGTTTGTTAAAAGATCTGATCATGAGAAAGAGGAAGCCTGAAGAAATAAAGCTCATGGAGGACTCCACCTCCGTTATCAAGAATCATCTCCCTCGGAAGCTACCATATCCGGGGAGCTTCACTGTTTCATGCTCCATCGGAGGGATGCCCATCAGCAGAGCGTTGATTGATCTAGGGGCTAGCATCAGTTTGATGCCCCCCTCTATATTTGAGAGATTGCAGACTGGAAGTGAACTAGAGTTGACAAATATGTCCATCCAGCTTGCGGATCATTTGATTACTTACCCGGTGGGCATAGCCAAGGATATCATTCTCCCGGTACCCCCTGGGTTATGTGTTCTTGTTGACTTCGTCATTATGAACATGTCCGAGGGAGGGAGCTCCCAGCTTATACTCGGCCGTCCCTTCATGGTGACGGCCGGTGTTCTGATCGATGTCCGAGAAGGGACTCTCTCTCTAAATGTGGGGAACATCAAAGCTGAATTTCGGCTGCAGAAGCCAATGAGAAAGCGTGCTCATTCGGAAAGGGCCAGCTATTTGGAGCTTCTGGAAGATGAAGCTGTTGAAGATTTCACCTTCGAGGGGGTTATGAAGGAACCCGTGAGAACAGGTATTGTCACCCCCCGTTCCCCAGAATACCCGGCATTTAAATTTTTTTTCCAAATATCCTGAAGAATGAGGGTGATGGGAGAGGAAAGAGAGAGAAAGAAGTAACTGAATAAGTAGGCCACTACGCACATGCTGGTATAGTACAAGTACATCTTCATTAAAATATCAACAACTCATAAATAGCGTAGAACAACAACAACAAATTTATACAACAACTTTCATATACATACATAGTCCAAGTGTACCACTACACACACACCGCAACCATGTCACTACATAAGCTACATCTCACACCAAGTGGTACCCCTGAAACCCAACTCCAAGTCACCTCCAACCATGCTACTTCTGCTACCTGAAAAATAGGGAGGAGCACGTCAATGCGTGCCCCAGTAGGAACCAACTTGGATTTGGAACATCATTTTAAAGTTATTAATCCACAAGGCAATGCAGGAGAAATAAGACAAGTAAACTAAGTATATAGCGAAAAGTAAACAGCCAAGTAAGAGGATCATACCTGCGGTCCAATGTCGATCTACTGCAAGAAAAGGGTTAGCACGAATACTGATACAAATATTCATACAACCACACAGTGTCACTAGTGAAGCAAGTAAAGGGAAGGGAAGTGCTGTCAGTAGAAGGAGTAATATGCCAAATCCTTATTTATTATTTTAAAATTGAATTAATTAAAAGAAAACATCAACCGAAATAATTAACTACTAATGATTCTCATGTCATGCATCATTTTGGCTCATAGCCCCGGTATGTCATTATCTTGCCTCATTTGGCACATGGCCGCATATCAACTTATCGAATATTCATATGTCTTTCGACCAATGGTCTTATCTCAATGTGATATCACATACTTGTTATAATGTCCATACGCATCTCTTGTATCAAAGAACAATGAATTATACGCACAAGGCTTGTCATAACAATACACAAACCACATACACAAATACACCTACAAGGCACATGCATATAAATATACATACAACGCACAACACACACAACACGCATACATTGAATATATGCAACACATCACACACAATGGATATAATGATACATAATGATGCACATAATGCAACATGAGATGCAATGCAATGTAATGCAATGGGATCCCATGAATGTGCCAGCGTGCAAGTGTATCGTGATCTACTCCGTTCTCAACTGTGGCAACTACCGATGGAGTCAAAAGGTGCCTACACGGTCACGGCCCACAACGAATTCTCCTGCCTCCTACTGTGGCTCTCGCTCCATGTAGTGCCATCCGTCCTAAAACATTGTCCATTCACATCATCTCTCATATTACAAATATATACATGCCCACTTCGCATGTTTCTCAACTTTTGTTTCATTGATGCATTTCAGCGAACACATGACGGGCGTAATTCATATCAAGGCAACACAATATCATTTACATGTGCCAAGGATATGGACATTCATTCTACCACACAACCATAATAAGCAAGAATAATGATGGCCAATTAACCACAATTAATGAATAAGAACAATACTTAATTAATTCAGCTTGCTGAAATTGCAGGAAGTGACAATACATGGTCATATAACATCATTTTACATTGAGAATTTGGCAAATTGTCCCAAATGAAAGTTATATATACACTAGTCCTGGATTCACAGATAAAATTTCAGGAAACAATATTAAGTATATGATTTATAGTGAATTAATTGGTAAAGTGTGTCAAAGCTGTTTTTCATACAGATTTCAGGGTCTGTATTGAAAGCCAATTTTGAGCATGTTTCAGCCAGAATTTCGACATATAGGCACTCTGATGAACTTCTAGATAAACTTGTTAAATTTTCAACAAGACCAAGAACACAAAATTCCATTATGTGTGCAGATGTCTAGGCCAATTTTGCTAAACTGTGTCAACACTGAAAATCAAACAGACATGTTGTAAAGATGGATTTATTGCTCCTAATTTATGAATTGAACCTATGTCAAAATTTATATGATTTTGGGGTATAACTTCATGATTTACAAGCTCATATTTTTTTGAAACCTAATTCGAGCTACAATAACCATAATCAAAGCAACAATAGACATCAATATTCAGAATTTCAAAAGGAAAATGACTTTGCTAGGAATTTCATAGGGAAAATGTGAAATTGAGCCATATCATGTAAAAATTGACTATCCTCATCACATTTTGGATAAAACATGCTATAAAAGCACAAATCAATTTGAAGGAATTCCAAATCCAAGAAGATCCCTACCTCAAATCTTGATTTTCTTCCTCTCTTCCTCCTCCTCGCTTCTCCATCTTCTTCTCTCTTGCAACCTACTTGAGATACTTAATTTTTGGATGGAAGAATTAGGGTTTTCATTTGGAGAAGAAGGGACAAGGGGAGGGATGTGGCCGGCCATGGTAAGGGGGAAGGATGGAGAGAAAATTAGAAAAGAAAGGAAAAGAAAGTTCAAGAAAGAGAGATGATTTTTCACCAAAAATATCTTTAACCTAGAAGCCTCTTTTGGATAAGCATGCAACATGTAAAATGACCAAAATACCCTCCCAAAAATACCCCTCAACTTGCATATATTTACAAGTTTGCCATTACTTTATGCACCGACCACTTAAGTATCTACGCACAGCAAATTTAGTCCAAATGACCATTTTGCCCCTCATCTTTCTGAAAATTTACGTGGGTTGTCATTGACCCCTAACCCCTTTCACACTAACATGGCTCTCCCTACACACATCCATGCTCATCCATGCATGAATACATGCATCACACACACGTCTAACACATTCCTGTTGTTTTACACCCACGACGTCATTTGCACTTCTCCCGCATTCACATTTCGCATTCTCTTCCCTTAGCCACGTATTAGCCTAATCCCCCTTGTACTACGTCACATACATCGATATCTACGCTTATTTCATGCACACGTATGCAGCGCAGGTAGAAATACCACTTGTATTCAGTAGAATACACGTATATTGCAAAATAGGGCATGACAGGTATCGACGATGACGGCAACCCAACCTACCACAAAGCGGTCACCGCCTACATCCGAGTATTGGATGAAGATCTTTTGAATCGTTTTCCGAATCATGAAGAACCGGAGGGAATAGGCTATTCGAGGAAGAAGCTTGAAGTAGGCGAATACCAAATACCGCCGGATTGCATCATCGGAAAGAACGACGCGCGAATTCCACGAGCACCAAACAAAAATTGATAAATCAAAGAGAGTCGAGCTCATGACTAAAAACGAGCGCTTATTGGGAGGCAACCCAATTTCTTGTATCTTGGATCATCTTTTTCAACTTTTTGCTTTTATTTCACCTATTTTAGGAAAACCAAACAAAAACGCTGTTTATTTCATATGAAACTATAAAACCACAAAAATTTGATGAGTTCTTCCTTTGTACAGGTCAGACATGAGGGGTCATGTAGATCGACATTTTAACCGGAAGGAAGTTGGAGGAGATTTGAGGAGAAAACGAAAGAAAAAGGAGAAAAAAGAAGACACAGGTGACTCGAGCGAGCAGCTACACTGCTCCATCGAGCAGCACAGGAATGACAATTACGTGCAAAATCATCACGCTGTGTACACGGCCCGAGCAGAGAGCGACTCGGTCCGAGCATCCTACTGCTCGGTCGAGTATGACAGGCTTTTGAAGTTGAGGAGAAAACGACGTTCTGTCTGCGTGGCCCGAGCAGCCTTGCTTGGCCCGAGTAGCAATCCGATCAACCGAGCATTATACTGATCGGTTGAGCATACGAATGAGTCTCTTAAACTTTTTATTTTTTTGTGTCTGACCGGGTCGAGCAGCCTAGCTGCTCGAATCGAGTTGATTTATCCTGTTTCGTGGGGCCCACCGCCAAACGAGTTGAGTTTTTAAACCCAACTCGTTTTCATTTTTTACCTAAGCTCAAAAATTTACACCCTAATCTAGCCCGAGCACCCACTCCCAACCCCTACTCGATCTCCTCGTCGCCGTCTTCCTCTGCCCACTCTGCCACCCGCGCCACCCCTCCGGCTGCCGCCCCTTCGGTCAGTCCCCGCCCTCTCGTTCTCCCTATCTCTCCGCCTTTCTCCCTCTCTCGTTTCCCCCCTTTCCCCTTTCTACTGGACGACCGCTGTCGACGGCACACCGCCACCGACGGCGCCACCCAGCCACCAAACCCAAACCCCCCCAACGCCTAGGCCCCCATCCCCCTCCGCCTGACCCCTTATCTCATCGGATCGCACACAGCCCCCCAACGCCGCTGCTGATGCCCTAAGCCCACCCCCCCTGCTCGTTTGAGCACTCGCACTGCTCGAACGAGCAGCCACCCCCTTTTCGCCAGAACACCAAGCTGACCGAGCACACTAGTGCTCGGTCAAAAACCTAAGACCGAGCAACACTGCTCGGACCGAGCAGTACATCTGCTCGGTCGAGCAGCCCCAATTCACGCAGTCCCCGTATTTTTAATCTCCTTTTCTGACGTTTTAATTGTTTCTGTTGCATGTATTCCTGGCCTACGGCAGCACCCTCTATCGGGACCCGCTTGGAGGAGCTCTTCGCATTCGCAGCACTCACAGTCGGTACACTTGCTCCTCTGTTTACTTTTTATACCGACTTATCATTTTTCCATCGTCGCGATGGTTCGCACACGAGGGACCACCACTCCACCATTCGTGGGAAGAGGCCCACTCCTGGCGCCTCCTCTTCCCAACCCCCTCGTCGTGCCCGCCTCACCACCACGACCACCACTACTACCATCCCCTCCACTACAGCTCCTATCTCGACCACTTCCACACCCATCACTGCCACCACTATCTCCGCCACCTCTGCCCCTATTCCCACCACCGCCACCAGCGCCCCTCCATCATCACCCCCACACCCTGCCCCCACCAGGGAAACTCTACCGGCACGTCTACGGACCTATGGCATCACTTTTAGAGATGACACACACTGCGAGCACTCCGTTAGGCTCTCGAAGCGTCATCTCATCCCCATGCTGTTCATAGACGTGCCCACACTCCGCTCCCTCGGACTTCTACATGGAGTCCACCACTTGTACTGAGCGATTGGTTTCGATCGCTTCCTCGGTGTCCATGCCCCCACGTACTCCCACATTGCTCTGGAGGCTCTTATCTCTCTCGCTCGTACCCCGACAGGTGATGGCATCACCTTTCGCCTCATGGATCACGATTGCACTATTACATACACCATGATCCGCGAGTACTTTCACTTCCCAGCCATCCCCGAGCCCAGAGCCACCTTTTCTCCACACTACGACGTTGACACGTTTGATGCTCCAGCCTTTTGGCACCGTATTTATGGCCTAGATCACTACTGCTCTAGCCGGGCGAAGGCATCATGCATCGTGCACCTATGCCTTCGTTACGCGCAGAGGCACTTAGCCACTACTATCTTTTGCAGGCCTAAGGTCGGGACCATGTCCCTACCAGAGCTTACCCACCTTATGCGTTATGACCCGGCCTCTGCGCTTTCACCCGGACGGCTCCCATTGCCCCTTCATGCTTTCCGACGTAGCCCACTGGTTGTGTCACCGCCTTCTGTAGAGTGCCACCACCCACTTCTTCACAGACATCTGCTACGACGGATTCTTTACCATTTTTGCCCGGATGCTCGATATCCACCTTCCCGTTGACCTGGCGACCCCCGTTGGACCCACTCACTTGACTCTTGGAGTCCTAGAGTATATTCATAGCCTCAGACCTTACGGGGATCGTCACTGGTTATATCTTGTCAGCACCCACCACACACCTCACATGGTGCTTTTCGCTCCTCACCTTACACACATTGCACTTGTCCAGCTGAGCTGGATGATTGCTAGGGTTGATCCACTTCCAACCCTCTGCATACTTGAGCCCCTAGGAGCACCCATCGAGGCAGTCGCCGATGACTCGGTTCCACTCTCTGTTGAGTACGAGGAGCACGACCTTGCAGCCCTCGTGGCCGCACTTCCAGCTCCACCTTTATATCTGCCTCGCTCTGGAGGCACGTCTTCCTCCACCTCTATTTCTTCCACCTCCACCACCATAAAGACCTCGGAGACTGTCACCACCTCTTGCCCTGAGGCCACTGCCGTTGTCTCTTCAGTCTCCGTGCCTGAGGGCACCGATATTATCTCTGCTCCGGAGCCCACTTCTCTGGACTTCCCTGACTACGATCCAGCCCCCACCCTTCCACCTCTTAGTGACCTCATAGCTTCATTTCCGATCCCTTTAGGTCCCCACATTTCCCTATCCGACACCACTTCGTCACCATAAGCAGCCATCTTCATAGAGAGCGTCTCGACGTCTGTCCACACTTCTGTGTCGACGACCGCTCTTTCTTCAATCGCTGCTGAGATCCCTTCGAGCTCACCCTCTTCGAATTTCCACCCTAGGCACCGTGCATCACCTGCATGCGACCGCTTTACGAGAGTGGTGACTCACCGTCACGTTCCCCGCCCTCCACTCGACTCCAGTTCCATCGATAGTCGTTTGGCAGTGTTGGAGGAGTCGACTTCTCGCCTTCGACGGGATTTTGACATCTTCTTAAGCTCGACGGCGACCCATCATGATCGAGTCGAGTTGGACCTGGTATCCATCATTGACCTTCTCAGGACACGTGTCCCTCCACCTGAGATCCTAGCTCCAGCCCCACCACCCAGGCCAGCCACTGTGACCTCCACTGCACCACTCAGTGCTCCACTTTCTCAGGCTTCTGCAGAGCCTACTTCTTCCACATCTGAGTCGGTCGTCACAGTAGATCCCATCTCAGCCCTAGTGCTATTTTTAGTTGAGCCTTCCACCACCACCACTGCTCTCCCCATTGACCTGCCTACTGAGTTCCAGCCATATCCTCCCGCGTCTCCCGATCCACAGCAGAGGGACCCATCACCACCCCCAGAGGGTGGTGCCTCTGCTTGATGTCGTCCTACCCATTTTTGCCTCCCTCATTTATTATTATGCCCATCTGTCAGTTAGGGGCCCTGATCTTATATAGCTTGGGGGAGGCCCACGCATGCATCATATTTCATTCATCATTGCATCATGTCACGTTTTTACTTTCTTTTTGGCACATTTTTTATTTTATTCCCCCACCCATCCCGCCCTTTTTAGCATCATCTCCTGCTTACCAGCATTTTCTTAGCAGTGAGGACACTGCTAGGTTTAGCTTGGGGGATGAGCGCTACCGCTTTATTTTTCATTTTTTCTTTTATATTTTCTTCCCTATTTCAGTTTTTATTTTACTTTTTCACCAATTTTCCACTTCCTTATCTTTTTTCTCATTCTGCATCACGTTTTCTGTTTTTACCATGCATGCATCTCTTTTTCTTCATTTTTCTATTTTCTCCGCCTTTTTCTCTTTTTATGCTAAGGATGTTCCGCATGATGATACCTCTCGTAGCCTTGGTAGTTATTCACGATGCTTCTATCTATTGACATGCTATTAGGGTAATTTCAGTTTTACTATCTATATGCGTGCATATTCTTTTATCGATCTATCTGATTTAATGCTTGAAATGAATTGAAAATCAAATGCATGAATTAGTATCTAGTATATGCTATGTTGGGTAATGCACCTAGGTTCACGCATCACTAGAACACTTGGAGCATCTGCTTTATATCTTGTTCACTTCTGTTTGCATGTTTGTTATCATTGTGCCTGTTACTGCATGTTATTTCAGTATTCATCTAGATGAATGAAAATATCCGTGCTGTTTATGAGTTTAGTTAGAGTATTATTTTATCAATCCGTTGTGTACCTCTTATGAGTGAACCGAGAGATCTATTATTTTCCTTCTCCACATATCTATATAGTTCTCTACATATCAGTTGGTTACACCCCACAGCTATGCTTACCGCATCCCACTTTTCAAACCCAAAAAGAAAAAGTATAGCTTCTAAATGAAAGAAAAGAAAGGAAAAAAGGGAAAAAAATGTGTATATACATATATGTGAAAAAGAAAACAAAATGAAAGAAAATGAAGGAATAAAATCGTATTTGTATTTTCATTAGAAGCTGTCATATGTACTGGAAAGAAGAAGAAAAATTCCATATCCTATTCCTAGATGTGACGTCTCAAGCTAAGCTTGGGAGTGTGAGCCAACTGATCACATGAGTAAGCGTGACATTGGAGTAGAGACAGGGAGATTTGATAATACTTAAACTTTACGAAACACTTTAGTTTTTTGAAATTTTTCATAAATCGAAATGAATAACTGAATAGCATGACTTTTTCCATTCTCTATTGCATGCTGCGTGATTTTTATATGCTCCATATGTACCTGTGATTGAAAAGTGCATTGCCAACTTTTTTATACTAGACTCTAGGACTGCATGAGATTTATATGAGTTGATAGCATTATTTCAGTAGATCCCTGTCTTTTCTCTGTATTGCATGCCAGACATATGATTTGTAAAGCTTGAAATTGCCATTATCATGTGCTTTTACTATTCAGAGCATTGTGATATACTACTTAGGCCTGAGATCTGACCGAACGTCCTTAGCACCCTCCATCCACTTCAATTCTCTTCTCTTTCTTATTTTTTTATTTATTTCTTATTTCTTTTTGTTTTCCTCCCGGCTTACCTATTCCTTGAGGACGAGTAAGAGGTAAGCCTGAGGGATTTTGATGCATCCATATTTCACACCTTTTTCATATCATCATGACATCGCATTCCATACCATTTTCGCACCCAAATCCTATATTTTTCTACGATATCGCATTTCTGACATTATATTCGAGTTTCGTAGTGTTTTATGAGTTTTCAGTGATTTTGGAGCGATTTGGGACCCGACCTGGGCATGGACACATCTGACACGTCCGTGAGCTCATTGGCGAAGCTCTACAGGAGTTCGTCGTGTTTTTGGAGCCATGTGAGAGAGCATGAGGGAGAGAGAAGCTTCAGCAGCTTAAGGAAATAAATTTCCAGATGACTCGATCGAGCAGAGCAGCTGCTCGATCGAGCAGATGTAAGAAGAAGGAGCAGATACACTGCCCGCTCAGACCGAGCACTTATAGTGCTCGGTCGAGCAGCCTTCCATTCCGAAGCCCGACCAACCCAGCGCACGGCCCGAGCAACTTTTCAGCAACCGAGTCAGCTCTCAGCTCGGACCGAGTTGAGCTGACTCGGCCCATGCAGGCAGAGTGAAGATTTATGGGAATTTCGATTTCCTGTCGTGCTCAGTCGAGCAGTACAGCTGCTCGGCCCGAGCAACCTACCGAGCAACGAACTGATCGACCGAGTAGCCCATTCAGTCGACGATGCTGAGGCCATTTTTGGAAGGGTTTTTCTGGAGCGACGGTTGCGCGATTCTGGGGAGTGAAGTCTGGGAGCTGGCAGAGCGTTCAGGGGGCGATTTTTTTGATTTTTTGAATGCTTTTTGGAGAGGAGATTAGGCGAATTTTTGTTAGGTTTTAGATTAAACTTCTAAATAAAATTAGGATCGAATTTCTTGTGGAGATTGTTTGCTACTGTGTTTGGGAATTTTTATTCTTCTATGGATCTATTACTCATATATTTTCCTCATCTCTCGCTGTAAGTTTTTAATCTTCATTCTATAGATTAGCTATGATGTTTTCTCTACCAAATATTGCGTTTTTATCTGTCAACAACGTTATGAGTGAGTAGACTTTTCTAGGGTTGATGTGTTAGCCCTGAGATCCTAGGGGGAAGATGTAGATCTGAATCCCTAGGTTGAATTAGGAATTTAGGGGAGTATTTCGGTAGATCCTATCGAATCCCTAAATAACCCGCACTGAGATCATGCCCACGGTCTATGGAATTGATGTGCTTAAGGGGTATCTTTAGGATTCGAATAGGGAAATCTGTGGATCTAACCAAGGCTCGTGACCATGCCCAGCTCGTGCCTTAAGGGGATCCATCGACGAACTATATCGCTACATTGACGGCTATCGCCATTGCGTCAATGAGAGCCACCGAAATACCTCGCAATTCTAACCCACGAGAGTGGTACGAATTGGGATATCAACCCCCTAACCCTAATGCAGCATAAGGATTCTATTCCAACGTCGATCTCTGACGATCTTAGCGGTGATCCCTAACGCCCTAGTCCTTTTTATTATTAAAACAACATCAGCAAAACAACCAATTCTCTCAACCCGATAGCTATCTTACTTCGAGATATAAAGTAAATTGAGAACCCAAATACACTATCACCGTCTCTGTGGGATTCGATATCTTTTATACTACAACTTGACACCGTCCTCTTGCGGCTTGAGCCCGGAATTGACACCTAGGGGCCATACCACGCCTGGCGATCGTGACACCGCCAGGTCGAATCTAGGTGTAGGTTTCGGGTGCGTCAGACGCTCATTTAGTGAGTCATTTAGTAGCAAAGGGGTGGCCCCTTCGACTTACAGTTGACGCTCGTTTAGGAGAGTCGTTCAGTAGCGAAGGAGTGACCCCTTCGACTTAAGGCTGATGCTTATTTAAGAGAGTCATTCAGTAGTGAAGGGGTGTCCCCTTCGAATTACGGCTGGTGCTCGTTTAGGAGAGTCGTTCAGTAGTGAAGGGTGGCCCCTTTGACTTACGGCTGACGCTCGTTTACGAGATTCGTTTAGTAGCGAAGGGGTGGCCTCTTACGACTTACGGCTGACGCTCGTTTAGGAGAGTCGTTCAGTAGTGAAGGGGTGGCCCCTTATGACTTACGGCTTACACTCGTTCAGGAGAGTCGTTCAATAGCAAAGGGGTGGCCCCTTCGACTTACGGTTGACGTTCGTTTAGGGTCAATTGCATCAACGTAAGCTTATTTTTTCCAAGACCTCCCAAGAATCAGATCCTTTTCGAGGGGAGTTTTGAAGGGATAGTTTTTCTTTTTAAGGATTTTCAAAGGCTTATGGAAGCGAAACTTTTATTCGTAAAAAGACACATGCTTTATTGATGGAAGTAAAAGAAAAACGAAAAAAAGGCGTACATGTGTTTTTCGATTGACGTTGGAACTGTTGCCGTTCATTTCCATTTTATTCGCCTTGAGTCTTGGATGGCTCATTAGTCGACCACCTTGGTGACAGGCGATCATGTCATCTTGCCCTTCTGTTTTGAGGATCCTTCCTTGCTGGGTGGATCATTGGCCGGGCCCTTGGGGTGTCCTCGCTTGACTAGGGCATCGATCTCTTTTTTGAGAGTCCAACAGTTGTTGGTGTCGTGCCCATAGTCATTTTGATATTTGTAGAATTTGAGGTCGTCCCTCTTCTTGTATTTGCCCTTCTTTGCAGCCTCTTGTATTAGCTCTTCTCGCAGGACGTAGGAGAGGACTTCTATCTTAGGGACAACCAGTTTAGCGTAGGTAGGACGCTCCTTGCTTCAAGATCTTCTCTCTCTAGGCCTCTTGTCTCGACACTCCTGGCGGGGGTTCCCGAGCTTGGTTTCTATCGCCTCGTGTCTTCGCGACGGAGGGGGTGCTCTTCGCATTAGCTCCAGCTGGTTCTTCCGCCTCCCCAGAGGAAGTGAACCTATCTATTATGTTAAGCATCTCTGCGACGGTGTTAGGGAGAACTGGTAAATGGCCCTCTTTAGGTGTTTGTTCCTGACTGCCTGGATGAGTGCCGCTATGACGATCACGTCTACATCGAGCCTCTCGTCGTTGAACCTGTGGACGAAGGCTGTAACGGCCGGTACTCACTATTCGTAATACGGCTGTGCGTATAGCAATTTCGGGTACCTGATTGGTTCAATGCTGTGTATGTGAGTCGTGTCGTTGAGTCGATAGGGCCGTAGCACCTTGGTTGCATCCTTAGCAAGCCAACCCTGACGTGTGCCCAACTTGGGATTACTGTCGCTTTTGGACCCTGTATCCTTTGTACGCTTTTCGTGCACGTAGTCTTGTTCGTGCACGTATTTATTTTAGACCTTGTCTGTATCCGAACTCTATAGTGTGATATGCCGTTGTGACCCTTTCGAAGAATATTAAATTGTGGAATTAATTTGGAACGTCATTTCACGGGTCGTTCCCCCATAATTTGACATTGTTTGATGAGACGTCACGATTTTCACTTTTGTCGTGAGATCTTTTTATTTTCAGTTTCGTTTCTCGTCGTCGAAATTGTGATCCGTCTTCTTAGTAGCGTTTCTCTCGTCCATACGGTCGCCCCATTATTTATCTTATGATTTTTGGGTCCAGTTTGACCTACTTTCACTTTTTGCCCAACCTATTATTGGGTTAACTCTAATTTTAATTGATTTCATCACTCTAATTATAATATTTTTATAATCCTAATCTTCCCTAATGTTGACTTAGCCCAACTCAGGTTACACACGCCCTTGGCCGCACCCCATGCTTGAGAGAGAGAGAGAGAGAGTGAGTGAGTGAGAGAGGGATCTGTGTTTTGTTTTTGGGATAGTAATAACAATTCCTTTAATAATATCATTTTCCTATTCAAAAAAACCCTAACTACCCTATTGTTGAATATTGGACTCCCCGGATTTGATTTTGATGATGAGCAAACATAAATAATTCATGAACTAACAATTTGTGAGCGCAGTATTGGAGATCGTCGCCAAATTCACGAGAACAATCAAAGCGACATCTCAAGACTTCTCAAAGCTCGTATTCATCGCCTAAAGCTTCATTGAAGCTTTCGGACCGTTTTTGAAGTCATGAAGAATTGATCGAAGCTCTCGAAGACCGTTCCTTAAGGTTTTATTTATAGTCTTTTAGCTTCGATCTATAGAATGTTAAGCCTTGAGTATATCTTACAATTCTATCTTCATAACGCTCATATCGTAGCTCTAGGATCTTAGTAGAAGTCCATTCTAACTTCCTCGAAGCATCACGCTTCGATTCGGACTTGTTCGTGCATGTTAGTTGGTTCAAGAAGAAGAACTGACCGACTAGATGGTGATCTAGTCGGTCGGCAAAGCTTCTTGGACCGAATAGTTTGAGTTAATATGTTCTTGCTCAGTACTGTTTACAGTTAGTCGGTCTACGTTGACTCACCGACCGACTAGTTTGTGAACTAGTTGGTCAGTGATGCTTCTTTGACCGACTAGTTGAGCTTTACTGTTCATGCCAATTTTCTCCTAAGCTACTGTTTATCGTTAATCGGTCTAAGAACGTTTGGTGACCGACTAGTTGATAATCTAGTCGGTCAACATTTGTTCTTGGACCGACTAAGTCAATTTGTATTCAGACTATTTGTTTTTGACTCTTAGTCGGTCGAAGTTCACTGACCGACCGACTAGTTGTGAAACTAGTTGGTCAGAAAGTCTTCTTGGACCGACTAGATTTCTAGGTCTGAAATTCTATCTCTTCACTGTTCCTCACTTAGTCGGTCCATGTTGTTTGACTGACCGACTAGTTGATGAACTAGTCGGTCAGTGGTTGTTCTTTGACTGACTAGTTGCTTCAGTTTTCTAACCGTTGGGATTTGACCTAACTCGTTTTTATGGGACCCTATAAATACGAACCTTGGTCATTTCTCTCTAGGTTAGAGCTGCCATTAAGAGATTCATTGAGATTGAAAGAGATAGAGATTCTCACTCATTTCCAAAGCTCTCTTCCTCACAAGAAATCCATTCTCTCACTTTCTAGATCTAGAATCCATCTTGAGAGAAGTTTGTTCTTGGTGAGCCCTTCAAGCTCTAGCTTGATTCAAGTCTCCAAATCACTCCTAGGCACCCATTGCTGGTCATTTCTTTGGTGCTAGGTCTTGGTGACTACATCTTTCACAAATCACTCCTTGCACCTATTTGGTAAGAATACTCAAGGTATAGGATTTTGTGGTAAGATTGTTTATTTCATTATAAACTCATCTATATTGCTTATTGATTCTCTCAGTTGTGAGAGAAGGTTGTGATCCCGGGTTGTGGGATTCACTATTGCCATTGCATGTATGATTTGATCTTGTGAAGGTTTTTCACAAGATATCATAGTGGAAATCTTGAGTTATGGTTTCTAACTCAAGTATCCGGAGGGGATCCGGGTGGTTGGGACGTAGGATCAACGGGAACAAGTCGGAGAGACTTGGGTGGATCCGAACCCAGTAACATCGTTTGTTAGCATTGTTAATTTTGTTGTTGTCATCAATTTAAGCTTCCGCAAATTGATTTGGTAGTTGTTTGCACTATAATTAGGAATTATACTCCTTGTTATTTTTAAAGTACTATTCACCCCCCCTCTAGTACTTGTGTAGTAGCTTGTAGGGCATTACATTTGGTATCAGAGCCAGATACTTAGCTATGTCTGCCAACGACAACAAGACCGTGCGTCCACCTTCCGACTATGGCACCTTCAGGAACCGTGAAGGAGCGTCTTCGGTGATGGAAGGACATTCCTCTACGAGGCCTCCATTCTTCAACGGTACCAACTACGGGTACTGGAAATACCGGATGGAAACCTTCCTCTGGAGTGCATCTCTATGGAGGACCACAATGAAGGAATACGTCGAGCCCGCCGAAGAATACTTTGAGAAATGGACAACCGCGGAGGTCGTCGCGGAGGTAAGCAATGCCAAGGCAATGAACGCCTTGCAATGCGCATTGGAGCCCGAGGACGTCAATAAGATATGCACATGTAAGAGTGCATATCAAATTTGGAACTCCCTCCTCATTCTACATGAAGGGACGAGTAGGGTAAGAGACTCTAAACTCGTAGTTGTTAACAAAGATTACGAAATGTTTCATATGCAACAGGACGAGAAGATGAAGGACTATTACGCTCGCTTCGTCGACATCATAAACGAGTTGGAGGCTCTCGGTAAATCCTACACCCAAAAGGAGAAGTGTTCGAAGCTTATCGAAGGACTTCCTTCTTCTTGGGAGAAACGTACCTTCGCCATCGAGGAAGGTAATGACATGAATAAGTATACCGTAGTTCAATTGATGGGTACTTTGATGTCATACGAGGTACGCAAAGATAGCAAGGTGAAGTTACAAGAAAAGATGAAGTCCTATTTGAATCAAGACGTGCCTAAGAAAAAGGCGATTGCATTCAAGGCGGTTTCATCCACCTCTACCGATGATGAGGACTCGGAAGAAGAAATGGACATGGAATCCATTGCACTCATGGCAAAGAAGTTCAATCGCTTCTTCCGAAAGGGTAACTTCAAACAAAAATCTAAATTTACTTCTACTAACGCCTCTCCACCTTTGTGCTTTAAATGCAATAAGCCAGGACACATCAAAGCGGATTGTCCTCAAAACAAGCAAAAGGAGAAGTGGAAGGCGCCGAAGTTCGACAAGTCCAAGAAGTACAAAAAGGGGTACAAAAAGGGACTTGTCGGAGCAACATTCACCGACTCCGAGGATTCCTCAAGCGGAGAGTCGGACGATGAGAAAGTGGAGCAAGCGCACATGTGCTTCATGGCAAGAGAGGAGCATGATCAAGGATCTTCCTCCTCCGATGATAGCGACAACGAAGGCGATGAGGTAACTATGGATGATCTTAGGAATGCTAACTCTCAATTATGGTCTAAATACACTAAATTAGTAAATAGATATACTAAAGTAAAAGATGACCTATCTAGCATTCAAACCTCGCCTAAGACTATCATCACCAACAACGACACCGTTGTTGAAGAGTTAAGAAATGAGATTGTTAATCTCAAATCTAAACTTGAACATGTTAGCATTGAAGATCTGGAAGAACATAGGATAGCGAATTTGACTTCTCAAAACTCGACTTTGAGTATTAAGAATGAGAATCTTAAATCTCGTGTTTATGTGCTCACATCGCAAGTATCCAATTTGGATACTTCTATGCGTTCTCTCACCGAGAAATATGAGAACACATTAGGCCGAATTAATAAATTCAATAAGGGTAAGGACCACTTGGATAAAATCCTAAGTGACTTACTTCCGGCCAATCACCACATTGGCTTGGGGTATACGATGGGATGTTCATCCAAATCAGCCACTACTTTTGTTAGGCCAACTTCCGGTGACTCTACGAGTGGTAGCAAACACTCTATTGGTAGTTCTTCTACCAATGGTGCTTCCACCTCGTCCACACCCTCTTTCGGAAAGAAACACACTTTGGGTGGACCTCCAAAGAAGGGGCATGTTTATATGTACACAAATACCATGCCACGTAGGAGCACACGTCCTACTCCACCGGCTCACACATATGATGATTTTTATGCAACACATTCTCGGGCACGTGCACACCATGTGAGACACCCTCACGCACGTGTTCCCACACATGCATATGTTCACCCACCTCATCATATGAATAATTCTCGTCGTGCACCATTCCATCATGTTCCTTATGCCTATCCACAACATGCATCACGTAGAAATCAACGTCGCATGCATGCACCCAATAGGATGAGGGCTCCTAAGATTTTCACTATTTGGAGCCCAAAGGACACAAGCATGGATAAAAAACAAGTGTATATGAATGCTTATTTTTCGGATGTTGTGCATAGTAGAAATTATGTGGGGAAGTCTAAGTCCAATTGGACTTGGCTTCCAAAGGTCTAACCTTTGAGGACCCAATGACCTTGGGTACCATGATATGAAATTCTCTATCTTTAGGTACTCAAGGAAAAGAAAAAGAAAAGGATCAACAAATTTAAATTTAGCTCCAAGGGGAATTGGATACTCGATAGCGGGTGTTCAAAACACATGACGGGTGACGCTCAATTGTTCTCCGGAGTTGTTCCCATTGCAAATGGAAACCGCATCGTATTTGGAGGCAACGAGAGCGGAACCATCGTCGGTGTTGGTAAAGTGGGTAACCCATCTAAACCCTTAATTAGTGATGTTTATCTAGTTAATGGTTTAAATCATAATCTTATTTCAATAAGCCAACTTTGTGACAAAGGTTACAAAGTTAGCTTTGCGAAAGGATTGTGTCATATTTTGAATGATAATAATGATTTATTATTTTCCGAAACACGCCATAAAGATATCTATATTTTGGATCTCCCTAAGTCTTATGAACAATGTCTCGTTGCCAACACAAGTGAACAACACTTATGGCATCGACGCTTTGGACATGTGAACTTTGGAACACTTTATAAGCTTTCAAAATTAAATTCCATTAAAGGTTTTCCGAAGCTCGTTTTTGAAAAGAAAAGTTTTTGTGATTCTTGTCAACGTGGCAAGCTTCCTAAATCTTCATTTAAACCTAAGAAAAGCATTTCTACTAAACGGCCACTAGAGCTATTACATCTAGATTTATTTGGGCCAACTAGAGTTGCTTCCTTAGGAAATGCAAGATATGGACTTGTCATCGTCGATGATTATTCTAGATTTACATGGGTATTTTTCTTATGTAATAAAAATGAAGCTTTTGAAAACTTCACAATATTTGTGAAGAAAGTACAAAATCTCATCGGAACCACCATTGTCACTATTCGTAGTGATCATGGGGGTGAATTTGAGAATGAGTCTTTCTCAAATTTTTGTGATGATCTTAGAATTACTCACACGTTTTCTTTCCCTCGAGCACCTCCTCAAAATAGTGTTGTTGAGAGGAAGAATAGAACGCTTGTGGAGTGTGCTCGCACTATGCTCGAAGATAGTCAACTTGGTTATCAATTTTGGGCGGAAGCGGTACACACCGCTTGTTATGTGTTTAATAGAATACTTTTGAGGCCCGGCACCAAACAAACTTGCTATGAATTGTTGTTTGGTAGATTGCCTCAAGTTAAACATTTTCGTGTTTTCGGCGAAAAATGTTTTATTAAAAACACATATGATAATTTGGACAAGTTTGATCCGAGATCGGATGAGGGGATATTTGTTGGGTATTCCTCACGTAGCAAAGCCTACCGGATATACAACAAAAGATCCTCTACGATCGAGGAATCACTTCATGTCTCTTTTAATGAGAATTTTACTCCTTCAAGAATTTCAAATGATGATGATTCTATGGATGTTTTATGTGATTCGTTTGATAATTCTAAGTCTATTGATTCTATTGATACTAACCCGACTAATGAAGTTATTGAGAATGTGCCTAGTGATCAAAGTATTCCCAAGCGGCTTCATACCGTTCACGACCATCCCCATGAGCAAGTCATTGGCAATATTCATGATAGAGTCAAGACGAGATGGCAAGTCCACCACTTCGCCAATTGTGCCTTTGCCTCATCGATAGAGCCAAAGAATATAGTTGAAGCGTGTGAAGATAGTGCTTGGATCCTTGCCATGAAGGAGGAACTC
Source organism: Scilla litardierei (assembly GCA_030789695.1). Classification (NCBI taxonomy): domain Eukaryota; kingdom Viridiplantae; phylum Streptophyta; class Magnoliopsida; order Asparagales; family Asparagaceae; genus Scilla; species Scilla litardierei. The sequence goes on along the minus strand of CM061131.1, from coordinate 29,518,478 downwards.
ATTCAATTCGAGAGGAATGAGGTATGGGAGCGTGTTCCTTTGCCATCAAAGAACCACACCGTCATAGGGACAAAGTGGATCTTCAAGAACAAAACCGACGAAAACCAAGTCGTCGTCCGGAACAAAGCTCGGTTAGTAGCTCAAGGCTATCGACAAGAGGAAGGTATCGATTTTGAAGAATCCTTCGCTCCGGTAGCTAGATTAGAATCAATTAGATTATTATTGTCTTTTGCATGCCATAAAAATTTTAAATTATTTCAAATGGATGTTAAAAGTGCATTTTTAAACGGAGATGTCGTTGAGGAAGTTTACGTTTCTCAACCTCCGGGCTTCATAAATGAAAAATTTCCAAAGCATGTTTTTAAACTAAAGAAAGCTCTTTATGGTTTGAGACAAGCTCCTCGAGCTTGGTATGATCGCCTAAAGAATTTTCTTTTGGATTTGAATTTTAAAATGGGCGAAGCCGATTCTACTCTTTTTGTTAAGCATGCGAATAATGATATTTTATTAGTTCAAATTTATGTTGATGATATCATTTTCGGTGCTACTAACTTCACTCTTTGCGAAGAGTTTTCTAATATTATGAAGGAACAATTTGAGATGAGCCACATGGACGAACACAAATATTTCTTAGGTCTCCAAATTCGCCAATTGAACGATGCAATCTTCATCCACCAAACGAAATACACGGTCGAGTTGCTAAAGCGATTTGGAATGGAGAATGCCTCAGGGAAAAAGACTCCTATGAGCACTACAACGCATCTTGATAAAGATACGGGCGGAAAAGATGTAGACATTCGTCTATATCGAGGTATGATAGGTAGTTTACTTTATCTTACCGCAAGTAGGCCCGATATTATGTTTGCCGTTTGTATTTGTGCTCGTTATCAGTCTCAACCTAAGGATTCTCACTTAGTAGCGGTTAAACGTATTTTTCGCTATCTAAGTTACACTTTAGATTTTGGATTACTTTATCCGAAATCTAGCTCATATGAGTTAGTCTCATATAGTGACGCTGATTATGCGGGATGCAAATCCGACAGGAAGAGTACTAGTGGCACTTGCCATTTTCTAGGAAATTCCCTTGTCTCTTGGTTTTCCAAGAAGCAAAATTCGGTATCACTTTCAACCACCGAGGCGGAATACATTGCCGCCGGTGCCGCTTGTGCCCAGGTTCTTTGGATGAGACACACACTGAAGGATTTTGGTATTCATTGTGATACTAGCCCTATCATGGTGGATAACCAAAGTGCTATTTGTCTTTCAAAGAATCCGGTGCACCATTCCCGATCTAAACACATAGATGTCTGACACCATTTTTTAGATGATCATGTTGCTAAAAAGGACATCATATTAGTGTACGTTGAAACCCAAAAGCAAATCGCCGATATTTTCACGAAACCCCTAAAGGAGGACTCCTTTGTGCGGTTGCGTCGAGAATTGGGGATTATGGGTGAATCCGAGATATAGGATTCATGTTTCATTCAATTATCTTGCATGCTATTATATTTCGCAATATTTCGTTCATGCTAGACTTATTGAATTTTTGGGGATTTTATGTGATATGTTTGAATTTTTGCTTGAATTCTTATTTGAATGTCGTATTTGAGATTTCGATGTTTTATGGGGTAGTTTAGATGACTTATGAGAGGGTTAAGATGTTTCGTCCAAGTGTTTTGTGAAGAGATCTTATTTATCAACTTTTGGACTCTTCTAGTCGGTTTCAGTTCATCAGCCAACCGACTAGATGCTCATCTAGTCGGTCAGCTAATGAACTCAGACCGACTAGTTCAAGCTTTGAACTTTCCTTTGTCTTTGACTTCTTTTAGTCGGTCACAGTTCACTTACCGACCGACTAGATTGAAAACTAGTCGGTCAGTGATTCTACTGTGACCGACTAACTCTAGCCCTAGAATTTTCGTTTTGCCTCTGTTTCGACTTAGTCGGTTTAAGCTCATTGACCGACTGACTAGATCGTAATCTAGTCGGTCAGTGCTTGAACTGTGACCGACTAAGTTCTATAGGGCAATCTCGTCTTTTCGCAATCTCGACCGACTTAATCATATTCTATCCGATTGTTTTTCATTTTAGTCGGTCTTCTTCGATTCTCCAGCTCGAAATCCCCCAAACCCCGTTCGTGACCTTTCGACTTCCGTCGTTCTCCGGCCATTTTTCCGGCCAACTCCGCCGCCAGTCGCCGTCGATCACTCCACCTAGGTAACTCCCTTCTTCCTAGGTCTCGTTTTCATCCCTCGGGTTTGTCTTAGGACTTGTTTTCACCTCTAGGGTTTCGGATTCAATCTTAGGGCTTGTTGTGTTAGATTCTAGGGTTTGAGCTTAGGTTGTTTGATCTTCTCCTATCGCTTGATTGTACTCGTTGTGCCGCGATCATGGCAAGAACGAGAATCCCGATTACTTCCTCTGGGGCTTCCCCCATGACCATAGAGGCCGCGACCGCTTCGACCCCTCCTAAGCGTAGGGCCAAGACCACTCGACTTCCCTCTTCGTCTTCAACACCGTTGAAGAGAAAGAGGACCTCCAAGCCCAAACCTACAGGCCAATCTTCCAAGCCCAAAGCTAAACCCAAAAAGTTTCGTGCACCTACCCCTCCCGGTGAGCGTTCAGATAGTGACTCTGAGGATGATTCCGAGGAAGAATACACTCCTGAACATCCCGAGAAGGCACCTACTCCACCCCCTCCTCCACCTCCTCCTAAGACCCGTAAGGCTAAGGGTAAAGGCCCGATGCCAGTAGGCGGTGTAGATATATCGTTGTGTCGCGACGACCCTCAGTGTCTAGCGGCTTACAACCGTATAGAGCCTTGCCCACTGCTGTTGGAGCATTACGTTCAGTTTTCTGATTTTCTTGGCCTTGCGGATCTGTTATCCTATAGTGGACTTTTGGACTACCTTAGATTTGACCCTAAGGCGAACCCACGACCCTATCCTCGCCTGGTCAAGCTGTTCTATGCCAATCGTTCCCGGGGTCAGTACGATGAGACTCACTCCATCGAGACTTCTGTTTTGGGGACTCCGATAGTCCTCACGGCAGAGATCTTGGGGGAGTTGATAAGTTGCTCATCGTGTGGCCTCCTCCCTCCTGACATCTCTGTAGACGATATCTCCTCCCTCGATCAGCGGACCCTCGCTAAAATCTTCCAGGTTATCCCCCTGCATTCATAGGCGTCCCTTCCAAATCATTCAAGCCAAATGCTTGGGTGATTAACCTGATCTTGAAATCCTGCCTTCTGCCCAAGTATGGATCTTCCTCCCTTCCGTCTCAGCCTTTTCTAAAGTTGATATACGCTATTTCCATGGGTAGCGAGATTAATTGGGCTCGCATTATACTCGACAAGATGGACTCTTTCGAGTGTATTCGCAAGACCACTAAATCTGCGCACATCCCATATCCTTGTCTTCTGACCTTGGTTTTCCGTCGATTTGGTGTTCCTTTGCCTCCGGATGATGAGCGTCCCCTGGGTCCTCCCCTGAACGCGACGGCCGTCAAGAAATCTCTTGCGGCACTCCGTCACGTGCAGCGGTCGACTCCTTCTGCATCCCAGGCCACACCTTCAGCTGCTGCAGCCCCTCCTCCTACCACCACACTTGATGATGTCGTTCGGTTACTTCGTCGGCACGAGTCTCGTTTGGCTCGTACCGAGGAGGTAGTTTGCCGTATGGCTCGTTTGATGGGCATTCAGCTTCCTCCTTCTGTTTCTGAGGATGAGGAGATGGATGATGAGGATATTGATGAGCTTGTCACCTCCTTAGCTCATGGCACTGAGGCCACTGCTGCTGCTGCTACTACCACATCTGCTCCTGGAGCTGGCACCTCTTCCGGTGCTCCAGAGACTTCTGCACCAGTGGATCAGACTTCTGATGCTGCTGCTGCTCCTGCTGACGACCTTGCTCCTGTTTTGCCTGCTGATGTTCCTGTTGATACCCCAGCCGTTGAGCCAGTCGTCGATGTCTCCACTCCTGCCCCGACGATCCCGTCTGTTGACACGCCTGTCCTCGCAGCAAAGCCTGAGTCCACTCCCTCGACTGGACCCACGGAGACTGCTGATCCTGCCACTTCCTCGTGATCTTCTGTTTCGAGGCCTCTCCTATGATCTTTGGATGATGCATCTTATTGAGAGTGTTTTGGGTTAGGATGGAGTGTTGGCGGTGTTTTGATGTGTTTTGATATGTTGGTTGTCGGTGTACTTGTTGTACTTTCTTTCTGTAGGCTGGTTGATGATGTTGGTTCGATGACGTATGATGTATTTTTTTTGATGTTGGTGTAGATGTTGCACTTGATATGATGTAGTCGATGTGATTTTTGGTTGTACTCATGGTATTCATATATATATATATATATATATCTATATTATAAAACAGGGATGTTATCATGGGTTTTTGGATAAGAGTTTTTGATAAGAGAAATTGGATAAGGGTTTGAATTGTATTTGGGGGTATATAAATGAGGGATGTTATAATGAGATATGGATAAGAGAAATTGGATAAGAGAAATTGGATAAAGGGTTAAGTTGTATTTAGGGTATAAAAATTTGGATATGAGTTATTGGATAAGAGATATTGGATAGGAGAAATTGGATAAGAGTTTAAGTTGTAATTTTGAAATTTGGGGGGAAAAATTTGAATTTTAGTGTGAAAAAATGTTTCGAAATTTAAGGGGGAAACCCTCATTTTGGGGAAATAAAAAAGAACAGGCCCAACCTCGACACTCTCCTCCTGGCACGCTGGCAACCCCACCCCCTTTGGCCAACGTCCTCCTCTCGCAGATGCGCGGGGTTTTGGTCGCGGATCAGGACACTCGGTTCTCGAACAACAAGCGAAGCTCCACAAGTCGCAGAAGTTCGCATCGGAGCTCGATCTCAATCCCTCTCTTTAACCTAGATCACATCGATCTATAATTATCATGAGTGAAGAGATTTCTGGACGTGATCAGGCCGTGGATCGCGACTAGGGCGACCGAGCTCCTCGGATTTGAGGATGAAGTGCTAATTAATTTCATTTATGGTCTTTTGGATGGAAAGGTACTATTTTTTAAATATTGGCATACTTGATTTCATCAAATTCATGTTTTAATTGTTTTTGAAATGTATTACGTAGGAAGTGGATGTGAAACAAATTCAGATCCAGCTTACTGGATTCATGGAGAAGAACACTGCGAAGTTCATGAAGGAGCTATGGAGTTCCTCAACAATTTTTAGATGCAAAAGAGGAGGAGACCAGGAAGAAAAAGGCGGGCTTTCTTTCCTTTTTTGATAAATCTTGCACTTTGATTTTCCTATTCTTATTGAACATGTGATTACATGATGAATGCGGTTATTCAAAAGTAAAATATACAGTATTGTACAATCAAATCTTTGTTGGTGTGGAAAATGTTAAGGAGGCAGCGATCAACATGTCGATCTTCGTTTCTTCGATGTAAGTAAGATTTTTTTCCTCTTTCGATCAAAATTGGTTGATTTTGGTGTTATTTTTGTATGTTCTTTAGTGTAAAGGTGGCAGCTTTTTTGTTGGGTTAGAATTGATTCGGTATTTTAGTTGAAAGTATAACTGATCATTTTTAGCGTTCTAAAAGAGATATGTTGACAATAGAGCTCTGTTGGAATATCAACGCAGTAGTTGTGATTTGTATGATTGGGGTTATTTATCTTATACAATATTATTGCTTATTTAATTTGATGATAAAATTTGATGACTAGATACATTTATGATAAAATTTGATGACTGGTCTTTTTTTCAGATGATCAATAGGGGAGTTTCATCGAAGGCGAACCCACCAGGGCCAAGGAAGAGGGTGGACTTCATTTCGTGTCATGATTTTGTAATTTTGTAATGTATACATTTTTTGATAAAATTTGATGAAGGGTCTTTTTCAGATGATCAAAAGGGGAGTTTCATCGAAGGCGAACCCACCAGGGCCAAGGAAGAGGGTGGAGGCCGTGGCGAACTCGCTGAAGTGCACCAAGGATGGAACTCGCTGAAATATATGATATAGAACTGGTATGGAATTTGGTTATAACTGTGATTAATATGGTGTGAAATAAAGAGGATGGTATGAGCGTTAATTTAATCATATATGTTGGCACTTGAGTATGGATCTAACTGATGAGATTTTGTTCCAGCTGCTAGAAAAATTGCTGTTTCTAAATCTAAATTATTTGCATTGCCCCACTTTTATTTAATGTTGTACCCTTTGTAGGTGTAACCCGTTTCTTAGTAAGTACAATATTTATGTGTTTTCCATATGATATGAAAGTTTATTATAATCTCAGGACATCATACCGATGAAATGTTCGCTATGTATGAATTTGATGCTGCTCTTTCTTTTTTGTTAGCTATTCTTCTTCTTTGCTTTCACTAATCTATATTGTATATACAGTGCAAGGGCACGGTTCTATAACAGGGAAGTATAACATTGTTCTAGCTTGTGGAGGTATTCAATGTGGAAATTAGGTTGTGGATGTGGTGTCATAATCACATTTGGTTGGAATTTATGACTGACCATTTGAATTATTCTGTGTCATATGGTTGTTAATAGTAAGATAATGGCTTCATACTTTAGAGCATATGAATCTTAAGCTCGTGTACTAGAAAATCAAAAAGTGTGAATTATGTGTAAGAAAGACTTTAGAAGATTATATTTTTACTTGCAGAAATCTTTAATATCTATTATTTCATTGACAACTTCACTGTAGTCAGTGTGATAGATGGCTTCATGGGCGGTTTTCTGATTATGTCTATTGAGACAGTGAGGGAACTTCTTGGAATATAGAAAGTTCTGTGTCAAGTTGCTAGATGATGTCCCCAATCACTTGCGGTAAAATGTATATTTAGGAAAGATTTTCGTCATAGAGCAACAGATTGCCATCAATATAATTGTGTTTTGAGATCATTCATACTCATATACAATTATTGCACACCGTCAGTGTATGTAGGAGAGAAATATAGGATATTTGTGATAAGGCTTATGGTGTGGATATTTCTTATCATCTATTTCAAAACATCTATATCTCTTCTTTGTGTGTTGTGTTTTATTTCTCTGTCCTTTTGATTTTTGCAACCAGAGTCTTAGGTTGTTAACAAGGAAACCCAGATGAAAAAACATGAAAGGTAAATCCAACAATGCAAAATCTGAAGGAAATTTTTTCTTTTGTGTTTTTACAGGAAGAGAGCAGCACCATCTTTGAACAATGAGAGGAAGATCAAGAAGAAGAAGAAGCCACATTATTCATCTTCATGTACCCATTTCCCATTATTCAACCATCTAAATTATTTTTTTATTCAGTATTTTCTGATTAGTTCTCAAAATGTCAGGGATGAATTCATGAAAACTTGCAAAGAAGCCCATATTGATTCACCTTCCTACAGGAAAGTCTTATTGGGTGTGAGAAGAAAATTGAGTGTTCCATGTTCCAGTAAATTATCAATTGAGGATCTTGAAATTGAAATTTTTCTTCACCTGTTACAAAAGTATTCAAGCCAAGATATAGACTCATGCGATGATTTTAAGTTGTCAGAATTTGATCTCCAATGTGGCTATCTGGAAAATACTTTTGACAAGTTTTTGGTTTAGCCCATGTAAAATGTAAATTTGATAATACTCTGTATTTTTTTACTTTACTATTATGAAGGCCAGAGGTTTGAACAAATTTTCCCATTTTGTTTTGATCATGAGTTGGTGATTTTTAGTGTATTTTGGGCTAAATTTTAGATCATCAAATTTTTCCATATCTTTTATACGGAGATGGGTCATTACTAATTGGCTATTTTGTAACTTACATATTTAGGTGTGTTTATCCATATAAAAACATTTTTCCTCATCACGATATGTTTCACATTTTTTTAATAACCTGTTGACCTTATCTATAGGCTATCAGTTTGATTATGTATTTGACTGGACTGTATTGAAGTATCCTCGGATTGGTGCTAATCCTAGATTACGTGTATGTTTCCTTTTCTTAGTTTATGATGACTTCCTTAGTTTATAATGACTTATGTGTTCCATTGTATTCGTCTGGCTTATATGTGCTATTATTATGCTTCTTTCCAGCAACCAAGTGGCAGAACAAGTCGATGTCCATCTATTTGAATGGTATGTTTGTTTAAATTCTTTCTTTTATGTGTGTTTATTTATGGAAAGAGGATCGGATGTGCTTTGTGATCTGCCCCTAAGAATTACGCTGTGAGCTGAAACAGAAGCAGAAGGGTACCACATGTCAAGCCTTTGGCACTGGGGTAAAAATAACTCGAATATTACATAATATTGTCAGTCTGGAATGGTATATTCTTATCTATTGAAGGGACTGATGTTATTTTCTGGTGTATCTGTTTTCAACATGGAATGGTTTTCGTTTGATTCCATGATTTGCAAATCAATGGCCGATGACTTGATCTTTAAATCGCTTCGATTGATCCACTACATCATCTCGGTAATTTTTTGTTTGCTATTTTACTTGATTTTTAGGAGGTGTCAATAATGTTGATCTCATCCTTGGTGCTATGTGAATTTGCAAAAGTTTCTTTTACTGATGTCGTTCCACCTTTTAAAGAACTCCTATATTTGTGTGTAACTTCTAGATGGATCACATTATAATAATGCCTGGCAATATTTGAGACTTGATGCATTAATACAAGAAACCACAATCTTCATCCAACAACCTGACGAGGTTCGGCGAGAAATCAGTTACCGTGGAAGACCCTAATATGTAAGATATGCTATTGAATCAAAGGTTGCTTCTTTTGTTTGCAGGGTTGAATTTTAGGGTAATTTGGCAAATTTTTTAGAAACGTTTGAATCTGTGTCGGAACTTATAATGGTTTTCATCTAATTTACCGAGTGAACCATCACATATGACACTTCCAAATTTTGAATTCCAATTTATTAATAATTATCTTAGGACTTATTGAATTTATTAGAATTTGGAGTTTAACGGTTTATTTTGAGTGGTTATTTACAATTTTGAATGATATAGAGTAATATTAGTTAAAATTTTGGATTATAACATTTGGTGAAGATTTAAAGATGAACCTGATGAGTGATTTCGACTGTCTCTGTTGTTGCCAATATTAATCATGATCCTTTATAAGATTATTTCATATTCTTTATTTGTGCAGCACATGAGGGGAGTGAAGGGAATATCTAAATACATAAGAGCTATACACCCCCACATGCTTGATAGTTTATCAATGAAAGCCTTATTGGATTATATACTTGATTATATGATTGTTTAAAATTTTAGATTTAGCTGTGGGTTAAGAACAATTTTTCTTAAGATTAATCGGTTTGAATCATGGAAGACCATGTCTTATTTTTATGTCTTTTAGACTAAATAGGATTTCTAATCCCTCCTCAACCTTAATGGAAGAACATGTAGAATTTGCAATTTATCCTTTCAGATCCTTCCATGTCCATTTAGTACTTTTCTCTTGCATTTTAGAAGCTAAAAGATTCATCTAGCTGAACATTTATATAAATCTTACTGTTGAAACATCTTTTAGCATATGGTCCAGCATGGCATCCATAAATTTACAAGATAACACTCGGGTAACATGTATAATATGAGGACTATAGAGAATTTGATGCATGTTCATATATAGCTCACATTATTATTCAGATGGAGAATTTGTTATTTTCAAAATATATTATCAACCCAAAATTTCTTATAGCCAATCCAGAATTTTTCTAAGCTTCATAATTCGATGTCATTTCTACTTGAGGTAAATTTTGCTACTTGAATTCTATTTTGAAGTTTATAAGAATAGCTGAAATTGACTATATGGCCTGGGAAATTGACTATATTCATTATGACCTGTTGGGAACATTTGTTGGGAACATCTGTTAGGAAATTGCATATATGTCTTGGGAAATTGACTATATTTATATTTATAAGAATAGACTGGAAAGTTGTCTTGGTTAAATCTTTTGTTCAATTATGCATCATTTTTTACAAACTCTTTCTAAATATGATCATGACATGACTCAATATTATCACCAAAGGGATATACTAAGTATCTCTACTACACCATTAGAAATTCAGTGAAAATTTCCTGCTATGGCCATCCAAATATCAATGTAAACCATTTCTTACATAACATGCTTCCAATCTGAGGCTGCCCATTTGAGAGAAATATGAGAAATATCTCTTCTTAAGATTTCTCAATACAATCATACCAAAAAATCTGGTTCAAGTGGTACCATGTATAAGTGGTCTCCTAATTTCCCTAAAAACTTTTAATGTCTGTCTCTAACTGACCATGATATGTTTCGAACTAATCAATAAATTGTATTAATAAGAAGCATATGAACTCTTTGTGAGAGGCCTAGCAGCAAAATAACAAGTCCATGAGCAGTAAAACTTGCCTTATGTGTACATATCCTCTTTCTCACAGCAAATATTCCTCAAAGACCATTTCATTATGAGTGCACAGGAGATGTTTGCTTATATTCCTTAAAGACATCTCTTTTTATTGAACTCATAATTTGATTTTGCTTTCTTATGTGGAGCCTTAAATATCCTTCACTGGAAATTTCCTTATGGGTTGGATTCCTATGGAAATGGGATACATAATGAAATTTTCAAATTGGGATCTTGGGATGCAAACTAACTGGTAAAATTAGTCGACGGTCAGTTAGCATTACGGTGTATATTCATAGCTGAAATATGGATACCGTCAAACTATGTGTAGTCCTTTTCGTTTTCCTTTTTTTCCTTTTCCAACTAGGACAATCATTTTATTATTTAACCGGTAACATAAAGAATAACACTTTGTGGCCAATATTCCCTAAGATTGTTCCTATTGGCTGTTTGCAGAAAGTGAATTTGATCACTATATTTGAGAATAGGAGAGAGTCTTTAAATGTATAACATAATTTTTATCTTGAACTTAAGTGATGCATGTTTCAACTATCATCATCCACTATAAGGTCTCTGTAAATTAAAATGTGAATTTTGAAAGGTTTGATATATTGGCATATGAAACTAATGGTGACAAGTTTAAAATTGCAAGGTAATTGTGAGAAGAAAGCTTTTATTATCCCACCTTTTTACTGCATTTTATAGAACTTTTTACTGCATTTTAAATTGGAATGTTGATAAATGGCATGTTGATACATGGCAGGGTTGATAACAATGTGAACGATGCATAACTTGGCAGGTTGATACATGGCAGAATTATGGGTTGAGTGACTATAGAGGGAGGTTGATACATGGCAGGGTTGATACATGGTAGAATGATGCATAATTTGACAGGTTGATTCATGGCAGAATGATGCATACATGGCAGGTTGATAAATTGGAATCATCATTTGTTTTTTCGTTCCCAAACAATGGGAATGATGCATAAATTGGCAGGTTGATATATGGCAGAATGAGGCATACATGGCAGGTTAATACATAACAAGTTGATAAATTGGAATCATCATTTTTTTTCATTCCCAAACAATAGGAATGATGCATAAATTGGCAAGTTGATATATGGCAAAATGATGCATAAATGGGAATGATGCATAAATTAGAATGATCCCCATTTTTATGGTCTATAATGATACAATCAACCTACCTATTTTCTTCTTGCTTAGGGGGGATGTAATCTACTTTTTTTTCATTCCCCCTTTATTTTAATAATTTGTTATGACTAATTAGTTTTAAATTGTGCTGCCTATGATTTTTTTTATTAGTAGGTGAGCTGCGATTTTTTATTCAAGAAGCATAGTCCTTGCTGAAGGAGTTTTTACCAATGGATCAGAAACTCATGCATGCTTTCTGCAGACAACAGGATGGCAAAGAACCTCTAGAATTCACATCTACTTTTTCCTTCACATAGCAAAGTGAAATTACTAAGAATGTACCAAGGAGGAGTATATAACACTGAGAATTACATATCATTGGAAATGGACTAATCATTGCTATTAGCAACAAGCCAGATTTAATATGTTTGGCAATGAAAAAGCTAAATTAGAAACATGAACAACATGCACGCATATTCTGTCCTAAAGACACCCTAAAGACAACCTATATGTAGGCATTGTGAGTTGTTTTTGTTCATTTGAGTGAGTGTTTTTTGTCATTTGAGGCATCTAGGCTGGGTGTGAGATGCCTGATCAGTCATATTCGAGTAGTGGGATTTTCTATTGTGAGAGATTGTATCAAGCTATATGTAGCCTTTTCAAACATGACTGTAAAAAAATTGTTATGTTTTGTGCTAAAAGATGTAATTTACATTATATAAATGCAGCGCATGTCTATCTATCCAGCACAGTTTTCTTTGCATTTGAAATGTGTTGAAGCGTCAAATGCCAATGCTTACAGCAATTCTATCATCTTTCCCCTTCTTTGGACTCTTACATGTCACAGAAGATTTTTGCATTGGGCTTAAACTGAATGTCCAATAGGCAAAGTATGCTACCCTAACATAAACTATAGCGATTAACAAGTTCCATTACAATCTCAAATTTTCAAGTCAAACATGGACATGTCAATCAGATAGTAGTAGCTTTGTGTATATTTAAAAAGTTTACGACACTACATAGAGAAGTCTGATTTTTCTTTTCAAATAAGAGTTTGTCTTCTTACAAGGAAGTCAATTTAGTGGAGAACCAGTCTGGCTTTTTAATTTGTGACACAATTTTACTAACAAAATTCTAAACAGAATGCCCATTCTATTTTAGTCCTTTGTTCTGTTAAAAAAATGAACACAAATTTTTTCATTATATAATTGTATGTAGTATTGTTTAAACAAATGAAATAAATTTGATTCAGCATATAATTATATGTTAAATATTTCAACATATGCTGTGTGATTCAACAAATTTGCTTCCAATTCACACAGCCCATTCTATTTGATTCAACATGGTACTTCATCCACAAATTGGAAGCAAATTTGTTTCAGCATATGCTTTGTGAATGTTTAAAATTTTTGTTGTTGTCTGTTTTCTTTATTAAATTGAAAGGTTAGATATCTGATGGTTATTTTTTTGATTGATTGTGAATTCAGGAGTCATATATCTGAAGGATATCCCGGTTGTGATCATGTCATCTGAGAATGTGCCTTCCATAATAAATAGGTGAGGAACTTGGAAAAAATAAAAATAAAACCCCCTCTGATTTCAAATAGATACAATATTTCTCTTTATCATTTTGTGTTGATATCTGAAGGTTATCACTTGATCTAAGGTATGTTATGTTGTTGCAGTTCAGTGTCATTTCATGCGGGCATCCATACTGCATTATTTCCTAGAAACATTTTATGTGTTATTGGTTCTGTTGCCAGTTACATTAAATTTTAAGTTACTAATTTAATGATGTAAACCCATTGCTTCCCATTTTGCAGAACCAAACTATTTGTCTAACTTCGAAGTAATCAACATATTCTATTGTTTGCTTTTACTAATAATAACCCATGCTAAGCAACTTCATTTGCAAATACCGAAAGCTATTTTATTTATCTGGGACAATAGTCTTACTATTTTTCTTAAGAAAAAGTGTGTATTCTTTCTCAAGGGAGCAAGCAATATCTCAATCCTCAATAACAAATTATCTTGGTTTTAGATTGCGTCTGTGTTCAAGTGCTTTTCCATTGTATTTGATAGGAAACTTGAATAGCTTCAAAATCTATAATATTCTATGATTTTATTTACTAATTATTGTTTCAACTGTGGCTTGGTAGTTAAGGTTTCTTAGCATATTCTCTGAGAAAGGATCCATTTGTTTTCTCAATAAGGGGATGTTTTGTTTTCTCAATGACGTATTAATTTGCTTTCGCATGAGAGTGTTCAAAATCGTCCGAACTTACTAGCAATTGCTGTTGGCGTTAAGCAGAAGACATATGTAGATATCATTGTCAGAAAGTGTAGTGCCCGACTTTGGTAAATGCAAATGACAGGGAGTGCCCGACACAAATTAAATAACACGACAAATTTTTTTCTCCAAGTGAAGTGCCCGACTCCATTTTGCCAATAGAAAGAACTTGATGGCTAACCAAAAGATGACAGGGAAAGATATGAGAGGCTTGAATGAAAATGACAGGGAAAAATGGAGTCGGGCACTTCACTTGGAGAACAATTGGAGAACATCAAATTTTGGAGCACATCAATTTGTGTCTTAAAATTGGGAGCACATCAAGTTCTGGAAATGCATCAATATTTGGCAATGTATCAACATTCTTTATCAAGTTGTTTGTCAATGTATCAGCACTTGCAGGAAATACTTTATCAATTTGTACTTATGGCATTGTATCAGCACTGTTTATCTTTTTATATATTCTATGTTCTGAATACAATTTGAGTATCACATGTGGGAATGTATATGAATTTTATTGGTTGATTTCTTCTAATTATTTCAACAATTGAGAATTGCCTCCATATGTTGGTTGCCTGTCCGGTTTTCTATTTTACATTTGAGGGGTGTGTTTGAATTGGTTTGTTGACTAGGACAACATGGTTGATAGAAAAACAGTTGGAATTGAAACTTAAAGATTCAATGGTCAGGATGAGGGTTTGAAAATTTTAGGGGGAAAAACTTAAATTTTGTGGGAAACTCTCTGGAAAAGTAAAGTTACATGTCTCAAATCTCTCTCTCCATCCCTCCCTCTTCGTTACGATGTGAAAACAAAACATAAAATATTGATTTTGTTCCCGGATATTCTCATTCAATATGTCATACCACACGGTCTTCTCTTTTCATGTGGCTATAGCATGGTTCTATATGATAAAGTGAGTATATACTGTTGACTTAATAATTGAGCGTGTTGTACATGCATGCAGTTTCTTTTTGTCGGGAAACATTAAGTTCATTGCCAACGGAATGGAGTTTATTAATGATAGATTACCCTTAATTAACATAGTTTATCATGGCATCTGAATCATTTGACCATATACTATTTTGAAACTCTTTTCGATACTCCATTCTGAAAAGGAAAAATGATTATACCAACTAATCAAATTTAAATTAGGGAAAAATTCCACCTTTTTAAGAACTAAATTCTTTGAGAGAACTAAAATTTGTAAGAAACTTAAATTTGGGGAGAAGTAAATCCTCCAAGTGAACTAAATTTTGAAGGAAACTAATTTTTTTTGAAAATTTTGGGGGAACTAAATCTTGAAGGAAACTAATTCTTTTTTTGAAAAGTTTGGGGGAACTAAATTTTGATGGAACTAAAATTTGGAAGATCTACAATTTTTGGAGAACTAAATAACAATTATTGCGCTTTAATTATTATTGTTCGTTTAAAATTAATGGCTCCAAGATTTTGAAGGAGGAATATTTTAAATGAACGGTGGAACGAAATTTTGAGGGAACTAAAATTTTGTGGTAACTAATAACAATAATTATGTTTTGATTATTGTTGTTCGTGTAAAATAAAGGGATCCAAGAATTTGAGGGAAAATATTTTAAATGAATAGTTCCCTTAGAGCACAAGTTATATCTGGAGGGAACTAAATTTTAAGGATCTAATGTTTTTGGGGAAACTAAAGTTTTTAGGGAAACTAAATTATTTTGGGAAACTAAATTTTGAATAACTAAAATGATTGGAGAAACTAAATAACAATTATTGTGTTTTATTTATTATTGTTTGTTTAAAATTAAGAGATCCAAGGTTCTGATGGGGGATATCTTAAATGAACCGTGCAACCAGTGGAGGAAATTTTCAAATGGCCAAGGACCAAGAGGTGTTGCAGTAAGCAGACTCTTGGGAAACAAAGGGATTGTTGTCGAAGAGGATGAAGTTGGTGGGGTTTGAGATGGGCAAGCTGGAGCGATGGAAGCTGCGGAACTTGAAGATTAGTATGCTGATATTGAGGGGCAGAGGCAAGTAATTAACTCAACCTCTTACGATAGCACTCAAAGTAACAGGGATGTTGTTTGCATTGCTGATGTTCATGAGACAAGTACCTGCTGTTTGAGTCATTTCTCTACATCCACATTTGGTTGAGGTCGTTATTGAGACTTTGTTGTTGCTTATGTTGTTATCTCTGTCTTTGCTCTATGACTTTGATTGGATATTCTGATACTCCATTGAGCATATTCTAATACTCTGTCAGTTCAAACTCTCCCCAATAATAAAACTACCTTCTTATATTTTTGTGCGGTTGGCAAATATTGCAATCATTTCAAACAATTATCCATGCATTCGATATTTATAAGGATTGGAATTAAAGAGTTTATTGTAACATAATAACTCAGTGATAATTTAGTTTGGATTAAAGTGTGCATGATGTATTATAATAAACTCTTAAATTATTTGCGTGCCTTCATAGATTGCAATGATAGCAAACAGGAGATAATTGGTATCTAAAAACTTGGAATTTTTTCAGATCTAAACGTCATTAGCTATTAGTTCTTGGGTCTGTTTTTTTGGGTATGGCCATTTTTTGTTTTGGTTCAATTTTTTGGTCCTATCATTTTGATCACATTTTCATTCTGATCCTGTTATTTTGGGTATGGCAATGAAACATTACTTCACTTCACTTCAAAAATGCAAAATGTCAAACCAAGTTCAACTGATTACATTTTGAGTAATCATATGTCCAGGATACTCAAATTCAACAAGTTTGTGTAATTAAATGTTGATATGTCAAATTTGAGATATCATATGGCAAGTTCAACCATTAACATATGTTCAACATATCATAGTTTCACAGTTCATATTTGTTACTAGACATATCATATGGCACATATCAAATTGGGGGACTAACATTTTTGTCAGTGACTAAAAATTTCGTGAGTAATTAAACAATGTGAGAACTAAAATCTCCAGAGGGGACCTAAATTTTGGGGAACTAAGACTTTGATTGGGGACCTAAGATTTTGAGGGGGGGGATTTCTAAAATGAATCATGTACACAATTTCAGGGGAACTAAGATTTTGAGAGGGGAATATCTAAAATGAATCGTGCCCACATTTTCGGGGGAACTAAGATTTTGAGGGGGAAATATCTAAATTGAACCGTGCCCTACGGGCACGGGTACGTGACTAGTATATATATATACATCGATGTTCTCTTTTACTTCGTCGTGCACATTTAATATTCATTCAATGTCTATGATATGTGAAATCGTCGCTCGACGCTTAAAAACTTGGTTAAATAGATTATATTTCTAAGATTGTATAGAATTGTTTTCCATGCACAAATTTAACCAAGAATATTGAATATTGGAGGGTATGTTCCTTTATTCACTAAATGCATTAATATTTGGTATTTTTGATGATTTTAATTTTCGCTTTTTGATAATGGACAATTTGGCACACCTTGATTTGATTTCATCACTTTTCCCTTGGTGTCAATTAGGTCCATCGTCAATATCTAAGACTCCCGATGTTGGATTTTCCTTTTCCTAGTTGTTGTCGTTGTATGCCCCCCATTTTTGGGATAATGCCAAAGGGGGAGATATAATGATAATAAATAGGGCAAATGAAAATTTAACTCAATTTCCAAGAATCTAATTTGATGTGTTAGATTCAGGGGGAGTTAAGATATATAAAAGGATTTTCAAAATCCGATATTTCAAAAATCGATTCTCGTTATATATCTTACTCGTCTGATTGATGCAATTTATGTATATTCATTTTGGAATTAACGTGTCATCAATGCAGGGGGAGTAAGTATTTTACATTTGAATCATTATTTTTGATTATTATTTATGTTGGTTTGTCATCACCAAAAAGGGGGAGAATGTTGAATATTGGACTCCCCGGATTTGGTTTTGATGATGAGCAAACATAAATAATTCATGAACTAACAATTTGTGAGCGCAGTATTGGAGATCGTCGCCAAATTCACGAGAACAATCAAAGCGACATCTCAAGACTTCTCAAAGCTCGTATTCATCGCCTAAAGCTTCGTTGAAGCTTTCGGACCGTTTTTGAAGTCATGAAGAATTGATCGAAGCTCTCGAAGACCGTTCCTTAAGGTTTTATTTATAGTCTTTTAGCTTCGATCTATAGAATGTTAAGACTTGAGTATATCTTACAATTCTATCTTCATAACGCTCATATCGTAGCTCTAGGATCTTAGTAGAAGTCCATTCTAACTTCCTCGAAGCATCGCGCTTCGATTCGGACTTGTTCGTGCATGTTAGTTGGTTCAAGAAGAAGAACTGACCGACTAGATGGTGATCTAGTCGGTCGGCAAAGCTTCTTGGACCGACTAGTTTGAGTTAATCTTTTCTTGCTCAGTACTGTTTACAGTTAGTTGGTCTACGTTGACTCACCGACCGACTAGTTTGTGAACTAGTCGGTCAGTGATGCTTCTTTAACCGACTAGTTGAGCTTTACTGTTCATGCCAATTTTCTCCTAAGCTACTGTTTATCGTTAGTCGGTCTAAGAACGTTTGGTGACCGACTAGTTGATAATCTAGTCGGTCAACATTTGTTCTTGGACCGACTAAGTCAATTTGTATTCAGACTATTTGTTTTTGACTCTTAGTCGGTCGAAGTTCACTGACCGACCGACTAGTTGTGAAACTAGTCGGTCAGAAAGTCTTCTTGGACCGACTAGATTTCTCGGTCTGAAATTCTATCTCTTCACTGTTCCTCACTTAGTCGGTCCATGTTGTTTGACTGACCGACTAGTTGATGAACTAGTCGGTCAGTGGTTGTTCTTTGACCGACTAGTTGCTTCAGTTTTCTAACCATTGGGATTTGACCTAACTCGTTTTTATGGGACCCTATAAATACGAACCTTGGTCATTTCTCTCTAGGTTAGAGCTGCCATTAAGAGATTCATTGAGATTGAAAGAGATAGAGATTCTCACTTATTTCCAAAGCTCTCTTCCTCACAAGAAATCCATTCTCTCACTTTCTAGATCTAGAATCCATCTTGAGAGAAGTTTGTTCTTGGTGAGCCCTTCAAGCTCTAGCTTGATTCAAGTCTCCAAATCACTCCTAGGCACCCATTGCTGGTCATTTCTTTGGTGCTAGGTCTTGGTGACTACATCTTTCACAAATCACTCCTTGCACCTATTTGGTAAGAATACTCAAGGTATAGGATTTTGTGGTAAGATTGTTTATTTCATTATAAACTCATCTATAATGCTTATTGATTCTCTCGTTTGTTTGAGAAGGTTGTGATCCCGGGTTGTGGGATTCACTATTGCCATTGCATGTATGATTTGATCTTGTGAAGGTTTTTCACAAGATATCATAGTGGAAATCTTGAGTTAGGGTTTCTAACTCAAGTATCCGGAGGGGATCCGGGTGGTTGGGACGTGTAACGACATGTTTTCATCAAGACAAACTATTTACGAATTTGACCAATTTTTCAATTTTTAAACTATTTTATAATGGTTTGTCAGGAGTTTTACTGATTTCAAAAAAATTTCTTATAAAAATATTTTGAAGTGCCAGACTAGTTATGGAGTATTTTAGTAAGATCGGATTTCATCAAATACTCAAAACATTTCTGATAAAATTCATTTTCAGTTTTTACCGTTTTGACTTAATGAATTTATTTTCTATACAAACGACATCAAAACGATTTCAAACCTTTACAGTAACATTCAATGATCATTTAGGGCTTTCCATATTTATTTCATAATTTTCTGAAGTCAAATCAATAGAGAACCTGTAAACCCTCTTCCTAAACATTTTGGCCCACGACTCGTATTTTCATAGCTCAAATCCTGAAACGGACTTCGTATTCGCGATCCTCGCGACGATACGAATCTGTGGCTATGTTTTCGTAATTTTTCGGAGACGTTTAGTTTCAGGGGCAAAATCGTAATTTCAAGTATAATAATTCTTTTACTAATTACCTTGGTTAATGATATAATTATTTTATCTAATCACTTACCTAACCTGCTTGTATGCAGCCCACGAGGAAAACACAAATTCTCTTTTCTAAACTTAGTCAATCTCCAAACCTACCCTATTTAATTTTTTTGACTAAGTATTTAATGTGTTTATTATTAAATTAATCCTAATTAGCTATAAATACTCCCACTTTCCTCCTCTGTTTCCAGCAAAAGCCTCAACCCAAACCCATTCTCCTTCCGAGGGCAACCCCACTCTCCTCCGCTTCACTCTCCGTCACCGGACTTTAGCTCAACCCACGACGAAGCACCGACGCCCAAGCGCCCCTCTTTCTGCGCCTCTGCCGCTAGCAAAGCCAACCCCGGCGACGGCCCCTAGACTCGCTGCCACACTCTCAGAGCCCTGCCACCGACGTTCCCGTCGTACCCAACGGCCTCCGCCGTTGACAACGACCGCCACAAGCTCGGAGAACCCCACGCTCACGAACAACGATCAACTCTGGGCTGGGTAATTGTTATTTAACATTTATCCTGAAGAAATAAGTTAATGTTGTCTTCCAACATGAGATGAGCATACGAATCTCATGGGTCTAGGTATTATTCATTAGAAAAACCAATGATAACTACTAGGTATTATTCATTAGAAAAACCAATGATAACTAGTTTGCTTACAGGACCCAACTTCATTGCCGAGCCTCCTCGCCATCGCTCTGTCGATCTGCCACCGTGCCCCTACCCACGATCTCCGCCAAGCCCCTCATAGCCACCGCCATGAGCCGTACCGAGAACTCCATCATCCGAGCTTCCCTGAACGATGGTTAACATGTCCATTCAAATCATTTAGATATATATATTTTTGCCAGGACTAGTCCAAGCCCCCATGCGTGGGTTAATTCACCAGCCATTTAACTTCTTAAGTATATTTCTACATATAACGTTGTCAGGACTTTAAGCTCGCCATGGGCTCCTCCCAAGCCACCGACGTCCGTTACACCTCCCCGACTTCCGCCGAGAACCCCACCGTCCGTCAAAGCCATGTCGCTTTTCGCCGCGCCTCCGTGAACCCGGACACAGGCTCTCACAAAGCTCGATTTCCCCCGTTGCCTTCTCTCGCAATCATCGCCACTCGTCACCGCCGGCGGTGGGCCCACCGACGCCGCCCCTGCGGGCGCTCCTCCCTCCGGCACCGCCCCGGGCCGTCGCTGGCCGGCCATCATTCGGCAGCCCCTATGCTTCGAGCATGTAGCCTCTTGCGTGAGTGAGCAACACAAAACTTAAAAACTGTGCTTTTTGTGTGGGTTTTAGAGAGAGAAACTGGAGAGAGAAACAGGATTAAATAGAAAAAAATTAGAAACTGAAAATATTGGGCCTAGATATAGAATCTAAAAATACAAAAATGTTCTACGCATTGTCGCGAACGCGTAGGCGCCAGTTTCGTCTCAATCCGATATTTATTTTTCAAGTTATGATTTTTCAAAGTTTACGTTGGTTAACTTAGATTTGATAAAAACACTTATATCTTCCATACTACACGAAACCCCATATGTATAAAAAATATTTTCATATTCTACTAGTCGAGAGTAAAATTTCGACATATCATATGAGATTTTTCGACGTGTATATCTTTCTAAACAATTCGTCGAACATTTACGATCGTTAATTTCTAATTTCAAAAATAGTTTTTTTATTGATTTTAAATTTCGAAAATTGATTTTAATCTTTTAAACATTATTAAAAATACCAATGAGCTTCTGAAAAATATTTTCTTCCTATATAAAATTATGTGTCACACATCTAGACTATTTAAAAATATTTAATATGTATTTTGACGAGTTTTAAGCTATAATAAAAACACGAACACGTTAAGAAAAATAGATGGAAAATAGTGTAACTTCTAACTGGTGATTGCTTATGATTTCAGGTACCGTTTCTTGTGTACGAGCAGCCTTTGAAGCTCTAGCTCCAAACTCGGCTTACCACGACGATCTCAAACAGGGTAAGTCACTCTAATTCTAGTTTTAGAAATTTAGCATGTGTACTCGTATGAACTTAGGACCTCATATATATTCTCAGAACAGCTATATATTGACTTGAACCAATGATTAGAGACCTAATTAACTAGCGAACTAATCAATAGTGGAATGATCAGAGGATTAAATTGAGATAGTAAACTTTTATGAAATTTGATATCATAGTTGTTGGACTTCAAATCATTGCTCGGACTAAATTGAGATAGTAAACTTTTATGAAATTTGATATCATAGTTGTTGGACTTCAAAGCATTGCTCAGGACTGATATTCTCTGTTGAGGCTTCTGCCTTGACTTTTCAGCAAGTAACTACCATATAAATGTAATTGATGTACTCATTGATGGATGTATTGTTGTACACATTGTTGGATGTACGAAATGATGTGCCTATGAGGCCATACGGATACGGATATGGATACAGACACGGATACTGATATAAATGTGAAATGTGATACAACATGGGTTATGGGGTAGTCTTGAGCTACGTAGTGTGCGGGAGTGACTGGGTCCACCCATATTAGTTAAGCTGTACCATCACCCTGTAGGGGATGGTAGGTAGATATTCCACGAGTTGCTCCGTGGGATGGGTGCACTTCTAGTTGCATATCGTACACTCGAGCTAAGACTGTTGCACTAGCTGATTGATACAGGGCCCATGAGGCCATATTGATACTAACACTGATATGAACATTGGACTATGATAATACACGGGATACGGGGTAGTCTTGAGCTACGAAGTGTGCGGGAGTGACCGGGTCCACCCTAATTAGTTAAGCTGTACCATCACCCTGCAGGAATGGTAGGTAGATATTCCACGAGTTGCTCCGTGGGATGGGTGCACTTCTGGTTGCATATCGTACACTCGAGCCAAGGCTGATGCACTAGTTTGATTGCTGTATTGTACTCATGGTTGTTTGTATTGTCGGAACACACTATTGGGCCTTCGGGCATTTACGGAGCACGTCTACGGAGCAAACTATTGGGCCCTTGCGGCATTTAAGACTGATGCACTAGTTTGATTAATGTTGCACTAATTGATAATTGATTGAGACCATTACTTCAGTCACGACTACTACTATTCTACAGACTAAGTCGAGACTACTCGAACGTGATAGAACGGTTTAAAATTACGACTGAATCAGTGTCTAGGAATGAATGGGAAGGGGGTTGGTCAACCAAGGGACTTGTTCCTGCGGTCTTTGAAGTGACCTGTGCCTTCAAGCCCTGACTGACTGGCTGATTTGGAAGTTAAGTTAGACTTCTTATTATTAAGCCTGCCTACACTAATAGATAGTCAAACGACAACCATCCTAAGTATTACTAGGTCTACCTATTGTCATCACATTACCGATTGGTCAAAACATTGTTAACCTGATTGTCTTACTATTGACATCCCATTGGTCAAAATATTGTTACTACCACATGCCACGCCACAATCGTTACTTTTGCACTTACTTTATGCATCACTTCTGAATAGTTATCAGTATTCACTCTTACATACCTGTCAGCTCATACTTTACTTTTGTACATATCTGACCATCTTTTGTTTACTATAGTCTGTTCCATACTTTTGCACTACTTTGTTTCTATTGCTAGAATTGTTGTGACTTACCTACGGTTTCATCTCTGTGGCACCGTAGACGACGTAGATATGGAGGCAGATGCTCTAGAGTTAATAGCGCCAGAATTTGACCATGAGACCGCAGCTTTCAGAGTTGTCTCCAGTTGTAATTACTTTCATTTATGTACGATTGTTGGACCATTCTTGTACAATATGGATGTAATAATTGGACACTATTTGGGTATTTTTGTACATCTCTGCATCGTGGCTATTTTGTTTTCACTGGTTAACTGCAGGACCTGCGCAAATACCAAAAAGTAACGGGCCCGGGAATCGGGTCGTTACAGGACGTATGATCACCGGGAACAAGTCGGAGAGACTTGGGTGGATCCGAACCCAGTAACATCGTTTGTTAGCATTGTTAATTTTGTTGTTGTCATCAATTTAAGCTTCCGCAAATTGATTTGGTAGTTGTTTGCACTATAATTAGGAATTATACTCCTTGTTATTTTTAAAGTACTATTCACCCCCCTCTAGTACTTGTGTAGTAGCTTGTAGGGCATTACACCTATAGCCCTCTAGCCCACGTTCAGCCTCACGTGAGCTTCCCATATTAGAATTAGCCCTAGGCCATCTTTGTCACAGAAAACAAATAGCAGCCGCCGCCCAAAACTTTGTTCATGCAAAACCCATACCTGCAGCCCTTATACACCGCGTCTTCTTCCTCAAACCACCGACGACCAAGCCTATGACCTCGCCCTGACCTTCCCCCATCACCTGCGCCACCGTGGACCCCGTCTTTACCGCCGTTCTCCGCCGGAAAAGCTTCCAGGCGCCGCAGCAGCAGCATCAGCCGCAGAAGCAGCAGCATCGGCCACCACCGCCGCTGTCGCCGCTGCCGACCGCTGCCGCTGCCCCCTCCAGTGTGCCCTGACTCCCCTCTGACCCCCTGCACCGTTGACATCAGCCCATCAGGCCGCCAAGCTCTGAAACAGCGAGCTTCTCGCTGTTTTGTGTTTTTACGACGTCGCCACGCGTCGTATCATCTCCCGTTGTTCCCTCTCACTGTTGGGGTCTTCTGACAGCCATCTACTTCTCCTAGGGGTGTTTTCTGATGTCACAAACATCTCCTACGATGCTCAACGTCGTAGACTTCGTGTACGTCGAACCGTTCGTCCCGGTTCGTTTTTACGGCTTCCCGGAAGCCGTAAAAACGTCTACCGACCTTCTACTCACTGATTGGAATCTTGTTCGCTGATCTGGCTACTTTCCGAGAATTGACAAGCGAGGCATCTAATATTGGAATCTGGACGTGGAGCGTTTCATATTATTCCAACCCCTGGCGTCGCTACCCGACGCCAGTGTAGCTCTCGCGTCGTGTAAGGGTAAATTTCTGAACACTTAGGACCCCCAACCCATCAATGTTAAACAAGATAAAAATCGATATTTTAATTGTCTGGTAATTCACTAATAAAGATAATATAATTTGGGACTGTAGGCTGGTGATCCGAGCACATAGGTAAACTGGACTGATTGGACGGTGTTTGCAGAACGGTTGATTGTAGGCAAGTGAAACTTGCCAAACTTATGTTTTAGGCCATGTCTTAGGCCATTCCCCATTTTAGCGTAAAAGAGACTAGGCGACGAAATGATACTTGCCTAGACACAATTTTAAGATCTAGCTTGACAACGAAGATAGATCTGTCACCCTGCCATGTCATTCATGCATTATTGCTTGTCACGTTTAATTACCATATCTGTACGCTCATTACTTTTGCTCTGTCATGCCTGTCACGTTTAAATTCCTTATTTGTGCGCACTTAAATTATACTCTGCCATGCCATGCATCCTACCTGTCATCCATGCTTCAATGTTGCATTCATAGCACACGCTACAGTACTTCCTTGTTGAGGCTAGGCACCTGCGTTGCAGGCACAACCCTATGCCAAATACACTTCCTGGCTCATGATCCAGAAGCGGGCTACATGTGTTGGTCAAAAGCCAATGCCCGATACACGTGGAGGGGTAGGGATAAGCGATCACTTGAGCGTAGGAGTTGGCCCGTACAGCCACTCCAGCCAAAAGGCGTAATCTCTGTGCACGACGTGTTTACTTGACGTGTTTACTTGACTTGTAAAAATCCATGTGAATGATTTCCCTTGCCATGTATAACTTGTTGCCGTGTATAACCTGTTGCCCTTTACTACTTGTTGCATTCATATCTTAAACTGCCATGTCATCGCATACTATTAGAACTGCTAGGTTGTTTCCTCCTTTTAGTTTCCTTGCACAAAGTCTTTGTAGACTTTGCTGATATGCGCCCTCGTCTCTTTTGGGTGTCACATGTTAGTTGCTGAGCCAGAGACCGTTGCTGAGGACGGAGTGTTTGCTGACGCTGAGTTTGAGTCCACCGTTGGCGTGGAGTGTGAGGACACCGGTGACTAGTCGTAGAGAATTCTTTTGGTGTTACTTTCTGCTTAGTCTGTTGTTAGGTTGTCAGTGCATAGCACCTTTCTTTCTGTACATTTGATTATTTCTATTGGCCATGCTTGGGCCTTTTAGACTCTTCTTTTAGCAGGTGGCTTTTCTGTGATGTTGGAATTTATTGTGGACATTCTGAGATTGAAATTATATTATCTGTCTCTTTTCCTTATTATTATCTTTGTTCTGTTTCACTTTTGCAAGGACCTATACTTGGTTATTCCAGACGCTTTACAGACTGGAGCCTCACAGCTCCAAGTCTGAGTGGACTTCTCATGCTTTGTCTCCATTTTAGGGAAGCGGGTCGTGACATGTTTTGTTGGTGGTCCATGCAGGTCACTGCAACTGCGAATTATCGGAACAACGATAATAAAAATAGAATGTCCAATAAATAAATTAAAACATCCAAATCATGAGCCTTGAGTCTAAATTTTGTTTATCGTTTCCTATGTCTTAGGTGGCTGGTAGACGTGTTGACCGAACATCTGTCTAAGCTTAGTAGGGAGATCCATCAGATCAGGACTATATTAAGACTTAGTTAGACGTCTGTGCTTGCTGGTTAGAGGTCCCTGATTGTTATTTAGACTCCATGCTAGAAATTGATATAATAGTTTTAGGGGTTACCTTATTAGTTCTTGCCTATCCCTGACCATATTAGACTTCTAGAAATTCTTTAGTCGTTCGCTTGGGTTCATCGATTTCGGGCCAAGCCGGACGCAGTTCATTACAGTCTAGTCCCTTAGAAAGTCTTAGCGCTAAGTTTCCTAATCTTTAGTTGGTCGACCGTAGGAGTTCCCCGTAGAGTTCATGAGTCATATCCTAGGCGTATTTTGTATAGGACCACGCGATCTTATTCTTGCCCTCGTTTCACGTGATCGCTTCATGGCGATTATCGTTAATCTTTCGAATTTTCTCCTTTGCAAACCTTGGATCCTTCAAAGACAATTTCGATTTTTCATTATTAAAAGTTTTCGCTCAGTTTAATTGTCGTTTTAAAACCATCTTCTTATATATTTAATTCCTCGCTATTCGATTTAGTTAAAGCCCTTTCGTAGATTTTGGAGTCTATTGGTTGTAATTTTAATTACTATCACGTAGCTATTTGCTAACCAATATTCTCGCATTTGGTTTTAAAAACTTTATTACTAATTTGATAGTTCGATATACCATCTTTTTCTAAACTACGAAATTCATTTTAGCCATTTACCCTATATACTTTAGAATATCTTCCAAGATAAATAGAACTTCAATTGTTTTTATATATATCAGTTCTAAGTTCGTTGTACTCGTACTTTAAGATCTTTGTATAAATCAGTTCGTTTGGCAAATTCGGGTTTCTCTAAAATTATTTTCAATATTATTTATTTGAAATTTCTCACCAGTTTTAAGACTTGGAAAATATTCAGCATGAGCTTAAATTCTCTACACTATAGTTGATCAAATTTCATTCTTTAAATTTCGAAACTTTTGCCGAAATTATTAAATTACTACCGCATAATATTTTCTAACATATGTCCCTAATGTTCGTGTGAATGTTTTACTTCTTCCTTATAATAAGTTTTCAATAAACCAATAAACCATTTCCTCTTATTATGTATATGCGACTTAAACTTGTTTCGAACATCTTGTTTTATCGACCTCCAAATATTTTTATACAGAAGGGGACTCCAACTTTTGAAGTACGACAGTTTTCAAACTTTTCGTATTTTAGCTTATGTTATTTACACTATCTTCCTGTATCCTAACGGAGCATCATTACATCTTTCTTTTGCCACCTAAACACTCACAATTATACCCCTGATTCACCTAACCAAGCTGTCTCCTTATCTTCGTCCTATCTGAACTCGTGCTTTTCGATCTTCCTTCGTTACGCTTTGGCTTCGGTTTTTTCCTATTGTTTAGCCATTAGTGCTTGTCGTTGCCTGTGTCAACCTTAGTATAGTTTGGTGGGCCCATTAGTATAAATTGTTATGTCGTGGAGGTGCATGCATATAGGTGGAGTGTGTGGACCCGTATGAGCATGCTACCCTTAGGATATTAATAATTGACTCTTGTATTATGTATGTATAATCAGTGTTATTCGTGATATAAGTGTGAAGTTGTATATATGGTGGTGTTATTATATATGTGCGGATAGCTATATCACTTAGGAATTTGTGTTGGAATATCTGTTAGTTGAGTATGTGGTTCGAAGATACTTGGAGATGCTTGATATATAATATATTAGTAAGTCGTGTGTATATTACGTGTAATGAAATAGGTGAACTTATAGTTAAGTGTGTAAGCCTATTATATGACCCATATGTTAGTACGTGTGAGTGTGTGCTTGTACGTAGATATGTACTGTGCTTAGACGTAAGTAGTTATGTATTTGCTGCATGAGTATATATGTGATATACATATGGTTGTAAGATTATAATTTTGATTGGTATTGCTTGCTTTTACGGGATGTTGTATGCGTGTATACCATGAGGTATACACGATTATTGCATATCTTAACTACGTATGGATAAGTAGATGTGTTGGTATACTAATTATAGATAGATGGATATGGTGTGAATATATATGTTACATGCGTGTGACTATACGATGAATGCATGTATTAGGGAGTGTATTATAATTATACATGTACTGATGTCTGTAATATTATTATGGTATATAAAGTGATTGAACTATGTGGTGTTACCTGACTAAATATTAAGTGTGTTTGACATTATGGTATGTATATGGTTATGTTGGTAGATGTGTATACATTGGAGTGGTATTGGTATAAGTATAGATACCGTGTTACGTATATAGAGTATTCTGATATGTGTTTTGAGTCTCACTCAAGCTTGAGTGGGTATACTCTAAGTATATCGTTACATATGTCTGTGTTTGCGTGTAGTACTATGAATATAGCAATGGATGATGTATGTATAGTGATAGGATTATTTGTGCCTGGTTGTGTTACGCACATGATTGTGTGTCGCTATACCAGTATATAGTTATAGGTGTTGGTCTTGTGGTATAGTTATCTACTAAGGACTTGCCTGTGTGAACGTATGTGTGCTAGCTAAACTAGGTGTGTAGATGTGCTGGATATATAGTGGTATATATGATTGGTATATATGAATGAAATGTTAGCATGTGTGGGTGTGCACCATGCACGGGTAAGTATGTGCTTAGTTATAGGTATTGGTGACTATGGTATGTATGGCGTGTCGTGAATATAGTTATAGGACCGTATGTGATGTGAATATATGGTGAAATATTTGCATGCATTTGAATGACTATAAATTGTGAAATTATAGTAGTGGTAAATGTATCTTAGATATAATAACATGATATAATATTAAGTGGTGTGGTTACTTGTGTTGATATGTTGGCATTGGATGAACACTAGGAGATATAGGGAGTAGTGTATCCTTATTGTTTTGTTCATAGGTAGTTATCTAAACGTGGAGTATTACAATTGTATTTGCCGATGTGAACTATTTGATTGTTGTGAGTATGTGCACCATGGTATGTAATAATTGTATAATAGTTATATAGGGATGTATGTGACTATATGAATGATTGTAATACGTGTATGAGTATGAATGACTATGATAGGTATAAGTGTATAATGTGCGTGAATATATATACATGTTAGTAGAGTTATTGTTTGACTACCTAGTGCATATATAAGCACTTGTAATAACTATACCTGGTTGAATTATAGGGTGATGTGATTGGGATAGCTATAGTCTGGCTAGAGTTATATTTATAGTTAGAAAGTCCGAGGACGGACTTTATTCTAAGGTGGGTAGGATGTAACGGCCGGTACTCACTATTCCTAATACGGCTGTGCGTATAGCAATTTCGGGTACCTGATTGGTTCATTGCTGTGTATGTGAGCCGTGTTGTTGAGTCGATAGGACCGTAGCTCCTTGGTTGCATCCTTAGCAAGCCAACCCCGACGTGTGCCCAACTTGGGATTATTGTCGCTTTTGGACCCCGTATCCTTTCTACGCTTTTCGTGCACGTAGTCTTATTCGTGCACGTATTTATTTTAGACCTTGTCTGTATCCGAACCCTATATTGTGATATGCCGTTGTGACCCTCTCGAAGAATATTAAATTGTGGAATTAATTTGGAACGTCATTTCACGGGTCGTTCCCCCACAATTTGACTTTGTTTGATGAGACGTCGCGATTTTCACTTTTGTCGTGAGACCTTTTTATTTTTAGTTTCGTTTCTCGTCGTCGAAATTGTGATCCGTCTTCTTAGTAGCATTTCTCTCGTCCGTGCGGTCGCCACAGTATTTATCTTACGATTTTTGCGTCCCGTTTGGCCTACTTTCACTTTTTGCCCAACCTATTATTGGGTTAACTCTAATTTTAATTGATTTCATCACTCTAATTATAATATTTTTATAATCCTAATCTTCCCTAATGTTGACTTAGCCCAACTCAGGTTACACACGCCCTTGGCCGCACCCCATGCTTGAGAGAGAGTGAGAGAGGGATCTGTGTTTTGTTTTTGGGATAGTAAGAACAATTCCTTTAATAATATCATTTTCCTATTCAAAAAAACCCGAACTACCCTATAGCACTCTAGCCCACGTTCAGCCTCACGTGAGCTTCCCCTATTAGAATTAGCCCTAGGCCATCTTTTTTACAGAAAACAAATAGCAGCCGACGCCCAAAACTTTGTTCACGCAAAACCCGTACCCGCAGCCCTTATACATCGTGTCTTCTTCCTCAAACCGTCTCCGACCAAGCCTATGACCTCGCCCTGAACTTCCCCCGTCACCTGCGCCACCGTGGACCCCGTCTTTGCCGTCGTTCTCCGCCGGAAAAGCTTCCAGGCGCCGCTGCAGCAGCAGCAGCCGCAAAAGCAGAAGCAACGGCCACCACCGCCACTGCCGCCGCTGTCGGCCGCCGCCACAGCCCCCTCCAGTGTGCCCTAACTCCCCTCTGACCCCTTGCACCGTTGACATCAGCCCCTCAGGCCGCCAAGCTCTGAAACAGCGAGCTTCTCGCTGTTTTGTGTTTTTACGACGTCGCCACGCGTCGTATCGTCTCCCGTCGTTCCCTCTCGCTGTTGGGGTCTTCTGACAGCCCTCTACTTCTCCTAGGGGTGTTTTCCGACGTCACGAACATCTCCTACGATGCTCAACGTCATAGACTTCTTGTACGTCGAACCGTTCGTCCCGGTTCGTTGTTACGGCTTCCCGGAAGCCGTAAAAACGTCTACCGACCTCCTACTCACTGATTGGAATCTTGTTCACTGATCTGGCCGCTGTCCGAGAATTGGCGAGCGAGGAATCTAATATTGGAATCTGGACGTGGAGCGTTTCCTATTATTCCAACCCCTGGTGTCGCTACCCGACGCCAGTGTAGCTCTCGCGTCGTGTAAGGGTAAATTTCTGAACACTTAGGACCCCCAACCCATCCATGTTAAACAAGATAAAAATCGGTATTTTAATTGTCTGGTAATTCACTAATAAAGATAATTTAATTTGGGACTGTAGGCTGGTGATCCGAGCACATAGGTAGACTGGACTGATTGGACAGTGTTTGCAGAACGATTGATTGCAGGCAAGTGCAACTTGCCAAACTTGTGTTTTAGGCCATGTCTTAGGCCATTCCCCATTTTAGCGTAAAAGAGACTAGGCGACGAAATGATACTCGCCTAGACACAACTTTAAGATCTAGCTTGACAACAAAGCTAGATCTGTCACCCTGTCACGTTTAATTACCATATCTGTACGCTCATTACTTTTGCTCTGTCATGCCTGTCACGTTTAAATTCCTTATTTGTACGCACTTAAATTATACTCTGTCATGCCATGCATCCTACCTGTCATCCATGCTTGAATGTTGCATTCGTAGCACACGCTACAGTACTTCCTTGTTGAGGCTAGGCACCTGCGTTGCAGGCACAACCCTATGCCAAATACACTTCCTGGCTCGTGATCCAGAAGCAGGCTACATGTGTTGGTCAAAAGCCAATGCCCGATACACGTGGAGGGGTAGGGATAAGCGATCACTTGAGCGTATGAGTTGGCCCGTACAGCCACTCCAGCCAAAAGGCGTAATCTCTGTGCACGACGTGTTTACTTGACGTGTTTACTTGACTTGTAAAAATCCATGTGAATGATTTCCCTTGCCATGTATAACTTGTTTCCATGTATAACCTGTTGCCATGTCATACTTGACACACTTTACTACTTGTTGCATTCATATCTTAAACTGCCATGTCATCGCATACTTTTAGAACTGCTAGGTTGTTTCCTCCTTTTAGTTTCCTTGCACAAAGTCTTTGTAGACTTTACTGACAAGCGCCCTCGTCTCTTTTGGGTGTCGCATGTTAGTTACTGAGCCAGAGCCCGTTGCTGATGACGAGGTGTTTGTTGACGTTGAGCTTGGGTCTATTGTTGACGTGGAGTACAAGGACACCGGTGACCAGTCGTAGAGAATTCTTTTGGTGTTACTTTCTGCTTAGTCTGTTGTTAGTTTGTCGGTGCATAGCACCTTTCTTTCTGTACGTTTGATTATTTCTGTTGGCCATGCTTGGGCCTTTTAGACTCTTCTTTTAGCCTGGTGGCTTTTCTGTGATGTTGGAATTTATTTTGGATATTCTGAGATTGAAATTATATTATCTGTCTTTTTCCTTATTATTATCTTTGTTCTGTTTCGCATTTTCAAGGACCTATACTTGGTTATTCCAGACGCTTTACAGACTGGAGCCTCACAGCTCCAAGTCTGAGCGGACTTCTCACGCCTCGCCTCCATTTTAGGGAAGCGGGTCGTGACAAAGGCTTAGATCGACTCATTCTCGTTTTGTTTGAGCGAGAAGAGGTGTGACGACTTCTTCTTGGGTCGTCGTCCTGCAGCGAATTGCTTGCAGAATATCTCTGCTAGTTTGTTGAAAGGCATGAAAGGCATTTTAGCTATGTTACTTAGTCTTTTTGGCCTGATCTTGAAGAGGCTTTAAAAGCAGGGAATCAAGTTATCTTGCACTGGTTTTCTGATCTTGCACCATAGTAGCAGTGAGGTACATGTAGTTGATACCACAGCTATAGGACGTCAAGCCCAGATAGCAAGTTACCAGTGGTAAATAAAGCTCTAAGGCCAGTTGAAGGCCGTCAGATTAGAATTGTTGTTGTTGCACTATGTATGGAAAGGATGTGTTGCATGATTTGATGGAAATCTGACTTAACCTCTTTCATTGATTTGAAGTAAGCTGAAGAAAATTTTCTTCTAGCGCTTGGCTATGATTTTAACAAGTCAACTTGTGCTCATCAATCCTTTCTACAAGGGGGTTTTCTTCTTCCATAGATGTAGGCTTGATTTTGCAAAACTAGCTCATACTTTCTCTGAATTCCAAAAAACTATCTCTTACTATGATATAATAGCAAAACTAACCTGAACTTATCATTTTTCGATAAACCCCTAACGTCTGTTAACCGAAAAATTGAATTGATGAAATTATCCCTCCTTTTGAAATAATAACACCCCAAAACCTTAAAAAAGTAAGTCAAAAGGCATTTTAGGCATTACTTGACACCTAACCATCACATGCTCACGTCAAACAAGCGGCCGTCACGATATGGACTTTTCTGAAACCTAAAAGGAAAGTATGAGATAGTTTTTGCGATTATATCATAGTAAGTGGTAGTTTTTTAGAATTCGGCAAAAGTATGAGGTAGTTTTGCAAAATTAAGCCATAGGTGTGCCTAGATTCAAATGCCGCCGCTTTGTAGTAAGAGACATGGTTTCTATGGGAATGGTTCAAATGAACTTGAATCGAACCTTCTTCTTAATCTTTTGTTGGGGCGACAAAATCCCTTTTTGATGAAACGGAAGGGTTGCGAGTCAAGGTGGGCAAAAATCTCACCGGCCCGTGCTTTTGGATTACCCTCTGACCCGACGGGCCGGGCCGCAGCAGCAGTCTGCAGGCAACAGTCATATGACCGTTGACACTTTTTTCCTGCTTCTTTTGGCAGTCAGGGGGTTTAGGTATTTTTTGGTCTTTTGACCAAAAATACCGCTCCCAACGGTCATAAACGGTCATTTGGGAGGGGTATTTTGGTTATTTTACACCCGAAAATCCCTATAAATTTCAGCCAACCCCTCTCATTTTTAACAATTCTCAAACTATCAAACTCTCTCATACGTTCAAGCAAGCAAGCTCAAGGCTCATCTCGTCAACTTCGCACTAATCTCGTCGTCAAGCTCAAGGCTCAAATCGCTATTGCTCTCAACTTCCTCTGCTATCAAGATCATCTCAGCTCCCTCCTCTATTACGATCATCTGCTCTCTACACCACTCGCAACTCGGCAAATCAGGTTCCTATATTTTTAGCAAAAAGTCTGCACAAAACCGTAGGTCTTATACCTTCCACCATGACAACACTAAGGAGCAAGATAACTTTAATATGATGCGGGATAACCCGATAGAAACACCTAATTATGAAAATGATATGTCACAAACAGAAATGTATGAGTACCCTGATGCTATACTACCTTCTTTTACTACTTCTGCACAGACATCTTCTGTACATGCTTCTACACCTGCACAACCTATTATTCCTGATGTTCCAGCTACACAACAATCCCAACCCAGATCAACAAAATCTGTAGTTTGGGAGAACTTTACGGTTGAAACTGTCGCTAGCAAAGGCCCGCATGCAGTTTGCAAAATATGTAGATATGATTTTACTTGCAAACCTTCTGATGACACAACACACCTAAAGAGACACATATCATCTCACTTAAAAAAGACCTTAAACAGATAATATTAAACTTACCTGGATCTTCTTCCTCTTTATCTAATTTCTCATATTCTGCTGAAACAGAAAAGAGATGGCAAGATTTGTTTTTTTGCCAAGAATTACCATTTAGTTATGGGGAAAGCCCCGAATTAGAAAGATTTAATCAAATGGCCCTTAACCCTGCCTTTAGAAGAGTGTTTAGATACACTCTTCGAAGAGATGCTTTGTCAACTTTTCAAGCTGCTAAAGCTAAATTGATTGAAACTTTTGCTAGTGTAAAATCTAGAATAGCTTTGATTTCTGATATCTGGACAACAAAATGGGATGCTTTATATTTATGTGTTACATAGCATTTTGTAGATAATACTTACATGCTAAATAAGATGATTATAGGATTTATAATGTTAGAGCTTGTTAGGTTTTCTATCATGCATAACTTGTTTATACGCAGCGGAAAATAGAAACCTACCAAGATCCATGCGTTTCTAATTGATTCAAATAGATTACTAACCTTGTGACGATCTGAATGTGTCTGGCTATATGTGCTGCTCTACGATCGACCACCCTCAATTGGTATCCATACGCAAACGTCACAAACAGGAATTGCGAGGGTGCTAGCTCCTTCTTCGTAACTAGGGTTTCTCTTGCTCTTTATTTTTCTCAAAACAAAGAAGATTTACTGAAATCGTCGAAAACTGAAAATCCTCTTTCTATATCTTATATAGAATCCCACGTTAACCCCTTAACGCATTTCAGTTAGCGACGATATCTTAGGGTTAAGAATCCCACGTTAATCCCTTAACACATTCCAGTTACAAAAATATCTTTAGGATAATATCGTATATTATCTGTTAACTCTTTAACACATTTTGTTACGCGACGATATCTTAGGGATAATATCTCAACGAGATACAATATCTTTCAGTTAAGATATTTCGCCTTATTACAAATTTCAAATCAAATTCGAAATCATGTTTAAATCGTATCCTATCCATTACGTTCTTTGTGTGTGACCCAATAGGCTCATATCAAATTGGCAGTGGGCTTAATCCCATTAAAAGCCCACGAGTCATAATTGGTCTCTAGCAAGACATTATGACTACCCAATTAATATGAATATCGTTAGTCGGATATTAACCTAACCAATAGAACATGTCATAATCCGTTTGTCACATGAAATCTTATTTGAACATAAGTCATGGGCAATGTCATACTTATATTGTTCAAACATTTAATTTCTCGCTTTCTAAGTAGACTGATAAAATCAAATGACATTCATTTGAGCACGACCATGCATTTCTCAGTCGTACTTATTAATGGGCCCATTAGATATCTCTCTCATAGGAGAGTGACAAATTCCATCTTGTTCATTCACTTTCCTCTGCATAATTCTCATCATATTTAATCATAACCTTTATGATTATCTGATTAAAGATAACGTTTGGTTATGTCAAAACATGATGTTCCTTATGTAGGAAACTGTGACGATCTCAGGTCTAAGGATCCTATGACATAACTATTATGAGATCATTTATGACACTAATCCATGTAATTATCTCATAGCGAGTCTATCCAGTACATGTTCTCCAACAAGTACCTATAAGTTTGATTTGTATCATCATACATATAATTATCTTATAATTATCAACCAAACTTATACTAGTCTTAATTCATCATTAAACCTTTAACGATGAATGGCTAGGGATGCTTAGAATAATAAAAAACAGCTATTCAAACATTATTATAAAGAAACATGCAAGCAATATAATAATAACAATAAGAGAAACATTTTATAAATGAAAATGACATAACATAAAGGTCCAAATATTTGGCCTAGGGAAAACCACTAACAGAGCTTTCTCATACTGGGGGTGTAATTTCTAATGTAATTTATGATTGTAATATTTCAGAAAAGATTTTTTCATTTACGTTTGATAATGCATCCAATAACAATAATGCAATTAGCTGCTTAAAAAGAAATTTGACCCATGATATGGAGGGTTGTTGTTCCATCAAAGATGTGCATGTCACGTCTTGAACTTAATAGTTCACGATGGACTTAAAACGTGTACAGTTTATTTAGATAAAATTAGAAATCTCATGTTGTACATACATACTTCTAGCACTAGGCGACTTCAGTACAAACAACTGTGTCGTACTAAACATAGACCATATCTTGCATTTAAATTTGATGTTACATAAAGGTGGAATTCAATTACTTACTTAATGATGTGATCTATGATTAAGAATAGAGAGCATCTTACAAATTATGCACTTACATATCTTTCACATGATCCTGCGTTTGACATTACTGATCTAGGGTGGTTAATTGTAGATCATCTGCATGATTTTTTTGAATTTTTTTACTGCTACAAACAAATTATCTTGGGTTTACTACCCAACATCTGTTTTAGGATTAGAACAATTAGTTTTAATTTCTGATCAGATATCTAAGCATAGAGACAGTACACAACCTAACACTGCTATAATGTGTATGATACAAGACATGTCTATAAAACTAGCTAAGTATTGGCATCATGTTCCTCTTCTTTACTCATTAGCTAAAGTTTATGATCCTCGTTATAAGGAGGATGTTGCAATAGGTTTATTAGAAATGTATTCTAAAAACATGGAATTTCCCCATGCTGAACAGGTAGTTGCTGTTAAAATAGCTTAAGAACCATGTTTGCTTCTTATGAGGCTAGATTTGGTAGTGTTTCCCATACTTCTTCTGTACCTGCTACTACTACTACTTCTAGTAGGATCCGACAGATGTAAGGAAAGAAGAAACAAAAAGAGTCGGATTGTTCTACTAGTGAACTATCTAAAAATTTATCAAATCCATTTCCCTTTCCAGAGGAAGTAATAGATGATGAGCATTTTGATCCTCTTGCCTGGTGGAAAGGATATGAATCAGTTTATCCCATTCTTTCCATCATGACACGAGATTTGTTATCTGCACATATATCTATAGTTGCTTCGGATTCTGCTTTTAGTGCAGGTGATCTCGTTCTGAGCAACAAGAGATTACGACTGAAGGAAGACATAGTTGAAGTTGCGGTTTGTGCGAAGGATTGGTTCCATGTTGAAAACCGCTTGCAGAACAAGAAGGACCTTTCCAAAGATTCCGAAGAAGAAAATACACAAGATAATTGATGTATTATTATTTTCTTATTTATATTATTTTCTTGTGTTGGTCATTGTATGAGGGGGTAAGGCTGGCCGACTTACGCTCGCCCCTCAAAAAAGATTTTAATTAATAAAATTTAAAGGTTCAACCCAGGACCTTCGAGAATTTCGGGCTTAAATATTATTTTGTAATGTGTTCACTTCTTTATTTATCTACTTACAATGTATTATAATTTTTAAAATTTTTATATAATTTTAATTTATAAATTACTATCTATTAATAAATTACAATGTTTTTATAAAAGTATATATCTTTAAAATTTCTATTGCTATGTATATATGACATATAGTACGTATAGATTTTCTTTGTACATGTTGTTATAATTTTTTAGATTTTTAAAGATTCTTTTAAGTCTTACTTAGATTTTTTTAATTTTTTTTAAAACCCTCGGCCGGGCCAGGCTTGGTCCAGGCCGGGCTTCCGGCCCCTGGCCAGATTCCAGGCCGGCCTGGTCGAGCCCGGCCGATGGACACCCCCAGTTGCAAGCCTTATTAGTACAAAACGCGAATTTTTATGTTTTTACGTTTAAACCCCGTCTAAAATGGTTCCCGTATTAAATGACCGTCCATTTGAATTAGTCGAAAAAATATGAGTTTTTAAGTATTGACGAACAAAACGCGTTTTATTCACGTATTGCACATTTTATGCGTTTAAACTCATTTTAAGGGCACTGTTAAATCGTTTTGAACTATGATTTATTCATCATACGTTAGTTTAGTGCATGCTACATGGAATATAATAATATCATCATGTCATTTTGGTTAAAACTATGAATACAATTTAAAATCATGAATATAGAACTTAGTTTACTATTATTTTATATTGATATTGTTGCTTTTTAAGTTCATTTGGATGAATGATATCTTAAAGGTATTCGTATTTTTAGTCGCGGTTTTTTATCCAGGTTAACGAATTAAAAACGATTTAACCCGTTTACGTAGTATTTCCGTATTGCGCATATTTGACCGAATTTTTGACCAAACGTCTTTTGAAATTGATTGAATTAAACACGTTTTATTCACGTCCCGAATATTTCCCGTATTATGTATTGCTAACAAGGGTTACGAGCAACAAATATGGCTTAGCCAAAAAGCCTCGGCCACTTAATTAAACACTTAATTAAACGATGGAAACTACGGAGAGAAGAAAATACAAGGCATAGCATAAGGGCTGCCAAAGCAGAATTTCTGGCAATGTTGCTTTTCCAATAATAACAACAACTACTACTACTACTACTACAATACCAATAATATTGTTTACGGGTGTTTTCTTACCACATGTTGATTGTCTGGAGGCCCGGATGTCGTAGCTATCACGTGAGACGGAGATGACCCTTGGGGTCGATCGACGGCGTATTCGCTTGAGCAGGAAGGCGCGGATCTGTTCTTTGGTGCGCCAAGGGGTAGCCTCGGCGAGACGACAACCTCCGGGATCGGTTGAAGGCAGAGTTGCTCGGTGAGGAACACGCGGATCCTAGCGTCTGCTCACCGAAGGATAGTTTCGGTAGAGCGACGACCTCTTGGTGGTGGAGATGAGCGGACTCGGGGACGAGGGCGCTCGTCTCTGGCTGGAAAGACGCTGAGGGGTAGCCTCGGCGTCGCTGGATCTTCTGGACATGAATAGACGAGGGAGCTCGTCAGGGGATCGGACCTTGGTTCCGACCAATTCCCCTCCGATACCAAAGTCAGATCTGGTCTGATAGATGCTCGGTGGTATCGGACTTGGTTCGTGGAGAGACCAAGCACTGATCCTCGGGCCGAGCTGTGGAGGAGAAATATGTTAGGTGGAAGAAGGTGTAAGAGTGGGTATGAAATACCTCCGTTGTAGATCGCGAAGATCCGGCCCCTTTTCTATGACACATCCCCTTCTTCATATACCTGAGCCCCCCGCGATAATGGGCCATTATTGTCGTCATTCATGGGGGCATGCCCAGTGGGAAGTATTGACCCCCACTGATTGCACCCGTTTTGATGAGGGGATGAATGCCATAAAGGTGACCATGATGGCTGGAGTGATGGCCTTGGGTGGTTGCCATATTTGGCGAGCCATGATGGCTGGAGAGTGATGGCCATTAAGTCGGGCTATAATTGGTGGGCCATGATGGCTGGAGAGTGATGGCCATTAAGTCAGGCCATAATTTCCTCCACTATGGAAGTGGACAGTCTTTTGGGCCTTCGTCTTGGGTGGAGAAGCGCAACCCGCCTGTGAGATCTTGGGCCGGAGCCCAAGGCCGTAGTAGGCGGTTGACTGATCGTGACTTGGCTCATCCGGACCCGATCAAAATAGTCGTATCAATTGCACCCATCTTCCGAGCTCTACCGTTGTTGAGGTGGAGGTCGAGAGATGTAGTATAAGGGGGAAAAGTGGCTCCTTTTGTAAAATTGGTCCGACTTGCAGAGTCGACTAGTGACAATAAGTTGTCGGTCCGAGATTCGTTCGGTTGCGAGGGGAGTTGCCTATCAACTTACGACCGACAAAGGAGTTTGGTCGGCCAGCTGGGGGAGTTTCTCCTACCCTTACGACCGATCTTATTCGTTCGGTGGCGAGGGGAGTTGCCCCTCGACTTACGGCCGACGAAGGAGTGGGTCAACCAGTTGGAGGAGTTGCCCCCAGCCTTACGATCGATCTCTTTCGTTCGGTGGCAAGGGGGGTTACCCCTCGACTTACGGCCGACGAAGGAGTGGATCGACCAGCTGGGGGATTGCCCTCAGCCTTACAGTGGATGTGGTGATCCGCTGGGGGAGTTGCCCCTAACTTTATGATCGACGGGTCGATTGGCCCGCTGGGGGGGAGACCCCTCAGTCTTATGGTCAATCGAGTGATCAGCCAGCTGGGGGAGTTGCACCGGCCTTACGGTCGATCTGGTGGGTCCGCTGTGGGAGTTGTCCCCAGCCTTACGATCGATGGATCGATTGGCCCGCTAGGGGGGCGACCCCCCAGTCTTATAGTCAATCGAGTGATCAGCTAGCTGGGGGAGTTGCCCCCAGCCTTACAATCGATCTGGTCGGTCCGCTAGGGGAGTTGCCCCCAGCCTTACGATCGACGGGTCATTGGCCTGCTGAGGGGCGACCCCCGGTCTTATGGTCAATCGAGTGATCAGCCAGCTGGGGGAGTTGCCCCCAGACTTATGACTGATCCATTCGTTTGAGTGCGGGGGGAATTGCCCCTTGACTTATGGCCGATGAGTGGGTGGGTCAGTCAGCTGGGGGAGTTGCCCCAGCCTTACGACCAATCCGTTCGTTCGGTTGCAAGGGGAGTTACCCCTCGACTTACGGCTGACAAAGGGGTGAGGACCTTGTGAAGACTTTCGAAGGTTCTGTGGTGGCGTTCTGCAACTACTTCGTTCGGCTCGGGCGGATGTGGGTGTTGGATCTGGATCCTAGCCTAGATGGGGGGTGAATAGGCTGATAAAAAATAATTCGTGCAACCCACGAATAAGCGCACACAGTTATAGCACAACTAGAGTAAATAAAATGCATACACAGAGTACACAGCAGATTTACCCTGGTTCGATCATCCCAATGACCTACTCCAGCCCCCAAAGCAGAACTAGTATTGAATAGCGCAATAGGTACAAAACCACAAGTTAGAGCACGCTCAGAGCACCCTCTACGTCTCTACACTCGCCAGGCTCTCAGTACCCCACACACAGTGTTTTCTCTCACTATCAATCGTAGTAATGCTTTCTACCAGCTAGTCCCAAACTAGCTGGGTCCCACTTGTCTAGTCCCAACTAGACAAGTCCCAAAATAGTCACACAAAAATAGGTAATATTTCCCCTACGAAGATCTATCACAATTACACAAAATAATAATAAATAGAGTTTAGGAATCTCAGTTTGTGTAGCGGCGATGTCCTCGTCAATAAGCACGAGTCAGATCTCGTCTGACGTAGATGTAGATGTTTCCTCGACAACGGCAACTCAAGTTGCGATATCCTCGCCAATCAATTTGCCTGCGTTGTCAATAAACCAAGGCCGGAAAAATAATGATGCGCCTCTTTGATTTAATGCTTTGTTGCAAAACAAATGTGCATCCACTTTCAGCCGTAAGCTATTCCTTTATAGCTCCACCTGCATATAAAGAACAAGGGTAAAAGTAATAATTAAATGTTAATTAATAAGCAAGTCCTCTCTGCCTTTTCCCCTTAATCCTTGATTGCGTGTGTCTATTCTTTGTTCAACAAATATCAATTTTGGCCTATCTTTGTGCAGGCTTGTATTCCCGTGACCCTTGATTTGCAGCTTTACCAAGCTCAGCACATGGAACTTGTGCGGCGGCTGCTTGGTGATGAAGTGCGGCAGCCCTATAATTTTTTGTTGGCCTGCAAATTAAAAAGCAAGATTAAATATTAGACCAAGTCGAGAAAAATTAATAGCAAGAGGCTCCTTTTTGATTGGTCCCCTTTCATCAAATATTAAACAAATATTTGTGCGTTAGGGGATGGATTATTTGTGCGGCTGCTCAAGACTTGGACCCTGCAAAACAAAATACTCAATTTTATTAAATAATGATTATTGTTGGATGATAATGAACTCAAGAGAGAGAGAGAGATCATTTCATTGCTAAGAATGAGTAACCATAGCTAAGAGCCATGGTGCTCTATTTATTTATCTCATAGTGGGGAGGCCAATAGTCTCTAGTAGACCAAGGGTCCCCATTACTCTAAGTAATGGGGGACCTAATGAATGGGTAATGAAGGAGGGGAGGCCAAAGGCCTCCCTCATTCATAACACTCCCCCTTACGCATTCATCACTTCGGTCTCAGCTACCGAGGCAAGGGGTGGATACTTCTGGATCCAGAGTAAGTGTGTTTGCCTCGTTAAAACCTTAGCTGTGGAAAACCCAGTGGGAAAACCCAACAGCTTAAGGAAAAAGAGTGCAACCCACAGGTTACTCCCCCTGATCCGTACAAGCTTCAGGCTTGCAGGTCTTTCAACTGTTGCATACCAATGTTCTTTACAAGCTTTACAAAAGTACATTTAGGCAATGCCTTAGTAAAAAGATCAGCTAAGTTGTTGCATGACTGGATCTGTCGAACTTCAATCTGCTTGTCGTTCTTCTGCTCGTGCGTCCAGAAAAACTTGGGAGAAATGTGCTTTGTCCTGTCACCTTTGATGTAGCCCTTCTGAAGCTGAGCAATGCACGCGGCGTTGTCTTCGAATAGGGCAGTAGGCTCCAGATCACCGGTCTTCAGGTTAGTGGATTGGAGGATGTGTTGGACGACGGAGCGTACCCAAAAACATTCTCTGCTCGCTTCATGGATCGTGATGAGCTCTGCATGGTTGGAAGATGTAGCAGTAGTGGTTTGTTTTACCGATCTCCAGGAGATAGCAGTTCCTCCGTAGGTAAAAACAAAACCAGTCTGTGATTTTGCCGTATGCGGATCTGAAAGATAGCCTGCATCGGCATAACCAAGTAACTGGGAGGAGGCACCTCTCTGGTAGTAAAGTCCAAGGTCTACGGAACCCTGGAGGTATCGCAGAAGATGCTTTACTCCATTCCAGTGGCGCTTTGTAGGCAGTGCAGTGTGTCTGGCTAGGAGATTGACTGCAAACGCTATATCGGGACGCGTGCAGTTAGCCAGATAGAGAAGTGCACCAATGGCACTTAGGTAGGGTACTTCTGGACCCAGTATCTCCTCCCCCTCTTCCAGAGGCCGGAAGGGGTCCTTTTGTACGTCTAATGATCTCACGACCATATGGGTACATAAAGGATGACATTTATCCATTTGGAACTTATTTAAAAGCTTCCTGGTATAATTGGATTGATGTAGAAGGATTCCACCTTGTAGGTGTTCAATCTGCAAGCTAAGGCAATACTTCGTTTTTCCTAGGTCTTTCATTTCAAAAGTGTGCTTTAGCCTTACAGATATCTCATTAATCTCTGCTGGAGAGCCTATGAGATTTAAGTCATCAACGTAAACTGCTATGATGACGAATCCTTTTCCCGTTCTTTTGATAAAGATGCACGGGCAGACTTCGTTATTAGTGAATCCTTGCTGTGCAAGGAAATCACTTAGTCTGTTATACCACATTTTGCCCGACTGTTTTAGTCCATACAAGGATCTATGTAGTCTAACAGAGAATACGTCCCGAGGTATCTCTTTCATCTCTGTGGGTAAGTTAAACCCATCTGGTAGTTTCATATAGATCTTTTTATCTAAATCGCCATAAAGATATGCAGTCACAACGTCCATGAGCTGCATTTCTAGGCTTGCCAGAGATGATAGGCTTATTAAGAATCTGAATGTATTAGCGTCCATTACCGGGGAGTATGTATCTTCATAATCGATACCCGGTCTTTGGGAAAAAAACCCTTTGCTACAAGACGCGCCTTGTAGCGGACGATCAGATTTTCTTCATTTCTTTTTCTAATGAAAACCCACTTATATCCCACAGGTCTAACACCTACTGGTGTTTGGACTACAGGTCCAAAGACTTTGCGTTTCGAGAGTGAGTCCAGCTCTACTCTTATCTCCTCGTCCCACTTTGGCCAATCATCTCTGCGTTTTCAATCCGCTAGAGAAAGTGGTTCGACGTCATTGTCGTATTCAGCGATGTGAACGGCAATAATGAACGCAAAATCATCGTCGACGACTGTGCTATGTCGGTCCAGTACCTCCCCAGTACGTACAAAGTTTAATGATGTTTCTCCTAATGTTTCCTCTGCGGGGGAAATTAGGAGGGGAGAGGTAGCTGTCCTGAGCTCAGTATCCTGTGGAGGGATAATCTTATTTTCACCAGGAATCTTCCTCTTTCGAGGAACTTTATCTTTTGAACCTGGTGGCCGTCCTCTTTTCAATTGAGGTACAGCCATTTCTGCTGCGGGTGGATTGCATCCATTTACAGGGATGTCAATCCTAGCTGGAGTGTTAGCAGCAGAGACGTGTGAACGGACAATCTTCTGGCTGTCCGTGAATTTATCCGGCAATTGGTGTACTGTATTCTGGATGTGAAGGATCTTCAGGATCTCATCTTCACACAGATTTGTACGCGGATCATAAAAGGACAAAGACTTATTTTCCCAATTAATGGTCTCCGAAGCTTCAGGCTTCTTGGAATGTTTGCCCAACTTTGGAAAAGTTTTCTCATCGAATTCACAATCCGCAAGACGTGCCTTAAATGCGTCCCCCGTTAGGGGTTCTAGGTATCTAATAATCGAGGGTGAATCAAAACCAATATAGATTCCT
Organism: Scilla litardierei; assembly: GCA_030789695.1. NCBI lineage: Eukaryota > Viridiplantae > Streptophyta > Magnoliopsida > Asparagales > Asparagaceae > Scilla > Scilla litardierei. The sequence continues at coordinate 29,473,523 of CM061131.1, read as the reverse complement.
AGACGACGTTGAGGACCCATTTTGGTCCTCTGAGGTGGTGCTATTGGAACATAGACAGCACAACCAAATATTCTCAAATGAGATATATCTGGAGTTGAGCCGTATGCTAGTTGCATCGGGGATAATGTATTGCCTCCAGAGGGGCGTATCCTGATAAGATATGCGGCATGCAGAATAGCATGCCCCCAAGCATCCACCGGCAATTGGGATTGCATTAGCAATGGACGTGCAATCCATTGGAGTCTCTTTATAATCGACTCTGCTAATCCATTCTGGGTGTGAACATGAGCTACTGGATGTTCAACTTCTATACCCGTTGCCTGGCAATAGTCTTCGAAGACTTGAGATGTGAATTCGCCCGCATTATCAAGACGTAGTTTCTTGATATGGTTATCGGGGAAATGAGCACGTAACCTAATTATCTGTGCCAACAGCTTTGGAAAAGCTAGGTTACGGGTGGACAAGAGGCACACATAAGACCATTTTGTGGATGCATCTATTAGTACCATGAAGTACCGAAATGGGCCACTTGCGGGTTGAATAGGCCCGCAAATGTCACCATGTATCCTCTCAAGGAAGCCAGGAGACTCTAAACCCACTTTTAGGGGCGATGGTCTCGTTATTAGTTTCCCCTTGAAACAAGGGGGACACGGAAATTCACCCTTCTGAAGAATCTTCTGGTTCTTCAAATCATGTCCGCGGGATTCAGATAAGATGCGTCGCATCAGAATGGATCCAGGGTGACCAAGTCTGTTATGCCATAGTTGAAATGGTGGCATTGGCTGGCACGTCTGGTGCTCAGTCATATTGGCTTCAACTGGTTGAATGTATGTTTGGTAGAGACCCGACGGGAGTCCCTTAAATATTTCGCAGATGGTCTTCTGGCCATCTTTACGAAGAGTGACATACATGTATTCAACCTTATTTTCATCTCTAGTTTCTAAGTGATATCCGTTTAAACGGATGTCCTTGAAGCTTATGAGATTTCTATTTGATCTTGGAGGAAATAGTGCATTATTGATTTTTAGTCTTGTGTTATTTGGGAGCAATAATATCGCATCACCAGATCCTTCGATTATTTTGGACAGTCCTGAAATTGTAATGACAGGACTGTCATATTTACTTATGCTATTGAAATAGCATTCAGCGCGAAGGATAGTGTGCGTCGAGGCACTGTCCACTAGGCACTCATACATCATCTATATAAGCAAAAAACGATAATTTATTGATGGAAATGTAAAATGCATACATTCAAAATAAAAGATCGTCTTTATTAAGCATACTAGAGATGAAGCTATAATTTATTCTTTGAAAAGCATAGATAAAGATAAGGCTCAATCGAGCAGGTCGTCATTTTCAAAATCCTTGGAAGTGAACTTCGTCGGATTTTCCACATTTGCCATGTTTGTTTCAGGCGGAGGCTTCTGGCTCGCCTGATACAGTTCCTGGAAGTGGCGAGGTGTGCGACAGTTTCTGGACCAATGTCCAGTCATGCCACAACGATGACATTTGTCCTCCCATGTCTTCTTTGGATTTGACACTGTATCAGTGTTCTTACGCTTCCAAGTGAAGTTTTTCTTTCCTTTGTTATTCTTGTTTTGGGGAGGAGCATTGGCTGGTTTCATAGTGGCATTTCCTTTGTTCTTTCTGCCCCTCTTCTTGTTCTTCCACTTCGGGGGGTGAACACTGTGGGCTTCGGGAATAGGAGCTGAGCCTGCCGGGCGCTGGTTATGAGTGGCCAGTAAAAGGTCTCTATTCTGCTCTGCTCTCAGGAGGCAAGAGAGAAGGTCAGAGAACTTCGTGAAATTGCGTTCACGATACTGCTGCATGAGGATAGCATCTTTCTCGTGAAACGAGGTAAATGTCTTTTCCAACATGCGGTGCTCCGAGACTTCTTCACCACACAACTTCAGGCGTGAGGTGATGTTGTGAAGTGCTGAGTTGTACTCAGCAACGGACTTGTAGTCCTGAAGTCGGAGGTTCTCCCACTCATAGCTGGCACGCGGGAGTATGACATCAATTTGATGTCTGTAGCGTGCCTCTAACGCTGTCCATAACTCCAGAGGGTCCTCTACTGTCAAGTATTCGGCCTTCAGGGTCCGATCTATGTGTCGTCTGATATAGATAATGGCTTTCGCCTTATCCATGTCAGAGACAGTGGTAGAGGTACTGCCAGCTGAAGGGGCCGCTTCTGGGGCTTTGCTAGCAGATGCATCGGATTCTGCGGGAGCCGATGATTGGGCCACTGCGGGGGCCAGGATGGAGTGCAGGAGCGCCATGGAGCGCAAGTGGAACTTTAGGTCCACTCGCTAGCTCAAGTAATTCTTGCCAGCTGTATCGAGTACCTCGAAATCGACGCTTGCCAATTTAGCCATTTTATCTATGCAATTTAAAGATAAGCATGAATTAAAATAAATTCAACAATCCATGCATAAAGAAATTAATAAGTAAAAATACGGGGATCGGCCAGATACCCAAAATAATAAACAGTCCAAAGTCCGATTACAGTCCAAAGAAAAGAGAATGAAAAATACAACTTTGGAAACCCCGGATGGGTCCCTATTTCTGCATCCGTCTTCTTATGCTGTTGCACCGAGCCTTGGCTATATATACAATTTCCTCACTTACAAATTCTCTCAAAAAAAAGCAAAAGTGCTGGAAATGTAAATAGGTATGCAATGGCCGATCCCGAAAGACACATTTTTACTTATTTTAAACATCCACGCAATTTATATGCTACAGGCATAAATTAAACAACCACGCATATATCTCAAACACAAAAAATATGGAAAAAGTAAACTAGAAAATATAATTATCTCGTAGACCATGTGGAAACGTCATACACCGTTAGTTTAGTTAACTAACGGCAGAGCGGTCTCAGGATCTCTGAGATGATTATATTTATTTAAAAAAATTCTAGTAAACCATAATAATTTGCAAGAGAGATGTTTAAATAAATAGAGGAACATATAAATGTAATTATTGATTTTACAAAGTTTTTCTCATAAATTTCAATTTGCAAATATAATTCTTCTTTAAAATTATGAAGAAGCCGAATTTGTGTAGAATTTTGTGTCTTCGGGCCAAAAATTATTTTTAGTATAAGCACTTGTGGCCCGTTCCGCAGGTCTGCAAAGTTGTTTACCGCAATTATTATGGCTTCGGGCCAAAAATAAGCTATTAGCCTCGGCTTCGGGCCTCGGGCTCAGCCTCAGCCTCGGGTCTCGGGCTCGGCCTCGAACTCGGGTCTCGGGATCGGCCTCGGACCCGGGTCTCGGGCTCGGCCTCGGGTCTCGGGTCTCGGCCTCGGACTCGGGTCTCGGTCTCGGCCTCGGGTCTCGGGCTCGGCCTCGGACCTCGGGCCTGTTGAATATTGGACTCCCCGGATTTGGTTTTGATGATGAGCAAACATAAATAATACATGAACTAACAATTTGTGAGCGCAGTATTGGAGATCGTCGCCAATTTCACGAGAACATTCAAAGCGACATCTCAACACTTCCCAAAGCTCATATTCATGCCTAAAGCTTCGTTGAAGCTCTTGCGACGCTTTGGAAGTTATGAAGATTCAATCGAAGCTCTCGAAGACCGTTTATTAAGGTTTTATTTATAGTCTTTTAGCTTCGATATATAAAATGTTAAGCCTTGAGTATATCTTACGTTTCTAACTTCATTACGCTCATTTCGTAGCTCTAGGATCCTTGCACAAGTTCATTCTACCTTCCTCGAAGCGTCGCGCTTCGATTCGGATTTGTATGTGCATGTTAGTTGGTACAAGAACAAGTACTGACCGACTAGATGGTGATCTAGTCGGCCGGCAACTGTTCTTGGACCGACTAGTTTGATTCCTTAATTTCTTGGACTTTACTGTTTACAGTTAGTCGGTCTACGTTGACTCACCGACCGACTAGTTTGTGAACTAGTCGGTCAGTGATGCTTCTTTGACCGACTAGTTGTGACTTACTGTTCACTCTAAAATTCTCCTAAGCTACTGTTTACCGTTAGTCGGTCTAAGAACGTTTGGTGACCGACTAGTTGACAATCTAGTCGGTCAACGTTTGTTCTTGGACCGACTAAGTCACTTTGTCTTCAGACTAATTCTTTTTTGCTCTTAGTCGGTCTACGTTCATTGACTGACCGACTAGTTGTGAAACTAGTCGGTCAGACAGTCTTCTTGGACCGACTAGATTTCTAGGTCTGAAATTCTATCTCTTCTCAGATCTACTCTTAGTCGGTCCACGTTGTTTGTCTGACCGACTAGTTGATGAACTAGTCGGTCAGTGATTGTTCTTTGACCGACTAACTCTCACAGATTTCTATCCGTTGGTGAATGACCTAACTTGTTTTTATGGGACCCTATAAATACGAACCTAGGTCATTTCTATCTAAGAGAGAGCTGCCATTAAGAGATTCATTGAGTTCTAAAGAGATAGCCATTCTCCCTCAAATCTAAAGCTCTCTTCCTCACAAGAAACCCATTCTCTCTCATTTCTAGATCTAGAGAGAAGCTTGTTCTTGGTGAGCTCTTCAAGCTATTGCTTGATCCAAGTCTCCAACTCTTTCCTAGGCACCGATTGCTGGTCATTTCCTTGGTGCTAGGTCTTGGTGACTTCATCTTCCTCAAATCCTTCATTCCACCTATTGGGTAAGAAAAAACTCAAGGTATAGGATTTTGTGGTAAGATTGTTTATTTCATATTAAACTCTTTAATATTGCTTTGTGATTCTCTCGGTTGTGAGAGAAGGTTGTGATCCCGGGTTGTGGGATTCACGTTTGCTATTGCATGTATGATTTGATCTTGTGAAGGTTTTTCACAAGATATTCATAGTGAAAATCTTGAGTTAGGGTTTCTAACTCAAGTATCCGGAAGGGATCCGGGTTGTTGGGACGTAGGATCACCGGGAACAAGTCGGGGAGACTTGGGTGGATCCGAACCCATTAACATCGTTTGTTTGCATTGTTTATTTAATTGTTGTCATTCAATTTAAGCTTCCGCAAATTGATTTGGTAGTTGTTTGCAATTTAATTTGGAATTATACTCCTTATTATTTTAAAGTACTATTCACCCCCCCTCTAGTACTTGTGCAGTAGCTGGTAGGGCATTACAGGGCCGCCCTCTTGCAGCGGGAATTTCCTTGCATCGGGCCTCGGACCTCGGACCTCGGCCTCAGGGGGCGGCGTCGCGGAAGAACCCCCGCTGCAGGGGGGGATCGGCCTCAGGCCGCCCCCTGCAACGGGGGGCGGCGACGCGGAAGGCCCCCCGCTGCTGGGGGGGATCGGCCTCAGGCCGCCCCCCTGCAGCGGGGGGCGGCGGCGCGGAAGGCCCCCCCGCCACTGCAGGGGGGGTGCATGGTCGTTGTTGTGGGAAGGCCCCCTCCTCCGTCAGGGGGGAGGGGAGGATTTCATTCCGGTTCTTCTTCCCACCGAAGAATTTTAATGGCAAAAGGAAAAAATTTTCATAGAAAAAACTTTGTAATAAGGATAAATTTTTTTTTTCTTTTATTAGACTAAATTTTTTTTTACTTGTATATTAAAACAATGTAAAAATTATTTAGTCTAATTTTATCTACAGGATTATAGGGTTTTACCTCTAGATCAATGATCTAGGGAAGAACGCGACGATGATCCGTAGAAATAATAATCCAAGCTCGAACGCTTTGAGGATGCCGCAATGCTCCAACGAACCGCCGCAGCAACGTTAGATTCCTTGCGCGTATGGATGAATTTAGATGAAGATTTTTGCTCAAGAATGGAGAACATGTGCTGATAACGTGTTGAATGATAATGAACTCAAGAGAGAGAGAGAGAGAGATCATTTCATTGCTAAGAATGAGTAACCATAGCTAAGAGCCATGGTGCTCAATTTATTTATCTCATAGTGGGGAGGCCAATAGCCTCTAGTAGACCAAGGGTCCCCATTACTCTAAGTAATGTGGGACCTAATGAATGGGTAATGAAGGAGGGGAGGCCAAAGGCCTCCCTCATTCATAACAATTATATGATTACATAGCCCTTGAACCTTTTTAGTCTTCATGCGTGCACTAATTTGCAAGGCCTCCTTTTTTAAAAAAAAATTTCCGGAATCAACTCTCTGCAAGAATTAATTCTTCATGAATTAATTAGGATGTTGCCCCCATCTGTAACACATGGCCTCTTTAAAAAAATTTGTATCAGCCGTCCCCTTCTTTGCTTGGAGAATTTTGTGCCTGTGGACAAAAAAAAATCAAGTGCTTTAATACAAAAAAAAGGCTGAAGGTGGCTTGGTATCCAAAGGAGTTGAGGCTAAACAATGAGCAATGGAATTTTTTAAAGATCTGAGAACTTAGTGCGGCTGCCCAAAAAAATGAAACGGTCCTAGAATTGTATTTGCAGCCGGCCAATCAAAACTATCCTTGTGCACTTTGGGGGTTGCTCAAAATGTGATGTAGGGTTTTTGTGCCGCGCTTTTCTTCAACCCTAGAAGATGGGTATTTATAGGACAAGGGTAATAGGGTTGAGCCAACCGCTTATGGATTTGACCCAATCAATATAGGATTTGATTTGCAATTCAAATTGGATGAGATTGGAAAAGGAAAAAATATGATTGGAATAAATCTTTAATTGATTTGACCAAATCCCAAATAGATTCCATCTCCCTCAATATTGACCAAGTCAAATCGCTTTGTGTATAGCACTTTGACCAAGTCCATTAGCTGTGTAGATAGCAAATTCTCCACCAGCATTCCTGAAACATACTTAACACACACGTTAAATAATTCGCACGTTTGTCATCATCAAACCAAGATCCTAGATCGTTGCTTCCAACAGTGGGAGCAGCTCGACAGCCTGGTCGGGGCCATTTGTCAAGCGGTGGCCTCGGCGGCCCTTCGGAAGGGCTGCTCGGATATCCGAACGGAGTCCGAACGAGCAGCTTGGCCGGATTGGTTGGTGGGGCCGATAGAAATTAAAGATTGAGTATTTGGTCGGATTGGTTGCCCCAGCCTTACGGTCGAGCAGCTTCGGAAGGGCTGCTCGGATATCCGAACGGAGTCCGAACGAGCAGCTTGGCCGGATTGGTTGGTGGGGCCGATAGCAATTAACGTGTGTGAGGCCGGCAATGGAGTCGAGATCCACGAGGATTCCATTGCGGTGGCAATGTTCCGCTCGGAAAGAGGACGAGAAACGGAGAGCTTGACGCCTCTGATCCATTGCTGGATCTCGATGACCAGAAGGCTCCACGAAGCGGAATTGGTCTCTTCCTTTTCCATAAAGGAGGAGGAGGCGTGAGGGGTCCACTATTGGGTGGAGCATCCGATTGTCGACGCTGATGCTCAGAACATTCTCCGAAGCGATCAGAGACCGAAGGTGACGTGTTTGAGGGAGCCCCTTTTTTTTGGAAAGAACCCAGATATCTTTTCCTTGGATCTCCTCGGGCAGGAAAATGAAACAGAGAGATCTTTACTAAAGGAACAAATCATTGTCGATGTGGTTGACTCGCGGATGTTGACTCATTCCCACAGACGGCGCCAGATGTTTACGGGTGTTTTCTCACCACATGTTGATTGTCTGGAGGCCCGGATGTCGTAGTTGTCACGTGAGACGGAGATGACCCTTGGGGTCGATCGACGACGTATTCGCTTGAGCAGGAAGGCGCGGATCCGTTCTTTAGTGCGCCGAGGCGTAGCCTCGATGGGACGACAACCTCCGGGATCAGTTGAAGGTGGAGTCGCTTGGTGAGGAACACGCTGATCCTCGCGTCGGCTCGCCGAAGGGTAGTTTCGGCAGAGCGACGACCTCTTGGTGTGGAGATGAGCGGACTCGGGGAGGAGGGCGCTCGGCTCTGGTTGGGAAGACGCTGAGGGGTAGCCTCGGCGTCGCTGGATCTCCTGGACCTGAATAGACGAGGGAGCTCGTCAGGGGGTCGGACCTTGGTTCCGACCAATTCCCCTCCAATGCCAAAGTCAGATCTGGTCTGATAGATGCTCGGTGAGATCGGACTTGGTTCGCGGAGAGACCAAGTATTGATCCTCGGGCCGAGCTATGGAGGAGAAATATGTTAGGTGGAAGAAGGTGTAAGAGTGGGTGTGAGATACCTCCGTTGTAGATCGCGAAGATCTGACCCTGTTCTATGACGCATCCCCTTCTTCATATACCTGAGCCCCCTGCGATAATGGGCCATTATTGCCATCATTCATGGGGGCGTGCCGAGTGGGAAGTATTGACCCCCACTGATTGCACCCGTTTTGATGGGGGGATGAATGTCATAAAGGTGGCCATGATGGCTGGAGTGATGGCCTTGGGCGGTTGCCATATTTGGCGAGCCATAATGGCTGGAGAGTGATGGCCATTAAGTCAGGCCATAATTGGTGGGCCATGATGGCTGGAGAGTGATGGCTATTAAGTCAGGCCATAATTTCCTCCACTATGGAAGTGGACAGTCTTTTGGGCCTTCGTCTTGGGTGGAGAAGCACGACCCGCCCGTGAGATCCTTGGGCCGGAGCCCAAAGCCGTAGTAGGCTGGTCGTAGTTGACTTGGTTTCTCCGAATCCGGTCAAAATTATCGTATCAAATATAGAAAACAAATGAAAGGGAGCTCAACGCCACAAACTGCCAGCCAAGGCACTAGCCTGGCAACGCTGGGATGCCACATCCTACCGCATGACATGTATGCATCCAAAGCAAAAGGGAAACAGCTCGAAGAAACCATAACACAATGCAGGAGAAGCACACGGAGGTGCGCATCAAAATCAAACCCAAGGGGTAACTCTGGAGCTAGATCAGAAGAGATAACATCAAATCTCTTATTGGGGAAACAAAATAATAGCAACTCAGGCTGCAATTTCACTTCTATTTTGAAAACATTCTAGTAGGCATGTCTTTCTTTCAATAGAAATAACCATCACATAAAAATGCCTATAAACTTTAGCTCGTGTGCCATGGCCCCTCTCCCTTCTTGTGGAGGCCAGATGGTGCTGTGTGTGACTTGCGTGTGCCTGCGGCAATATTTAGAAACAAAAAATAACATAAAGATCCAAGATGTATATTCCTCCAGTTCGGAGATCAGCAAAAGGAAAACAAAAGACGCATGGCATGCAAAATGACCTGACAGCTAGAAATTATCTAGAACTTTGTACAGCTTGCGTTTGACAAACAAAAGTAGCATTCAGACATCGCTAACAAAGAAAAGCCATTCTTCCAGCCCAATCGCAAGTGAAGACTAATTAAAAAAACCATGTACAGCTGTCGATCCTCAGCATGCTTTGCTGTTACTTGCACAGCTCATGCAGGACTATAAACTTAATACAGAGAATGTACAATTGCTGTGCTCATAAAGTAATAATGCCCTCAATAATACAGATGAATTTATGCAATGTGCACAACCATGTGTAAGCAAACACTAAGTACCAGAAGCATCATACATTACAAAACAAGCTTCATAAATGCGCACTTAATCAGCTTACCCACAGTTGCATAGTCCATGTAGGCTTCATCATGTTCCTCCGGAAATCTGGGCTATTACCCTTCCGGCAGAAATATTTTCCTACAAATCCACAACAGTTCGTGTCTGTAGAAACAACGGAACATATGCATAAATGATGAGATATGCCATCTGTGCTAAACCGCTCGAAACAAGATTCAAGATGGATCATCTAAAACTAAATCCCAATATGTTAATGTTAGTTGATCTTTCTAGAAAAAGAAAATGAGAAACCTGAAAGGCCTGCTTGTAAGAAAGAAAAGTTGCAGATGTCTTGCGTAACAAAAAAAATGCATACATTCTGTGCAGATACACTTGATACAAAATTCATGAGAAATCGTCTCAAAACAAAATCCTCTCTGTTAGTGTTAGTTGATTTAGATTAAAAATGCCTACTTGCAAGAAATAAATGCTTTTACAGACTTGTAGTTTATCCAATCCCAGCTTGCTTCATGCAGACTTCCCTGCACAAAAGATTAATGCTCCATGAAATTAACAATCGTGTGTGTTTAGAGAACCTCGACTTTTGATTCACTTGTTGTTACTCATCATCTGTTGCTTAACTCAACAATTAGAGTACACAGTCACCTCTATAACGGATCATCCAAGGTCTAATGGGTTTCCTATGCTGATCAACACATTAGTGAATGATTAAAGGATTTTATCTTCTAAAACTCCATAAAGAATAACAGATTGGACTCCCATGTCAGTCCTTCTCATCATGTATGGTGAACAGTTTATAATGGCCACAAAGCCTAACTACACCTCCATGTGATGAGTATGTGGGAATGACATATGACCTGCAAGCACCAAACAAAAGTATGGCAACGTCTTATTTTGATACAATCATACCAAGGTATAACCTTGTATCTCCAAAAATACTAGTTTGGAAGAGGAACGAGATGGTAGATCGTACTGCTGTAAACAAACAAGGCATAACCACAATACATTGCACAACTGGACCGGAGGTATTACCTCAGGTTTATAGCAGGGCTGTAACAACTACTAACATCACCACTACACTCTGCATCACATCAGACACAGAAAAACTCTCACCAACCAAGGGGAAGCCCAAAGTAAAAAGAGATTATTTATAACCCAGATCCATACACGTTAGAAAAATAACCCGGAGGTCAAATACAGTTAAAATAAATCAAAGATGACAAAGTTATTAAAAGCCATGATTTGCTGTTATGGTATATCTAAGTGCCAAACAGTAGTCTCTGGTTCTAGAAGTTTGCAAGGAAACCATTGGGGCGTTGCTCTAGAACTATGACATGGAAATAAAGTGGCATATGAAACACACAGATCAAAGACAATCAATGATGTGTATTTAGGAATTAGCACTTGGTCCTAAATATTCAGAGGCTGAGCATTTGGTGCAGAGGTGATACATCTCCCATGAGTTTAGCAACTCTCGTATATGACTTCTAGTAACAACCATATTCGGTAAATGACTCTATGTACTTAGAATTGAACTCGAAACAAACTCCAATTTAACTCCAGCATGCACCTGTGGCCCACAAAAATAATGAATATGATGAAGTATTTTGACAAAGAATACTAATACTGCACAAGAAATTGTCTAACATATTTAAATGTAGATGGTTCCACTATCATGTTATTTAAAAAACAAAAAGGAAAGGACTATTGCGGGCAAGACACAAGTTTACAATGTGCCCATTAGTCTCTGTAAGTTCCTAAGCATTCGATCAAATCCAGGGAAGCAAGCGGCTCCAAGTTCAGTTAGTCCATCATGAGAGTGACAATGTTTAGAACTTTTCCTCTGAAGATGCTACTGATGGCTTTTGACAATATAATAAAGCATAAACAACTTCAGTTCCCAACCTTTGTGTGTCAAAGAAAGTTTCAACCTTTCTGCACACTTTCACCTCAGGCAAATAGTCCTGATAGTTTCTATCGTTTGTTGATATGATTTTACCAGCATCCATTGTAATAGATGAGATGAATCATCTATCATCCGATATTCTTGCCATTCTCATGGTAAAAACCCCCATGCAGATATTGCAGCATATAAAGCAAACACCGTATGCAACGATCATATACTCAGATAACCATTAGTTCCACAAGCATCCAATATTAAGTTTTGTAATAACGCACATGGTCAGGGGCGTATGCATGCACATCTTGCCTTGGGCAAGAAAGTTTTTTCATTATTTTCATATCTCATCTCATGTGTCCCAACAGAGGCGTGGTGGCACAGTTGGCTAGGGCGTTGGTCTCATAGCTCCTGATTTATCCTGAGTTCAAGAGTTCGAGCCTCTCTCACCACAACAAATTTTTAATTTTGAGGTTAATACTTCCAATAGTTTTACTAACTTCATAATATCGTAAATATATTAGAAATATATTAGGTTAGTGAAGATCATATGTCCATTGGTGGCCATTAGTGAATATAATATGTCCACCTCACCACAACAAATTTTTAACTTTGAGGCTAATACTTCCAATAGTTTTACTAACTTCATAATATCGTAAATATATTAGAAATATATTAGGTTAGTGAAGATCATATGTCCATTGGTGGCCACTAGTGAATATAATATGTCCATTGGTGGCCAGTTACTTACTCTGTTCTTTTTGACATTCTTATTACTTTATTAGTTCTTTTCCCCCCAACTTCATAATTTGTTAAAATTTTGTTGGTTGATGTGCGCAATAGAGATCTCTGTAAAAATTACTCATAAGACTCTACCCCCGCATGCTCAAGTAGGAAATTTTGATGCATCAATTATTCGAAAAGATCATATATCTATTTTGATCATACCTAATGCATGTATCGCATATGCACCGATTCTTCTGAAAATATCACATACATAGAGTTCTACAATTTTTTGCAAATCCATGTATCTACGTCGTATTATATCGGATGCTCGTATGCATGTCCATGGAACCTAGGTGGATACACCTCGGAAGTTGGTGATGATTATTTTTGGCTCATCTCAATCGTCGTGTCTGTGTAACGTAGTTACTATACAAACAAGCATATTATCAAAAAAAATTATTTCTCATAAGAGATGGAAAAGTAACATTAGATTATTTTAAATTAAATTCTCATGTCCCAATGTCCCAATTGTCTAGAGTGATATTTGTTATCATTTGAAACTCATATAAAGTGCCAGATCCAAATTATACAATGAATATAATCTATAAACCAGGTCAGGGAAGTACAATTTAGTAATAAATCATGCTCGGTATTAAGGGCATTGCATGGGGTTACAACTTGACAAGCAAGTGGTATAGCACTTATGCAAGCTGTTACCTGGCAGTTTGTAATGCATGGGCCACATTTTCTTGAGGTTTTGATATATGGTATTTTATGCGGAAAACCTAGTAGGGTACTTTACTGCTGGACTTTTAAAGAATACACTGTCTTTACCCCTAGGTGAATGTACTAAGGAGCCTGCATCGAGGCTATTATCTCGAGATAAAACATCAGCCAATTACTAGTACTGATATTTTGAACATTTAAAAGTCCATAGTATAGATGTTTAAAGCTCCATTTTAAACCAATTATTTCAAGAGCAAAAACAATTAAGGTTAGCCCAATAAACTTCGTGACTGCGCTAAAGGCAATATCATTTCCTTTTCATTTACTATCATGCAAACAAATCGAAATACTCAGGTAAGATGCAATAATACATTGGCATGTGCTATGACTAATTTCCATTTTGCAGCCTAATTCAGCCATTTACATTTGATGAAAAAAAAGAAGTATAACTTATATTAGGAGTCTCACATTCATATAAGATATAACTCTTCCAAAACAGATGCCAAATGACATAAACAAGTCATGGACGTTCAAGAAACAATCAAGATAAAAAAAGGATTGCAAAGATCATATGAGAAGTGCTAAAACCAATACCATATAAGTATCCAAATGGATTCTAACATGAAGAAACAATCATATGAACTTGCTAAATGAAAAGAACTAGATCATATAATGAATCAAAACAAATTCTTACTGAGGGAAAGTAAACAGGCACATTCAGGCTATTTGATGGCTCCAAAAATCCATGATTTTTCCACAAATCACACATTGCAACCAAAGAGCTCTCAGTCAGTCACATGAACTGGGAGATCCAGATCTTCATTCTCCTAGAGCATGCACATGAAAACTTCCCTCTAAAGATTTAAAGAATATCTGCTACTACAACACATTTTACAACTCTGCTACCCTTTTTCCCTTCTGATTCACTTTCAATGAGACTTTCTCCTGGCAAGTAGATTCGGGGGGCACCCTTCAAAGAAATCAGACAAGGCTATCTCTAGATCCTCGACCGAATACTTAATATACATCTCAGGGTGCCTCCCGTTTTCTATGTGATGTCTAAACCGGCCCAAGAACGAACGATAAGCTGGCAACAACTTCTCTGATATAGAAATCCTCAGTTCCTCCCTCAATTGGATATCGGGAACGAACCATGTGGCCTGAATACGGTGCACCTCATCAAATGCTGCATTAAACGACTTGAACCTCTCCCTCAATGTTGACTTTGAAACCCCAGATGAGAAACTTCCGCTAACATGAATCCCTTCATCCCTCAAGCAATAAAGAATTTTCACCCAAGTAGCCCTTTGATAACTAGTCGCTGACTGCCTGAATTTCCCTGTCAATTTCCTCAAATAATTATCGCCAATGAGCCCTCTGAGCTCCGGGGAACCTTTCACCTTGTAGACTATATAGTGGACATTATTCATCAAGAAAAGATGTGACAATGCATTATCCTTATAAAGGTTGGCTTTATTCTCGAGGTTAAACTGAAGAATAGCTATAATCCATATCAAATGCGACGCCAATGGTGTCTGATTCTCCGGTTCAGGAAACTCAACCTCCGCCACTCCACTGGAATCATCCCCACTGAACCTCGAACTTGCCGAAGGCTTAGTCACAATCAATTCAACCAAAGTCTGATTGTAATCTGATATAAGACTGATATAATTCATCACATATCGAGTCAAAGGATGTATTGTACCTCCAGGGACCGGAATCTTCGAAGGCTCCCGAAGAACGGCATTCTCAAACTCTGCTAAGATTCCCCGAACCGCTTCCGTGAGCCGAGTTAAGATATCAGAAGCATGATTGTAGATAGATTCCGAAGATTTTGACCTAAAAACAACTGAGATGTCCGGCAGAAGATCGGAAATTGCATCATGAAGGTCAAGAATCTTGAACAGTTTCTCCGGCGATCGTCGGCCGATGCTGATCGCGTCGGGGAATCCAAAGAGCTGAAGCGCCGCACCTTTAACGGTCTCAACGAACGGTGCGTCGTCGGACTCGAAGACGCGATCACAGAGACTTCGTTCGCTGGCGAAGACGATCCTGATGCAAGCTTTTGCAGCACGGATCCATCGCCGGATCTTCTTCTCGAGCGCATCCCACTCGAGCTTCTGAACATCGCCGATGCTGAGCTTCTCGACTCCAAGATGCCGAAGATTGAGATCGATCGCGGCCTTCCGAACGCTTCCGTACACTTGGACGCACTCTCGGCCGTATCCGGCATTGATCATGCGATCAGCGATGGATTTGAGATCGCCGATCGCATCCGACGGCAGGAGATCGATCTCGCGGATACTCTTCGTCGATCGATAGCAACTTCCAGTAGTTCGAGTGCTGTTACTCCCCTCACCAGCCTCCTTCGAGATCGAGCTCTCGTCGTCGGAGAAATCGCCGGCTCGATCGCTGGTCATCGACAGCGAGCTGAGATCGACAAGAAAATCGATCTCCACCTCGTTCGCTTTCGAAACGAGTATGTTCCGAAACTCGTCCTCGAGCCTCGTCATGGCGATCTGCATAGCGTTGGCCGTCGATAAGGAGGACGAAGAAGAAGAAGAGAGGCGCTTCGGGCTGGCAGTGACAGGATCGCTGAAAGATCGCCGGATCTCGTCGACGGCCCTTAGATACCGGTCGGCATCGCCGCGATCGCCGCTGTCAGAGAACAGCATCCTATCGTCCGCGGGGGATGAGGACAGGTCCCACTGGAGGATGAGCTTCTCCGCCGCCACGATGTCATGCTCCGCCGCCCGCGTCGGTGACGTGGAGCCTCCGGACCCGTCCATCCACTGGGGGTTTGGGGTTTCGCTTGTTGGATTGAAACTTGAAGTCTCCGGTGGTTAAAGGGGGGCGCTGATTGAGGGGAGGGGGTGGGGCAGGGGGGAAGCGACTAGAGAGAGAGAGAGAGAGACTGTTAGTTTTGTTTTGTTAGAATTTAGAAGAGGAGTATGACATTTGACTTTGAGAGACAAGAAGATAATATTCAGGCAGCTGGAAATTTTTAGAGTCCGGTAACTTTGGAATGGACGGAGAGATTCTCGCTGTCGCTTGTGAAGGCTAATCCAACAGACGGTTGATACCACGCCACGTGTCAGAATAACGGGGCGGTGGTAAGTGAACTCTCTTCTTTCCGTACATGCACTCTCGTTTTGTCCGTGCTCTCCCTGCCTGAATAATTGGAGAGAGAGAGCAAAAGATGGGAAACGAGGAAAAAGGCGGGTGCATTTATGAACGTACTGAATGAAGTGATCTGGTGTGAGTCATCATCCACTGGATTTTGGCGTAGCTTCTAGGCTGTGTAGGTGTAGATGAGGAACGAGGATACAAGATCGGGGTACTGTTAGTCAAATTACACTTTTTCCCACAGATAAAGTTGATAAGCATGTAAATTACACTTTCTTAAATATTTTTAAACCAACGAATTTTTTTTTCAAAATTTCCATTTTATTCCTATTTTCTTATCCTCATCTTCCTCCTCTATCTGCCACCGTCGCATCCCCCAATTCCTCCTCGTTCTCATTCACTCCTCTTCTTCCGTATCATCTTCTCGCTATTAAATCTAAAGTAAACCCAACAAGTGAAATTTAATCCAAATGTGTAAAAATGGAGGTGGAGAGGAAACGGGCGGCTGTAGCATCGGTGGTGGCAGGAGGAGGAGGTAGCGGTCCCAAGACGAAACAGTAGTTGCGGATGGAGGAGAAGTGTGGGGTAAGGAAAATAGAAACTATAAAATTTTACTTTAAGCATGGAATATGTTTTAAGATAATGTCAAGCTTATAAATAAAATGTCACTTCAATATGGAAGCAAAATTATATGGAAGCAAATTTCGTTTTACTTATAGATGAAGTATGGAATATTGTGGACAGTGCCTCGTTGCACTGGTGTAGCATTGATATTGCTCCCACATACAACGAGACTATAAGATGCAAATTCTCCTCTTAAACATATATGAAATCTCCAATTTTCAAGGATATTTTTTTTAAAGAAAATAACTTGAAAATTGTGGATAATATATATTGAATATCAATATGTAACTCGTCAAGAGAATGGCCAGAAGACCATCTACTTACGATTTCATTGGACCCCCGTCGGGCCCCTATAATTACAGATATTTATCCTATAGAAAGCCAACTCGACTGAGCACCAGAAGTGCCTTTCTTTGCCATAGTTTTTAACTCTGGCAAAATGGACTTGGTCATCCTGGATCAGCGATGATGGATGCATCATCAAATGAATCCATTGGAGAACCTGAAGATTCTTCAAAAGGTTGAGTTTCCTTGTCCCCCTTTGTCATAAGGGAAAACTAATAGAGAGACCTTCCCTTCTGAAAGTGGGTTTAGAGTCTCCTGGCTTCATTGAGAGACTACATGGTGACCTTTTGCGGGCCTATTCACCCCGCAAATTGCCTATTTTCGATACTTCATTACTGTACTGATATATGCATCTACTAGATGGTCTTATGTGTGCCTTTATATTCACACGCAACCTAGCTTTCTCAAAAGTTTATAATGTGGGTGAATTTACTACACATATCATTCAAGACTTCTGCCAAGCAACTGGCATTAAAATTGAACATCCTGCAGCATGTTCAAACTCATAACGGGTTAGTAGAGTCTCTGATAAAGAGACTACAATGGATTTCACGTCCATTGTAAAATCGCAGTTGCCTGTTGATGTTTAGGGACCATCACACTGCATTCCCATCGCTTATCACGATACGGCCCGCTTGTTGCCATATCTTATTGCTGATGCTGCTTGCTTATGGTTTACCACCAAGTCTTGATAAATGTGAATTTGATGAGCAAAGTCTCATTGAAATAGGCACGCAGTCTAAAGAAGCCTGAAGCTTCAAAGACCAAATCATGGAAAAAAAGGTCCTAATCTCGTTATGATCCGCATACTTTTTCTGTGTGAAGATGAGATCCCGAAGATCCTTCACATTCAGACTAAAGTACATCAATTATCGGATAAATTTACGGACAACCAGAAGATTGTTCGTTCACACGTCCCTGCTGCCAACACGCCAGCTAGGATTGCCATTCCCAAAGATGGATGCAATCCACCGGCAGCAGAATTGGTTGTACCTCATTTAAAAAGAGGACGTTCGCCAGGTTCAAAATATAAAGTTCCTCGAAAGAGGAAGATTCCTGGATATATTAAAATGATCCATCCACAGGATGCTGAGCTCAGACCAGCAACATCTCCCCTCCTAATTTCCCATGCAGAGGAAACAACTGGAGAAAAATCATTATATTACGTACATACTGGAGAGGTACTGGACAGAAATAGCACAGTCGTCGACGACGGTTTTGCTTTCGCTATTGCCGTTCACGTCGCTGAATACGACGATGATGTCTACCCACTTTTCTATATCATGAACGCATAGATTGGCCAAAGTGGAACGAGGCAATAAGAGTAGAGCTAGACTCACTCTTGAAAAGCAAAGTCTTGGGACCAGTAGTCCATACACATGAATGTGTAAAACATGTGGAATATAAGTTGGATTTCATAAAGAAATTGAAATGAAGGAAATGTGATCATTTCCTACTAAGCCTACACTTATCTGAAAAAGCCAATACATGAAGCTCATGGACGTTGTGACTGCATATATATACGGCAATATAGATATAGATATCTATATAAAACTTCCAGAAGGGTTTACTCTACCCCCAGAGATGAAAGAGAGACGTAGAAACGTCTTCTCCATAAAGGCTACAAAGATCATTAGTTGATCTTAATCAATATTCTGCCTATGTATCTTTTTCGAAAGATCGTTGACAGGATTTGTGATATTCGCCGTATATGTGGTCGACTTAAAGCTAATAGGATCTCCTGCAGAGACCATTGAGATATCAGATAGCTTTAAGCATACCTTGGAAATGAAAAACCCAGGTATAACAAGGTATTATCTCGGCTTATATATTTAACACCTTCGTGGTGGAACCCTTTAAATATCCTTCATACACCTGGAGTTTATGAAGAATGATGTCCATTTTCAACCTATTAAAAATGGATGCTTATTTATGACACCTTTCAGTAGCTGGAAGAGGGGGAGGACATCCTAGGTCCCGAAGAGCCTAGCTCTAGTGTACTTGTTACACTTCTTTATCTGTCCAACTGCACGTATCTTTGATAGAACGTCCCCAGTAAAGTTGTTAACCAGATACAGTGTTGTCCTGAAGAGCAACACTAGACCAAGGATAAGCTGCTTCTACGCAACTTCCAAGGGTCAAGGAATATATATCGCATATGCAGGTTTAAAGATCATCACGATGGCTAAAACACAAAAGGCCGGCCACCTACTAAAGATCTACACATCATCCTCTGAAATATACATCTTCAGAGAACCTCATCATCCAAGAAGCAAGTCTTGAAAACGCTCAGCCAGGTCCAGCATTACCTTGCAGACACAGTATTGGAATCATCTACCAACTTCGCAGAGCGTTCCACTCCAGAGCGCCACTGCTTTCCAATAGCCGCTAGATGATTGAAACTTGTATAGATTAGTGATGATTGTATTTGCTTTCAGAACATGATGGATGTATAGATGAATAGGAGATAATTGTATAGATACATAGGAAATATGCAAGCCTGAAGCTTGTACAGATCAGGGGGAGTCCCTCGATAGTTGTACTCTTTTCCCTTAAGCTGCTGGTTTTTCCCACTGGGTTTTCCACTGCTAAGGTTTTAACGAGGCAACCATAGTGACTCTGGATCCAAAAGTATCCACCCCATTTGCATACTAAATCCTGAAGTATTCATATGCTTAACACAAGGTAATGAAGAGATGAGGGGGAGTGTTGTGAGTTGAGGGAGGCCAAAAGCCTCCCTCCCCTCATCATCTCACCATTACTCCCTTGGACTCCTAAACCCCATTATGATGTGAATATATAGAGAGCCATGTCTTATATCATGGCTACTCTTAATCTTTGATTGGTTTCCATCTCTTGAGTTCTAACAAACATCTTTTTCTCACGGGATTGAGCGACTTGTTATTTGCATTATACTGTAACGATCCGGTTTTCTGGGCCATTACTAATTTAATATAATTGCATATCCTGGTTTTTAGGGCCATTACTAATTTAATATAATTGCAGGTCCTGCAGTTAACCAGTAAAAACAATATAATATGCGATATAGAGGGAAATACTCAGATAAGTGTCCTCGTTATTACAAACCAATCTTGAAATACACCACACTCAAACCAGCACTCAAAGAAATACATGAAATGAAAATGCATAAGGAAATACATAACGATACATATAAAGATACATAGGAAAACACATACGCAACTCAAGTTCTAAAACTCTGCACCCTCTGGATCAAATTCAGACTCCTCGAACTCAGGAGACTTCTCGTCAACCAGCATAGCGTCTGACGATGCCACGAAACAATGAACTGTAGGTAAGTCACAATATTCTAGAAATGGAATTAAAAATGGTGTACAAGCAAGGAAGATAGCACGCAATGAAAAGTAACTAAGGATGGTCATGTAAGTGTGATAAAACATACGAGAGCAACAATAGTGGCAAGGCATACATGTCATGGCAGTAACATTACTTCTCTCTCAATCTGACTAATATAAAGGAGCATAAACGAATGAACAAAACTCTCCTCACAATAGCAGTCTCAAAAATCAACAGTCTCCACTGGGAAGTCGGTTTCCTTGTAAGCTAGAGCATCCTCGTAAGCTGGCTCGTCACTTGTAGAAAACCACAGTATCGCAACAATAAAGTAGACGATATTTACCAAAGCAATCAATTAAGTCATAGCATGAACACCTACCAACAGGTCGGTCACGGCCGAAGTGTACATAATTTGAAAAGGTTAGAATTAGCTATCCGATCTAACTATCAGATCTAACTGATCTATCTCTCCGATCTTAGTTTCTTAAATTACGTACTATGTCTATATTATGACTCAAAGCTAAAGGAGTGGAGAGTGATCTAGGAGCCTGTTAGGATTTCTATCTGTATAATATTGATTTATGTGCATCGAAAAGATAGAAACCTACCAAAGATCCTTGCATTTCAATTGATTTGATTATGATTATTAACCTTTGTTGACTATTCGAAGAATTGGACTGCAGGTGCTGCTCGATGAACGACCACCCTCTACAGTATCCACACACGAACGTCACGATCGAAAGTTACAAGGGTGCTAGCTCCTTATCGCAACTAGGGTTTTCTCTCGCTTTGTATTTTCTCAAAACGACAACGATATCATAGCGTTCTTAAAAACATCTCTATACCCTATATAGAATCCCATGTTAACCCTTTAAAGCATTTCAGCTACGCAAATATATCTTATAGATAATATCTTAACATAATATAATATCTGTTAATCCTTTAACGTGTTTCAGTTATGCAGAGATATCTTAAGGATACTATCTTAACATGATATAATATCTAACAGTTAAGATATATTGCATATTTTGATTTTCAAATCAGATTTTAAATTCGAAATCTCATTTAAAATCCTATCCGATCCATTATGTTCTTTGTGTGTGACCCAATAGGCTCATATCAAATTGGCAGTGTGCCTAATCCCATTATAAGCCCACATATCATAAGTTGTCTCTAACAAGACATTATGAGTACCCAATTAATATGAATATCGTCAGTCCAATATTAACCTAACCATTATAACATTTTATAATCCTTTTGTTACACGATATCTGATTTGAACATAAGTCATGCATAGTGTCATACTTATATTGTTCAAACATTTTATTTCTCGATTACTAAATATACTGATTAAATCAAATGAAATTGATCATGTATCAATTCATCTGAGCACGACCATGCATTTCTCTGTACTACTTATCGAGGTGCCCATTAGATATCTCTCACATAAGAGATGGACAAATTCCATCTTATTCACTCACTTTCCTCTGCATAATTCACATCATGGTCAATCAAAACATTTATGATTATTTGATTAACTTTTGGCTATGTCAAAACATGATGTTCCTCGTGTTAGAAACTGTAATGATCTCGGGGCTAAGGATTCTACGACATAACTATTATAAGATCATTTATGACACTGATCCATGCAATGATCTCATAGAGAGGCTATTCAGTACATTGTCCTCTAACAAGAACCTGCAAGTTCGATTTGTATCACCATACATATAATTATCTCATAATTATCAACCGAACTCATACTAGTCTTAATTTATCATTAAATCTTTAGTGATGAATGACTAGGGATAATTAGAATAACATAAAACGGCTATTCAAACATTATTATAATGAAACATGCAAGCAATATAATAATAACATTAAGAGAACCATTTTATAAATGAAAAAAATGACATAACATAAAGGTCCAAATATTTGGCCTAGTGCATAACCACTAACAGAGCCACCTCGTACCATGGGCGAGCTCGCCCGGGCCATAGATCTATGGTCCAAACAAGTTCAGTATGGGGATTAGACAAATACAGTACATGATCTTCTAAGTCAATCAAGGGCATGGCCTTAGACACTACTTCCATCTTTTAACTGAGTACCCCAAACCCCCTGTGTCAAAATAGTTCAGTTCGGTCTCTGTTCAATAGTTCGGTTCAGTATAGTCTAGATCGGTACAGTTCATTAGTTCGGCTCTCTATCCTCCTAAGTTATATAGATAGAGTCATGCTCAATAATTTGGTGTCCACAATGATCAGTTCAATTAATCAATCAATAATTTAATAATAGTGTCATTATTCTGTACGAGCTCATGTACATAACTTAGTCATAACATAACAGTTTGGTCTTCTTCTATTGTAAGACAATACTGTTATCAGTCACAATTTCTATCTTAAAACAGTTCAGCAATCAATTAAAGTCAAATATGTAGTTGCACCAAAACAACTCTTCAATAAGTAATATCAAGCAGTGCATAACTGTAAACAATTTAAAATAAAGAAAAGCACAGTTTGGATCAGATTCATGACTGGCACATAGTACAGGTCAATTAGCAGAGTGTACAATATAGATCGCAAAAACAGATCAATAACCATAATAGACAATAGGGTAGATCAGCAAACAGAAGCAACGATAGATTAGGTCGGCAACACTAGGTCAAGTCGGGGCAGTAAATGGTAAAGTCGGCAATAACAATTTAGATCAGTAAGTCTCTACAAGTCAAGTCGATAAGTAACAGTAGTTTAGGTTGGCAATAACAATTAAGTCGACAACAATAGGTCGGATCGGTAAACATCAACCGGTTAGTTTGGCAAGCAACAACAGTTTAATAACTAACGATAGTTCAGGTCGGCGCTAACAGTTAGGTCGGCAATAGCAATAGCAATTCATGGTCGGATTGGACTGCATACCTGTCAATCGTTCAATCATAGTGGTCAACGCTCTGATGTTGATGCTTACTTCACGTGAGAACACGTGGAACTACTCTAAAGTCACTAATTGTGACTTAGGCATCCCACGAGCAGAGGAACTAGGATCCATGCATGGCGGAGCACCATCTGCCACCCCCATGATTACTGGCCTCTCGGGCCCTTGATTGGTGGGTTGATGATGTGGAGTCCAACTCGATTCCCACAGACGGTGCCAGATGTTTACGTGTGTTTTCTCACCATTGAAGTAGTCTAATGACTGGGTTATTGCAACAGTTAGCATAGGACGATGAAAGGTGACGTGGGCAGCTGACTGTGCACTGGGTAAGCTATCCACGGTCTTGGTGGGATCTGATCTGAGCTATAAAAGTAGGATTCGAGCTATCTATGGGCTGTTTGCAAAACAAGAAGCTCATCAAGGGGTCGGATCTGTGTCCGACCAAATCCCCTCCGATGCTTAAGTCAGTAAATGACTAAAAGAGGCTTGGGGTAGCTATGTCTGACCTGTTGGGAGGTGGTCCATTAGCTATTGCGTCAAGTTATGGAGGAAATGTATAAGGTGGAGCATATGTTAAAGTACTTGAGTGTTAGTTCTCTGAGAATCGTCATGTCTCTCATTGTTTGAGAGCCTACGTATAGGCGATGGTTTGGAGAATGCCCTCTGAATGTAACTCCTGAGCATGTAAGATGCTTCACTGCATTTGGCCTGAACTCTCGGTATTGATGACGAG
Source organism: Scilla litardierei (assembly GCA_030789695.1). NCBI lineage: Eukaryota > Viridiplantae > Streptophyta > Magnoliopsida > Asparagales > Asparagaceae > Scilla > Scilla litardierei. The sequence continues at coordinate 29,449,700 of CM061131.1, read as the reverse complement.
CTAACAGTCAATCATTGAACACCTGGATTATGAGCGGACCCCTTAACTGAAGGTGCCCAACGGTCAGTCAAGCTGTCGTTTTGAATAAGGATGTGATCGGCCGCACGTGAGGGCCTTTGGTTTCATGGGCCGAGGTCGCGGGTCTTACTGGGCTTATCGACTTAAGATCGATAACTGGGCAGTCTCTAGGCCGGCCTAAGTTGGTATCAGGTATAGGATCATACTATTGTAAAAATTCAGAGATAAGAGGATGATGCTATTAAAAATCAGAGAACATTTCGATTTTTGAAAGATCAGGCAGATGTTTAGCAGTAACAATAGCAGCATCCAAAATCTACTTTTAAGATTGTTGTAAAAATTCAGAGATAAGAGGATGATGCTATTAAAAATCAGAGAAAGGAATGGACTTATCCGGTCAATCGAGGTATGCTAGGCACTATCCTTAAGAGTAGATTTCCACCCATCAGAGTGAATACTCGGTGCAAGGCAGGTCCAGCGGCTAACTTCCAGGATTCAACGACAACGGCCTTGTAAGTGTACACTCACAGTACAAGGCTCCAGCGAGCAGCAACAATTCTTCGATCGCACAGGAAGATGAAGAGGAACAGCTGGTTGCAGGGGCATTAGCGAACAGCAGGACAGAACAACAACAACAACAGCAATGAAGACATCAATTTTGTGGATGAAGGAAAATGATTTTCGCAGTTCTGATCCTCTTGACAAGCTGAGTTTATATAGATGAAGATGTGATTGTTGGAATTCAACCATCAATGAAAAATAATAATTCAACCATCAATGAGAAAATGGCTGTTGCGAAATTAAACTGCGATTTAATGGAGAAAATGGCTGTTGCGAAATTAAATTGCGATTTAATGGAGAATATGGCTGTTGAGAAAAATAAAAACGTAATGGGCTTTTTAAATTCTTTAAAACAAAAGGGCTAAAAACATAATCCAAAACTCGGACACTCCGCGCGTGCACCCGTGAACCCCCCTACGCAGGCGCGACGCCAGCACACACACGCTAAGGGTTTTCGGATCAGTCGCCCACATTTTCCATTCGACCCAACCCGATTTGTGCTCGGCCTCCTGCTTGGGCACATGCGCCTGCGAGCTTCCCCTCATTCATAGCCCATATACAAGTCCAATAGCCCATTAAGAAGAAGTCTATTATATACCCACACAAGTGAGTCGTCCCATCCAATGTGAGACTAAAAACAAGGTTTGAATTGAAGAAATAAACCAAATATCCAACAATCCCCCACTATTTCAAAATTCAAAGATAAGGATATAAGAATCCAAGAAGAGGAACAAAATTGATGTGAGATCGAATACGACAATTCAATACATTAGCAATGGTGACTTTCGGTCTATGAACCATTACTTAGGGAATGAAAGTGTGTTCTACAAGAAGTTGGTGAAACATATAATTTCTATGAACCAATCTCCTTTATTATAAAACATTGACTCACAACCCATATTGAATCATCAATGAATAGTTGCTTGCTCTTACGGGTTGGCACGTTTCGGCCATGCGCCATACCTGGATTTTCATGAGTGCTCTAGCGAATGTACCCAAATTCGTATAGGAATCGGCCCCACTTCCACACCCATATAGGTGGACCCATCAAGTGTGCTCAACGATTATGCACACCACCCAACAAGGGCTATGGTTTCCATTAAGAGCCATATGCTCATCCTCTCTCATTGTCGATATCACTATCTACACCATAGGAAAGGGACATGTAACATAATGATAGTGCTCCTCATGATCAATAAGTGACTTGTTGTTACCCATATGAACCTACTTCATGAGATCATCAATCACATAGGTTGGGTTACCATCACTCTTGACCTATGTTTTAGGTATACGTCACATTCCCTTCGATGTACTTTCCACTAACTTCCTATTTAGTGGTTTTGTCAGAGGATCTGCCAAATTCATCTCTGACCTCACATAATCACGGGATACTATCTCATGATCTAGCAGCTGCCTCACAATAGAGTGCCTTAGGCGTATATGCCTACTCTTCCCATTAAAAACTTTATTTTTGGCTTTTGCAATTGCATCTTGACTATCACAATGGATAGACATAGATGGTACCGTTTTTTCACAAATGGGAAGATCACCAAGAAGGTTCTTAAGCCATTCGGCTTCACTGCATGCCTTCTCCAAGGCAATAAACTCGGATTCCATAGTAGACCGAGCAATACAAGTTTGCTTGGATGGTTTCCAAGACACCGTACCTCCACCAAGTGTAACAACATAACCACTTGTAGATTTAAGCTCATCTGAATCAGAGATCTAGTTTGCATCAGTAAAACCTTCTAAAACTGATGGATCGCCCCTTAACAACAATCCATATACAAGAGTTCCTTTCAAATATCTCATAACTCTTCACAATGCATTCTAATGATCACTATTAGGATTTTGAGTGTAACGACTCAATCTACTAATAGCATATGCAATATCAGGGCGAGTACAATTCATCAGATACATCAAGCTACCAATGATCTGAACATATTTAATTTGTGAAATAGATTCACCAAGATTTTTAGCTAAATGTAAACTAGCATCATATGGAGTAACAACGGGTTTTTGATCATGATATCCAAATTTTTCAAGCATCTTACTAATATAATGTTCTTGTGAAAGCATAATTCCACTAGATGTCTTAGTTAATTTAATACCTAAGGTCACATCAGGTTCACCAATGTCTTTCATATCAAAGTTAGAAGACAAGAATGACTTCGTTGCATTTACTACATCTAGATTGGTGCCGAGAATAAGCATGTCATCAACATATAAGCAAATAATAACATCAACATCATTATTAAACTTTGTGTAAATACATTTATCAGCATCATTAATATGATAACCATTTGATAGCAAAACAGAATCAAATTTATCATGCCATTGTTTTGGAGCTTGTTTTAAACCATAAAGAGATTTAACAAGTTTGCATACTTTATGTTCATTTTCAGGAGTGATAAAACCTTCAGGTTGTTTCATATAAATCTCTTCTTCCAAATCTCTATTAAGAAAGACAGTCTTTACATCCATTTGATCGATAACAAGACTATGAATAGATGCTAAAGCAACCAAGACACAAATAGAAGCTATCCTGGTGGCAGGGGCAAATGTATCAAAATAATCAATGTCTTTCTTTTGGTTGAAACCTTTAGCAACTAATCTAGCTTTGAACTTGTCAATAGAACCATCAGGTTTTAGTTTCCTTTTAAATATCCACTTGCAACCAATTGTTTTAGCACCTGGGGGCAAGATAACAAGTTTCCAAGTGTGATTTGACATAATAGATTCTAATTTACTATTGATTGCTTCTTTCCAAAATGTGGCATCAGGAGATGTGATGGACTCATGGTATGTAAGAGGATCATTATCAATAAGAAAGGTGAAAAAGCCATCACATAAATTAGTCTCCTTCCTAACTATTTTACTCCTCCTTACTTCTATCTCATCATCATTATCATGTAATGGTGCATCAGAAGGGTGCGATGAGTGAGGTGCAGAAGTCAACCTAACATTATCCATTTTCATTGAAAATATGTGCTCAAAGAAATCAGCGTTATGGGTTTCAACAATAATGTTAGGTTCCATGATATTTTGCTCACTTCTAATTAGGGATGAGAATGAGTCAGGCCGGGCCGGGCCAAATAGATGCCCAATTTAAATGGGCGGGCTTTCGGGCCGGCCCAAAGCCCATACTGGCTTTTTTAAGAATGCCCAAACGGACATAAAGCGGGCATTGGGCCTGCCCATTGGGCTTTGGGCACGCCCATTGGGCCTATCTTAATTAGAAATTTATAGAAAATTACATAATAATTACCAATACCAAAAACAATATCACACTTTCAACACCAAAACTCAAACCCAACCCTACAACTTGTACATAATAATTACCAACATCATCAAAACCAGTGCAATCATTTGAATCATAGAAGATTATACAAGATAGTGCATTGAATCATTTGAATCACCATGTTAATCACCATGTTTAAATACATCATTAAATCATTTAGACATGTTTTGTATTGTTCCTTTTCAGCACTTTTTCTTTGTTTGCAGGAGCAGGGTAGAGTTGAGGTTTGCATGCAGGTTATGTGCTTACAAGTACTACTACATCTCTGGCAGCCAGTGATTCGCCAGAATGTCAGCACACGAGAGGACACCAGGGCATGCGATCTCGACGGCTTGTTTGACCTTGTTGACGGTGTCGAAACCGTCGCCGGCAAGCGAGAGGTTGTCTGCTTCATCTTTCTTGGTGTCTCCCATCGAGGATGAGATCAAGACTGAGGCATTGCACCCCTGCAATTTTCAAGATTTTACACAAGTCATGTTGTGTTCTTGGGTTACATGTTTACATGAACACTTGCTATCATATCCTTGTATATATATAACACATAAGCTGATAGTAGAGAGAATTTTCATATGATTTAGCTGACAAAAATGCTTTGAACTGAATGATTAAAGCTCACCAAACCAAACCCTGAGCAAATTGTTGATCCAACAAAAAGAACTCATTTTGCATCCTAGAATTGGGCTCAACTCACAAAATTAAATAATAAGAATGGCAGTACAATTAAATAATAAGTATGGTAGTACAATTGCTCAGGCTCAACTCACCCTAAGCAATGCCTTTTTCTAAGAACAACTTCCAGTGCAATCGGTATCTGCAAAGATGAGAGAGGTTCAGGAAAAAAAGTTAAATAATAAGTTAAATAGCACTAGAATCATATAGAATCCCTACAACGATCCTCGCAGTGCTTTCAATTTGATAATATTATCTAAAAGCAAAGATTTTACGCAAGTTAGGTTGAGCAGATGAATGGAACTAAAGAAAATTCCCCAACGATCACATCTGAACACAAAAATTGCTCTTTCTACAGTAATTCCAATTAGGTATGAAGAAGTCTCCATGGAAAAAATGATGAAATTTTCCCCTGTAAAAGGGAAAGCTTCAGTATTGTGAATCAACCAGCATGGTAGTACAATTGAGACGATGATCAGGATTGATTCATGGAACAAATAATAGCTGAAAGACATGATTTCATATATGGCTCTCAGATCGGCTTCATTAGTTCATACATCACGAGCTTCTAAACAACAGGCATTCAAAATATAGTAACAAAATCGAGAACTGAGTAAAAAGAAACGAGATTGGAGAAGGAAAATTTCAACGAAAAAAATTAAATGAGGGAGAAAATCCTTACAATAACTGAAGTGCTATCACTACGCGATAATCTTCAATCTTTAATCTCCATTGTCCCTCCCAATAAAACCAATTACATCATTTATCCGATCACATCTCGATCACATATTGAATACCCATCAGTAAAATCAGCAGATGAAGACGACGACGAGTAAGAAGAAGTCGAAGAAGAAGAAGAAGAGGAGATCGAAGCCTATAGAGTAGATGAAGACAACGATGAATAAGAAGAAGAAGACGAGCAGCTAGGGTTTTCTTTGAGATGGTGGGCGAGACGGCGAGCGACGGAGAGAGACAGCTAGGGTTTTTTCTAATGTTTTCTTCGAGCAGCTAAAGAAAACAGAGTTGGGTTTTGGTTTTAAATTTTTAGAGGAAAGAAGCTCGATCATTTTCTCTGCAGAATTGACCGATCATTTTCTCTGCAGAATTGATTTCGGGCGGAAAAAAGGCCCGATCCTCACATTTGGGTGGCCCGATCGGGCTTTGGGCGGCCCGGTGTTTGATCCAAAATTTATTTGAGCTTTGGTTTCGGGTTTGGGCAGGCCTGATACCCATTCGGGTATGAATAATGACCGGGCTTTTCGGGCCAGCCCGATTGGGCAGCGGGCTGGCCCGTGCCCATTCTCATCCCTACTTCTAATCACTATGAATCTATATGAAGCACAATTTTGAGCATAGCCAATAAACATGCAATCAAAGGTATTATGACCTAATTTTCCTGTCTTGGGTTCTAGTAAAAGAAATTTAGCTAGGCACCCCCACACTTTGAGGTAATCAAGGTTTGGAAAGTGACCTACCCAAAGTTCCTAAGGAGTCTTACCTGATTTCTTATAGGGAATTCTATTCTGAATATGACAAGTGTTGAGTATTGGACTCTCCACCTTGATTTTGATGATGATCAAACACAAATCATTGTGACTAACTCTTGTGTTTGCAGTTAGCTGAAAAGTCACCAATTAGATTCAAGAAGATCAAAAGTGACTACACGTGTTGATTCAAGTGGAGGACTTGGTAGATCAACAAAGGTGAAGCATTGGCTTGAAGAACTCAAAGGCTACCTCAAACCTCAAGCCAATGGCATCAACAAATGAATGGAGATTCAATCCAAAGAGAAGAAAGGAATGGATGAGTCAAAAGCATCGAAGACTATGACGTTGAAGATATTCAAGTCATTCAACTAAAAGACTCAAGACATTGAAGAATTATGGAGATCGTCGCCAAAGTACTTTGTTCATCTCAAGCGATGTCCCAAGACTTCCTCAGAACGCGTGATCGTTGTGCCTGGAGCTTCGTTGAAGCTCAAGGAGTTATTCATGAAGTCTAGGGATTCAGATTCTCTATGTTGAAGATTCGAAGACGGTTTGTCGTGTTTACTTTTATGTCTTCTAGCTTCGGTTTAATAGAATGTTAAGCCTTGAGTAGTACTTGCCTAGAAATCTTCATAACTATCATATCTTATCTCTAGGATTGCCTTAGAAGCCCTTAGAAACCTTCCCGAAGCATATCGCCTCATTTCTCGGCTTCTTATGCATCTTAGTTGGTTCAAGTAGAAGAACCAACCGACTAGATGACGATCTAATCGGTTGGAAATCCTTCTTGAACCGACTAGCCATACTTGTTAATTCAGCCTTTGTACTGTTGACCAGTTAGTTGGTTCAAGAAGGATGGTTAATGCATTAAAAGTCAATCTAGTCGGTCCAAGAAGGTTCACAGACCGACTAGTTGTCAATCTAGTCGGTTGATGATCCTTCTTAGACCGATTAGTTTCAAAACTAATCGGTCAATGATCCTTCTTAGACCGACTAGTGCTTACCCATGATTTCACCATCTTCTCTGTCAACCATCTAGTCGGTCCAAGAAGGTTCATAGACCGACTAGTTGTCAATCTAGTCGGTTGATGATCCTTCTTAGACCGATTAAGCAACTTCAGAATAGAGCCGTTGGGGCATTTAATGCCACGAATTTTGTGACCGTTTTTTCTCTTCCCTATATAAGTTTGAGTGCTTCAAACCAGGGTTTCAAGGCTGAAATTAGAGACATTTTCACATTTAAGAGAAGAGCCATTCAACTCCATTTCTAAGCTTTCTCTTCTCACAAGAATCTCTCCCTCACTCTTTGAGCACCAAATTCCTCAAGAGAGATTCTCATTCTTTGTGAGCTACTCAAGCTAAGAGCTTGAATCCAAGTCACCAACTTCTCCCTAGCCATCTATTGCTGTCCATCTTGGTGGAGCTAGGGTTTGGTGATCTCATCTTCCTCAAAATCCATTCTTGCCCTATATTGGTAAGTATTTCTCAAGGCATAGGATTTTGTGGTAAGAGCTTTATATTTCATTCTTTATACTTCATATTTGTTGTATACTCACGGTGGTGAGAGGATTAGCTTGATCCCAAGTTGTGTGAGTCAAGATATCGTTTTGCTCTCGGTTTGTAAGAGTGTGCTTAGTTCCAGGTTGTGGGATTAAGGACTTTGCGTGTTCCCGGGTTGTGGGATACACGGACATCGATTGTAGGTTGATTGCACTTGTTGGAGGTTTTTCACAAGTGGGCTAAAGGAAGCTCTAGCGGTTTGCTAGAGTATCCGGAGGTGATCCGGGTGTTGCTGGAGTAGGGCACCGGTAACAAGTCGGGGAGACTTGGGTGGCACCGAACCAGGGTACATTGCATGTTAGCATTGCACTCTTGCTTGGGTTGTTGTTCATTTCTTATATTCCACATTTGTTGGTTAATTAGGGTTTTATATGGCATAAATTCCTTATAATTCTATAAAACACTATTCACCCCCCTCTAGTGTTTATTCCTCATAGCACATGGTCACTACAATTGGTATCAGAGCAAGGTAATAGCTATGGCAATCAACAACAACATCACACGAAGTCCTTTTCCACCATATCTCATTGGACCCAACTATCAAATTTGGTGTGCAAAGATGAAGGCTTATATTCAATCCATTGACGATGATTATTGGAAGCTTGTGGAGAAGCCCCTTCGTGCACCTACCACTTCCGAACATGAATGGACATATGAGCAAAAAGAATTGGTGAAGAAACATCAAGAGGTAATTGATATCTTGCTTGAGTATTTATCTTATAACATCCTTATGCGTGTGTCCAAGGCAACAACGGCATATCAAATATGTCACATGCTAGCGGAGCAAGAAGAGTCCACCTCGGAGTGTTCTTCCTCCAATGATGAAAGGGATTCACTCATGGGTTTGATGGCACGAGAGGATGCCACTATGGGTGACTCTAGGGACGAATCAAGCGATTCAAGTGAAAGTGATAGCGACGATGAAGAGGTAACAATGGATGATCTTAGAATTGCAAATGAACTATTATTTGCTAAATATTAAAAGCTTATGCATAGATATTGTGATGCTAAAGATAAGATTGCTAGTCTCACTAACACATCTACATGTAGCACCTCAAACAATGACACCATTGTTGAGACACTCGCTATTGAGAAAGCAAGCTTGCTTACATAAAATGGCATGTTAAGAAATGAGGTGGAGTCCCTCAAATCTCAACTTGATCGTGTTTCCATTGTGGATAGTAACGATCTTGAGATTGAAAATCTTCAATCTCAAAACACTAGTTTGGGCATTGAGAATGAGGATCTCAAATCCCAAATGCACGAGCTCATCACACATGCATCCAATGCACGCACCTCCTATAGTGGAGTAACTATAGATTTTGTGAGGCCATCCTCCAGTGCATCCATGAGTGGTGTCTATAACAACTTGTGTAGTTTTACTACTAAGGAAAACACCACTCCTATTCCTCCCTCCTTTGGAAAGAAACCCACTTTGGGTGGACCTCCAAAGAAGGGTCATTCATTTATGTACACCAATACTATGCCACGTAGGAACACACATCCTACCCCACATGTTCATAAAAATGATGGTTTTTATGCTCCACATCCACGAGCACGTGCAAATACTCATTTGAGACACTCTCATGCACGTACTCATGCTAATGCACCTTCACATGATTATGATCACACATCACATCCACATATGCATGCTTATTCTCATGATCATCCTCATGCATACACACCTCATATTCATCCACGTATGTATGCAACACCACACCATGGACCATATGCCCATCATCATGCTTTAGCACAACACAATGTTCCATACACATTTCCTCATGCTCTTGCTAGATCTCATGTTCCTAGGCCACATGCACCACGTAGAGATCAACCTTTTGTGCATGCAATCACTAAGAAGAGGATACCCAAATCATACACTATTTGGGGTCCTAAGAACACTAGTAATCATGCTAAGGATATGTATGTGCAATTTTATATTCATGATGTTATTTTGAATGATGATTATGTTGGAAAATCACGGTCCTCTTGGACTTGGTTTCCGAAGGGTTAGTTTCCGTTGACCCTTCATTGCTTGGTACCATAAGTTTATATTCATTTTATGGGTACCAAAGCATTTGTGTTAAGAATTGGTTTATTCTTTTGTTTGCATATTGGTCTTAGATGCTCATGTTTGTTAGAAACGTAAATTCATATTGAATTTGATTTCCATTGCATGTTTATTAGTAAATCATTGTGTTTATGATTTTCATGTCTAAAATATTTAATATTTTCATGTAACACATGCTTTGGTTCGTATTTATGTTTCGTTGCATGTCATGCTTGTGGATTAATATACATAGTTACTTTTGGTACATTTGGTACATGCATGTATATGGTTATATATTTATCTAATGACATGCTTACATGTAACATAAATATTGTGTATGATTACATTAGGATATGGGTTACAACTATTTGAATTTAGTATTTTAAATTTGTTGCCTAACCCATAGGATCCAAAAAGGTTTTTGGATACCAAAATTATGTTTTCTAGGTTCAATCCACTTTGGGATACCAACCCTACCAACTCCTTGATTTTCAAAGATTTTCATTCAAATGGAGTTGATGGTGCTTAAGTGATGCACCAGAGTAGGGGGAGCTTAATGTTGTAAGTATATTCTTACATTTGGTATCCATGTATGTTGAATGCATGTAGATGTCACTTTGTGTTTAAGACTATCTCATGTATATCCTATGTTTGCATATTGTGTGTCTTGTATGTCATTCATGTCTATGTATTTCACGTGTGTCAAATTCTTGACTGACGTGCATTGTGTATTCATAATCCTTACTCATATGCTTATTCGAGGATTATTTATAACATGTGGCTTAAAAATTTTCACGATTAGAACTATTGCTTATTTGCATGTTTCACACACGGGACACGCTTATATTTATGTTTCACTTCACAAGCGTGCATCCCAACTTCCTACTCATGCCACTACACAACCTCTACTCAAGAATCCCAAATCACTATCTTTTGGATTCCTAAGATTGTTTCTAGGCATGGTATGAACACACATATAGAATTGTATATTAGGAATGACATATTCTCATGCGACTATATATATAAAAATCAAACTCAGTCTTTATTTGATTTCCACCTTGCTAACTCACTCTTATTTGCACTTCATTGCTTGGGTACCATACTTGTATGATTACTTTTTGTACCCATATATATGTGAGTTCGTCCACTACTCCCAAGTTTGCATAGATTGTATGATTGTGTGGGAGTATGACAGTTCGATTGCTATCATGTTATGTTCTTCTATATGTCATTGCATTTCATTCATATTATGTTGTGCATATAGATTAGTTGATTTCTCTAACCCTTGGTGATTTATTATCAATTTTCACCTTCCTATCTTGTTGATATGTCAAAGGGAAAGAGAAATTTGGTTTTGAAAATTAATACTTTATGCTTTTCATGCACACTCTTTGTCGTATTACTTTTCATGCCTTCCTTCAATATGTGTTGTGCCGTGAATGTTTATTTTGTGCACATGTGCATATTGAACGGGGAATCTTTCTAGCACACACTAATGTATTAGATATGTGTATTAATAATGATGATTGCTTGTATAATGTATTGTGATTAAATCATATGCATGGGAATTATTAGTCTAGGTGTTTCTAATTTCTAATGATTGAGAATTGTTAATTCCTGATATGTATGATTTTCAAGTTTATAATAACTCCTATTAATACATGTCATGCATTTCTATTGATGAGTGTTATTTACAATTGGTAAATGATTGGTTATTGGACTACTTGATTTTGTTCCTTAACCTATTGGATCCAAAAAGTTTTTGGATACCACCAATTGTTGAATTGTCAGATTGTTGTGCAAGATGCCTACTCTACACACTCCTTGGTTTACAAATGATGGATCAATTCAAAGGAAAGGATGGTGCATTGGAGATGCACACATATAGGGAGAGCTAAATGGTTGTAAGTATGTGTTTTGTACAATTGGTATTTTAATATATTCGATTTGTGTAATATAGCATACTTCTTCATTAGCTCATTCTTGTCATACCCTCATGAAGATTGTTTGTTTATGTGACTACCTTATTCATGTATGTCATATATGTCTTATTACGACTCATGTACCATGTTAGTTATAACATTCATATAATGAATTGGTTAGTTGCTTATTGATGTTCATATCTTTTTCAGGCCATGAATAAGATTAATGATTTAGGATCTTTATACATATTTGTTCATTGTATCACCACACATCTCATACTTTTCTTATAGTTTGTATGATTATCTTTATGAGACGTATTGATATGATTTGGGGTGATCAATGTATGTTACTTGTCATTTCAATTACTTCATGACTGATGTTTAGCTATAATTTTATTCAAAAGATCTTTCATGTCTATAGCTAAATCTTTCATGTATGATATTTTCACAAGTGACATAACATTCATTTATATTAGTTACTGATCTTCAAGCTATATTTCTCACTATGTCATCTCTCATCTCATGCTCATATCTTACGCTATTTTTATGAGATGTTAGAGATAACTTGTGCTATACACGATCATATAAGCTTTATATTGTGTTTGATGATATGCATATTCTGTCATAGATATTCTTACATGAATATATCTTGATGCACTATGACTTCTTTGATGCTACCTCCGATTATATTGTGCTTTCACAAGTTTTTATTCTATTCGCACAATTGGTATGCATGCATGCGATGTTCATGATAACTTTATTCGTTTATGTCCTACCTTGTGACTTTGAATGTAGACTATCTTCATGCCTTTGCTCAGAAGATGTTTTGTCACATTATGCCTCATGTTGAATTCTTTGTGAAAATTGAGCTAGGATGAGATCATGTCTCCATTTGTTCACTTGGTTTCCTTCTTAAGTGATGTCATGATCTTGACATTATTTGCCTGCTATGCATACTTTGTTATATTACAATTGGTATCATCTTTACAATTGGTAGAATATTTATATTGGATATCATCTTTACATGCCCTTGCTTGATGCTAGTTTTGAGCTTGTGATATAGTGCTTTTCTTCCTTATGCTCATGGCATTCCATGCTTATCTTTGACTCATTCTGTGAGTATCTCTTCTGGAATGCATGCTAGTACTATGGTTCTTTTGAACATTGTTTCAATTAGTATCCTAGTATGCTAGAATTGTGTATGCCATATGATTTATGAAGTTACTATCTCTATTTTGTCATAACACTTTTGAATGATATAGATATTTGTGTATGCCCACATCGCACACTTCACTTAGATTTGGTATGCTTACTTCTGGAGATACTTTTGGAGATGATTTGGTATGACTACTATTGGTATCTCATGCCATTATACTTAATTTGTGTTATTATTTCATAACATAACTGTGTATACATGGCTAAGAATTTCCATAGTCATGTTTGTTTACTTCGTCGCTCGACGATTATATTGATTAAATAGATTTGTTTGTATGAAAACATAGAATTGTTTTCCATGCACTAAATTAGCTACAAATATTGATCTATGTCAATGTGATGATTTTGATTCCACCATAATGTATTTAATCATGCTCATGTCATATGTCATGCCCTTGCTGAAGGACAGTCTATCACATTATGCTTAATGTTATAAATTTTGTGATAATTGAGTTTGTTTGGGTATTTGACAGTATTTGATCACTTGTTTTTCTTTCACAAGTGATGTCATGATTATTGCATTGTTATCCGTATTCTTTATCAAATTGATAGCTAGTAGCTACTGCTAATTTTGCTATGATGCTTTCTAACACTGCTCCCACTATTCTTTACAATTAGTATCTATTGTAATCTCTTATCACAGATGCTTATTGCTTATCTTTTTGTGATAATTGTGGGTGGTTGAGTTGTTGTTGGATATTTGCTCTTGCAATTGATATCTTTATTTTGATATCTTGTTTTCAATTGGTAACTTTACAATTGATATCTCTACATTAGATATACCTTTATGTTTTCCACCCTATTGTTGCATTTGTTGTTTCTATATCCCCATGTATTTTTGGTAATGACAAAGGGGGAGAGAAATAAACAAGATGTGCTTATTAAATGTTGAGTGTTAAACAATAACATGAATCATATAGACTTTATGTATGATCGTTCATGTATATGATTCAGGGGGAGCATTGGTGATTACCTTGGTTTATATAGATTACATTATATATATGTTGGTAATCATGCTCATGTTTATGATGTGTATCACCTACATGATTTGTTTTGTGTATGCATACTATTTCTGGTCATTCATGCGATATATACACAACCTCATGTGATACACACTATTAACTGCTGAATGATGATATTGATTATTGATATTAACTTGATTGGCATCATTGCAGGGGGAGTAAGTATATTTAATGCACAATTATTTGTTTTGTTTATATTTGGTTTGTCATCATCAAAAAGGGGGAGAATGTTGAGTATTGGACTCTCCACCTTGATTTTGATGATGATCAAACACAAATCATTGTAACTAACTCTTATGTTTGCAGTTAGCTAAAAAGTCACCAATTAGATTCAAGTAGATCAAAAGTGACTACACGTGTTGATTCAAGTGGAGGACTTGGTAGATCAACAAAGGTGAAGAATTGGCTTGAAGAACTCAAAGGTTACCTCAAACCTCAAGCCAATGGCATCAACAAATGAAGGGAGATTCAATCCAAAGAGAAGAACGGAATGGATGAGTCAAAAGCTTCGAAGACTATGACGTTGAAGATATTCAAGTCATTCAACTAAAAGACTCAAGACATTGAAGAATTATGGATATCGTCGCCAAAGTACTTTGTTCATCTCAAGCGACGTCCCAAGACTTCCTCAGAACGCGTGATCGTTGTGCCTGGATGTAACGACCCGCTCTCGGGGGCAAGTTACTTATTTGGTTTATTCGCAGGTTCCACAGTTTACCAGTGAAATCAGCATAGCCACAACTCAGAGATGTACCACAATACTCAAACCAGATTATAGGGATTATTACAGACCAATTTAAAGTACAACAACAACCAGCACACTCTCTCACAAATACATAAAGGAAGTGCTGTATGCGAATGCGGAAAAGGAAATACGCTGTACAACACACACACCAACAAAAATAGTAACTGAAATTCTGTAGCTTCTGGGTCAATGTAGGTTCCTCGATCTCTGGGGCAATCTCCTCGATCAAGTCTTCATTTGCCGGTGCCATAAATGGAACCGAAGGTAAGTCACAACAATTCTAGCGATAGAAAAAGAGGAGTGCACAAATATGGAGCAGTCTATAGTAAAGAAGTGCTGAAAGTAAAGTAGGGATAGACAAGCATGCAAGTGCGATAAGTAAAGTACATCTGTCAAGCATGCAAGGGTGACAAGTAAAGTAAAGGTGATCGAGCAAGTACAACTAGTACCGTACAAGAATAACCATGACGATAGCAATGACAATAGCAATAATGAGAGTAACTGTGCCTAGCCTAGTTCGTGACTTATAACGGGACGTACAGTGAGCAACCAAGAGTCCACCTCTTGCCGCGGGTGCTACCCGGGTGAACCAATCTCTGAGAACTGTGCAATAATCTGTGAACTGTGATCAGTGATGGTTGTCACCTGCACTGTTATGGGTTGCTAGAACCCGCACGGTGACAACAAGGCCTGGACTAGTCGCTCCCGCACTTCAACAATTATAAGTTACCCCAAAACCCGGTGCAGTGCTAACTACTTTTAATCATTCAATTTCAATAGGATGTTCCAGCAGTATGATGTCAGTGCAGTATATCACTCAGTCACTGTGTTGCAATACGGTATGTCAATCTGTTGTTCCAAAAGCAAAGACATTCAAAAGCGTTAACGACACTCCAAAGAACTTCACTTGTTGGAAAGTCAAGGCAGAAACCTCAACAGAGAATGTCAATCCTGAGCAAAGATTTGAAGTCCAACAACTAAGACACCGATCCATGCTTCGAGCATGCGGTATTCCAATTATTACACTATTTTCCATTACGTACACTATCTAAATTTCTAAGGTTAGAATTTACTGTGACTTACGCTTTTGGGATCGTCGTAACAAGACGAGGATGGAGTTAGAGCGCGAGGATTGGTACCTGCAAACACAAGAAGTTATCAGTCAATGGTTATCAACCAGTTAAATATCTAAATTAAATTACTAAAAGTGACATTTTCTTGAGGAAACTAACATCAACTTACTAACTTTAATTAACACTTAAAATAAGTTATATAACTTTAAAATACAACTTTAAAATAAGGTAACTAACTTTAGAGTTTATATGACTATAGTTAACAACCTTACTATAAACTTTAGGCTAATATACGATTAACTTAATTTAAGAAAATAATACCTTTATAATAAAAAATTTACAATAAAAATCTTTCATAAAACTAAATCTTAGTAACTTAACTTATACTTATAAATTTTATAACAGTAACATAAGTTATTAATAGTTATAATACCTTGATGATCATCATAATAATAATAATAATAATAATAATAATAATACACCTTATTAACACTTAAATATCTCTCTCCCCTTCTAACCTTTTCTCTCCCTCTGTCTCCTTCTCTCGTCCTCTCTCTGCTCTTCCTTTTTTTGTGCGCTGCAGGCATTCGACGACGGGGCGAAGGGCGATGGCTTCGGCGACGCGGATCCGAGGCTTGGGCGGCTTCGGGCGGTCGGAGATCGGAGAGGGGCGGCGGGCACGGGGCGGTGCTCTTCGGGGCACTGCGGGGCGAGGCGATCTGGAGCGACGGCGGCGGGATCTAGGAACGGCGGCGCAGGGGACTCAGGCGGCGGCCTTGAGGGGTGATGGGCGACAGCCATGGAGGCGGGGCGGTTCAAGCCGGGCGGGCGACTGATCGGGCGGCAGTCTCTCAATCGGCGACGGCGGCTTGGGGATCGGGCTCGGGGCGGCTTCGAAGGCGGTGGCGGTGTCCCCGAGGCTATGCGAGCGGCGATTGAGGCACGGGCGGCGCAGATCGGCGGCGGCGACGCTTCCGAAGGCGGTGCAGCTCCGGTGAACGACGAGCTCGCGGAGGGGGCCTCGGGCACTGGAGGCGGAGGCGTGGCTCTTGGTGGTTGCTATTGGGTTTCAAATGGTGGGAGTGAGAGAGATTGTGTACGGTTAGGTTTTTGAGCCTGGTTGTTGAGTTTCTTTGCAAGAGAGTTTTGGTGTGTTCTGTGTTCGGCCTCGGGAGAGAACGAAGGGAGGAGATGGGTTGATCAAAATGAAAGTGAGGAAGATGGTTCCCGGTTTCAAACGAAGGAAGATGACAGCTTATATAGGGTTAAATATTGATATGAATTGTTCTTAATAGCGTACATGTGCAATAAGTGTGATGAATTTCAGATCTGGAAAAATGGATCTGACCAACTTTGGGGGTGGGTTAATGATGGTGGTTAGGGAAATTATTAGGGGTAGATCTAATTCAAGAGGGGTAAAAGTAACTCAGTTAAAAGTGATTAGTAAAGGTGAATAGTCGTTAGTGAATGTAATTAGCAAAAGCGGTGAAATACAGACACATTTTCACGACTCCGAAAAATTACGAAAACATACCCGCGGGATCGTATCGTCGCGAGGATCGCGAATACAAGATCCGTTCTGGGATTTGAGCTACGAAAATACTAGTTTTAGGCGAAAACATTTAGAAAGCGGGTCTACAGGTTCTAGGCTGAAATGATATCCGAAAATTACGAATTTAATGTGGAGAGCCCTAAATGATCATAGGATGATAATGTAGAAGTTTGAAAATATTTTGAAAATGTTTGGATAGAAAATAAATTCGTCGAACCAAAACGGTAATTTTGGGAGATGAATTTTTACAGAAATGTTTTGGGCATTTGAGGAAATCTGAAATTGCTGAAATACAATATGATAAGTCTAGTGCTCTAAAATATTTTTATAAGGATTTTTGAAATCAGTTTTGATATACAACTCCTAACTAACCATTATAAAGAAAATTTAGAATTAAAATACGTTAAGTACGTATTTGAAGTGTTTGAAAAATACATGCCGTTACATCCTACCCTCCTTAAAATAATTCCGTCCTCGGAATTAAGAGGATCGATAATTGCCTAAGGAATTCAAACGATCGACCGGAAGACTTGATGAATGATTACGGCACAAGAAAATAAGTTGTTAATAGCACGAAATATAATGTGACATCACAGCATCAAGAAAACAAGAGATGAATACATGAATGCATACTATCGACATCACCATAGTTTCCGTAACTAGTTTCGAAGCCTAGTATTATCAGCATAGTTATCTCGATTTTTAAGTAGCCAAAATATGAAATAATGGCATTACATGAAAATGAAGGCTATTATGATGATGACATCTGTTCGAACTTGGAACCTGAGGTGATAAGTCAGTAGCAAGCTTTATTTAACAACATAACATGAAGATCATAAAATTTAAAATTACAACTTAGGCTAATGATGACTACTGGGTTATAACCGTGAAAATAATCGCCATAGCATACAAAAGCGTAAGGACTAATCCAAATGCATGCAAGCTGTCACAACTTAACCAGCAGAACACCAAAGACCTCATCTGCCACGCCAACCAGTTACAAGCCAATATCCAGATCGACACAAAAAGGCATACATAGGGCCAACTCTTAAGGATCACGATCATTGCTACCACTGCTTCCAGCAATCTCCACAACATCCAACAGTAAGCCAGCATCAAAGCTGTCCTCCAAATCAGAGCACAAGACTGGCATATCATCTCAACACCTAAGGCCAAAAGCAAGCCGATACTCATCCCAAATGATACTGCTCCCCAATGCCATTAGTCGACATCTACGGCTAACACCATCAGCCCTAAGCAATTTAATGACCAAAAACTCATGAACCCAAAAACACTAAGGAGCGCCCCTAAAAAGCAATCGAAGCTGGGCAGCTCAAGGGGGAAGAACCAAAAAAGGAGCTCCCAAGAATACCAATAGCGGCGGGTTCCCAATATCCCGACCACATGGCAATAGCGAGGGAGACGGCGAAGGCTGTCGCTAAGCCCAACAGACCCCAAGGTCGTCGGTGGGCCATCGGCGGCTGTCGATCTGCGGTGGCGAGGGTTGCGACAGGCTGTTAATCCATGGCGGGGCCTCCGGGATGGGGTGGAGCTACGGGTGAGGCCGAAGGAGCTCGGGGTGAGATGGGTGGTCTCGATGGGAGAGATGCGGGGTGGATGAGAGGGTGAGGCCGGGGCGAAGGGGAAACCGTGGGATGACTTGGTGAGGAAGGAGAGGGGGGTTTAAAAAGAGAAGAAAAGGGGGTGAGGGTTTAAAGAGGGCGCCGAAAGTAGGCAATAGGGTAGGGTAGGTTAGGCGGGAACGGGGTTCGAGGAGAGGGTGAGGACAAAAGACAATAATGAGGGGGAGGTGGTAGGCGGGAAAGATTTTAAACACATGGAAAAATTGGGTTCAAGACGAAAGTAGGGTTAGAAAAGAAATACTAGCTCAAGAAGGATGTAACAATGCATCATCCTACGTGTCGAGTCTGGCTCGATACTTCACTGGTCCTTTTGATCGTCTTCCACTGAGGAACTCGAACTTTATATGGTTGGGTATTTCGAATTCTACCCTCCTTTGACGACAGTCAATGGTGGCATGAAATGATCCCAACCAATCCATTCCAAAGACAACATCGAAGCCGGCATCTTTATCACCATAAAGTCGGTAAGAGATCTCGTCCACAAATTACTACAGAGCATTGGAGGCATCTGCTGGTTACCGGTAGGAAACTGCCAGCGGTCTCGACCTTCCAACGAGAAGTCAGAGGTTGAACAGAGATGGCATGTGTTAGGACAAATCGACTCGCCAAGAAGCAATGTGTAGCTCTCGAGTCGAATAATGTGAGGGCAGGTTTACCGGCAACTAAGATGGTACCCACCGTGATGAGAATCAAGTCTAAGCTTACGATTTCTAAATAATAGAGTGTATAGCTTAGTGGGATATCGCGTACATGGGATTACTTGGTCCGTAGCTTCAGCCTCTTCTACCGTCATTGTATAAGCTTGGCATCTCTGGGGTGGCGCCTGTCGTCGAGTCTGCTGGTACACTTGTTGCTGAGGAGGGAGTGGTTGACGTTGCTGAGTAGATGGTGGTGATCGATGCGGTGCATTCCTGGCAGGGGCATTGGCCGAGGCAGAGTTGGAAGACTGATACTTCTTCTCAAGGCATTCTCTTGCAGTGTGGTCCTTCGATTCGCTTCAGTTGTCGAACTCGAACTTCTGGTGATCGAAAATTCGAACGCTACTCTCCGTAGCCAGAGTTCAAGCGTAGAAATATTCTAAGAGGGTCAATCGAAAGGTCATCAAGCTAAAGGAAGGTTGATAGTGAAGAAGATCGATGGCGTTACATAATCATGATTCACGTCCTTGCGGTCCAGCAGACACGGCCAGGGAAGTGACTAAGCCAGGATCACTTATGCCCAGTCTAGCTAGGTTGATCTAACAGACTTTAGCCAAGCACATTGACCGGTATCATAGTCCATTGAAGGACGCTTATCATTTATATGCATGCCACCGATACAAAAAGATTTTTTTTAAACAACTAATTAGTCCTATCAAAATTTAGGTTTTGTTAATGGCTTTTTATTAAGTCCAGATATGTCAACTCCATTGGGGCTCTCCGAGGTGTTCCCGTCCATCTTTTGAGTGTCAAACCTGCATTCATAGAAAAATGTCAGCTTAGTCGAGTATCGTATATGATACATCCTGGTTTCACTATACTGTTCACGAGGTATTTTGCACGGACCTGCATGGGCCGCCAAACTTGTAACGACCCGCTCTCGGGGGCCCGTTACTTATTTTGTTTATTCGCAGGTTCCACAGTTTACCAGTGAAATCAGCATAGCCACAACTCAGAGATATACCACAATACTCAAACCAGCTTACAGGGATTATTACAGACCAATTTAAAGTGCAACAATAACCAGCACACTCTCTCACAAATACATAAAGGAAGTGTTGTGTGGGAATGCGGAAAAGGAAATACGCTGTACAACACAAACACCAACAAAAATAGTAACTGAAATTCTGTAGCTTCTGGGTCAATGTAGGTTCCTCGATCTCTGAGGCAATCTCCTCGATCAAGTCTTCGCCTGCCGGTGCCATAAATGGAACCGAAGGTAAGTCACAACAATTCTAGCGATAGAATAAGAGGAGTGCACAAATATGGAGTAGTCTATAGTAAACAAGTGCTGAAAGTAAAGTAGGGACAGACAAGCATGCAAGTGCGATAAGTAAAGTACATCTGTCAAGCATGCAAGGGTGACAAGTAAAGTAAAGGTGACCGAGCAAGTACAACTAGTACCGTACAAGAATAACCATGACGATAGCAATGACAATAGCAATAATGAGAGTAACTGTGCCTAGCCTAGTTCGTGACTTATAACGAGACATACAGTGAGCAACCAAGAGTCCACCTCTTGTCGCGGGTGCTACCCGGGCGAACCAATCTCTGAGAACTGTGCAATAATCTGTGAACTGTGATCTGTGATGGTTGTCACCTGCACTGGTATGGGTTGCTAGAACCCGCACGGTGACAATAAGACCTGGACTAGTCGCTTCCGCACTTCCGCAATTATAAGTTACCCCAAAACCCGGTGCAGTGCTAACTACTTTTAATCATTCAATTTCAATAGGATGTTCCAGCAGTATGATGTCAGTGCAGTATATCACTCAGTCACTGTGTTGCAATACGATATGTCAATCTGTTGTTCCAAAAGCAAAGACATTCAAAAGCGTTAACGACACTCCAAAGAACTTCACTTGTTGAAAAGTCAAGACAGAAACCTCAACAGAGAACGTCAATCCTGAGCAAAGATTTGAAGTCCAACAACTAAGACACCGATCCATGCTTCGAGCATGCGGTATTCCAATTATTACACTACTTTTCATTACGTACACTATCTAAATTTCTAAGGTTAGAATTTACTGTGACTTACGCTTTTGGGATCGTCGTAACAAGACGAGGATGGAGTTAGAGCGCGAGGATTGGTACCTGCAAACACAAGAAGTTATCAGTCAATGGTTATCAACCAGTTAAATATCTAAATTAAATTACTAAAAGTGACATTTTCTTGAGGGAACTAACATCAACTTACTAACTTTAATTAACACTTAAAATAAGTTATATAACTTTAAAATACAACTTTAAAATAAGGTAACTAACTTTAGAGTTTATATGACTATAGTTAACAACCTTACTATAAACTTTAGGCTAATATACGATTAACTTAATTTAAGAAAATAATACCTTTATAATAAAAACTTTACAATAGAAATCTTTCATAAAACTAAATCTTAGTAACTTAACTTATACTTATAAATTTTATAACAGTAACATAAGTTATTAATAGTTATAATACCTTAATAATAATAATAATAATAATAATAATAATAATAATACACCTTATTAACACTTAAATATCTCTCTCCACTTCTAACCCTTTCTCTCCCTCGGTCTCCTTCTCTCGTCCTCTCTCTGCTCTTCCTTTTTTTTGTGCGCTGCAGGCATTCGACGACGGGGAGAAGGGCGACGGCTTCGGCGACGCGGATCCGGGGCTTGGGCGGCTTCGGGTGGTCGGAGATCGGAGAGGGGCGGCGGGCACGGGGCGGTGCTCTTCGGGGCACGGCGGGGCGAGGCGATCTGGAGCGACGGCAGCGAGATCTAGGAACGGCGGCGCAGGGGACTCAGGCGGCGGCCTTGAGGGGAGATGGGCGGCAGCCATGGAGGCGGGGCGGTTCAAGCCGGGCGGGCGACTGATCGGGCGGCAGGCTCTCAATCGGCGATGACGGCTTGGGGATCGGGCTCGGGGCGGCTTCGAAGGCGGTGGCAGCGTCCCTGAGGCTATGCGAGCGGCGATTAAGGCGCAGGCGGCGCAGATCGCCGGCGGCGACGCTTCCGAAGGTGGTGCAGCTCCGGTGAACGACGAGCTCGCGGAGGGGGCCTCGGGCACTGGAGGCGGAGGCGTGGCTCTTGGTGGTTGCTATTGGGTTTCAAATGGTGGGAGTGAGAGAGATTGTGTACGGTTAGGTTTGTGAGCCTGGTTGTTGAGTTTCTTTGCAAGAGAGTTTTGGTGTGTTCTGTGTTCGGCCTCGGGAGAGAACGAAGGGAGGAGATGGGTTGATCAAAATGAAAGTGAGGAAGATGGTTCCTGGTTTCAAACGAAGGAAGATGACAGCTTATATAGGGTTAAATATTGATATGAATTGTTCTTAATAGCGTACATGTGCAATAAGTGTGATGAATTTCAGATCTGGAAAAATGGATCTGACCAACTTTGGGGGTGGGTTAATGATGGTGGTTAGGGAAATTATTAGGGGTAGATCTAATTCAAGAGGGGTAAACGTAACTCAGTTAAAAGTGATTAGTAAAGGTGAATAGTAGTTAGTGAATGTAATTAGCAAAAGCGGTGAAATACAGACACATTTTCACGACTCCGAAAAATTACGAAAACATACCCGCGGGATCGTATCGTCGCGAGGATCGCGAATACAAGATCCGTTCTGGGATTTGAGCTACGGAAATACTAGTTTTAGGCGAAAACATTTAGAAAGCGGGTCTACAGGTTCTAGGCTGAAATGATATCCGAAAATTACGAATTTAATGTGGGGAGCCCTAAATGATCATATGATGATACTATAGAAGTTTGAAAACGTTTTGAAAATGTTTGCATAGAAAATAAATTCGTCGAGCCAAAACGGTAATTTTGGGAGATGAATTTTAACAGAGATGTTTTGGGCATTTGAGGAAATCTGAAATTGCTGAAATACAATATAATAAGTCTAGTACTCTAAAATATTTTTATAAGGATTTTTGAAATCAGTTTTGATATACAACTACTAACTAACCATTATAAAGAAAATTTAGAATAAAAATACGTTAAGTACGTATTTGAAGTGTTTGAAAAATACAGGCCGATACACTGGAGCTTCGTTGAAGCTCAAGGAGTTATTCATGAAGTCTAGGGATTCTGATTCTCCATGTTGAAGCTTCGAAGACGGTTTGTCGTGTTTACTTTTATGTCTTCTAGCTTCGGTTTAGTAGAATGTTAAGCCTTGAGTAGTACTTGCCTAGAAATCTTCATAACTATCATATATTATCTCTAGGATTGCCTTAGAAGCCCTTAGAAACATTCCTGAAGCTTATCGCCTCATTTCTCGGCTTCTTATGCATCTTAGTTGGTTCAAGTAGAAGAACCAACCGACTAGATGACAATCTAATCGGTTGGAAATCCTTCTTGAACCAACTAGCCATACTTGTTAATTCAGTCTTTGTACTGTTGACCAGTTAGTTGGTTCAAGAAGGATGGTTAATGCATTAAAAGTCAATCTAGCGGTCCAAGAAGGTTCACAGACCGACTAGTTGTCAATCTAGTCGGTTGATGATCCTTCTTAGACCGATTAGTTTCAAAACTAATCGGTCAGTGATCCTTCTTAGACCGACTAGTGCTTACCCAAGATTTCACAATCTTCTCTGTCAACCATCTAGTCGGTCCAAGAAGGTTCACAGACCGACTAGTTGTTAATCTAGTCGGTTGATGATCCTTCTTAGACCGATTAAGCAGCTTCAGAATAGAGCCGTTGGGGCATTTAATGCCACGAATTTTGTGACCGTTTTGTCTCTTCCCTATATAAGTTTGAGTGCTTCAAACAAGGGTTTCAAAGCTGAAATTAGAGACATTTTCACATCTAAGAGAAGAGCCATTCAACTCCATTTCTAAGCTCTCTCTTCTCACAAGAATCTCTCCCTCACTCTTTGAGCACCAAATTCCTCAAGAGAGATTCTCATTCTTTGTGAGCTACTCAAGCTAAGAGCTTGAATCCAAGTCACCAACTTCTCCCTAGCCATCTATTGCTGTCCATCTTGGTGGAGCTAGGGTTTGGTGATCTCATCTTTCTCAAAATCCATTCTTGCCCTATATTGGTAAGTATTTCTTAAGGCATAGGATTTTGTGGTAAGAGCTTTATATTTCGTTCTTTATACTTCATATTTGTTGTATACTCACGGTGGTGAGAGGATTGGCTTGATCCCAAGTTGTGGGAGTCAAGATTTCGTTTTGCTCTCGGTTTGTGAGAGTGTGCTTAGTCCCAGGTTGTGGGATTAAGGACTTTGCGTGTTCCCGGGTTGTGGGATACACAGACATCGATTGTAGGTCGATTGCACTTGTTGGAGGTTTTCCACAAGTGGGCTAAAGGAAGCTCTAGCGGTTTGCTAGAGTATCCGGAGGTGCTCCGGGTGTTGCTGGAGTATGGCATCGGTAACAAGTCGGGGAGACTTGGGTGGCACCGAACCAGGGTACATTGCATGTTAGCATTGCATTCTTGCTTGGGTTGTTGTTCATTTCTTATATTCCGTATTTGTTGGTTAATTAAGGTTTTATATGGCATAAATTCCTTATAATTCTATAAAACACTATTCACCCCCTAGTATTTATTTTTCATAGCACAGGGTCACTACAATAAGCAGAGAGAATAGCTTCTCTCCATAAGTTAAGAGGTGCACCTGAACTAATTAGCAAAGCATTCATCATCTCTTTTAAAGTTCTATTTTTTCTTTCTGCTATGCCATTAGATTCAGGAGAATAAGGAGGTGTAGTCTCATGAATAATCTCATGTTCTTCACAATACTCATTGAACGATGTAAACTCCCCTCCTCTATCTGATCTAATCCCTTTTATTTTCTTATTAAGTTGATTCTCTACTTTAGTTTTATATTCCAAAAACATATCAAAGGCTTCATCTTTAGATCTGAGCAAATAGACTTCAGTATATCTAGAGAAGTCATCTACAAAGGTAATATATGATTTCTTATCACCTCTAATTATATTGCTTTTCAAATCACCAAGATCACTATGAATTAAGCAAGCAATTCACTTTCTCTGTGTACAGATTTACAAGATTTCTTAGTATCTTTTGATTCAACACATGCTCCACATTTGTCATTAGAGGAAGAAGAAGAAGCATTCAGCAAACCAATTTCTTTTATTTTCTTAATGTATGAATAATTCACATGACCTAGTCTATAGTGCCAAGTATCAAATGAGTCAATCAAGTAAGCAAAAGAAGAAGATGCTTTATTATTCAAGGTTTCAAATACATTCAAAATAAAAAGACATTGGTTACAATATCCCTTTCCCACAAACTGACCATTCTTGGTCATAACAATCTTATCAGACTCAAAAGTAATCTTAACCCACACTTTTCCCAGAAGAGAGACATAAACCAGATTCCAACGGATATCTGTGTAGGATCCTGTCAAAACAAGGACGTTAGGATCGAATAATAAAGTAGAGACTTACGCTTGCGTATGCGGCACCGTAGTCTCGGAACTTTGCCCTCGGATTCGCCACAACGGTCGGTACTTCATCACGGAGGATCGAAGCAGAGTTTCACCGCCTAAATCTCTATTTAGAAGAGGATTTTAATGGAAGGGAGAAGAAGAACATAAGATGCCTTTTGCAAACTTATGGCATGGAAAGTGTAGTATGAATGCCTTACCCTTGGGTCCTATTTATAGGCTTTAGGGGTAGTTATTGTAGGAAATAACTAAATATAAGCTTATTAGCCTATATTAGCACATTCATTTATCCTCTTCTTCATTCACTTATCAAGTGCCTTTATGCACTTATAAAATGACCTTTTCCACTTATCGAGTGGCCTTTTCCACTTATCGAGTGGTCCTTTTCACACGAGAAAAGGTTCCCTCCGCGCACGCTTTCATGCACGCGACATCTGAGGTCTGTATACCCTCATACATCTCCTCATGGGTGTATTCATGTCGTCCATATCCAACATCTCCCACTCACACTTGAGGGGATTATAAGGAAACATCTTTTCCTTTAACTCTTCTGTTTTTCATACCGAGAAATAGGCCGTGTGACCGTCATGCGCATAGAGTCCGCTGTTGTGCACTTGTTAGAGATACACCCTCGAGGTGCAAAGTTGAGTAGATCAACGCATGCTTTACCCTAGATTATTTCTTCACATTTCTTATACTTTATATTCAACAATTGAATCCCATCTGGATTACAATTGGCTGGCCAGCTTTGAATCTTTAAAGTCCAAATGTGAATATGAATTTAATATTCCTCTTCTTGCGATCCTTTCGATCTTGACCTGACTCGCTTTTCTAACATGCCCCGCCGGACCGAATTGACCATGGTCCATAAGCAACATGCTAAGATAGCAATCACCCAGTCAAATCTAAAGGAACCAATTAGAGTCCATAAGGGTAACGAGTTAAGACCTATGTGGTCTTTGGGTCTCACATAATAGTAAACACAATTACTATTCTAACCCAATGGTCAAATGCATACGTAGTATGAATACATATTACAACATCACTCCTTTCACAGGGAGCGTATGTCTTAATGATGTTGTAAGGATGATGATCAGACACCACAATGTCTGATTTTGAGTCCCTTTTACTACTCAAATCATCTTCTGGACCCACATCCCGCATAAGACAGAAAGGATTTAATAATCCTATTAGATCTTTTGTAAGCATCCATATGATGCAGATCTTTCATACGACCATTTTGTTTAAGTCATGACTCTAAATCGTCCGTCTGACGATTTTGACTTTAAACGGGTCTCATCTTTATTTTATCCGTCTGATAGAATAAAGGCGGTTGCTCATGTGAGAGAGCCAACCTTAATCTGTCCGACATACTAGAAAGTATAGCTGAGATTTCAAAAAATGTACACAAACATTTCTTAAAAAATTCATATGCAATGTTGAAAAGAACTTTTTCTTTTATTAAATTTGATCATTTACAGACATGGGAATTTACATTGGTACAACTCAGCTCTTACGCAATCCTTGAGATGATAAGTGTTTGTAAAACACATCTCTGGGGATCGCCTTCGTAAGCGGATCCGCTATCATCTCATGCGTAGATATGTACCTTATGTCTACCTTCTTGGTCTTATCATAGTCTTTTGCAAATTTGTAGCGGATATCTATGTGTTTGGTTTTACAATGGAATTTAGGATCTTTGACATATGCTATAGATGCTTGACTGTCTCTGTGTATTGGTACAGCACCTGCGTCACTTGCATCAATTAGCCTGTCTAAGAATTTTCTAAGCCAAACAGCCTCTTGGACTGCCATGCTAAATGCTACAAACTCGGCTTCCATAGTTGAAAGTGCGATGCAGGATTGTTTCTTGCTACTCCAGGATATTGCACCAGATCCGAGTAGAAAAACATATCCTGAGATCGATCGTCGCTCATCGAGATCACCCGCCCAATCAACATCAGTGTAGCCTTCGAGCCTCAAGGCATCTCCTTGATAGCATAAAGCATAGTCTGCAGTTCCTTTAAGATACCGCAATATCCTCTTAACCTCTTTCCAGTGTACTTGCCCTGGATTGGATTGGTAACGACTTACCATTCCAACGGCAAAACAGATGTCCGGTCTTGTACACATCATAGCGTACATAAGACTACCAACTGCACTGGAATATGGAACTTTTTCCATAATTTCCTTTTCCTTTTGGTTCTTTGGACACATTTTCAGACATAAATTATCGCATTTGCTTATAGGAGTATCAATGGACTTGCAGTCATGCATATTAAAACGTTCTAGAACCTTCTTTATATAAGTCTCTTGTGAAAGAGAAAGAAGTTTCTTCGAACGATTCCTTGAAATCTTAACTCCAAGGATATATGCGGCTTCTCCCATGTCTTTCATCTCAAAAACTGATGAAAGCCAAGCCTTGATATCCATCACAAAGCCCTAGTCATTTTCGGCTATTAAAATGTCATCTACATATAGAGACATAATAACATACTTGCTCTTAATCCTCTTGATATATACACAGTTATCTTCATCAAGCATGGAAAAACCATTTAATAAGACAACCTCTTGAAATCGTATATACCATTGCCTCGAGGATTGTTTAAGACCATATATGGACTTACGAAGTTTACAAACCTTATGTTCGTTTCCTTCTTTTACAAACCCTGTTGGTTGTTCCATATAGATCTCCTCGTCCAATTCTCCATTGAGAAAGGCAGTCTTTACATCCATCTGATGTAATTCGATGTCTAAGCAAGCTACCATAGCCAGAATCAGACGAATCGAGGTAAAACGAACAACAGGTGAGAAGGTCTCTTCGTAGTCTATCCCTTCCTATTGCGTAAAACCTTTCACGACAAGGAGAGCTTTATATCTGTCTATAGAGCCATCAGCCTTATGCTTGATCTTGAGAACCCATTTGTTCCCAATAGCTCTACGTCCTCTGGGTAAGTCAACTAAGTCCCAGACTTGGTTAACTTTCATGGATTCCAACTCTTCCTTCATCGCTTCCATCCATTTGTCTTTTGCAGGGCATGATACGGCCTGTTTGAAAGTAGCAGGTGATCGCTTCCGGGCGTACACCCAAAAGAGCGACCGTGTAGTTTTACCGCAAGCGCACGGTGTAGTAGCGAGCGGGTATCGAACACAGGGAGGACGTATGACAGTGCCTTCTCCGAACAACCTGGATATAGGGACAGAAGAGTAGGAATTTGCCTTTCGGCGGTGTTGTCACAATCGTCAAATAATATAAAGAGATATAAAATCAAATAAAGACGCCTAGGGAATAGAGAATCCCCGCTACTCACCGAATCTCGTCAATGTGATTCATTGGTATCGCAATTGCTAGAGTAGAATTTCGGATGAACTAGTTGCAACTGAATGTAAAACCTAGCTCACGCTCTCGAGCTGTTGCCGGTCTATAGCTAACCTAGGTTTGGGTCCAATCTCTTACAAACCCTAGCCTAGGCAAGCTAGTATTAGGATCAACATCATCGTTCAATCGCGTCCTAAGCCCACTCTCGTGCAAACTCGGGCTGCGACCTAGGTTGGGACAGTTCCTACCCGTCTAATCTCTTGCAAACGGGTATCGGTATGGAATTGCAATCGAGAACCCTAGTATCGGTCCAATCTCTTGCAAACCGATACTACAGAAACTCAATTTCAACCCAATTCGGATTTCTAGGGTTTCCTATCGAATTGGGATCCAATCTCTTGCAAATCCCAATCGGTATGAACACCTAGCTATCCGTAATATATCGATCCCAAACTAACCCTAATAGCAATTCTAGCAATAGTTCTACCAAATCATCACAAATCAGAAATTGGGCTCGTAGGGTTCATCCACACGCCCTAAGACGTTAAGACTACTCACAAATCATATCACAAATGAAAGAATAATCAATTGAAATAGCAATAGAATTCATAGCAATATTCAAATAAGCAATAAAAATAAGATTTTTAATGAAGAGGGAGACAAACCAATGTAGTTCTTCAAGAATCCAAACAAATAAACCTTTTCTCCCCTCTCCAATCACAAGAATCAAAGGCTAAAAAGTTTTATCTAAAGGCTGCCAAAAAGTAAGGAAAAGCCCTCTAACCTAGGTTAGAATCAGGGGTTAAATACCCCCCCAAAACTGCCCAAAAAACCGTGACCAAAATGCCCCTGCGCCTCTTCAAAATCGCGTTTTCCGCTACAGGCGCGCGACTTACTCGGCCGAGTGACAAAAGTCGCTCGGCCGAGTGAGAGACCCTGAGAATTTCCAGTAAGTCTGGGGTCTTGGGGGTCTTCACTTCGGGGGTCACTCGGCCGAGTGAGTTGTCGTCACTCGGCCGATGGGCTTCTCTTCACTCGGGCGGTCGGCAATTGCCACTCGGCCGAGTGGGTCTTCTGATGCTCAGACTAACGAAAAACAGTAAGTTGGGAGTTTTTGATGAGCGCCGTCTGAGTGCCACTCGGGCGGACAGAGTTTCGTCACTCGACCGATGCGGCTTCTGATGCTCGGCCGAGTGCACACTTGGAGCGTGTCCGATCTGGCCGGCCGAGCGGGGTCTCGCTGGTCGGCCGAGTGACTCCTTCACTCGGCCGAGTGAGACACTAAAAATGCCCATTCTGAGTGTTTTTGCCACCTCGTCGCTCCTACGACGTTCATTCTTCTTCCGCTCCTCTCCAATCTAAAAATACCCCTCATGGAAGTCTTCGGTGACACTCCGGAGTAGGTGTATCTCGGGATCACTCCAAATCGCTCCAAATCTCCTGAAATACGACAAAAACAACAAATCGTGAAAAGTATCACAATATTGTCGATAAATCGTGAAAAACGTGATTTGAGCGATCTAAATGGCATGTAATCATGCGGAAAAAAGGTGTAAAATGTGGAGTGATCAAAATCCCCCAAGCTTACCTCTTACTCGTCCTCGAGGAAGATAAGTAAAAGGCGAACCCGGTGGATTCAAAAAACGAAAACGACGAAAAACGGAAAGCGAAAAATGAAGAAGAAAGAAGAAAGCGAAGAGGGAAGCTGCTAGATCATTTTTCTCAGGACGTGGGTTTTGCTTACTCATATAGCATGCACCGAATGTAAAACACATGTTAAAGACTTTTATTTCGATATCATAGTATAATGGTGCAAATAGAAATAGAAAACCCAAGAATAATGATATAGCATGGAAAACGGAATAATTCTAAATTTAACATCGTCTGAATCATTTAAAGCGGTATACTATATCGCAGATCACACACTTTTCAATTGAATGCTTTCTATGAGGAGTATAAGAATATCACGCAATAGAATAGAAAGAATAGAAAAGCATGGATTTCATGAAATGAGTGCTAGGCATAGATTTCTGGATTTCGTGAAGCTAAAACAATCTCACCGAGTATAGAATATTACTTAGCCTAGGTTGTCGTGCACCGTCAAGTAGTCACTCTCTCACACATCATTGAATTCTCCCCCCAAGCTTATCTATAAGCGTGGTGGCATAAAAACAATATTTACATCCCCATTTTTATGAAGCTCCAAAAGTAATAAAAATAAAAACAAAAAGAGGGAAGAAAGAGAGAACATGAGATGGGATCGTTTATTGAGATTCTTTTCTCTTTTCTTTTCTTTTTCTCTTTTTTTTATATATAGCATATATACACAATGACCCCAAATCAAAGAGAAATAAGGATATACAAGAATTTTTCTTTTTTTGGTTTTGGGAAATTTGGAGCTAGGATTTTAATAACGGTGGGAAATGCCAAATACTAGAATCGCTAAGGGGAGATTCACCAATGATTTTAAAATAGAGAATTGATGTTCAAGATATGTGGAGAAAGAAATAAATATGTCTCTCAGTTCACTCTATAAGACGTGAACGACAACTTCAGCAGGGTAATCTAATCTACTCGGTTTCGATCACAAAAAAGCTAACTAATCCATATTTATCATAGCTAACATAATTCAATCATCCTGAAGTGAAGTGTACAAGTCATGCAAATAGAAGTGATATAGGAAAAGAAAACGGTACTCCAGATATAAGCATTCAATGCGTGAATCTTGGTGTGTTTTATGTGATAGCATACATATGAATATTCAGACTCAGCTAATAATAAAATTTCATCCATTTTCATTCGGAAAAAGTGTGGGTTACTATCTCTAAATGCAAGGTAAATCACAGCACATGATATCAGAAATAAAATCTAAGACATGACAAATACAGCATGCATATAGAGAAAGCTAACTCCACGTCATCATCATCACAGAAAAGTCATCTCTAGTATGAGATGAAAAGAAATAAAGATAAAGAGGGAAAATAAAGCTATTTACAATGCAGCACACGAAAAAAATGAGAAAAAACGTGATGCATGGTTAAAAAAAGAAAAAGTGATGAAAGTGAGTGCAAAAGCGGAAAATGTCGTGAAAAAAACTAAAAATAAAGGTGGTAAATCGAAAAGAATGTGAGAACTCACTCCCCCAAGCTAAAGTGCACAGTGTCCTCAATGTGCGAAGTGTGGCACACTGAGAGACGTGTAATGTGAGGGGTAGGTGAGGATGCATGCATGATGAAAAAGAAATAAAAATAACGAAATGAAAAATATGATGCGGACATGATGCATGCAGATATAGGAGTGAATCAGATATAAGAGTGTGACACCAAAAATCTCTTCCTCTCTCCCAAAAATGATATAGAAAGATATGAACAAAATGTGGACCCAAAACAGTGATGGGAGGGGGGTGGGCAAAAATCATCAGGACTGAGCAGAGACGGGCAACACGACGGCAAGAAGGATCAATGGCATCAAGGGTGCCTAAGAGGGTGGGGCTGCGCCGTCTCCGTCCTGAGGCGGAGGAGGAGGTGGTGGTGGCTGGGGAACAGTTTGCTGGGTGGGTGTGGGTGTGGGTGTGGAAGCAGGCTGGGTGTGTGTAGGGGTGGGGGTGGGTACCTGCTGGGTGGGTGTGGGTACGCGAGGAAGCCGCTCGAGAATCTGAGTGAGGCAATAGTGAATGCCCGGAAGTAGGTCGAAGCGGCTGGCCATAGCGGTGACGGTGGCAGACATGGTCCTTAGTTCACCTCTGAGGGCACTCACCGCCCCCTCGAGAGCACGAATGCTCTGAAGTACAGTGTCGGGGGGAGGTGGTGCAGAGGGACGCACCTGTCTGTGCTGTGCAGGACGGGGCTGGCGGACTCGGGTGGTGTAGTGGATGGGCTCAGCAGGCATGTGGAGGAAGGGTGCTGTGCTCATAAGTGTGGGCCTAGCCTCAGTGCGAGGCTGGGGCGCAGGCTGGTATGAGGTGGAAGCAGCAGCAGCGGTAGTGGAGTATAAAAGTGGCGACGAGGCGGCCAGAGAGGTCGGTGACACAGACATGGGAACAGACGTCACGACACTCTCAGAAAGTACGGCTGCGGTGGAGACAGGGGTAACAACCACGGTCTCCACGACGGCAACAAAAGAGGGCTCTTCGCTCTCAACTATAGTGGGTGGGCGCTCGGGTAGCGCGGAGCAAAGGGGCTCAACAGACAGAGGGCCAGCTGTGGTGGGAGTGGTGGTGGGTGTGGAGGTAGTGGAGGTGGTCTCAGTGAGTGTACTCCCGACACCGGCAGAAGTGTGGACAGAGGTGTCGGGAGCAGCAGAAATATCAGGCTGCTGAGGGGCCACGGGGTCAGCGGGTGCAGTGTGTGCAGCGTGGGCCGGCTCAGCCTGCTCGGCCTCCTCAGCCTCAAGCACGTAGGCGGCGGGGATCAGGAGATCCATCACCGGAAGCCAGTCCACCTGTGCTGGTGCTATCTGTGTCCGAGCTGGGCTCGGAAGGATCATGTAATCAGCACCGTAGGGACCGTGCAACCAAACCCAGTGCCGCTGACCGTGCGGACGTAGCATCTTCATCCGGGCCATGACGTCAATGGATAGTGAAGTGGGGCCCGGGGCTCGTCGCAGGTCAGCCGGAAGGTCCTCGCCGGTCATCAGGGCGAGCAGGGTGATCAGACCACCGTAACATATCGGTGAGCGAGCGCTCACCGATACGATGATGCGGTCCAAAAACCAGCTCGCGATATCAATCACGACGGCGGGGACCAACTCGTCACTCTCCCTAGCTAGAGCTCTGGGGCGCGTCATCGCATAGAGCATATAAAGCTCCGGCGTGGACATCGTCCCAGGCTCATTCCTCGCCAAAAAGGTAGTCGCCATAAGGCGCTGAGCTATGCGGAGGCAGGGGTGGACGATGACCGAGGCATTGGCCCTACTAGGGTCAAAGGCAGCTGGTAAACCAGTGATCCGGGCCCAGAAAGCGTTGGAATCGAAGGAAGGTGGGGGAATGTGAGTGGGGGCGTAACCACGGTCGGCCCCGGGGACATCGGGCCACGAAAAGAATGCTTTCATCATACCGAGAGTGACCTGGCACTCTCGGTCCATAAACCTAAACGAGCATCCCTCGTCGGTCCGGGCGATAGAACTAAGCACCTTAAGTGTCAAACGGATGAAGGTGTCCGCCGACACTTGGAAAAAATCTCGCCAACCCACGTTGTCATACAACATGAGCATCCCCTCAAGTACCCCCTGGCGTCCTAGGTCTACAAGGTGTGCGAACCTGGAGGGTACAATCGAGCGCTGGGAAATGCGTTCAAAAATGATGCGGTGTGCGTCGTCTCGGAACGTAATCCCCAGCGGCCCGACAAGTGGAGCCGGTGGCGGTGGCGGTGGCTGTGGGTCGGCAGGGAGTGGCTGTGCGGGGTGAACGGGCTCTGCAGGCTATGCGAGGTGTGCGGGGCCTGCAGGCTGTGCGGGGTGAACGGGGTGTGGTGGTGTAGGAGGAGGAGAGTCTTCCACCTCGTGGGAGGGGCCGGGCTCATCCGACCGCTTCCGCTTGGCGGAAGCTCTCCTCAACCGTGGCCATGTCCGGGGCGGCATGTGGGCCCGGGTGCTCACCAAAAGTAGTAAAAATACAGCGTGCAAAAATAAATGGAACGAGTATACCGTGACATGTCGCGAGAGCAAAGAAGTGGATGCGTGCGAAGACGACGCCTCCTTGAAGCCAAAATCGCTCCCCGGAAGCTCCCCTGGGCTCCCCTAAGCTCCCCAATATACCCTGCACATCAAACGAAGATATCAGCGAGTAATATTCAAAACGTATGGGGGGTTAGGGGTATAACAGATAAAAATCGAATTTAATTTGGTTTAGGGGCTCGTTAAACACACGGATCGTCGAAAAATACGCAAAACTGGAGAAAATAGGGCGAAAACGCGTTACCGGAGCTCGGCCGGCGGTGGGATCGCCGGCGGTGACTCGGGCGAGGGTGCGGCGGCGTCGGCCGGAGGTGGGTGGCCGAGCGCGGCGGCGGGGCGGCTGGTCGGGCGAGCGGGAGAGGATCGGGGCCGAGGGAAACGAAACGTCGGGCGTTTTGGGGTTTTACTCGTTTCGAAAAACGCGTCGACCCGCTCCCCTTTATATAGGAAAAGTTACGACTCGGCCGAGTGACTAAGTCGCTCGGCTGAGTGATTGTAACGGAAATATTTTGAAAAACTCCTCCCCGCTTACGACTCGGCCGAGTGGCCTTGCCACCCTCGGCCGAGTGGAAAAAGTCCATTCGGCTGAGTGGCTCAAGCTACTCGGCAATACTCGCCCTAGGAGCGTATCGGTTTTACTCGGCCGAGTGAATATATATACTCGGCCGAGTGACAATTATACTGAAATCAAGAAAAGAAACAGGGAGTTGGGTACATCAGACTTCCCTCGTTCGTGTGCCGCTAGGGCGGACGAACTTATGTGCTCGGCCGAGTGACGAGTATACTCGGCCGAGTGAGTCCTGTTTTCTGCTGTTTGGCTTCGTTTGGGCTCTAAACTCTGTTTTTCGTCCTCCAGTTGATTTCATCTTCCTCCTAAGCATCGAGCGCATTCCTGGAGCTCTCCTCGTCGCTTTGTTCATCCTCCTAATGATAGGTACCCCGTTCTCCTCTCCTGTCAAAGAAAAATAGGACCCGTTATCACGAAATTTTTAGGCAAACGACTCAAAACACTAATAATTTCTAAAACAAAAATAAAGGAAAAAGTAAAAATAAAGCGATAACCGTCGGGTTGCCTCCTGACAAGCGCTCGTTTAAGGTCTTGAGCTCGACCCCCTTTGATTTTCAATTTAATGCGGGATATTGGGTGCATATGAGATGCACCCGTCGAATTTATTGGGAAGAACGCTTAAATTTGGATGTTGTGGCGGGGCGTTCTTCCTCGGTGCTCCTTTGCCTCGGGTAGTGTTGGGGGGTGACTCCCCCAAGCTAGTGCTTGCTCTGGGCCTCGGCTTCACCAGTGACACCGATTTTCGTATCGGTGGGGCTTTCTTTGGAGTCTTCATCTTTGAGAGCTTGCAGAGCTCTCGTATTCTCGCGACATCAGCGTCACCTTCATCAATTTCCATGGAGGGGTCGGGGGAATACTCCATCTTTTCTTCTTGGCCCAAGTCCGGCCCTTCCTCAAAGTCATCCTTGAATAGAGCGCCGATGGAATGGGGGATCGCCTCCTCAATAACCTCGTCAAGGAGGTCCATATAGTCCAGCTCCTCATGATAAGGCATGTGTTTCATTGCTTTGGGTATATGAAGCTCCACCTCGATGTTGCCGACATTCAATGTTAGAGTCCCTTCACGTACGTCGACAATGACACCGGCGGTGGCGAGGAACGGGCGTCCAAGTATTAGCGACGCATCTCCCTCCTCCTTGACATCCATGATCACGAAGTCACATGACAAACATATGCCCCCCGGGACTTGTAACGGGATATCCTCTGTGATCCCTACCGGCCTTGTGATCCGACCATCTGCTAGTTGTATCCGCATGTCGGTAGGTTTCAATTTTGTGCCGGTGTTTAGTCTTAGGAACATAGAGAGAGGCATGAGGCTAACACTAGCCCCTAAGTCCACTAACGCCTTTTGTAGAGGGACGCCGCCTAAGGTGCAAGGAATTCGAAAACTCCCTGGGTCTTTGAATTTGGCGGGCTCCTTCTCTCTCTTGGTGAACCACGTCCCCTCCTCAGCGAGCATGATTTTCTCCTTCCTCTTTCTTCCCGTGATCAAATCTTTTAGGAACTTGGCGTATGTCGGGATTTCCACGATAACGTCGAGGACAGGAATGTTGAGGCTTACCCCTCTCAAATATTCGAGAAACTTGGCTCGCCGTTTCTCCATCTTTGCTCTAGCAAGCCTCTGGGGGAATGGGATCGGTGGCATAAAACGCCTCTCTTCAATTAATTGCTCCGCTCTGGACTTTTCTTCCCTTTGCGGCTCTTTCTCTCTCTCAACTTCAATGACCGGCTCGCTTGGCTCTACAATCTCCACCACGGGCTCCTCGGTAGGAATCATGACGGGAGTGGTATCCTTCCCGCCTCTCGTAGTAACTGCAACCACGGCGTTGATACGGTCGGTGTTGCCCCGTGGATTTTTCTTGGGTTGAGCCGGCAACTGTTGACTGTTTCTATTGAGCAACACAAGTTGCTCCGCAATTTGTCCAACGACAGTTGTAAGAGAGTCTTGGCCCGCCTTCAGGGAAGCATTGATCTTCTTTTGCTCGACCATAAACTCCTCCACCTTAGCTTCAAATTCAGATCGTTGTTGAGCTTGTGGAGGGTTTGGATTTCTCCACCCTTGATTGTATCCGGGCGGCCTATAGGGTCCAACTTGTTGCTTTGGTGGGAAATTTTGTTGCGGAGGCCCCCTCGGTGGATAGTGTTGTTGTTGTTGTTGTGGTCGAGCTTGTTGAGGTAGTTGTTGAGGCGGGTTCAATGCTCCTTCATTGTTGGCATAGGAGAAACCGGGATGGTTTCTAGTGGCCGGATTGGCCCAATATCCTTGGTTCCCCGTGACGTATTGAACTTGCTCCAAAGATCCCTCTCCTTGTTCTCCTCCCAAATACATAGCTTGGGATTGGTCTTGCCAATCACACATTTGATTCGTTGGTGCGGATGTGGAAGGGGTTCCTTGAGGCTCCGTAATATACTTCTCCAGTCTCTCCACTACCTTGTGGAGAGAATCGAACTTGTTGGTCAGCTCCGCTATGGCCTTGGCCTCATAGATGCTAGATGGCTTCAAGGAGGACGAAGAGTGTCCTCGCTCGTCGCCCCATTGTTGATTGTTTGAGGCCATCTCCTCAATTAAGGCCGTAGCTTCGTCGGGAGTCTTGGTTAGGATGACCCCATTTGCCGCGGCATCAATAATCTGCTTGGTCCCCGGTTGGAGACCATTGTAGAAGCTATGGACTAGCTCCCAATCTTCAATGATATGGTGTGGGCACTGATGCTGCAGGTCTTTGAAGCGTTCCCAAGCCTCGTAGAGTGTCTCTTGAGGTCCTTGCTTTAAGGACATGAGAGCACTCCTAATCTTTGTCGTCTTGAAAGGCGGATAGAACTTGTCGATGGACGCGCTTGCCAACTCATCCCATGTGGTAAAGACTCCCTCAGCTTGTGTCCTCAACCAATAAAGAACTTTATCCTTTAATGTGAAGGGGAAGAGGCGCAGTCTGATGGCATCTAGGGTAACGCCTGGCATCTGGAAGGTGACACACTTTGATAGGAAGAGCTGGATGTGGTAGTGGGGATTTTCATGGGCGTTCCAATGAAATGGATCCTGCTGCATCAGAACCACAAGCACAGTCTTCAACTCAAAATTCTTGTCGGCCGCCAACTCCAGCATGGCTATGGACGAGGTCGTGGAGGAAGTCTTAGGCCGGAGCCTATCTCGAATGGAAATAATCCTCGCCATCCTTGCCGCTAACTCTTCAGGCGTCTCTCGGACGTTTATAAACCTCCCTTCCGTATCGGGTCTCCTCTCCGCTCTGATTCTCCGCAATGTACGCTCGATCTCAGGATCAAACAATATATCGATGGGGTCCGCTGTGGATCTCGTGTACATGCACGGGAAAACAAAGTTTCAAAGAAGTGATTAGCACAATGGAAGGGTTAGATAAAAAATAAAGAAATAAAACAAAAAGGAAGAAATAGCTAGGGTGGTAGGATCAAACACAATCGCCTCCCCGGCAACGGCGCCAAAAACTTGATCGCACCCAAAATATTGTAGGAATATGATGCCCTCAAGGCCATTTATTCCTGTGTGAATAGCACAAACATCTTGTTCGAAATAACAGTAAGCTGTTTGGTAATAATTTATCTAAGTTATATTGTAATGTAGTTAACATTAGATATCAACTTAGGTAAAGTCCTGAGACTTTATGCAAGGTCAAACGGGTATCGAGATGAGTATCTCGATCATGGAGAAACGTTTGACCATCTGTAGCATAAGTCTAGAATGGTTCGTGGTCGTAGATGTTTCGAGACAAGGATATCGAAACATCGGATAGACCATTGTGTCTTAGTCTTCACCGTTTAACGGTGGCGATGATCTCATGATCGCTTGACTTGGCGAAATCGAAGACGAGACACAGGTGCTCATTAGAATGAGTTCACTGAACGATCCACTAGAGTTATCATATGGTTATATTGACCAATCTGTCAATGATAACTCTGAGTGATGATAGGATAGTTGGTCTTTTGACTTGAGGTCATTTTGACAGACCTGTGCGTGAACGGTGCCACTTAGATCAACTGACCTAGCTTCGAGGCAAGGCCTGTCGAAAGGTCTTTTGATTGGGTGTCACTTGAAACGTACGAGGCGAGTAATGACCAAGAGAGGATTCGTCTCTCCCGGTCAATGGGAGTTAGTGTCGTAGAGTTAGTTCGGTCTTTAGTAAAAACTCTGCGCAGAGTATGTTGGAAGAAGTCCAACATTTATTGACCAAAGATCGATAGAAACTAACCGGAGTCAAGTTATTGGGGTTGACAGTTTGACCGTACCCCAGACTTGATCCGAACGACATATTTAAGACGAAGAGACTATAACTGCGGAATTCATCACGGAAACAGTCAGGTGGTCCCGACAATACTCATGTCAATGAGTTAACCACATAATGATGATTCCTGAAGCAGGGACGGCAACCACTGCTCGTGGTCACTGCCGTATAGGGCTTCGAGCCCAACCTGTTGTAAGGGTCAGGCTGTAGGGTCTCACACAGAGTGCAACGCTTCGTCTAGTAATAGGTAGAAATTAGTTAGGGAGAATAATTGCATTTGATGCAAAAGAAGAGATAATTGCATTTGATGCAATGTGGTAATTTAAGCTTAGATAGGGACTATTTTGCATTTGATGCAAAAGCGACTAAATGTGTATTAAATTGTTTAATACAATATTTAATAAAATAAACGCAAGGAAAAGTTCACGGGTAAGACGGGAATGTCCCGGTCTAGACCCAGGTTCGAACGGCGTCCAAATCGGACACCAAATGATCAAGTTATGCCCAAAACAGCCCAAAGGATCAGATCAGGCCAGACCAGACAGACTAGCCAAGTCTGAAACTGGTCTGGCCTACTGGCCAGACCCAGTAAGGCCCTAGGCCGGCCTGGGCCTGGGCACCCAGACCCGCCTGGGCCTGGGCGCCCGGCCCAGGCACAGGCCCGGGCGCCTGGGCGCCCGGGCCCTGCCAGGGCCCGGGCGCCCAGGCGCCCGGGCGCCTGGGCACAGGCCCGGGCGGCCCGGGCGCCCTGGGCGCCGGGGCGGCTGGCCCAGGCGCCCAGGGCGCCCAGGCCAGGCGCCAGGGCTGCGCCCAGGCCTGGCCTGGGCTGCGCCCAGGTCCAGGTCTGGGCTGCGCCCAGGTCTGACCTGGTCTGTTTTGTGGGTCCCACCTTTGGGTGTGGAACCCTAGGTTTGATGGGCATTTTTGACGGCTCAGTTTTTGTGAAAAACTAGCCTAGGGTTGATCTTTGGACACTCAATTGGAGGGTCAAACGAACTCCGATTGACGAACCGTTTTTTCCTATGCGTTCACCGTTGAACGCTTGTCGTATTGATAGGTTGTATCGATCTTGAAGCTCAACGGTGAGTGAGTTAAAATTCACGGAAGTTTGCACTTTGTGAAGTGCAAACTAACTTGATTTTAATTAACCCATTATTTAGTCCCACATTGGATTTTGAGAAAAGGGGAGAGTCCGCCGCCTATATAAATAGGGGTCTCCCCCCTTTCTCAAAACTCGTCCCAAGCTCTAGATCTGAGCGGCTCTCGTAAATGTTGGAGCACGCTCGGATCTAGGCTTAAATAAATATTTCTCTATCTCCCTAAATTTCTGCCTTACTCATGAGGGCTCTAGCAAAGCCACGAAGGAGTTCGGATTCTGAATCTGAAATCTTGGCGAAGGTTTCACTCGCGTGAAACTTTCTTCGGCGCGTGGTTGGCTCGGCGGCACGGGGATTGATCGCCTCGGGATGCGGAGCGGTTCGGGGAGCGGTTCAAGGAGCGGCTCGGCGTGGAACGGGAGCAGCTCGGAAGACGGCGCGGAACATCTCGCCTGCTCCAGGGCTGAGATTCCGGGTATGTGGTTAAAGTATTATTAGCATTAGTTTAGTTTAATCGTAGTAGGCTAGATCCTTCTTGGGATGGTCAGACCCATCCCAAGTCGGCATAGATCTTGGCATAGGGTCTTGGACCTTAGGGCTAAGTTAGAAAATTGTTTTTAACTGCATGTTAATTAGTCAACATAAGTTTTCCTTCCGCTGCTATGTTTTTCTGTCTATGTTCCGTCCGACTTGGGACGGGACTAGAATTTTTTGTGCCCTAATGGACCGCCTATTCCCCTACAGTGGTATCAGAGCGTAGGTTTGCGTAGCGATCTAGGTACTGCGATTTGATTAAACGTGTTAATGCTTTTAAATACTTTCAAAAGTTTTTAAAGTTATGAGATAATATTTTAAAAATGTTTTAGATGTTCAAAAATTCTTTTTGATAAATTTTGAACATGGAAATTTTTTAAAATGACATTTTAAAATTTATGTGATAATTTTTAAAACCAATTTTAAATCTTTTAAAATTTATGCGATAAGTTTAAATTGCCTAAAATTTTATTTGATAAATTTTTAAGCTTGAAAGTTTTAAAATGATGTTTTAATTTTATGAGATAATTTTAAAACTGATTTTAAAGATTAAAATTTTTATGCGATAAATTTTTTTAAGTAGCATGCAAATTTATGATTTTAAAATTAAGTTTTTATGAGATAAAAATAAAATAATTTCAAAATCATATTTTAAATTTAATTGTTAAATTTATGTTTGCATGCAAAAATTGTTTATGCGATAAACTTAGTATATTTAAATGTTAAATAGTTATGCACTATCTTTATGCGATAAATTAGTGTAGCTTTATTTTAATGGCTTGACATCTTGTCCCTTATTTGATAACACAAGACAACCCCTTTAGGTTAGCCATTAAAAATGATTAAAATTTATTACTTGAATTTTAATGACATGCTATGCTTTAATAAATCATTAACAACAATATTAAAGACCTAATTCCTGATTAGGGTAGTCCTTTAAATGAATTTTCAAATTCTAATTGTTATAATTAATTTTCATTAAAGGACTTCGCTTCTAGCGTTGTTAATAATTTATTAAAAACCTAATAACGATTAGGGTAGCACGTGAACCTTATAGTTGATAAGGACTTAATAAAAGTTATTAAACACATCCTAAAATTTTGAATTTAAGGATTCAACTAGTTGATAGGATTAATTAGTTGTTAATAAAAGCTGTTTAGTCTATGGCATACATACAAAAATGACAAGCTTCATTCAATGGACCATGATCCAGTCAATGTGCTTGGCTAAGAGTTCTGGGTCAACCCTTGCTAGTCCAAGGGGTAGTGATCCTGGCTTAGTCAATTCCCTGGCTGAGTTCCGCTGGACCGCAATGTCGCGAATCATGATTGTATGACACCCTGGACTATATCTAAGTCAAATACGTTAATGATCTTTTTCAAGATTAGCCGTAGCCCTCCTTGTTTTAGGGGTTAGCAACTATAGGGCCCGTGTTATAGTTGTTGAGATACACTCAAGCTGTGACACGGCAACCCTGTAGAAACTAACTCCTTAAATACATAAGATGAAATCTTGACTAACCCTAACCGTCGTCTCGTACCCCGAGCGCCGGCGTAAGTTAAGTCAACGATGTAGTCTGACTAGATGTAGTCTAAGACCTGACCCAAACCGACGTG
This sequence comes from Scilla litardierei, assembly GCA_030789695.1. Classification (NCBI taxonomy): domain Eukaryota; kingdom Viridiplantae; phylum Streptophyta; class Magnoliopsida; order Asparagales; family Asparagaceae; genus Scilla; species Scilla litardierei. The sequence continues at coordinate 29,406,725 of CM061131.1, read as the reverse complement.
TCGTGCATACACCGAGCTGAGGGGCAAGTCAGGCTAGACATGAAAACAAGGGTCCGACTAGACTAGACATGGTGATTTGGATGAGCACACTCATGATCACGAATGGCTAGGGGCAAAAACCGATTAAGAGAGTCATATCCGATATGATCGATGAAGAGTCATCTTCCGATCGCAGAGTCAATCAACTTGTTGAGCTACACTCAAGGTTGTTTAGACTCAAGGTGATTGGAACTCTTACCCATTAATTTTTAATTCGATTAAATCGTTCGTTATTAAGCTTTAAAACGATCGTAAAAATAGTGGGAGGGTATAAATAGATAAAAGCCAATCTACCTATATTTAATATTGAACATATGCTAAAACTAGGGCAAGACTATGTTTATCGTAGGAATTAAAATATAATATTTTAATAAGTTGATTAATTGAATATCGAGTTAAATTCTAATTGATAGAATTAAAACTATATTCTCATTGACATTAAATGACCTTCTAAAGAACAGACTTAAGAAATATGATTTCATTAAGTTCTGGGTCCAACAAATAAATTAAAGCTACATGTCACTCGTCTCTATATGAGGCAGCTTGAACATATAGGACATTCAAAGTATGTTTCTCCCTACAACTTGTCGAGCTACCCTCAAGGTTGTATGGACAAACAATTTTGATCCGCAAAGTTCGAAAATTCGATCAAACCGTTTGAGTCGAATACGAGTACATGGGCGATGCAAGACTATGTATCCCAACCGGATCTTGAGACAAGCAACTTCTTGAGCTACACTCAAGATTGCAAAGCTCAAGCGTTTGGATACATAAGTTGCTTGCATATCTATTTATTTATGTTAATATCTAAATGTGATTTAGAAAAGGGAAGAAGGCACTTCGGAAAGTCAATTGAGAAAGTTAGTTTAATTTATCATTAGTAAAGGCATAAGTAGGAGGAAATGAAAATGCGACATATTTTGATGTCACGATTTCAGAATGAATTGTTGTACAAAAGACGTTTAACACATTTTGACGAATGTCGTCACATTGCTTTTGAAGTAATGTTTTGCGTTAAGTAATTTGTAAATAACTAAATATATATTAAATGTTAATATATAAATACACAAGATAGTAGCAAACTTATATGGTAAAATTAGACTAGGCCGTATCTAGAGATTAAGCTTCACAAGTCACATAAAGAGGGGTCTGACCTCTCGTATTATGAAGTCTACGGACACTTGTGAGTCTTAGCCTCTTAGATACAATGGCCGAAACATATCTGTGAGACAGTGGGAGAATGAGTTGTCGAACTCAGTCTAGTACATACTGATGTACCCGAGTCTATTTTTAACAAAATAAGTTATTCGTATATTTTACTAAGACACGTGTTCTTGATGAAACACAAGTCTGATAAAATAAAGAACGAAATGACTAAAGTATTTAAACTGATTCGATTAGATCGAATGGTCAAATACTTAACTAAATAAAATCTTGTGTAATTAAAAGAAAATGTGATTTTCTCTCAGGTCAAGTCTGTTAACACATCAGAGTGTTAAAAGGTATGAATCACACTTAGTTAGACTTGGTGCGATCCATAAATAAGTGACTCTGAGTTAACTCCTCCCTCTGGGTTAAGTCCCAGATAGTAATGCCTAGGTTTTGATAATGTTCTATAAGGACATTATCAATAATATATTCAATAAATCAATCGTAAGGAAGTTGTATTATTACTCGAATCTCGTGAGTCGGATTGTCGAGTTAGACATCATAAATGATGATGACTTAGTCAACTTCTAGGATGAAATTCGGAGTAGTAACTCCGATTTAAAACTTGATGAAGGTCCGTGTGCGTAAATAAATTTGAGAATTTAGTTTACGTGCCCAAGGAAAATGTTTCCTCACTTTCTGTAAGTAAATCTTTAAGTTGAAAGATTGGTGCAGAAAAGGAAATAGTGAAGTACAATAATGTTGGACGAGAACGGTTTTCATCCTAATTTCTTTAAAACGGATTATGATGAAACCGGTTTCGCCAACAAATGTGTACAGATCTACTCGGACCAAAGCTCGATGTAAACGCTCAAGTTGACCACGGAAATTGGAGCATTCACTTATAAGTTCGTTTTTCTAAATATGATTTAGACGAACCAACTTATATGAATTAGCCAGATAGTTTTCAAGGTCAGTGGGAGCGTATAAATTACATGCGAATCATCAAATAGATGGAACATATATTTTGACAAAGTAATCAAAAAGTTTGATACTTTATCAGAAATAAATATGAGCCATTTGTAATGACCAATAACTAATTTGAAATTATTATCGTAAGATACGATGAACTGGATAAGATCCAGGGAAATAAAGTATTATAGATTCCGACAGACCAAATGAATTATTTGAATGAGATTCAAAAGGTTAGTCTAACATAAACATAGAAACCCCTTAAGTCTATAGTGTAGACGGTTTTAGCAGATCCACTCACGAAGGCTCTACCACATGAAGTCGGGAAAACTTATGTGTAAAAACGATATTAGATATCGAGATAAATGGGCCTGAGTGCAAGTGGGAGATGTAGGAATATGATGCCCTCAAGGCCATTTATTCCTGTGTGAATAGCACAAACATCTTGTTCGAAATAACAGTAAGCTATTTGGTAATAATTTATCTAAGTTATATTGTAATGTAGTTAACATTAGATATCAACTTAGGTAAAGTCCTGAGACTTTATGCAAGGTCAAACGGGTATCGAGATGAGTATCTCGATCATGGAGAAACGTTTGACCATCTGTAGCATAAGTCTAGAATGGTTCGTGGTCGTAGATGTTTCGAGACAAGGATATCGAAACATCGGATAGACCATTGTGTCTTAGTCTTCACCGTTTAACGGTGGCGATGATCTCATGATCGCTTGACTTGGCGAAATCGAAGACGAGACACAGGTGCTCATTAGAATGAGTTCACTGAACGATCCACTAGAGTTATCATATGGTTATATTGACCAATCTGTCAATGATAACTCTGAGTGATGATAGGATAGTTGGTCTTTTGACTTGAGGTCATTTTGACAGACCTGTGCGTGAACGGTGCCACTTAGATCAACTGACCTAGCTTCGAGGCAAGGCCTGTCGAAAGGTCTTTTGATTGGGTGTCACTTGAAACGTACGAGGCGAGTAATGACCAAGAGAGGATTCGTCTCTCCCGGTCAATGGGAGTTAGTGTCGTAGAGTTAGTTCGGTCTTTAGTAAAAACTCTGCGCAGAGTATGTTGGAAGAAGTCCAACATTTATTGACCAAAGATCGATAGAAACTAACCGGAGTCAAGTTATTGGGGTTGACAGTTTGACCGTACCCCAGACTTGATCCGAACGACATATTTAAGACGAAGAGACTATAACTGCGGAATTCATCACGGAAACAGTCAGGTGGTCCCGACAATACTCATGTCAATGAGTTAACCACATAATGATGATTCCTGAAGCAGGGACGGCAACCACTGCTCGTGGTCACTGCCGTATAGGGCTTCGAGCCCAACCTGTTGTAAGGGTCAGGCTGTAGGGTCTCACACAGAGTGCAACGCTTCGTCTAGTAATAGGTAGAAATTAGTTAGGGAGAATAATTGCATTTGATGCAAAAGAAGAGATAATTGCATTTGATGCAATGTGGTAATTTAAGCTTAGATAGGGACTATTTTGCATTTGATGCAAAAGCGACTAAATGTGTATTAAATTGTTTAATACAATATTTAATAAAATAAACGCAAGGAAAAGTTCACGGGTAAGACGGGAATGTCCCGGTCTAGACCCAGGTTCGAACGGCGTCCAAATCGGACACCAAATGATCAAGTTATGCCCAAAACAGCCCAAAGGATCAGATCAGGCCAGACCAGACAGACTAGCCAAGTCTGAAACTGGTCTGGCCTACTGGCCAGACCCAGTAAGGCCCTAGGCCGGCCTGGGCCTGGGCACCCAGACCCGCCTGGGCCTGGGCGCCCGGCCCAGGCACAGGCCCGGGCGCCTGGGCGCCCGGGCCCTGCCAGGGCCCGGGCGCCCAGGCGCCCGGGCGCCTGGGCACAGGCCCGGGCGGCCCGGGCGCCCTGGGCGCCGGGGCGGCTGGCCCAGGCGCCCAGGGCGCCCAGGCCAGGCGCCAGGGCTGCGCCCAGGCCTGGCCTGGGCTGCGCCCAGGTCCAGGTCTGGGCTGCGCCCAGGTCTGACCTGGTCTGTTTTGTGGGTCCCACCTTTGGGTGTGGAACCCTAGGTTTGATGGGCATTTTTGACGGCTCAGTTTTTGTGAAAAACTAGCCTAGGGTTGATCTTTGGACACTCAATTGGAGGGTCAAACGAACTCCGATTGACGAACCGTTTTTTCCTATGCGTTCACCGTTGAACGCTTGTCGTATTGATAGGTTGTATCGATCTTGAAGCTCAACGGTGAGTGAGTTAAAATTCACGGAAGTTTGCACTTTGTGAAGTGCAAACTAACTTGATTTTAATTAACCCATTATTTAGTCCCACATTGGATTTTGATAAAAGGGGAGAGTCCGCCGCCTATATAAATAGGGGTCTCCCCCCTTTCTCAAAACTCGTCCCAAGCTCTAGATCTGAGCGGCTCTCGTAAATGTTGGAGCACGCTCGGATCTAGGCTTAAATAAATATTTCTCTATCTCCCTAAATTTCTGCCTTACTCCTGAGGGCTCTAGCAAAGCCACGAAGGAGTTCGGATTCTGAATCTGAAATCTTGGCGGAGGTTTCACTCGCGTGAAACTTTCTTCGGCGCGTGGTTGGCTCGGCGGCACGGGGATTGATCGCCTCGGGATGCGGAGCGGTTCGGGGAGCGGTTCAAGGAGCGGCTCGGCGTGGAACGGGAGCAGCTCGGAAGACGGCGCGGAACATCTCGCCTGCTCCAAGGCTGAGATTCCGGGTATGTGGTTAAAGTATTATTAGCATTAGTTTAGTTTAATCGCAGTAGGCTAGATCCTTCTTGGGATGGTCAGACCCATCCCAAGTCGGCATAGATCTTGGCATAGGGTCTTGGACCTTAGGGCTAAGTTAGAAAATTGTTTTTAACTGCATGTTAATTAGTCAACATAAGTTTTCCTTCCGCTGCTATGTTTTTCTGTCTATGTTCCGTCCGACTTGGGACGGGACTAGAATTTTTTGTGCCCTAATGGACCGCCTATTCCCCTACAAATATAACCCAAGAGCACAACCTAGTATGGCGCAAATGCACGGAGATAAATCCCCGGCAACGGCGCCAAAAACTTGATCGCTTCCGGGCGTACACCCAAAAGAGCGACCGTGTAGTTTTACCGCAAGCGCACGGTGTAGCGGCGAGCGGGTATCGAACACAGGGAGGACGTATGACAGTGCCTTCTCCGAACAACCTGGCAATAGGGACAGAAGAGTAGGAATTTGCCTTTCGGCGGTGTTGTCACAATCGTCAAATAATATAAAGAGATATAAAATCAAATAAAGACGCCTAGGGAATAGAGAATCCCCGCTACTCACCGAATCTCGTCAATGTGATTCATTGGTATCGCAATTGCTAGAGTAGAATTTCGGATGAACTAGTTGCAACTGAATGTAAAACCTAGCTCACGCTCTCGTGCTGTTGTCGGTCTATAGCTAACCTAGGTTTGGGTCCAATCTCTTGCAAACCCTAGCCTAGGCAAGCTAGCATTAGGATCAACATCATCGTTCAATCGCGTCCCAAGCCCACTCTCGTGCAAACTCGGGCTGCGACCTAGGTTGGGACAGTTCCTACCCGTCCAATCTCTTGCAAACGGGTATCGGTATGGAATTGCAACCGAGAACCCTAGTATCGGTCCAATCTCTTGCAAACCGATACTACGGAAACTCAATTTCAACCCAATTCGGATTTCTAGGGTTTCCTATCGAATTGGGATCCAATCTCTTGCAAATCCCAATCGGTATGAACACCTAGCTATCCGTAATATATCGATCCCAAACTAACCCTAATAGCAATTCTAGCAATAGTTCTACCAAATCATCATAAATCGGAAATTGGTCTCGTAGGGTTCATCCCCACGCCCTAAGACGTTAAGACTACTCACAAATCATATCACAAATGAAAGAATAATCAATTGAAATAGCAATAAAATTCATAGCAATATTCAAATAAGCAATAAAAATAAGATTTTTAATGAAGAGGGAGACAAACCAATGTAGTTCTTCAAGAATCCAAACAAATAAACCTTTTCTCCCCTCTCCAATCACAAGAATCAAAGGCTAAAAAGTTTTATCTAAAAGGCTACCAAAAAGTAAGGAAAAGCCCTCTAACCTAGGTTAGAATCAGGGATTAAATACCCCCCAAAACTGCCCAAAAAACCGTGACCAAAATGCCCATGCGCCTCTTCAAAATCGCGTTTTCCACTACAGGCGCGCGGCTTACTTGGCCGAGTGACAAAAGTCGCTCGGCCGAGTGAGAGACCCTGAGAATTTCCAGTAAGTCTGGGGTCTTGGGGGTCTTCACTTCGGGGGTCACTCCGCCGAGTGAGTTGTCGTCACTCGGCCGATGTGCTTCTCTTCACTCGGGCGGTCGGCAATTGCCACTCGGCCGAGTGGGTCTTCTGATGCTCAGACTGACGAAAAACAGTAAGTTGGGAGTTTTTAATGGGCGTCGTCTGAGTGCCACTCGGGCGGACGGAGTTTCGTCACTCGGCCGATGCGGCTTCTGATGCTCGGCCGAGTGCACACTTGGAGCATGTCCGATCTGGCCGGCCGAGCGGGGTCTCGCTGGTCGGCCGAGTGACTCCTTCACTCGGCCGAGTGAGACACTAAAAATGCCCATTCTGAGTGTTTTTGCCACCTCGTCGCTCCTACGACGTTCATTCTTCTTCTGCTCCTCTCCAATCTAAAAATACCCCTCAGGGAAGTCTTCGGTGACACTCCGGAGTAGGTGTATCTCGGGATCACTCCAAATCGCTCCAAATCTCCTGAAATACGACAAAAACAACAAATCGTGAAAAGTATCGCAATATTGTCGATAAATCGTGAAAAACATGATTTGAGCGATCTAAATAGCATGCAATCATGCGGAAAAAAGGTGTAAAATGTGGAGTGATCAGCAGGCTCGTCATCTTCTTGTAGTAAAGTCATAAAGGTTTGCGGAAATTCGTCCTAAAATCTTAGAGGAGCCAACCTTGTACGACTACTACGTCGTATTTGAGATTCTTCAAGTCCTTGTTGACTCGAATTTAGATCAATTCTAATATCACTCCCACTTGGAATGTCGTTAGAAATGCTCCCACTTGGATCATTATTCCCGTAGGGAATAGGATTAGCGGCATTCGTATCATCCATTGGTGAAGTTTGAAACGTATTTTCTTCTTCACCAAGAATTCTCCCACTCGAATGAGGTAATCCTTCTTGATCATTAATCTCAAATAGAGATAAGTCCTGACTTATCTCACCTTGTCTTGGAAACTCGTTTTCCAAGAAAGTGACATCCCTCGACTCAAATTCAATTAGACCTCCATTGTCTTCCTGACTAATGAAAAATAACCTTTGGAGTTTTCTGCGTATCGTATAAAGATACATTTCCTTCCCCGTGGCCCAAGTTTTCCATACTTATGGGAGGAAATATGTGCGTAGGATGCACATCCCCAAGGTTTTAAAATGTTTAAGTCAGGAGACATTTGGTTCCACAACTCATAAGGAGTGGAGCTAACTGATTTCGAGGGTACGCGGTTTAAAATGAAAGTGGCCGTCAATAATGCATCACCCCAAAAGGTGATCGGCAAGTTAGCTTGCACCATCATTGAACGGACCATTTCCATTAAAGTCCTATTCCTCCTTTCTGCAACACCATTTTGTTGAGGAGTATAAGGCATAGTTACCTGATGAACTATGCCCTTTTCATCACAAAGTTCCTTAAAACTTGCTGATTGATATTCACCGCCCCTATCGGTTCGCAAGACCTTAATCTTGCGATCTAATTGATTTTCCACCAAACTCATATAGTTTTTAAAGCAGGTTAATGCTTCACTTTTGTGGGATATCAAATAGATATGACCGAATCGGGTGAAGTCATCAATAAAAGTGATGAAATAGGACTTCCCGCGTCTTGTCTTGACATTCATCGGACCACATATGTCCGAATGGATAAGCTGTAATGGAACCTCGGCCCTTGTGCCGGTTCCAAACGGCTTGCGACAAGATTTCCCTACAAGGCAATGTTCGCAAGTCGACATTTCGACCTTTGAAACATTGGATAGAAGGCCACGTTTGGCAAGTCTATCCATCCGTGTTGGTCCAATGTGACCAAGCCTTGCGTGCCAACAAATTATATCAGACTCTTAAGTCGAAGAATTTGTAACAAGGAAATTTTCATTACAAAATGAAGAGTCATACATTGTATTTAATACAATAAATCCTTTGAATACATACCCAGTGCCAATTAAGGAATTATTACAAAACAAGTCCACTTTACAATCATGAAAAAACCAGCTATAACCAAGACCCATTAACACGACCACAGATATAATATTCCTTCGAATATCTGGAGTGAAGAGTACATCATGTAGTAAGATAGTGCGGCCGTTGTCCAAGACTAGCTTGCAAGTCCCAACGCCTTTCACTTCAACACGTGTGTTGTTTCCTACATAAATCCACTTTGTTCCTTGGGGTATCCGGTGATACTCCACGAAGGACCGTCTGTCCCTTGCTATGTGGTCGGTGGCACCTGAATCAATTATCCAAAATGGATTAGATTCCACAAGAAATATTGAACTAGAAACACATATGTAACTAGTATAATTACAAGTTACCTCGTCGCCTCCACTCGTACACGAACGAGCATAGTGACCGAGCTTGTTGCACTTGAAGCACTTGATCCTTTTCAAGTCTTTTTTCTTGTGCCATTTCTTGTGCCCACCCTTATGTTTGGGTTTCTTGGTAGACTCAGGTTGCTTATTACGTTCATTAGTAGACTTCGAACGATCTTTTCGTTTTTTCCCCCGTGTGAGGAACTAGCAACCATGTGCACTTCTGCACTTGGCTTGGCAGCCGCAAGCCGCTCTTCCTCTAACTCGAGGTGCTTGGAAACATCGCTGAAGGTCTTGATGCTCTCATTATGAGTGAGATGCATCTTCATTTGGTCCCACCCATTTGATAGGGAATGTATGATTGCTTGGATTTTTTGCTCATCTGTGAGCACATGACCTGCATCCTTTAACTCTGAGATTAGATTCGTCATATGTCGCAGATGTTTCTCCATGGAATGATCTGGACGTTTCTTGTATGAATCGAATCTTATAGTTAAGGCGCGAAGTTTGGACACCGATGTGCCACCAAACTTCTCCTCTAGCTTGGACCATATGTCCATGGCTAGGTCATGCTCTCGGAAGATGCGCATTATGTCATCGGCCATACTGCTCAATAACGTAATGCGAGCTATCTTGTTCTTCCGAGACCAAGCATCAAAAGCTTCCTTGTCTCGTCTGTGTTGGGCCGTAGTGCCCAACTCGGGTTCAATCATTACGTTCTTCAGAGTTTCGAGCACTTCTTGCTCCTCTAGAACGTATTGTATCTTAATGGACCATAGTTTGTAATTATCGCCGTTGAGTTTTTCACCTCTGTTTAACTCAGCGACGATATTCTTTGAAGTGGAAGAAATTTTACTTTTAAAATGCTGCAAAAGACACAAAACCGAAGGTTTGATCAAAAACATTGCATTAAAAATTCTTAAAATATAATTCCCACTTGAAATGATAATAAAATATCCCATTTGGATAGTTCTAATTTCAACTCCCACTTGGAATGATATTTACAATTTGATAAGTTACTTTCGAAAAATATTGAAGATGTTACTCTAGAATCGGAAAGGTCACTACGTTTCCAATCACCATCTAGAGTAACTTTCAATATTTCTCCCTCACTTATCAAACGATAGTACTCTTATAGTACTTCACAGCGGAAAAGCATTTTTGAAAACATATTTTTCAAAAGCAAAAATGATATTTCAATTTTAGTACCCTTATGATACTAGCGAAATTTACGGTAATCCCTGACCATTTGCCAGGATGAGCCGTAGCCGTACCAAGGCCGGATCCCCCCTTGGGGATTTTTCTGCAAGCCATCGTCGCCGGCTCCCATATGGATCTATGCGCTCCCCCATATAGGAGAATTTTGCCGCAGACGACTGCCGTCGGCCCCGTATGGGCTGGTCATGCATGTCACATTCATGCAAGCCCCCCCAATTACAGGGTCGACCGGGGCTCGGCACTGGCCGAGGCCAGGGCCGGCATTGGCCGGGCATTGGCCTTGGCCAGGGCCGGCTGGCCTCGGCCAGGCCCTTGCCTCTGCCAGGGCCGACCAGGCCACTGGCCTGGCCCTGGCCCCCGGCCAGGGTGCCGGCCCTGGCCTCTGCCAGGGCCGGCCGGGCCCTGGCTCCCGGCCAGGCCCCCCTGGCCCTGGCCGAGGCCGGCCAGGGCAGGGCCCCCTGGCCCTGGTCGGCCAGAGCCGCCTAGGCCCTGGCCGGGGCTGGCCAGGGCCGGCCCTGGCCATGGCCGGCCATGGCCCATATGGCCATGGCCGGCCACCCCCTTGCATGGGGTTGCCGCACACCCCACCTGAGGGGTGGCCGTGGTGGTTTTTGGCCGTAGCCAACCCCCTTCGCATGGGGAGGGGGGGTGCATTGCCTCCATGCACCAAAATTGTCATCTTCTCCGTTGAGAATAACCACCATCTTCTTCTCCGATGAGACACCCGTTCATCGAGAAAGTAGTTATTCTCTAATGGCCGTGTGCCAAAATGAAAAATAACATACTCTAAAGTTCGCAAACTACACGCTCCACATGAAGAGAGCACCCATTCTCAATTGAATAGAGACTCAGCATCCATGAAGAGTGCGAGCTTGGCGATATGAACGGTCGGTTCTTCCCGTCACGGAGAGTTCCTGCCATATCCGTATTGACAGAAGACCATAACGTGAAAATAACAACTGCTGCGTTCTCTCCGTCACGAAGCGTTCCTACCATATCCATAATGGTAGGATATCCATTCGTGAAAAAGACAACGCCTCGTTCATCGGTTCGACGGGGCGACGGTTTGACCGGGGCGAACCCGTATGGCTCCGATACCAATGTAGGATCCTGTCAAAACAAGGACGTTAGGATCGAATAATAAAGTAGAGACTTACGCTTGCGTATGCGGCACCGTAGTCTCGGAACTTTGCCCTCGGATTCGCCACAACGGTCGGTACTTCGTCACGGAGGATCGAAGCAGAGTTTCACCGCCTAAATCTCTATTTAGAAGAGGATTTTAATAGAAGGGAGAAGAAGAACATAAGATGCCTTTTGCAAACTTATGGCATGAAAAGTGTAGTATGAATGCCTTACCCTTGGGTCCTATTTATAGGCTTTAGGGGTAGTTATTGTAGGAAATAACTAAATATAAGCTTATTAGCCTATATTAGCACATTCATTTATCCTCTTCTTCATTCACTTATCAAGTGCCTTTATGCACTTATAAAGTGGCTTTTTCCACTTATCGAGTGGCTTTTCCACTTATCGAGTGGTCCTTTTCACACGAGAAAAGGTTCCCTCCGCGCACGCTTTCGTGCACGCGACATCTGAGGTCCGTATACCCTCATACATCCCCTCATAGGTGTATTCATGTCGTCCATATCCAACAATCTGGAACATGGAGCACATCACTAAGAGAAAGGGTTTTTCCTGAGGTTAATTTGAGGAGAACATTCCCTTTCCTGATTACGGGTGAGGGTCTTGAATCCCCCATGTACATATTCTCCTCACCAGAACTGATAGGAACAAAGGAGGAAAAAGCTCCTCTATCAGCGCAAATATGCCGAGTTGCCCCGGAGTCAATCACCCAATCCTTAGCATCTGCCACCATGTTAACCTCCGAGATCACCGCAGCAATAATATCTCCCTATACCAAGTTTGCACTTGGTTTAGGAGCATCTTTCTGGAAGCGACATTGAGCTGCATAGTGTCCAGGCTTTTTGCAAACAAAGCATTCTCCCTTCTTCTTGAAAGTAGTGTGGTTTTGGCCCTTTTGAAATCTCTGATTTGGTTTGTGGTTGGGTCTAAACTTCTTGAAATGTTTCTTAGGATGTGAAGGTGGGTCTAAACTTCTTGAAATGTTTCTTAGGATGTGAAGGAGGAAAGGAAGAATTACTATCAACCAGATTAGCTTTGGAGACAAGTTCTTTAGTAGAATTGGTTTTCTCTCTTTCCCTATTCTTTTCATCAATCCTAATATGAATGATTACATCTTCAAGAGACATTTGTTTTCTTTTGTGTTTAAGCATGTTTTTATAATCTTTCCAAGACTCAGAAAGTTTTTCAATAAGTGAGCCAGAAACAAAAGGATCGGAGAGAGTGATGTTTTCATTTTTCAGATCATCGATGAGAACATGGAAGTCATGGATTTGAGTGGAAACAAATTTATCCTCGGACATAGAGAAATGAAGGAAATTGACTATAGCAAATTTTTGGGTACCTGCATCTTTTAGGATATATTTTTTGGTAAGGCTAGCCCAAATTTCAGAAGCAATTTTAGTAGGACGGTAGACATCAAAAAGTTCATTAGAAAAGGTACGAAGGATGGTATGTCCACAGAAAGTTCCATAGAAGGAATGTGAAGCGTAGAAAAATACAGTTTTTTTAAAATATCATGCAAGGTCTTCAAACAGAAGCTTTTAAGGTCTTCAAGCTCGAAAAAGACTACAGTAGGTGCTAAATAGTGATTCTGGTTTGTAAAAATTCAAGTAAGTTGTAGCATATCGAGTGCTTCAAAGCATTCGTACTCGTAAAATCCCACAGAGACGGAGAAGCTAAGCCCGGTAACAGACTTGGCCATTGCATATCCATCCATCGCTGCCATTGCCATTGCTCTCCTCATCGCCTCCTCCTCCTCCGTCTCTCCCCAAGGCACACTTGGGGTCCAGATCGAAATCGCACGCCTCGCAATGGAACGACCACATGGCCCCCTCGAATTCCTCCTCGCACGCATCGCAGAAGTAGCCCGATTTCGGGGAGAGCTCTAGCTCATGCTCCTGGTGCAGCTCATGCTTCAACGTCTTCGGCCAGCGCTCCGCCAGCCGACTCACGCTCCCCTCGTCGAAGGGGTAGGCGTCCGATCCGAAAGCCGTCAGGAGATCCATCGCCTTGTAGGCGATGGTCCGTCCGTTTGGCCCGACTGCAACAAGCGTCGGAATGCAAGGCACCTTCAAGTTACGCTGCAGGGACTTGGCCCTCTGGTCCCCAAATGGGAGGGTGAGCCAGGGCATGGTTGAGTACGATTCATCGAACATGGACGCATCCTTGTCGCAAGATACATAAACAATGTCGAAGTCACTGTCCTTCGCCTTGATCTCCTCGTAAGCCTCCAGTAGCTTCGGCTTGAACCGCTGACACGGGGGGCACTGATACGAGGAGAAGTAGAAGAAGATGGTCTTCCCTACGAGCTCCGACACGGGCACCTTGATCCCTTCCTTGTTGAGCACAAAGTCGTTGCCGCCGCCGTCAACAAGCAACGATTCCAGAGTCTGCGCATTGAGCCTCGCCTCCTCCATGGCGTCAAACTCCGCCAGCTTCCCCGGGGAGAAGGGGTATGCATCGACCCCGTGGTCTTCTATGAGGTTGGCGACGTTCGACCGGATCACGCGGCCGTCATCTCCGATGACGGCCAGTCCGGAAAACGAGCCGGCCCAAAAATGCTCGACGAGTTTGTGTTCTCTCTCGTCTCCGAAGGGCAACACGAGCCATGGCAGGCATTTCGTGCTCTCTTTGAACGACTCCTCGTCGTTCTCGTGGCAAATGACCGACACAATCTCAAACTTCTCCGCCTGCCCTTTCAATTCGTCGTAGAATCCCTTGAGCTTCTCGGTGAATTCTCTTGACGATGCCATGTGCCTCGATAAGAAATGGACACCCACGATTTTGCCTTCCAGTTCATCTGCCAGCACCTGTGAGCACACTTGCATTAACTAGATTAATGTTTTGCATTTGCAAATTTCAATCCATGGTTTTTAATTGTATATATCCTGTTTGTTCATGATATGTTGAATTTTAATTACATCACTTTTTCTTATAGCTAATATGTTTTACATTTTTTGTGTGCTAGAAACTAATATATGTATTACAGTGAACACAACTTGTTTGAATTTAGTGTTGATTATGGAATTTCTCATAATTTCCTTGAGACAGTAGATATATTTTAAGATTTGACGTACTAGGGTTTTTCCTGCAGTGATTTTTTCGCTTTCGTAATTTCTTGTAAAATGCTAGTTTTTTCCAATATGGAAGAATTTCTCTTTGCTTTGCGTAAACTTTAAAGACTTGTTTTTTTGAAAAAAGTAAAAACAAAGAAATTATATCAAAAATAGATATTCAACATAATAATATTCTCCATGAAAGGCAAAATGCAAAGATACTCAGCTCTTTATGAACATCGGCTTATGATTATGTGAGAGGCATAAAATTTCTATGTTGAAGTATCATGAGAAATTGCGAAAACAGATTTTATGTTCCTTCCCAAACCCTAGGTATCTCAAGTTATAAACCCCTAAATTCCTTTAACCTTAAGTCATCAATGATTCAATTAAGATAACTAAAAAAATCAATGAAGTTCTCAAAATAAAAAAAAAACTCACCTCTTCGCCATTGCTTCTGATGAAAACGCTCCCCTCCTTGGTGATGAGGAAGGATCTTAGAGCATTGGTGGTCTCAAAAGCCATCTTTGAAATTTTTGCAAAGAATGAACGTCTAAATAAAGATGTATTTATACATATATATTGGAATCCCTTTTAAATAGGAAGCTATATCACATGAATCTTTTTTTCAAATAGAATTCCAGTTATATCTTGATTCTCAAATTTATTATCTTCTATATGTGGATCCGAAATTGTTTGCAGATTAGTAAAGAGACCATAATTAGAATCGGAATGTGATAAAGGTTGGTGTTAATTTTGGATTTTTGAATTATTTCTGTTGATTTGAATTGGATTTGAATTCTAATTCAAGTAAACATCCTCTAAAAGCAAGCTCAAATTATACAGTTTTACTTATTTAAAAAATAAAAAGCTTTTCGTAACAAAACAGAAGAAAATTGACACGGTTTGCTCAATTAAATTAGGGCCTTTATGCTTAATTTCAATTTTCAAACGTCCAGAAACAAATCACTAGGATTGAAAGGAAAAGATTTTCTCAGTTATTGTTTTCGATAAGAATCTACTTGCACGGACAAAACAAACAGGAAGCTGCAGAAATCACCGAAAAGGGATATCTGAAACGAATGGATCAAAACCAAAATCAACTGAAATCAGAACATGATCAAACTACACTTTCAAGCTAATTTTCCCAACATCGGAAAATTGACATGGGAATCAAGCTGAGTCTAATGGTACATGAATATATACAAACATCAAATCCTTTGCTCAGTATGCTAAAAGACTGACATCAAAACCTGTCATGTTTAGTGCATCAGATAACTGAAGAAATGACCACATCCTTCAATGTTCACTCCCCTGCAGCTCCTCCGATCTTCCCCCTGTACGGTTTCAGGATCTGAAAGGAACAAAGCAAGCTAGCGTCGACGCTCATCAGAGCCCCGGCATTGTTGAACTCTCCGCAGTAATTGGGGGCCGAGAATATGGTCACCAGCTGCCTATCGGCAAAGAACTCGTACCCATCTTCGACAACCTGCATCAGACAAATCGAATCGGCACAAGACTTTGAGGTACAGCCTAGACGGCTCTAAATTAATGTACCTGGTGTGCGCGGCAGATGAGGTCGAGATCCTGGTCCTTCAAGAACTCGGCCACTTTGTCGGCTCCAAAGGTGTAGGACACCCCTCGGTCGTTATCTCCCCAGCCCTTTATCTCCCTGTCGGGGTCCGACCACAGCAGGTCGCACAGCAGGCCCTGGTCGGGCACGTCGACGGGCCTCGCGATCGCGCGTATCTGATCCATGTTATGCAGCTCGGGGGACAGGCCGCCGTGCATGCAGAATATCTTGTCGTCGATGATGGCGGCCACGGGGAGGCAGTTGAAGCAGTCGGTGAAGAGCTTCCAGAGGCGGACGCTGAACCGGCGCTTGCACTCGTCGTAGAAGCCGTAGATGCGGTTGATGGAGGCGCACTCGTGGTTGCCCCTGAGGAGGAAGAAGTTGTCCGGGAACTTGATCTTGTAGGCGAGGAGGAGGCATATGGTCTCGACGCTCTGCTTGCCTCGGTCGACGTAGTCTCCGAGGAATAGGTAGTTTGAGCTCGGCGGGAAGCCTCCGTACTCGAATAGCCTGAGGAGATCGGAGTACTGGCCGTGTATGTCCCCTGTTCATTGAGACATTGATCAATATTACCGCATGATATAAATCTCATCATTGGAATCAATTGATTAATTAATATTACCGCAGACGTTGATGGGTGCTTCTAGTTCCAGGAGATTGGGCTGAGTGAGGAGGATCTCTTTGGCCAAGACGCAAACATGGCGGATCTCCCCCTCGCTGAGCTGAACCCTCTTGCCCGTCACCTTGCTCTTCTTGCCTTCCAGCAGCCTCCCTATCAGTTCGTCGACCGCGCCCCCTTCCATTGCGTGCAATCCTCCCTCTTCTTCTCTCAAGGGAATGGGGGAAATTAATTTTGGGGAAAACAAGATTAAGGGTGAAAAACAGCCTCTCTTTGTTCTCCTCACATCCTTAACCATCTTCTAATAATAGAAGAATGCTGAAGATGTGAACCAGGATGCACGTTGGCTCTTGCTGATTTGAATTCAGGGAGTGGGATCCACGACGGCCACCTGCAGCTTCCCCTTTTCATGGTTGGCCTGTTGTTGAGGTTTCCAATTTCACGGGCTCAGTTAAAACATACATCTGAAGGCGAAATACATGATACCATCAAACAAATAAGATTTACTCCCACAAAATACCAAGCTCACCCAGGATTCCTACATCTTGCATTGTTACAATAATACAGTCAAATACGAGACAACATACATCCAGACCATAACATCGGCAATACAATGCACACAATAACCAACAAAAATACACATTGTGAGGCTGCTGAACGCCCGGCTCGCTCTTGACAGCAGCCCCTCAAACTTTCACACACATTTCTTGCTCCAATTCTATGGAAGGAGCAAGATTATTATGCTTATCACAATCCATAAATAGATTGAGTACCATAAGTAATCACGCAAAGACACCAAGACTCAGACCCTATTCTTTTTTGTAGCATACATCCCCATCACACACGTATCCTTCCTTTTCAACCTTGACACCGGTGTCTTCTTCATCCTTCTTCTCTTCATCCTCCTTTTTGAGAGCACACTTGGGATGCAGGTCGAAATCGCACTCCTCGCAGTAAAAGGACCAGCCCATCCCCCCCTCCTCACATTTGTCGCAATTGTATCCCCCCCTCCGCTGGGTCTTAACCAGCTCATGCTCCTCATGAAGCGGGTGCTGCAGCTTCTCCGGCCACTGTTTGGCCTCCTCCTCTGCTGCTGCCTCCAGTTCCTTAATGCGCTCCTCAGTAAACGGGTATGCCTCCGCTCCGTGCGCCATTATCATATTCCTGGCCTCCTTTGTGACCGTCTTCCCAGTAGGCCCGATGGCCACCAGAGATGGAATGCCGAGGATTTTGAAGGTCCGGCTGAGCGAATGCTTTCTTTCGTCGCCGAAAGGTAAGGCGAGCCACGGCATTGAAGCGAAGTAGCTGTCGAAGGAGGCCTGGTCTCGATCGCTAGATATGAAGATAATTTCGAAGTCAGGGTCCTTGGCTTTGATCCCATTGTAGGTCTCAATGAGTTTGGGAAGGAAGGCACGGCATGGGGGGCACCAATGGGCAGAGAAGGAGAGAAGGATGTTTCTGCCCACAAGTTCGGAGACAGGTACCTTTTCATGACAACATGAAAACCATAAATTGTTTTTTTTATTTTTCAGATAAATGAATGAATCTTAAATAGAGTATGTCAAGGAGAAGCTTTAAGCACAAGCAATACCAAGTATATTTCAGACTTTGACGTAAATGAATAAGATATGAGGCCATGGCTACGTAAACAGCAGCAGCAGTAAAGTTATGAGCATAAAAATGAAGTACAAAGTGGCAATGAGTCGGCTGCTACAATGTTAAAAATTTGATCCAGTGAATAAGTGAAGTTTTTTTGGTGCAAATAGCCACTGTAAAAAGAACTACCACATAGATCTTGTTCAACCTAACACTTAAAATCATGGTTAAAAAGTAATTAAGATTACAGAAGGTCAGCCAAACCTAATGATATTTTGATTGTGATACAGGAAAGCAGTAACACCTGAAAATGATCAATGAACGCTAACTATATATTGATTGTAACATATAATGTAAGTTGAAATCATCTGTTAGTTTCTAAACAAGAATACAGTTGGGCACGGAATTTGATAAGCTTCACGGTAACTTGATATCACTGAAAGCCCAAGCTAGATTATGATCCCAAATTCAAAAATGAATAGATTAATATCCTCATGGAGTTTCACTGTAAACCTGCGTTTGAGCATTGAAAACTTCACTGGCCATGGTAAATAAAATTCATCGATGCCACCTCATGCAACAGTTATAAAAAGGGAATTACATGGAATTATAGATGACACTAACAATGCCATTGAATCCAAGCCTATGATACATTAGTGGTCTTGAAGCTCCATGTGAAACAAAAGGTTCGGAATAAAACTATTTAAGGACCATGTAATTGGAGACATACCTTGGCACCACCTTTTGCAATGACATAATCTCTCTCCCCGGAAACAAGAAGCGACTCCAGGGTCTGGGCCTCCATCCTTGACCTTTCCTTCTCTGCGAGTTCCTCCAATTTCTCTGAAGAAAATGGGTAAGCCTCAACGCCATGAT
Organism: Scilla litardierei; assembly: GCA_030789695.1. Lineage (NCBI taxonomy): Eukaryota > Viridiplantae > Streptophyta > Magnoliopsida > Asparagales > Asparagaceae > Scilla > Scilla litardierei. The sequence goes on along the minus strand of CM061131.1, from coordinate 29,387,887 downwards.
CCTCCACAAGCTCAGCTGCATTGGAAATCAGAGTCTTCCCATCGGCCCCAATCATGACAAGTGTTGGGATCGTCTCAAGCTCAAAGTAACGGGCAAGCCTCTCACAGATCTTGTCCTTGAATGGGATAGCTAGCCAAGGCATGCCAGCAAATGTCTGCTGGAATGATGACTCATCATCGTCAAGAGAGATCAGCACAACCTCAAAGGCCTCTCCATTTCCTTTCAGTTTCTTATACATCTCAACAAGCTTTGGCGTGAATTTTCTGCATGAGCCATATGAGCTCAAGGAGAAGTACAGACCCACAATCTTTCCTTCAAGCTCTGATACAGGCACCTTCCAGGAATACGATGAAGATTTAGATCATATTCATGAGTTATTTATTCAGTTACAATTTGACAATGAAATAAAGTTCATAAGTCAAAAAAATCTAGAGAATTTGCTAGAACTTAAAAGGTGTTTGGCAAATGCTAAAGAAAACGAAAAGAGAGCATAGGGGAAACAACAGTAAAAATTAGCAAGCAAAAGAAACATTATTATTTAACAAACAATAATATAAATGTATTATACCAACTTGATATGATTATTATCAAATCATCTGCAAACAATTTCTGAAATGCATGGATTTTGAGAATACATCAATCATGGACTGTTCTGGGGACCAATAGTCCAAAGACAATTCCAGTTTGTTGTTTCCAATTTTTTTAGTAATGCACCCGTGAAGGATAGGTGTACCTTATTTCCACTGTTTGAAACCAAGAAGTTCCGAGAAGAGGAAACTAAGACACTTCGAAGTGTTTGATTCTTCTTGGCAGCCTCTTCATCTGCTTTAATTTTCTCAACCTTCTCCTGGGTGAATGGGTAAGCCTCAGTGCCATATTCTCTCACAGCCTGCACACCCTCATCATTAACAACCATGCCGTTTTTATCAAGAACCACAAGATGAGGTATCCCTTGTACAGTGAATAGTTCGTCGAGCTTGGTCCGAGTGGTAGAATCCGAGAAAGGAATGGCAAGCCATGGCATTCCAGAAAAGTACTTGCGGAAAGATTCATCGTCCTCATCAGCCGAAACAAATACAACTTCAAAGTCAGCATTCTGTGCTGAGAGCTCAGAATATACATCAGCCAATTTTGGAGTGAATCGGTGACAAGGGCCACACCAGGATGCCGAGAAATAGAGGCCAACAACCTTCCCCACAAGACTACTTATCTTCACCTGTAAAGATCGATCTACAATTTTAGTCCATTTGCCACAATACTCTCAGCCTCGACTTGAAGGCAATGCCAATTAAAAAGCGGAAATAAAAGTTGTCTTTGGGTGAGATTGAAACTAATATAATAAATGTAAGTAAGGGGTTGATTTGTTTTCTCAGCTAAAAGCAAACCCAGGAATCAACAGAAGATAAGCACAGGAAAGGCAACCAGCGAATTAAGGTTAGGATTATCTTCATGTGATGCCTTACAGAGATTTGATTTCAGGCAATGTAAAGTTTTGGTCCGAGCAAAAGGATGAGGAGAAAAACAGTTCCAGGAATATCATTCAATGAAGAAGCACGAATCATCTTAGCCTTCATCCCAATAGAAAGAAAACAATGGGGTCGGCTTCCTGGACTCAATAGAAAGAAGCACAATTACCCAGTTCATGTAATTATCAGGGAAAAAAACCATAATAAAAGAATAAAAACACCCACAAATAACATTCACAGCTGTAATGCATGCAGAAAACAAATTACATAATCATATATGAACTGGGCAAAACAACTTAAATAAAATGAGTGTTTCCTGCACCACAACTGAGTGTTTCCTGCAAGTGATGCATAAAACAAATTACAATAAAACAAAATAAATACAAATGAATTAACAGGAAAAAAAATTATACCCACGTCATAATGCATGCAAAAAACAAATTTGGTAGTATATTGTCAAAGAACATGAATAACCAGGAAACGTTTCATTAAATGTGGATAGCACAAGAATAGTTTATACATTATTGGAAATTCATGTATGGTTGAATTGTTTACAAATGATCTAGTTCCTTGTATCAGATAAGATCCAGAGATATGTCCAGCCTCTAAAGGTTTGTGAGCAAGTGTAGGGATATTTCGTGCAAGCTATGAGTTTTCATGGGAAAAATTAACACTTAAGAATTGAACGTTAACATGAAACAAGTCTTTAATTCTTCAAAAGAATTACCAATATTTGGCACAAGTCTGAAATTTCAGATAAAATTTTAGATATGTACCACATTTCTTCTGTTGGGAATCACATCCGAGTTTGGTTTGTAACGTGTCACCAGAATAATACCATTCTATGTACCAACCCCAATCCTTGCCTGAGTTGCTCCTCACCTGGACTACATATATTTGGAGAGTCATTCCCTTGTTGGAGTAAACTACAAGATTAAAAACGGTAGGTCCACTATCCAGCTAGGCAGCCTTCCAAATTTTATTGAAGTTAATTTCATTACTCATAGTTACCACGGCTAGGAATCCAGCATCAACTCTGAATGTGTTGACATCAGTTCAACAACCGACCATAATAAAATCAATTTATCGTTCTCAAAAAAATTATGGAGATTACTTGACATGATAGTTGAATTCCACCTCCTCCTCCCTGGCACAACTAAGAAAGGGCGAAAACCACCCATAAGAACTCGCACCCCACGGACAGAGGTAAAAGTCGTATGTCGTTGGCTAACATGTCACATGAAATCTGCAACTCTTAATTCTTCCGTACATCTGCTTGCCATTCCAATCCCATTCTCTTGATACTACTGACATTTACAAAATATGATGCTATGATTACTTATTCAACTTGGTTCACTAATCTAATACTAATGTTAAGTAAACAATTCTCTTTACTCAGATAATATCAATATTTTCACTATGGAAATGACTTCTCATTTCAGATATTATCATCATCATCATTATTATCATAGCCTTCATCCCAAAATTTTTTGGATTAGCTTGATGGACTCAATAAAACGAATGTCGGATTGTGATCACGTTAGATCGTGATGTCGGATACTCATGATATCTGATACTCATTTTTCACATTATGATCAAAAGCTCTCTCCTGTCAAACCTTGATCATTCATATCTTCTTATCACTACCATCCATGTCTTCTTTGGTCCACCTCTCTTTCTCTTTACTCATTTTCCACCTACATTTTTTCTGTCAATCCCAAGTTCGGATAAAGGAGGAAGGTTATGAGATAGGCATGTGACAACCAACATATTACTTTGTCTCAGTCTTATGATCATGGACTTAAATGGCTTCTCATTTTAGTGGTCGGATTTAATTATGATTTTGAAATAAATCCTCTCTCCCCTGCTTTACTGATTGCTTCAGATTATAAGAATTTTGAGGGTTGATTAATGCATGTAAACAGTGCAGCTTTGCTGCACATTTTCTACCTTCCAACTAGCTTATGATGGTGTTTCTGAATTTTAGGCAAGTCCCTCCTTCAATGTTTTCACTGGCAATGAATTGAATACCAACACAAGAAACCGCCATTAGCTTGGAAGTCAACATATGATTTCTGCCAAGCCATCTAAATATGGTCTATGCTCCTAAATTAACTCAATTTGATGAAAAGGATGACATGATGATGATCGTTATTTCTCGTGAAAACTGTAACAAAACAATTCTGATGATTTCTGTTGTACTTATATGACTAAGCAATATCAGCAAAAGCGGTTTAGGCAAACTGCATTCCAACATTTAACTTATCCACTCAAAACAAACAGCTTTCTTTTCTTTTTCTTTGTGTGTGTGTGCACATAAATAATTTATTATGTATATCGCTGGTCAACCAAATATTAGTATAATAGCAAATACAATATTATTCTGAATACGAAAAGAATAAGCGAAATTGTTGAGCTGGCTCCTCCTGATTTAACTAGATTCCTTAATCAGGTTCATCAGGACTAATTGCACAAATATAACCGAGTAATCCGACATGTTTTGGCTAATTGGATGGAAAATGTCCAGTCAGACTTGTTGAGTCACCATAATTTTATTACAAACAGTCTGCTACTGATTGCAAAAAAGTTTATATGAGATGCATTAGGCTCCAGGTAGCGGAATGAATGTTCAAATTAGTGATCTAACCAGCTTCCACTGTAATTTGTATACGCCTTAATCCAAGTTCTTGTTCATATTATTTGTTTGAAAGCAATTAAAAATGTTGGTAAACCAACCATTGTCTATTTATTCTTCATGATGTTTGGCAACCAAATTCTATTTACTCCACTAGAATAAAGAAATGCTAAAAGCATGGTTGACCAAACATTTCGAATATACGACAAGTAAACCTCATTAAAATTATATTAAGCTCATTAACCAAGTAACAAACAACCTATAGTAAAAGGGAGGACCATGGGCTAATGATATGTTCCAAAAACATTTCCAAAATTTCACATTTTCCTCCATTCCCCTCTCAATTACAGCTGATTTCAGTAAAACTAGCAATTACCTTTAACACAATGGACCAGGCCCCAAATTAGATATTTATAGATTAAGTAAATAAAAAGAAATTTTTCCTAATTGTACTCAAAATTAACAAAGGGTTAGAGTATGAACGATAAGATACTAGAATTTAAACTGTTTATTATCTAAGAACTTGTACTCGTCTCCGGCTCATACTTTTCAAACTCCGTTCAAATCCGACCGGAATCTGTCCGCCGTTAACCGCCGCCGTAAAGGCGGTTACGACGCCGCTGACAATACTCCAACTACTCCAAATTTACAAAATTGACATCAACGGCTATTTTAAGAAAGAGAGGGAAAAGGTTGAGCTCAGATAGCCGTTTACCTGCTCGCCGTTGTTACGGACGAGGAAGTCTCTCCCCTCGCCGGAAAGTATCAAATTGAGATCGTGACGGTCGACGACGTCGGCGTTAGCGGCGCCGTCACCCGCCGATACCTCGACATCCATCATCTCCATGGGCTGTATAGTCTCTTCTCTCGCTTCTCGCTGCGTTTACTTTGGCCAGCGGTAACGGAGACTTAGGGGTCTTTTATAGATGGCCAACATTTGCCGTTAGTTTCTCCGTCAAAATTATTTTAATTCTTTTCTTCCGATCGAAGGAACGACTCGTATAGACTGACTTTACATACAGTTGTCTTTTTTAAGAGAAAATGGTTTGTAAGCTACTACAAATTATTCGGCATCCAAGTCAGCTCAACCAATTATATTTAGACACGTGTGGTATGTAAGGTTATTAGATGTTTTCAAAAGATCTTTACTCAAAAATGGAGAAACCCCTCACTGGGAGGGAATACTCCTAGACATGTGTGGCAAAATGAACCCTATCCGATCGAATCTGGCCTCATTAATTGGGTATGTGTAGAGATAAAAATAGATTCAGTCGAATCCGAGTTGACCTGAATAAACATCTGGGTTGGGCCGGCACTCGAGACGAATCGATATTGTTACTTCTAGACATTTTATTTGATACTGTTACTGTTGAATCATTGGGCCGGCACTCGAGACGAATCGATCGACGGAGGTTAAGGCTCACAAAGCCCACAAGAGAAGCCAGATATCGACTCGGTCAAAGCCCACCAGCCAGTCGCCCATTGCACTCCCATCATTCGAACGTGTGATTGAAGACGGCCTCATAAATAGCAGGAACGTGAGCAACAGTTGCTCCTATTAAAGAGGGAAGATCATGGTACCATAATTGGTGACCGTTATCTTCCCAACGTCACTGAAATGACCTAGGAGGCCTATAAATACCAAAGGGCTCCAAGTCCCAAGTAACGAGATCTAATACATAGACTCTTTCAGCATATATTTCAGCATATATTTCTTCCACTAGAGAGCTTGTGACGTCAGATCTGTGACGAACCTCTGTGGGTTGATCTCAGCTGCACCAAGCTCCTAAGTATTGGAGAGGATTTGGGTCGGAACCCAGATCCAACCCCCATGACGCTTCCTTATGGTGCAGATCGTTGAGTCTCGATCTTCTGCGAGGGTCGTTCCAGAGCCCCCCAGCCTCGATCCATCGACATACAGACCGCTCGAAGGTCGATCAAGTATCGCAAGCCATCCATCATCCATCAACCGACACTGGTTCTTCAAACCTAGGGTCCCACTCAACTCGCTGACGAGGGTCCCACTCAACACAGAGGGTCCACGTCGGCAAGACAATTGTTTCGGTCATTTTTGGGCTTAACAGTTTGGCGTCATTTGTGGGAAATTGTTAACCAGCTCGACATCCCGAAGCGATCAAAAAGCTATGTCAGCTGGACCCAGCAATATCGGACCGATCCAAGGTCCGAAGGAGAAACAAAAAGTAAACAGCGTCCAGGTGGAGGATGCCTCGAACTCTACGTCCCCATCAACGCGACCTGTGAAGGCCACCAAAGAACCTAAGGTGACACAGAAGCAATTCGACCAATTCACGGAGCGGGTCGATAAGAGTCACGACGTTTTGGCAACCCTGATACGTCAAAGCATGGGAGATCCACCACTCACAAATGAGCAAGTACCGCCTCCAAACCCGACCCTGATGCCGATTAGAGGCGCAGCCTTGCTCAGGGATCAAGGAGATCCGAGAGCGGATCGACAAGAGATCAGCCCGCACAATACAACCCACACGTCTCACCAATACGGCGAAAGTGGGATTGATAATCGTGCCTTGGTTCTCCAGGGAGAACCTGGTCCCTCCAACTATAAGGAAGCAACCTGCAACATCCTGGATCAGGCAATATACGGGGCTCCCCCAGGTTATAACCCTCTCAATCTTGCAGGTGGATATGTGAGGAGAGATGAGATCCCAAACCGATCTTCGGGAACTACTTACTGTTGGATATGGACGACATGAATACACCCATGAGGGGATGTATGAGGGTATACTGACCTCAGATGTCGCGTGCACGAAGGCGTGCACGAAGGGAACCTTTTCTCGTGTGAAAAGGACAACTCGATAAGTGGAAAAAGCCACTCGATAAGTGGAAAAAGTCACTTTATAAGTGCATAAAGGCACTTGATAAGTGAATGAAGAAGAGGATAAATGAATGTGCTAATATAGGCTAATAAGCTTATAATTGGTTATTTCCTACAATAACCACCCCTAAAGCCTATAAATAGGACCCAAGGGTAAGGCATTCATACAACACATTTTCCATGCCATAAGTTTGCAAAAGGCATCTTATGTTCTTCTTCTCCCTTCCATTAAAATCCTCTTCTAAATAGAGATTTAGGTGGTGAAACTCTGCTTCGATCCTCCGTGACGAAGTATCGACCGTTGTGGCGAATCCGAGGGCAAAGTTCAGAGATTACGGTGCTGCATACGCGAACGTAAGTCTCTACTTTATTATTCGATCCTAACGTCGCTGTTTTGACAGGATCCCACATTGGTATCAGAGCCATACGGGTTCGCCCCGGTCAAACCGCCGCCCCGTCGAACCGATGAACGAGGCGTTGTCTTTTTCACGAATGGGTATCCTACCATTATGGATATGGTAGGAATGCTTCGTGACGGAGAGAACGCAGCGGTTGTTCTTTTCACGTTAGGGTCTTATGTCATTACGGATATGGCATGAACTCTCCGTGACGGGAAGAACCGACCGTTCATATCGTCAAGCTCGCACTCTTCATGGATGCCGAGTCTCCATTCATAGGGAATGTGAACCCTCTTCATGTGGAGCGTGTAGTTTACGAACTTTAAAGTATGTTATTTTTTCATTTTGGCACACGGCCATTAGAGAATAACTACTTTCTCGACGAACGGGTGCTTCATCGACGAACGTGTGCTTCATCGAGGAAGAATATGGTAGTTATTCCCATCGGGGAAGATGACTTTTGGTGCATGTCACCATAGCCAAATGGGCTATGAAGGCAATGCACCCCCCTCCCCATGCGGAGGGGGTTGGCTACGGCCAAGTGACAACGAAAACCACCCCGCCGGGGGGGGGAGTGTGTGCGGCAACCCCATACAAGGGGTGGCCGGCCATGGCCATATGGGCCATGGCCGGCCAAGGCCAAAGGGCCAAGGCCGGCCATGGCCAGGCCGGCACTGGCCGGCCACGGCCAGGCCGGCACTGGCCGGCCACGGTCAGGGCTAGGCCAGGGCCAGAGAGCCCTGGCCGCGGCCAGGCCAGGGCCTGGCCGGCCCTGGCCGGAAGCCAGGGCACTGCCGGCCCTGGCAGAGGCCAGGGCCGGCGCCCTGGCCTCAGGCCAGGGCCTGGCCGGCCCTGGCCAGGGGCCAGGGCCCTGCCAGCCCTGGCAGAGGCCAGGGCCTGGCCGGCCCTGGCCAGGGGCCAGGGCCCTGCCGGCCCTGGCAGAGGCCAGGGCAGAGCCTGGCCGGCCCTGGCCGGCCTCGGCCAGGGCAGAGGCCCTGGCCGAGGGGCCAGGGCCCCTGGCCGGCCAGGGCAGAGGCCCTGGCCGGGGGTGCCTGGATCCTTGGCCGACCAGGGCAGAGGCCCTGGTCGACCAATCGAGTACTTTTTGGTTGGCATTGGTCTGGTCGACCAATCGGTGTTTTTTGGTCGCGTTGGTCGGCCTCGGCAAGAGGCCTTGGTCGATGTAACACGAACATGCCAACTAGCCCATACGGGGTCAACGACAGTCGTCTGCGGCAAAATTCTCCTATACCGGGGAAACGCCTGGATCCATACGGGAGCCGGCGACGATGGCTTGCAGAAAAATCCCCAAAGGGGGAATCCGGCCTTGGTACAAGTATGACTTATCCCGTCAAATGGCCAGGGATTACCATACATTTCACTAGTATCATAAGGGTACTAAGTTGGAATATCGTTTTTTTCCCAAAGGGGGATCCGGTTTTGGCCAAGTTGCGATGGCAACTCTCACTTCAGAAGGAAGATGAATTCGGCCTTGGCACGGCCTTGACACGACCCTGGCAATGGCCGGGGAATTGTCGAAATATTTCGACTATGACACCCTATAATGGGGTATAGGCCTTGCAAAATACGTTTGCAAAATGCATTTGAAAAATACGTTTTCAAAATACTGCAAAATACGTTTGCAAAATATTTTTTGAAAAATACGTTTTCAAAAACGCTTTTCCGCTGCAAAGTACTATACGAGTACTTCTATTTGATAAAGTGATGGGGAAATATTGAAAGTTATTCTAGATGGTGATTGGAAACGTAGTGACCTTTTCGATTCTAGAGTAACATCTTCAATATTTTTCGAAAGTAACTTATCAAATTATAAATATCATTCCAAGTGGGAGTTGAAATTAGAACTATCCAAATGGGATATTCTATTATCATTTCAAATGGGAATTATATTTTAAAGAATTTTTAATGCAATGTTTTTTATCAAACCTTCGGTTTTGTGTCTTTTGCAGCATTTTAAAAGTAAAATGTCTTCCACTTCAAAGAATATCGTCGCTGAGTTAAACCGAGGTGAAAAACTCAACGGCGATAATTACAAACTTTGGTCCATCAAGATACAATACGTTTTAGAGGAGCAAGAAGTGCTCGAAACTCTAAAGAACGTAATGATTGAACCCGGGTTGGGCACTACGGCCCAACACAGACGAGACAAGGAAGCTTTTGATGCTTGGTCTCGGAAGAACAAGATAGCATGCATTACGTTATTAAGCAGTATGGCTGATGACATAATGCGCATCTTCCGAGAATATGACTTAGCCATGGACATATGGTCCAAGCTTGAGGAGAAGTTTGGTGGCACATCGGTGTCCAAACTTCGTTCTTTAACTATAAGATTTGATTCATACAAGAAACGTCCAGTTCATTCCATGGGGAAACATCTGCGACATATGGCGAATCTAATCTCAGAGTTAAAGGATGCAGGTCATGTGCTCACTGATGAGCAACAAATCCAAGCAGTCATACGTTCCCTACCAAATGGGTGGGACCAAATGAATATGCATCTTACTCATAATGAGAGCATCAAGACCTTCAGCGATGTTTCCAAGCACCTCGAATTAGAGGAAGAGCGGCTTGTGGCTGCCAAGCCAAGTGCAGAAGTGCACATGGTTGCTAGTTCCTCACACGGGGGAAAGAAAAGGAAAGATCGTTCGAAGTCTTCTAATGAACGTAATAAGCAACCTGAGTCTACCAAGAAACCCAAACATAAGGGTGGGCACAAGAAATGGCACAAGAAGAAAGACTTGAAGAGGATTAAGTGCTTCAAGTGCAACAAGCTCGGTCACTATGCTCGTTCGTGTACGAGTGGATGTGACGAGGTAACTTGTTATTATACTAGTTACATATGTGTTTCTAGTTCAATATTTCTTGTGGAATCTAATCCATTTTGGATAATTGATTCAGGTGCCACTGACCACATAGCAAGGGACAGACGGTCCTTCGTGGAGTATCACCGGATACCCCAAGGAACGAAGTGGATCTATGTAGGAAACAACACATGTGTTGAAGTGAAAGGCGTTGGGACTTGCAAGCTAGTCTTGGACAACGGCCGCACTCTCCTACTTCATGATGTTCTCTTCACTCCAGATATTCGAAGGAATATAGTATCTGTGGTCGTGTTAATGGGTCTTGGTTATAGCTGGTTTTTTCATGATTGTAAAGTGGACTTGTGTTGTAATAATTCCTTAATTGGTACTGTGTATGTATTTAAAGGATTTATTGTATTAAATACAATGTATGATTCCTCTGATTGTAATGAAAATTTCCTTGTTGCAAATTCTTCGACTTATGAGTCTGATATAATTTGTTGGCACGCAAGGCTTGGTCATATTGGACCAACGCGTATGGATAGACTTGCCAAACGTGGCTTTCTATCCAATGTTTCAAAGGTTGATATGTCGACCTACGAACATTGCCTTGTGGGGAAATCTTGTCGCAAGCCGTTTGGAACCGGCACAAAGGCCGAGGTTCCATTACAACTCATCCATTCGGACATATGTGGTCCGATGAATGTCAAGACAAGGCGCGGGAAGTCCTATTTCATCACTTTTATTGATGATTTCACCCGATTCGGACATATCTATTTGATATCCCACAAAAGTGAAGCATTAACATGCTTTAAAAACTATATGAGTTTAGTGGAGAATCAATTAGATCGTAAGATTAAGGTCTTGCGAACCGATAGGGGCGGTGAATATCAATCAACAAGTTTTAAGGAACTTTGTGATGAAAAGGGCATATTACATCAGGTAACTATGCCTTATACTCCTCAACAAAATGGTGTTGCAGAAAGGAGGAATAGGACTTTAATGGAAATGGTCCGTTCAATGATGGCGCAAGCTAACTTGCCAATTACCTTTTGGGGTGATGCATTATTAACGGCACTTTCATTTTGAACCGCGTACCCTCGAAATCAGTTAGCTCCACTCCTTATGAGTTGTGGAATCAAAGGTCTCCTTACTTAAACATTTTAAAACCTTGGGGATGTGCATCATACGCACATATTTTCTCCCATAAGTATGGCAAACTTGGGCCAAATGGAAGGAAATGTATCTTTATACGATACACAGAAAACTCCAAAGGTTATGTTTTCGTTAGTCAGGAAGACAATGGTGGTCTAATTGAATTTGAGTCGAGGGATGTCACTTTCTTGGAAAACGAGTTTCCAAGACAGGGCGAGATAAGTCAGGACTTATCTCTATTTGAGATTTATGATCAAGATGGATTACCTCATTCGAGTGGGAGAATTCTTGGTGAAGACGAAAATACGTTTCAAACTTCACCAATGGATGATACGAATGACGCTAATCCTATTCCATATGGGAATAATGATCCAAGTGGGAGCATTTCTAACAACATTCCAAGTGGGAGTAATATTAGAATTGATCTAAATTCAAGTCAACAAGGACTTGAAGAATCTCAAATACGACATAGTAGTCGTACAAGGTTGGCTCCTCTAAGATTTGAGGATGAATTTCCGCAAACCTTTATGACTTTACTACAAGATGATGACGAGCCTGCTACTTTTAAACAGGCTGTATCATGCCCTGCAAAAGACAAATGGATGGAAGCGATGAAGGAGGAATTGGAATCCATGAAAGTTAACCAAGTCTGGGACTTAGTTGACTTACCCAGAGGACGTAGAGCAATTGGGAACAAATGGGTTCTCAAGATCAAGCATAAAGCTGATGGCTCTATAGACAGATATAAAGCTCGCCTTGTCACGAAAGGTTTTACGCAACAGGAAGGGATAGACTACGAAGAGACCTTCTCACCTGTTGTGCGTTTTACCTCGATTCGCCTGATTCTGGCAATGGTAGCTTTCTTAGACCTCGAATTACATCAGATGGATGTAAAGACTGCTTTTCTCAATGGAGAATTAGACGAGGAGATCTATATGGAACAACCAACAGGGTTTGTAAAAGAAGGAAACGAACATAAGGTTTGTAAACTTCGTAAGTCCATATATGGTCTTAAACAATCCTCGAGGCAATGGTATATACGATTTCAAGAAGTTGTCTTATCAAATGGTTTTTCCATGCTTGATGAAGATAACTGCGTATATATCAAGAGCATTAAGAGCAAGTACGTTATTATGTCTCTATATGTAGATGACATTTTAATAGCCGGAAATGACAAGGGCTTTGTGATGGATATCAAGGCTTGGCTTTCATCAGTTTTTGAGATGAAAGACATGGGAGAAGCCGCATATATCCTTGGAGTTAAGATTTCAAGGAATCGTTCGAAGAAACTTCTTTCTCTTTCACAGGAGACTTATATAAAGAAGGTTTTAGAACGTTTTAATATGTAGGACTGCAAGTCCATTGATTCTCCTATAAGCAAGTGCGACAATTTATGTCTGAAATCATGTCCAAAGAACCAAAAGGGAAAGGAAATTATGGAAAGAGTTCTGTAACGACTGGTTTTCATGTGATTGGATTATCTATATTAAAAATATATGCTTGGTGGATTTTCTCCTTGGATGTGTGGTTTTCGTCACCGTAGCTTTCACTTTCGATCGTTTCGTCGTGATTTTCTAGCTTCTTCCTTAGAATCATCGATTTCTGAGTAAGTCCTTCGTGACGGGCTTCATATCGGTCATATCTTATTGTTAGATCAAGCCTAGGAGTCTTGGAAATCGATCCCGGAGCTTCGCGCTCCATTTCGGAACTTTTGGTGCACGTTAGCCGATACAAGAAGGGGAACCGACCGACTAGAATACGATTTAGTCGGTCGGCAAACCTTCATGGACAGACTAGTGGGCTTTGTAAATTGTACACTAGCTACTGTTTATCGTTAGTCGGTCTAAGAACGTTTGTCGACCGACTAGATGAGAAACTAGTCGGTCAGTAGTTGTTCTTTGACCGACTAAATCTAAATCCTATTTTGTACAAGAGTTACTGTTTACACTTAGTCGGTCTGCGTTGGTCAACCGACCGACTAGTTCCCAAACTAGTCGGCCAGTGGTTACTCTTTGACCGACCAATCAGTGTTAAAACCCTAATTTCTGGGCGGCCACCGGGTCGTTTTCTATTTAAACCCCACTTCGTTTCTTTTCTTTCTTTCTCTTCTCCTGGCCTCTTTTCTTCCCCAAATCCTTCTCCATCTTCCCCTAGCCTTCCTCCTTCATCAAGAGCCCTTCCCCATCTCCATTTTGGCCGGCCACCACCTCTAGGTCGCCAGAAAACCCCCGAAAATCCCCCAAATCCCATTTTCTCCAGATTTCTCCCCATTTCCAGATCTGAACCGTGGATCTCCGGATCTTTCTTCCGTTGCTGTGCTTGCTCGGCATCGATCTTTCGCTTCTATACGGTAGGGTTCGATCCTTTGGTTTTCTCATAACTCTCCTTGTGATTTTATTGAAACCATAATAATAAACTAGGTTGGATGTTGTTCTAATATTGTTTTGCCGTGGCAGCGATTTCATCTCCGTAGATAACATTTCTTGGCGTGCCTCGTTGATCGTCTTCCTTGGTGCGACGCAAGTGAAACTTGCCACTTAGGGTTTAGGCCATGTTTTAGGCCATTTGCTTGTTGTAGCGTAAAAGAGACTAGACGGTGAAATGATAGCCGCCTAGACGCCTACTTGATCTAGTTTGACAACGAAACTAGATCCGTCACCTCAATTGATCTAGCTTGACAACGAAGCTAGATCCAACCCTTTTAACTTGTTGTTCATGCATATTAAACTGCCATATTTAATTCCTTATTTGTACTCCTTACTACATGCCATCCATGTTGAATGTCGCATTCGTAGCACACGCTACGATACTTGTGTTTCCTGGCTCATGTTCCAGAAGCGGGCCATGTGTTGGTTAATAGCCAATGCCCGATCTACTTGTTTCCGGCTAGGTGCACCATACGCCAAATGCTTATGAATCGTGAACTAGAATACGAGCTCCTGTGCAGGGCAACCCTGGCTCATTTACTGAGCTCGTGTACAGGGACCCTGGCTCGTTTACATGTGGGTTTTGGGGTAAGGGTTAAGCGGCCAATCAACTGGGAGTCTGCCCGTTCAGCAACTGCAGTGGTAAGGCGTAAACTCTGGGTTCTGGGGTGGTGTTAAGCGGCCAATCAGTGTGAATGTCAAACCATTCAGCTGTAAGGCGTAAACATCTACAAACGACTTGAAACGTGACTAGTGAAAAGATTGAGATTGTTAGTAGCTTGGCTACTCTTGACATGCCCTGATAAATTGTTCTCTTGCACTTATTGTTTCACCATGTCTTACTTGTGCACTCACACCATAACTGCTATGTCATGCATACTATAACTGCTAGGTTGTTAGTTTACCTTACTTTCGGTTTCCTTGCCCAAGTCTTTTAGACTTGCTGACATGTGCCCCTTTCTCTTTGAGTGTCACATGTGAGTTACCGAGCCAGAGATTGTTGTTGAGGGCGACGAGTTCGTGAAGTTCGTGCCAGATTCTGTTGTTTGACGAGGAGTTTGAGAATACCGGTGTTCTTCCTTAGGACCTTGCAGTTTCCTTTTGTTTTAGGATTCCTGTTAGTTGTCGGTGCGTGGCACCTTGTTGTACTTTGTACTTTTGTTGGCCATGTTTAGGCCCTTAGATTCTTTTCTCTTTAAGCCTGGTGGCATTTTCTGTGATGTTGGAATTTATTTTGATGGATATTCCGAGATTGTATTTTGTCTCTTTTCCTTTATTATTATCTTTGTTTCGTATCGCGTTGCAAGGACCTGCAGATTGATTGATTTATTGACGCTTATCAGGCGTGTGGCTTCACAGCTCCACGTTTGTGCGGGCCTTCTCACGTCTCGCCTCCACACTTTTGGGAAGCGGGGCGTGACATGTTTTGTTGGTGGCCCATGCAGGTCCGTCTTGCAATTGCGAATTATCAGAACAACGATAATAACTATGGGATGTCCACTGAATAAATTGCAACATCCGAGTCTATAGCCTTGAGTCTAGTAGTTTTCCTATGTCACTAGGTGGTAGGAAGACTTAGTTAGACGTCCGTGCTTGCTAGTTAGAGGCCCCTGATTGTTAGTTAGACTCCCTGCTAGGAGTTGATTTAATCGTCGTAGGAGTTACCTTAGTGGTTCCTGTCTAGCTCTGACCGTGTTAGACTTCTAGACTTCCTTGTCGTTCACTTGGGTTCATCGATTTCGGACCAAGCTGAACTCATTTCATCGCTGTCTAGCCTTTAGAGGGTCTTAGCGCTTAGTTCCCTAATCTTTAGTTGGTTGACCGTAAGAGTTTCCCATAGATTTCTTAAGTCATATCCTATGCGTATTTATGCTTTGATCATCTGACCAAATCCCTTGCCTCGATTCCCATGACCACCACGTTTCGGTAATCGTTGATCCTTCGAATGTCCCCATTCGCAAGGCTTAATTTCTTTTAAAGTTATTTTTTTCGATTACCCTTAAAGTTTTCGCTAAGTTTAAATTTTGTTTTAAACCCGCTACGTATGTACTTAAATTTCTCACTTTTCGATTGAGTCAAAATTCCTTGTAGATTTCGGAGTCTAATGGTTGTAATTATAATTGCTATCTCGAAGCCATTTTTCTAATCTATATTTCGCATTTCGGTTTAAGGACTCTATTACTATTTTGAAAAATTCGATATACCATTTTCTAACTATGAGATCTATTTTAATCTCATAGCATACATACTTTAAAACCTCTTCCAAGATAAATAGAACTTCAATTATTTTCATATATCAGCACTAGGTTCATTGTACTCGTACTTTAAGATCTTGTATAAATCAGTTGTTTGGCAAATCCAGTCCCTCTAAAAAGTATTTTAAATGTTATTTATTTGGAATTTCTCTTCAGTTTTAAAACTTGGAAGCATTTAGCATGGGCCTAAATTTTCACACTATAGTTGATCGGATTTCATTCTTTGAATTTCGAAATTCTGCCGAAGTATTATATTAAGCTACTACCGTGTAATATTTTCGAACCTCTCCGTTGCAAATCTTGAACTTTCTGAAAGTATCTTTTCGACTTCCTTTTTCCTAAGTTTAAATTCGTTCGGGACTTTAATATATATTTATATTTATACCTCATACTCTTTCGTTGACTTAAATTTATTTTTGAATTTCGAAAGTTTTGACGAGATTTGATTACTGTTTTATAATGTTTTTCCAGCCTTTAATTTCATACCTATTTAAATATCTCGTCCCTTTCCATATATCAATTTAATTCTGAGCGTGTTTCTAATTTTTCCCAAATTCGATTTATAAAGTTTTTCCTTTCTTATTTATGCCGTTCAAATGATTCGTCACGCTGCCTTAGTATACCTTCCAAGTCACACATGATTTCAGCTTTCAACAAGCCAAAGTTGTGCTCATCGTTTCCCCTGTTTCAGATTATTGTGGAATTACTATTTCGAAACCCTTTCTGATCTGGACCTTTCATAAATTGGTTTTAAAAGCGTATTACGGATTTTGATAAACTTACTACTGAGTTTCCCGTTCACCATACATGCTTTTAGAATAATTTCTAACTAAATTGAATTTCGAATATTTACATATATCCGTGCTAGGCTCGTTAGCTCGTATGTTAAGAGCTTTGTGTAAAACGATTTCTTTTGGCAAATCCTGGTTACACTAAAAGGTAGTTGCAATATTGATTATTTAAGCTTTTCCTGGCTTAAAGACTTTGAAAGTATTTAGCACGAGTTTAAAATTCTTTCGTTAATTTAGTTTCGTTTCAAAACTTTTGCCAACATTATTAAATCATCGCAGTATAATATATTCTAAAACTACGTCCTTAATGTTCGTATGAACGCTTTACATCCTTTCATAATGATTTCCGTTAGGCCAATAAACCATTCCTCTTATATGTGTATTCAACTCAAACTTATTTCGAACAACTTATTTTATCGATCTTCAAATATTGTTTATACGAAGGAGAACTCCAACTTTTCAAATATGACCGTTTTATACTTTTAGTGTTTTTGACTTTCGCCTTTCACGTTCTATTTCCGAAAACTTATGAGAGTAATATTTACATCTTTCTTCCCCGCCTAAACATCCACAATTATATCTCAGTTCCACTTGATCTATTTACCTCCTTGTCCTCGCCCTACCTGAACTCATTTTTACAATCTTGTTTCGTTACGCCATCTAATCTTGGTTTCCTTCCTTCTGCCTAGTTATCTCACTAGTGTTTGTCGTTGTTTATGTCACGCCAGTTTAGTAGTGGGTCCTTAGACTTTTGGTGATGTTGTCGTAGTGCATGTACCTAAATTGAGTATGTAGGCTTGAATGAGTGTACCCCCTATCGTATGATAATGTTTGCCTATTGTGTGATATATATATATATATACTTAGAGTTATTCATGATGTTATGAAATTGTAAGTGTGTTAATATTTATAGATATGTACGTGGATAGCTATACCACTCTAGGGGCATCTATGTATATAAGATTCTGTGTTGGAATGTCTGAATAGAGTGTATGTAGTTGGAGATACTTATGGTGGTTGAAATAATATGATTGGTGAAACTATATGTATGCTGGGTGTGATAATTATAGGTGTACGTATAGTTAAGCGAGTAGGCCTATTATGTGACCTATGTGTTGTACGCGTGAGTGTGTGCTCGTACGTAGTTACGTATTGTGCGTAGACGCGAGTAGTTATGTGATTGCTGCGTGAGTATATAGGTGATATATATAGTAGTAAAAATATAATTTTGATTGGTATTGCTTGCTTTTATGGATGTTGTGTGCGTGTATGCCATGAGGTATACACGGCTATTGCATATCTTAACTATGTATGATGTAGATGTGTTGGTATACTAGTTATAGGTAGATGGCTATGGCGTGAATATACTTATACTTGTGCGTGACTATACGGTGAATGCATGTACTAGGGAGGGTATCATGATTATACGCGTGTTGATTATTATTATGGTATATTGGTGATTGAACCATGTGAATATTACTTCACTAAATATTAAGTGTAATTGACATATGGTATGTATATGGTTGTAATGGTAGATGTATATACTTTGGAATGGTATTGGTATAGGCGTGAATACCGTGTTACAGGTATAAAGTATCATGATATGTGTTTTGAGTCTCACTCAAGTTAAGTGGGTATACTCTAAGTATGTTGTTGTGTATGTCTGTGGTTGCATATAGTGATGTTTGGTATATATATAGTGATAGGAGTATTTGTGCATGGTTGTGTTACGCACATGATTGTGGGTCGCTATACGAAGTATATAGCTATAGGTGTCGGTCTTGTGGTATAGATATTTACTAAGGAATTGCTTGTGTGAACGTATGTGTGCTAGCTAAACTAGATGTGTAGATGTGCTGACATATGTGTTTCTATGTGTGATTGGTATATGTGAATGATTGATATATATATATATATATATATATATATATATATATATATATATATATATATATATATATATATATATATATGCCTGAGTATATAATGTATGATTGGTATACATGGGTGAAGTGTTAGCGTGTGTGGGTGTGTACCATGCACGGGTAAGTATGTGCTTAGTTATAAGTTTTGGTGACTATAATATGTGTGGCATGTCGTGGTTATAATTATAGGGCCGTATGTGATGTGAAGTTATAGTGAAATATTCGCATGTATTGGAATGGCTATAAATTGTGAAATTATAATGATGGTGGAAGTATATTAAATATAATAACTTGAGTTTAGATGGTGTGGTGTGATTACGTGTGTTGACGTGTCTGGTATTGGATGTATACTAGGAGATATAGGGAGTAGTGTATTCTTATTGCCTTGTTCATAGGTAGCTACCTAACGTAGAGTGTTACGATGGTATTTACTAGTGTGAACTATTTAATTGGTTGTGAGAATATGAACTATTGGTTGTGCTAGGTAAGTAGTAACTATGTAATGGATGTATATATATGATTGAAATACGTGTATGAATATGAATGGCTATGATAGGTATAAGAGGGTAACATGCTTGAATGAAAACGTGTTAGTAGTGATAATGTTTGACTATCTAGTGCATATTGTTGGATCCTGCCAAAACAGAGTTAGGATCGATAAATGAAGTTGAGACTTACGCTTGCGTATGCGGCACGGTAGTCTACGAACTTCGCCTTCGGATTCGCCACGACGGATCGAGTCTTCTCACGAACGGAGTAAGGCTACTAAATCCACAATCTAAATCTCTACTTTTAGATTAAGAACTCGGATAAAGGGAGAGGAAGTATTTCGGCAGAGCTTCGCTAGAATGATTATGCATGCAAGAATGCCATGCAAAAGTGTAAGGAAAATGGCTAACCCTTGGGTCTTATTTATAGCCCCCAAGGTAGTTATTTTAGGGTAAATTGTTCCTTTGAAACAATTTAACTAAGGTGTACCATCGTACATGGCATATTATAAGCTTAAGTTGTACCATATGCATGGTACAACATAAGCTTAAGATATTACCCCTTTATTAGCCATATGTCGCATGCACTTATGCACATATAATGCGACTTTCCCATCAATCTAGTGATCCTCTCCGCAAGGGAACATATTCCCTTTGCGCACGACTTCGTGTACGCGACGTTCGAGGTCCGTATTCCCTCGTACATCCCCTACAAGGGTGTACTAACGTCTTCCATATCCAACATCTCCCACTCACACTTGAGGGGATTGTAAGAGAACGTCTTTCTCTTAGTTCTTTCATATATCATACCGAGAAATAGACCGTGCGACCGTCATGCGCGTAGAGTCTGTTGTTGTGCACTTGTTAGAGATACACAACGACCTCGAAGGTGCAAAGTTGAGTAGTTCAACGCATGCTTTACCCTAGATTATTTCTTCACATTTCTTATACTTTATATTCAACAATTGAATCCCATCTGGATTACAATTGGCTGGCCAGCTTTGAATCATTAAAGTCCAAATGCGAATATGAAATCAATCTTCCTCTTCTTGCGAACCTTCTGATCTTGACTAGACTCGCTTTTCTAACGTGCCCCGCCGAGCCGAATTATCATAGCCCATAAGTAACACGCTAAGATAGCGATCATCTCGTCAAATCTAAAGGAACCAATTGGAGTCCTTGAGGGTAAGAGTTAAGGCCCATATGGCCTTTGAGTCTCACATAATAGCAAACACTATTGCTACTAACTCAGTGGTCGAAATGCATACGTGGTATGAACACGTATTACAACATCACTCCTTTCCCAGAGAGAGTATGTCTTAATGATGTTGTACGGATGAAAGATCAGACACCACAGTGCCTATCTTTTGAGTCCCTTTACTACCCATGAAATATTCCGGACTCTCATCCTGCATAAGACAGATAGGATTTTAAAAAATCCTATGAGATCCTTTTTAAATATCCTTGTGATACAGATCTCAGATCTTTTGTAAGCATCCATATGATACGGATCTTTCATTCGACTATCTTGTTTAAGTCATGACTCTAAATCATTCGTCTAATGATTTTGACTTTAAACTAGTCTCATCTCTATCTTATCCATCTGATAAGATAAGGCGGTTGCTCATGTGAGAGAGCCAACCTTAATCTGTCCGACATACACACAATTCAGCTGAGATTTCAAAAAATGTACACAGACATTTCTTAAGAAATTCATATGCAATGTTGGAAAAAGAACTTATTCTTTTATTAATTTTGATCATTTACAGACATGAGAATTTACATTGGTACAACTCAGCTCTTACGCAATCCTTGAGATGATAAGTGTTTGTAAAACACATTTCTGGGGATCGCCTTCGTAAGCGGATCTGTTATCATCTCATGCGTAGATATGTACCTTATGTCTACCTTCTTGGTCTTATCATAGTCTTTTGCAAATTCGTATCGGATATCAATGTGTTTGATCTTACAAGACACATTATCCTCTTAACGGCTTTCCAGTGTACTTGCCCTGTATTGGATTGGTAACAGCTTACCATTTCCAACGGCAAAACAGATGTCCGGTCTCGTACACACCATAGCGTACATAAGACTATCAACTGCACTGGAAGATGGAACTTTTTCCATAATTTCCTTTTCCTTTTGGTTCTTTGGACACGATACCAGATATAAATTATCGCATATGCTTATATGAATATCAATGGACTTGCAGTCCTGCATATTAAATCGTTCTGGAACCTTCTTTATATAAGTCTCCTGTGAAAGAGAAAGAAGTTTCTTCGAACGATTCCTTGAAATCTTAACTCCAAGGATATATGCGGCTTCTCCCATGTCTTTCATCTCAAAAACTGATGAAAGCCAAGCCTTGATATCCATCACAAAGCCCTTGTCATTTCCGGCTATTAAAATGTCATCTACATATAGAGACATAATAATATACTTGCTTTTAATCCTCTTGATATATACTCAGTTATCTTCATCAAGCATGGTAAAACCATTTGATAACTTTATGAAATCGTATATACCATTGCCTCGAGGATTGTTTAAGATCATATATGGACTTATGAAGTTTACAAACCTTATGTTCGTTTCCTTCTTTTACAAACCCTGTTGGTTGTTCCATATAGATCTCCTCGTCCAATTCTCCATTGAGAAAGGCAGTCTTTACATCCATCTGATGTAATTCGAGGTCTAAGAAAGCTACCATTGCCAGAATCAGTCGAATCGAGGTAAAACGCACAACAGGTGAGAAGGTCTCTTCGTAGTCTATCCCTTCCTGTTGCGTAAAACCTTTCGCGACAAGGCGAGCTTTATATCTATTTATAGAGCCATCAGCCTTATGCTTGATCTTGAGAACCCATTTGTTCCCAATTGCTCTATGTCCTCTGGGTAAGTTAACTAAGTCCCAGACTTGGTTAACTTTCATGGATTTCAATTCCTCCTTCATCGCTTCCATCCATTTGTCCTTTTGCAGGGCATGATGCGGCCTGTTTGAAAGTAGCAGGCTCGTCATCATCTTGTAGTAAAGTCATAAAGGTTTGCGGAAATTCATCCTCAAATCTTAGAGGAGCCAACCTTTGTACGACTACTACGTTGTATTTGAGATTCTTCAAGTCCTTGTTGACTTGAATTTAGATCAATTCTAATATCACTCCCACTTGGAATGTCGTTAGAATTGCTCCCACTTGGATCATTATTCTTGTATGAATAGGATAATCGTCATTCGTATAATCCATTGGTGAAGGTTGAAACGTATTTTAATTTTCACCAAGAATTCTCCCACTCGAATGAGGTAATCCTTCTTGATCATAAATCTCAAATAGAGATAAGTCCTGACTTATCTCGCCCTGTCTTGGAAACTCGTTTTCCAAGAAAGTGACATCCCTCGACTCAAACTCAATTAGCCCACCATTGTCTTCCTGACTAACAAAAACATAACCTTTGGAGTTTTCTGCGTATCGTATAAAGATACATTTCCTTCCCCTTGGCCCAAGTTTGCCATACTTATGGGAGGAAATATGTGCGTAGGATGCACAACCCCAAGGTTTCAAAATGTTTAAGTCAGGAGACCTTTGGTTCCACAACTCATAAGGAGTGGAGCTAACTGATTTCGAGGGTACACGGTTTAAAATGAAAGTGGCCGTCCAATAATGCATCTCCCCAAAAGGTGATTGGCAAGTTAGCTTGCGCCATCATTGAACGGACCATTTCCATTAAAGTCCTATTTCTCCTTTCTGCAACACCGTTTTGTTGAGGAGTATAAGGCATAGTTACCTGATGTACTATGCCTTTTTCATCACAAAGTTCCTTAAAACTTATTGATTGATATTCACCGCCCCTATCGGTTCGCAAGACCTTAATCTTGCGATCTAATTGATTCTCCACTAAACTCATATAGTTTTTTAAAGCAAGCCAAAGCTTCACTTTTGTGGGATATCAAATAGATATGTCCGAATCGGGTGAAATCATCAATAAAAGTGATGAAATAGGACTTTCCGCGTCTTGTCATGACATTCATCGGACCACATATGTCCGAATGGATAAGCTGTAATGGAACCTCGGCCCTTGTGCCGGTTCCAAACGGCTTGCGACAAGATTTCCCCACAAGGCAATGTTCGCAGGTCGACATTTCAACCTTTGAAACATTGGATAGAAGGCCACGTTTGGCAAGTCTATCCATACGCGTTGGTCCAATATGACCAAGCCTTGCGTGCCAACAAATTATATCAGACTCATAAGTCGAAGAATTTACAACAAGGAAATTTTCATTACAATCAGAGGAATCATACATTGTATTTAATACAATAAATCCTTTAAATACATACCCAGTACCAATTAAGGAATTATTACAACACAAGTCCACTTTACAATCATGAAAAAATCAGCTATAACCAAGACCCATTAACACGACCACAGATACTATATTCCTTCGAATATCTGGAGTGAAGAGAACATCATGAAGTAGGAGAGTGCGGCCGTTGTCCAAGACTAGCTTGCAAGTCCCAACGCCTTTCACTTCAACACATGTGTTGTTTCCTACATAGATCCACTTCGTTCCTTGGGGTATCCGGTGATACTCCACGAAGGACCGTCTGTCCTTTGCTATGTGGTCGGTGGCACCTGAATCAATTATCCCAAAATGGATTAGATTCCACAAGAAATAGTGAACTAGAAACACATATGTAACTAGTATTACAAGTTACCTCGTCACTTCCACTCGTACACGAACGAGCATAGTGACCGAGCTTGTTGCACTTGAAGCACTTGATCCTTTTCAAGTCTTTCTTCTTGTGACATTCCTTGTGCCCACCCTTATGTTTGGGTTCCTTGATAGACTCAGGTTGCTTATTACGTTCATTAGAAGACTTCGAACGATCTTTACGTTTCTTTCCCCCGTGTGAGGAACTAGCAACCATGTGCACTTCTGCACTTGGCTTGGCAGCCGCAAGCCGCTCTTCCTCTAATTCGAGGTGCTTGGAAACATCGTTGAAGGTCTTGATGCTCTCATTATGAGTGAGATGCATCTTCATCTGATCCCACCCATTTGGTAGGGAACATATGACTGCTTGGATTCGTTGCTCATCAGTGAGCACATGACCTGCGTCCTTTAACTCCGAGATAAGGTTCGCCATATGTCGCAGATGTTTCCCCATGAAATGATCTGGACATTTCTTATATGAATCGAACCTTATAGTTAAGGCGCGAAGTTTGGACACCGATGTGTCACCGAACTTCTCCTCTAGCTTGGACCATATGTCCATGGCTAGGTCATGTTCTCGGAAGATGCGCATTATGTCATCAGCCATACTGCTTAATAACGTAATGCGCGCTATCTTGTTCTTCCGAGACCAAGCATCAAAAGCTTCCTTGTCTCGTCTGTGTTGGGCCGTAGTGCCCAACTCAGGTTCAATCATTACGTTCTTTAGAGTTTCGAGCACTTCTTGCTCCTCTAAAACGTATTGTATCTTAATGGACCAAAGTTTGTAATTATCGTCGTTGAGTTTTTCACATCTGTTTAACTCAGCGACGATATTCTTTGAAGCGGAAGACATTTTACTTTTAAAATGCTGCAAAAGACATAAAACCGAAGGTTTGATCAAAAAATTGCATAAAAACTCTTAAAATATATAACTCCCACTTGAAATGATAATAGAATATCCCATTTGGATAGTTCTAAAAATCAAATCCCATTTGGAATTATATTATATTTGATAAGTTACTTTCGAAAAATATTGAAGATGTTGTTCTAGAATCGAAAAGGTCTCTATGATTCCAATCACCATCTAGAACAACCTTCAATATTCCCCCATCACTTATCAAACAATAGTACTCTTATAGTACTAGCAGCGGAAAGCGAGTTTAAAAACGTATTTTTCAGATATAATTCCCACTTGAAAAGATAATAGAATATCCCATATGGATAGTTCTAAAATCAACTCCCACTTGGAATGATATTCATAATTTGATAAGTTACTTTCGAAAAATATTGAAGATGTTACTCTAGAATCGGAAAGGTCACTATGTTTCCAATCACCATCTAGATTAACTTTCAATATTTCTCCATCACTTTATCAAAAGTTAGTACTCTTATAGTACTTCGCAGCGGAAAAGCATTTTTGAAAACGTATTTTTCAAAACGTATGAAAACGTATTTTTCAAAAAATTATATTTCAACTTAGTACCCTTATGATACTAGTGAAATATTCGACACTTCCTGACCATTTGTCGGGAATGAGCCGTAGCCGTGCCTAAGTCGGATCCCCCTTTTGGGGATTCTTCTGCAAATTATCGTCGCCGGCTCCCGTATGGATCCAGGCGTTTCCCCCCGTATGAGAGAATTTTGATGCAGACGACTGTTGTTTGGCCCCGTATGGGCTAGTTGGCACGTTCATGTTCAACCAAGGCCTTTTGCCGAATTGGTCGACCAAAACACCAAAATTGGTCGACCAAAATCTGGTTTTCTTCACTCCCGGCCAGGGCCCCTGCCCTGACCGGCCATGGACGGCCTGCAGCAGCCCGGGCCACTGCCAGGGTCAGCCTGGCCCACTGGCCAGGCCTCGGCCAGAGGCCGGCCAGGCCTAGGCCAGAGGCCCCTGGCCGGGGCCAGGGCCCCTGCCCTGGCCTCGGCCAAGGCGGCCAGTCCCTGGCCTGAGGCCAGGGCGCTGCCCTGGCCTCTGCCAGGGTGGCCGGGCCCTGGCCGGGGCCAGGGCCCCTGCCCTGGCCTCTGCCAGGGCTGCCGGGCCCTGGCCTGAGTCCAGGGCCCCTGCCCTGGCCTCTGCCAGGGCGGCAGGGCCCTGGCCGGGGCCAGGGCCCCTGCCCTGGCCTCGGCCAGGGAGGCCAGGCCCTGGCCTGGTCGTGGCCAGGGCCTTCTGGCCCTGGCCGTGGCCGGCCAGGGGCCGGCCGGCCATGGCCCGGCCATGGCATTTTTGCCTTGACCGGCCATGGCCGGTTTCCCCTTTCATGGGTGGCGCACACCCCCGCCGGAGGGGGTTGCCGCGGTGGTTATTGGCCGTAGCCAACCCCCTCCGCATGGGGAGGGGGGTGCATGGCCTTCATAACCCATTTGGTCATGGTGCACATGCACAAAAAAAAATTCATCTTCCCCGATGGGAATAACCACCACCTTCTTCTCTGGTGAAGCACCCGTTCGTCGAGGAAGTAGTTGTCCTCCAATGGCCGTGTGCCAAAAAATGAACCCACTTCAAAAATTCGTAAACTACGCGCTCCACATGAAGAGAGCGCACATTCCCTATGAATGGAGACTCAGCATCCATGAAGAGAGCGAGTTTGACGATATGAACGGTCGGTTCTTCCCATCACGGAGAGTTCCTGCCATATCCGTAATGACAGAAGACCCTAACGTGAAAAGAACAACCGCTGCGTTCTCTCCGTCACGAAGCGTTCCTACCATATCCGTAATGGTAGGATACCCATCCGTGAAAAAGACAATGACTCGTTCATAGTTTCTCCGGGGCGAACCCGTATGGCTCCGATACCAATGTTGGATCCTGCCAAAACAGAGTTAGGATCGATAAATGAAGTTGAGACTTACGCTTGCGTATGCGGCACGGTAGTCTACGAACTTCGCCTTCGGATTCGCCACGACGGATCGAGTCTTCTCACGAACGGAGTAAGGCTACTAAATCCACAATCTAAATCTCTACTTTTAGATTAAGAACTTGGATAAAGGGAGAGGAAGTATTTCGGCAGAGCTTCGCTAGAATGATTATGCATGCAAGAATGCCATGCAAAAGTGTAAGGAAAATGGCTAACCCTTGGGTCTTATTTATAGCCCCCAAGGTAGTTATTTTAGGGTAAATTGTTCCTTTTGAACAATTTAACTAAGGTGTACCATCGTACATGGCATATTATAAGCTTAAGTTGTACCATATGCATGGTACAACATAAGCTTAAGATATTACCCCTTTATTAGCCATATGTCGCATGCACTTATGCACATATAATGCGACTTTCCCATCAATCTAGTGATCCTCTCCGCAAGGGAACATATTCCCTTTGCGCATGACTTCGTGTACGCGACGTTCGAGGTCCGTA
The DNA here is from genome assembly GCA_030789695.1 of Scilla litardierei. NCBI lineage: Eukaryota > Viridiplantae > Streptophyta > Magnoliopsida > Asparagales > Asparagaceae > Scilla > Scilla litardierei. The sequence goes on along the minus strand of CM061131.1, from coordinate 29,360,617 downwards.
TTCCCTCGTACATCCCCTACAAGGGTGTACTAACGTCTTCCATATCCAACACACACACACACACACACACACACACACACACACACACACACACACACACACACACACACACACACACACATATATAAGCACGTGTAATGACAACCTTTGATTTAAAGTATGACGTGAAATGTTTTGGGATAGTTAATAGAGCGACTAGATATGTTAGAAAGTCCGAGGACGGACTTTATTCTAAGGTGGGTAGGATGTAACGACTGGTTTTCATGTGATTGGATTATCTATATTAAAAATATATGCTTGGTGGATTTTCTCCTAGGATGTGTGGTTTTCGTCGCCGTAGCTTTCACTTTCGATCGTTTCGTCGTGATTTTCTAGCTTCTTCCTTAGAATCGTCGATTTCGGAGTAAGTCATTCGTGACGGGCTTCATATCGGTCATATCTTATTGTTAGATCAAGCCTAGGAGTCTTGGAAATCGATCCTGGAGCTTCGTGCTCCATTTCGGAACTTTTGGTGCACGTTAACCGATACAAGAAGGGGAACCGACCGACTAGAATACGATTTAGTCGGTCGGCAAACCTTCATGGACCGACTAGTGGGCTTTGTAAATTGTACACTAGCTACTGTTTATCGTTAGTCGGTCTAAGAACGTTCGTCGACCGACTAGATGAGAAACTAGTCGGTCAGTAGTTGTTCTTTGACCGACTAAATCTAAATCCTATTTTGTACAGGAGTTACTGTTTACACTTAGTCGGTCTGCGTTGGTCAACCGACCGACTAGTTCCCAAACTAGTCGGTCAGTGGTTGCTCTTTGACCGACTAATCAGTGTTAAAACCCTAATTTCTGGGCGGCCGCCGGGTCGTTTTCTATTTAAACCCCACTTCGTTTCTTTTCTTTCTTTCTCTTCTCCTGGCCTCTTTTCTTCCCCAAATCCTTCTCCATCTTCCCCTAGCCTTCCTCCTTCATCAAGAGCCCTTCCCCATCTCCATTTTGGCCGGCCACCACCTCTAGGTCGCTGGAAAACCCCCGAAAATCCCCCAAATCCCATTTTCTCCAGATTTCTCCCCATTTCCAGATCTGAACCGTGGATCTCCGGATCTTTCTTCTGTTTCCGTGCTTGCTCGGCATCGATCTTCCGCTTCTATACGGTAGGGTTCGATCCTTTGGTTTTCTCATAACTCTCCTTGTGATTTTATTGAAACCCTAATAATAAACTAGGTTGGATGTTGTTCTAATGTTGTTTTGCCGTGGCAGTGATTTCATCTCCGTAGATAACATTTCTTGGCGTGCCTCGTTGATCTTCTTTCTTGGTGCGAGGCAAGTGAAACTTGCCACTTAGGGTTTAGGCCATGTTTTAGGCCATTTGCTTGTTGTAGCGTAAAAGAGACTAGACGGTGAAATGATAGCCGCCTAGACGCCTACTTGATCTAGTTTGACAACGAAACTAGATCCGTCACCTCAATTGATCTAGCTTGACAACGAAGCTAGATCCAACCCTTTTAACTTGTTGTTCATGCATATTAAACTGCCATGTTTAATTCCTTATTTGTACGCCTTACTACATGCCATCCATGTTGAATGTCGCATTCGTAGCACACGCTACGATACTTGTGTTTCCTGGCTCGTGTTCCAAAAGCGGGCCATGTGTTGGTTGATAGCCAATACCCGATCTACTTGTTTCCGGCTAGGTGCACCCTACGCCAAATGCTTATGAATCGTGAACTAGAATACGAGCTCCTGTGTGGGGCAACCCTGGCTCATTTACTGAGCTCGTGTACAGGGACCCTGGCTCGTTTACATGTGGGTTTTGGGGTAAGGGTTAAGCGGCCAATCAACTGGGAGTCTGCCCGTTCAGCAACTGCAGTGGTAAGGCATAAACTCTGGGTTCTGGGGTGGTGTTAAGCGGCCAATCAGTGTGAATGTCAAACCATTCAGCTGTAAGGCGTAAACATCTACAAACGACTTGAAACATGACTAGTGAAAAGATTGAGATTGTTAGTAGCTTGGCTACTCTTGACATGCCCTGATAAATTGTTCTCTTGCACTTATTGTTTCACCATGTCTTACTTGTGCACTCACACCATAACTGCTATGTCATGCATACTATAACTGCTAGGTTGTTAGTTTACCTTACTTTCGGTTTCCTTGCCCAAGTCTTTTAGACTTGCTGACATGTGCCCCTTTCTCTTTGGGTGTCACATGTGAGTTGCCGAGCCAGAGATTGTTGTTGAGGGCGACGAGTTCGTGAAGTTCGTGCCAGATTCTGTTGTTTGACGAGGAGTTTGAGAATACCGGTGTTCTTCCTTAGGACCTTGCAGTTTCCTTTTTTTTTAGGATTCATGTTAGTTGTCGGTGCGTGGCACCTTGTTGTACTTTGTACTTTTGTTGGCCATGTTTGGGCCCTTAGATTCTTTTCTCTTTAAGCCTGGTGGCTTTTTCTGTGATGTTGGAATTTATTTTGATGGATATTCCGAGATTGTCTTTTGTCTCTTTTCCTTTATTATTATCTTTGTTTCGTATCGCGTTGCAAGGACCTGCAGATTGATTGATTTATTGACGCTTATCAGGCGTGTGGCTTCACAGCTCCACGTCTGTGCGGACCTTCTAATGTCTCGCCTCCACACTTTTGGGAAGCGGGGCGTGACAAGTTCCATATTCCAATGCAGTTGGTAGTCTTATATACGCTATGATGCGTACAAGACCGGATATCTGTTTTGCCGTTGGAATGGTAAGTCGTTACCAATCCAACCCAGGGCAAGAACACTGGAAAGCGGTTAAGAGGATAATGCAGTATCTTAAAGGAACTGCAGACTTGCAAAAGACTATGACAAGACCAAGAAGGTAGACATAAGGTACATATCTACGCATGAGATGATAGCGGATACGCTTACGAAGGCGATCCCCAGAGATGTGTTTTACAAACACTTATCATCTCAAGGATTGCGTAAGAGCTGAGTTGTACCAATGTAAATTCCCATGTCTGTAAATGATCAAATTTAATAAAAGAATAAGTTCTTTTTAACATTGCATATGAATTTCTTAAGAAATGTTTGTGTACATTTTTTGAAATCTCAGCTGAATTCTAGTATGTCGGACAGATTAAGGTTGGCTCTCTCACATGAGCAACCGCCTTTATTTTATCAGACGGGTAAAATAAAGATGAGACCTGTTTAAAGTCAAAATCGTCAGACAGACGATTTAGAGTCATGACTTAAACAAAATGGTCGTATGAAAGATCTGCATCATATGGATGCTTTCAAAAGATCTAAGAGGATTTTGAAATCCTATCTGTCTTATGCGGGATGTGAGTCCAGAAGATTATTTGAGTAGTAAAACGGACTCAAAGTCAGACATTGTGGTGTCTGGTTATCATCCTCACAACATCATTAAGACATACGCTCCCTAGGAAAGGAGTGATGTTGTAATACGTATTCATACTACGTATGCATTTTGACCATTGGGTTAGAATAGTAATTGTGTTTACTATTATGTGAGACCCAAAGACCACATGGGTCTTAACTCGTTACCCTTATGGACTCTAATTGGTTCCTTAAGATTTGACTGGGTGATCGCTATCTTAGCATGTTGCTTATGGACTATGGTTAATTCGGTCCGACGGGGCATGTTAGAAAAGCGAGTCAAGTCAAGATCAAAAGGATCGCAAGAAGAGGAAGATTAAATTTCATATTCACATTTGGACTTTAGAGATTCAAAGCTGGCCAGCCAATTGTAATCCAGATGGGATTCAATTGTTGAATATAAAGTATAAGAAATGTAAAGAAATAATCTAGGGTAAAGCATGCGTTGATCTACTCAACTTTGCACCTCGAGGGGTGTTGTGTATCTCTAACAAGTGCACAACAACGGACTCTATGCGCATGACGGTCACACGGCCTATTTCTCGGTATGATAAACAGAAGAGTTAAAGGAAAGATGTTTCCTTACAATCCCCTCAAGTGTGAGTGGGAGATGTTGGATATGGACGACATGAATACACCCATGCGGGGATGTATGAGGGTATACAGACCTCAGATGTCGCGTGCACGAAGGCGTGCACGAAGGGAACCTTTTCTCGTGTGAAAAGGACCACTCGATAAGTGGAAAAAGCCACTCGATAAGTGGAAAAAGTCACTTTATAAGTGCATAAAGGCACTTGATAAGTGAATGAAGAAGAGGATATATGAATGTGTTAATATAGGCTAATAAGCTTATAATTGGTTATTTCCTACAATAACCACCCCTAAAGCCTATAAATAGGACCCAAGGGTAAGGCATTCATACAACACATTTTCCATGCCATAAGTTTGCAAAAGGCATCTTATGTTCTTCTTCTCCCTTCCATTAAAATCCTCTTCTAAATAGAGATTTAAGCGATGAAACTCTGCTTCGATCCTCCGTGACGAAGTATCGACCGTTGTGGCGAATCCGAGGGCAAAGTTCAGAGATTACGGTGCTGCATACGCGAACGTAAGTCTCTACTTTATTATTCGATCCTAACGTTGCTGTTTTGACAGGATCCCACACTTACGTGCAAGGCGGGGAAGGGAGATCCATGCTCATCTAATCCGCGCTTCGGCAAACCCTATTGAAGGATAATATCACTTCCGCACCATCTCTCCCGAAGTTCAAGCTCCCCGCCTTGCCAGCATACGTTGGTAGAGGTGACCCGTGGTCGCACATCTGCAAGTACTTAAATGTGATGCTGATTCATGGGGCCGATGAGCCCTACCTTTGCCGAGCCTTCCATGCTACCCTATTTAAGAGGGTAGAAGGCTGGTACGAAGGATTACCCGATGGCTGTATCGGGTCATTGGACGAATTGGCTTATTTGTTCTGTAAACAATTCGTCATGGGTCGGCGTCCCAAGAAGAAGTCCTCCCACCTCTTTACGTTCAAGCAGAATGAGAATGAGTCAATCCGAGCTTTTGTCCAGCGATTCAACGACGAAAGGCTCGAGGTAGAGGAGACGACGGATGTAACTGTCATCACGGCTCTCACTCAAGTGGTGCAAAACAAACACTTGCGAAAGGCGCTCCACCAGTTCCCACCCAACAACCTCACAGAGATGTTCAATATAACGGATCAGTTCATCATCACCGAGAAAGCTGAGGAATCAACTGCAACTACTGGGAAAGGCACCCCCGCTTGCCGTGGAGACACCAGGCGGAAAAAACCGACTCAGTGGACCCCTCGCCAAGAATCTCGGGACAAGAGGCCGTGAGAGAGAAGCACTCGAAGCAAAGAGCGTCCAACTTATGCGAGGCCAAGCGCACCCAAAACAGAGGTCCTCGCTTATGTCCTACGAGAAGAAATGGTCCAAGAATCTGCCAAGAAAGGCAAATATGAGAAGAGAGACGACTACAAGTTTTGCAAGTAGACTATGGGCACGATACCAACACCTGCTGGACACTCAAGAAGGAGATCGATGCACTGGTCAAACATGGACATCCCAAGAACTCGGTCGTCGATCAATCCAGTAAAGAGGGACCCTCGAAGCAGAAAGGCAAGATGACATGGTCAACAGTCACTAAGGTTGTGGACTAACGAGCTTCTAAAGCTCGAGGTCAAATAGAAAGCGTGGGACAAACGCAACTTTCGACAAAACTCGGAAATACCAGTACGCTTTTTACTTTTTCTCAATAAAGCGTGTTTTCATCAAACAAATTCTGCTTCGAAAAAACTTTTTTCGATAGAGCATTTATGAATTTTATGCAAAGAGTCCCATCAGACTCCCCTCAAAAAGGTTCCTATCATTGGGGAAATATAAAGGAACCAAACTCACGATGATGAAACCCATGTAGACCATATCGTTTCGTCAGCCATAAGTCGAGGGGCCACCCCTTCGCCACTGAACGACCCTAACGTGTCGTCAGCCACAAGTCGAAGGGCTACCCCTTTGCCACTAAACGAACCTATCGTGTCGTCAGCCGTAAGTCGAAGGGCCACCCCTTCGCCACTGAACTATCCTAACGTGTCGTCAGTCGTAAGTCGAAGGGTACCCCCTTCGCCACTGAACGACCCTAACGTGTTGTCAGCCGCAAGTCGAAGGGCCCCCCTCGTCACTGAATGACCTTAACATGACGTCACCCATAAGTCGAAGGTCTACCCCTTTGCCACTGAACGATCCATGTATGTCGTCAGCCGTAAGTCGAAGGGCCACCCCTTCGCCACTGAACGATCCTAACGTGTCGTCGGTCGTAAGTCGAGGGGCCACCCCTTCGCCACTGAACGACCCTCGCATGTCGTCGGCCGTAAGTCGAAGGGGCCACCCCTTCGCCACTGAACGACCCTCGTATGTCATCGGCCGTAAGTCGAAGGGGCCACCTCTTCGCCACTGAACGACCCTCACGTGCCATCGGCCGTAAGTCAAAGGGGCCACCCCTTCGCCACTGAATGACCCTTGCATGCCGTCAGCCATAAGTCGAAGGGGACATTCCTTCGCCACTGAACGACCCTATCGTGTTGTCAGCCGTAAGTCGAAGGGCCACCCTTTCGCCACTGAACGACCCAAACGTGTTGTCAGCTATAAGTCGAAGGGCCACCCCTTCGCCACTGAACGACCCTAACATGTCATCAGCCGTAAGTCGAAGGGCCACCCCTTCGCCTCTGAATGACCCTCGCGTGTCATCAGCCCTAAGTTGAAGGGGACACCCCTTTGCCACTGAACGACTCTCATGTGTCATCAGTCGTAAGTCGAAGGGCCACACCTTCGCCACTGAATGACCCTCGCATGTCGTCAGCCGTAAGTCGAAGGGGCCACACCTTCGCCACTGAACGACCCTATCGTGTCGTCAGCCATAAGTCGAGGGACCACTCCTTCGCCACTGAACAACCCTATTGTGTCAGCAGCCGTAAGTCGAGGGGCCACCCCTTCTCCACTGAACGATTCTCGCGTGTCATCAGCCGTAAGTCGAAAGGGCCACCCCTTCGCCACTGAACGACCCTGACGTGTCGTCAGCTGTAAGTCGAAGGGCCACCCCTTCGCCACTGAATGATTCCCTCGTGTTGTCAGCTGTGGGTCGAGGGAATCGCTCCCTCGCCAGTGAACAGAGTGGTCTAATTCTAACATGGTTCAATGGCTTACCTGTGATCATCTTGGGCAAGGGTCTAACCCATTGAAAGGGGCCATCAGGCATTATGACCACATGTCATGAGCAGCGACAAACAAAGAGATATAACGACAAACAAAGAGATACAAGCCAACTCTTCTGGCACTTTTATTACAAAACTGTTTTCGCTTACATCTCAATTACCCCTATACATTTGAAAATTAAAGCAGGGATAAGGAGAGTGCCAAGATCCTACAACAGCTGGATAGGCCCTTGGTCTCCACCAAGCACGGTTGCGGGCTCTTGATCTTCTAAAGCACCAGCTCCTGCATCATCGCTCGTCGTGGTGACAACTTCGTCGATGGGAGCGGCCTCCCCCGTGCACTGACTCAGATCATCGTCATCGATATTTGGAAACAGCACCGGAATCCGATCAATCTCAGTGGAGATGTCAGGGAATCTGTCCTTTATTTCCGATCGACATCGTTCGTAACCTTGCGTGTATAACTCATCGAAATCGGGAAAAGAATCCTTAAATTCTTGGACTGCCCTCTTCGCTATGATCTTGGCATTGGCTCTCTCCTTCGACAGAGCCTTCTCTGCTCGCTTTCTTAAAGTAGCTTGTTCTGCCTCCCTCTAGCGAGACTTGCGTAGCTCAGGATCGAGCTGCTGAAGGTGATCCAGTCTCGATTCGTAAAGAAGCCCATTCCTAATCAGCTTGACCTGAGACTTCTCCATGGCCGACTTAACGGCCCCCCATGGTGACTTCATGATTAGCCACCACTGGGGCACGCGACGCAATGCAGCGGTGGCCACGAGAGCCTGCATACAAAGCACGATAGTTAACATCCATGCTTGCATCACCTACAACGGAGGCTGGTGCAATAATTACCTGGACATTAGCATGGACGGCCATCGACGCAAGCCTCTCGTAATCGACCCTCTCTACGACAAACCTTTTTCGTGATAGGGTCGCATTTTCAGTAATCCGGGAGGCGGTCCCGCACTCCAAAAGAGCAGAATATTCTCGCCTCATCGGAAACCCCATTTGAATGAGTTCCTCCGTGGAGAAATCGAATCGAGTCTGAGGAAATCAATTCTCTAGCAAAATCGGTCTGAATTTGTCAGGGATGTCCTCAGACAATGGTACTGGAGAGAACAGGCCTCCCCAAGGGCAGGAATCCTCGTGCAGAAGGAGCTCCGGAGGGACCCGGGTCTCCCCCGAGTCTCCCTCTGGAGGAGTTCCCCTCTCCTGCTAAGGGATCTGCTCCACAGCTTCAGTCGACCCAGATGGCTTCGAGTCACTAAGGAGAATCTGAAGCCTCCTCTTACTCCCCGCAATTGAAACTACCTCGAATTCGGAGGTGGGCTTCTCCTTTTTCTTCCAATGGAGAATGGCCACCTTAGTAGCCCTCTCAGCGACAACAGGTCGATCCTCCGATGATTGAGTCTTCCTTTCTCATATAGAGGACACTCGAAGAGATAACATGCTCTCCTCGGCCTTTCTAATAGAAGCCTAAACTCCCTCCCTCAGTGCAGGGTCCACCTGGTACTCCAGACCGACCATGCCTGCAGAAGAAATAAACATGTTAAGTCAGATAACGAAGGTCGAACAGTTGATAGACACAATCGAATCAACCTTTCGTCCACACGGTCTGGCGTAACCCAAAGTCGGACCATAGCCACTTCGTCTTCCTCACATTCTTTGGCAGACTCGTCAATGCTTTGGTGGCTTCCTTCTCCTCTCTAGTCAAAGGCTTGTCCTCGACAGGGCCTAAGTCAGGGACACCCCAGACGGTGCAGAAGCTCGCATCTCCTTGAAAAACCACGAATACGAACTCCTCTTTTCATTTGGAATTAGAAGTCGAGATGTCGTCAAATAATTTCCTACCTCGATGAGTCGTTATCATATACCAATCCGGAGTCTTGAGAGGAGTAATCGAGAAGAAGTAATTGAACAGTCTTAGCAACGGTTCAATCCCTTTCATCACGCACAGAGCTATAAATCCCATCAATGCACCTATGGCTTTCAGCATCAACTGGTAGAGAGAAATGTTCAGGGTGCACAAGAAGAAGTACATGAAGGGATGCATGGGGAATCGAAGCCCTCGTTGGAATACTTTGACATAAACCCCGACTTTTCGGTCACCAAGACGATGGACCCTCTCGTCCCTCCCCGGGACCCGGATCTAATAGTCGAGGCAGACGTAGTTTCTCTGAAACTCAGGGATCTGATCAGCTCTAACTTTGGACCTCATATTTGCGATCAGACCAGACTCCATAACCCACTCCTTGTTCTTCTGCATGACGGTAACTAGACTCCTCTCAGAAACAGGAACATATGATGAAGCCATTTTTCAGAGGGAAATAGCAAAACCAAGAAAGATGAAGACGATATTTTCAAATTGCTGCACTAGAACCGTCTTATATCGACAAAACGACAGCCACATGATAAGACACGCATCGAAGATCCAAGGATCTATGCATCTTGGGTTTCAAACTGGCGGCTCATCCGAATCGGGGAGGCGGACGTTTTGGCGCCTAGAACTTGAGTGCTAATTTCTCAAATGTCGTGCCACATTAATGCAATGTAATATCGCTTGACTTCAACAGGCAGACCCTTTGAGGTCGTGCGAGGGAGGCCGTTGTTGAATCATTGGACCGGCACTCGAGACAAATCGACCGACAGAGGTTAAGGCCCACCGAGCCCACAAGAGAAGCCCGATATCGACTCGGTCAAATCCCACCAGCCAGTCGTCCGTTGCACTCCCATCACTCGAACGTAAGATTGAAGGCGACCTCATAAATAGCAGAAACGTGGGCAACATTTGCTCTTATTAAAGAGGGAAGATCATAACACCATAATTGGTGACAGTTATCTCCCCAACATCACTGAAAGAAACCAGGAGGCCTATAAATACCAAAGGGCTCCAATTCCCAAGGTACACGATTTAATACATAGACTTTACTCTTTAAGCATATATTTCTTGTAAGGACCATCTACCTTGCAATACTAACAACAAACACTCTAGAGGGGGGTGAATAGAGTATTGGCAATAAATTATGCAATTAAGTTTAAACTTGCAAATGCAGAATAATAAGTGCAAGAGGAATTAACCAACACAATCAATCCAAACGCAAACACAAGAATTACCCTGGTTCTCCAAACTTGGGTACGTCCAGCCACACCAATATCCACTATAATTCTCACATAGAGAAGTGAATACAATCTCACACAGAGATACCTCACACAGATAATTTGGATTCTCACACAGAGAAATCCTTATTCTCTCACAGAGAGACCTCACACAGAGGATTTAGGATTCCCACAAAGAGATATCCTTGCTTTCACACAGAAAGACTTATGCTCTCACACAGAGAGACTCAAACCCTCATACAGAGAGAACTCAACCAACGCTCACACAGAAGGTTATACTCTCACACAGAGAGTAACTAGCTCTCACACAGAAAGCTAGGGTTTCAATTAAATAACAAAGTAAAACAAATACTCTTACCTATGCCTTGAGATGTACTTACTCATTAATGAATGCAAGGCATGGAAGAGGATCTCCAAGTGATGAGATTTGCTAGAATTGCACTTAGATGATTTCCCTTGAGCTTGACTTCAATGCATGAAGAGGAGAATGAGCTCTAAGAGGGAAATGAAAGAGTTTGAGAGTGGCTTATTTAATCTCTAAGGATTTTCAATAGCATCAAGAAGTTCTTATGAACTCAGCCCTCTCATATATATAGGAACCATATAGGAACTCTCAAAAGCCAAGAAAACAGCCAAAAAGCTGTAACGGCTAGATTTTGGGCTGAAACATCATTGACAATCGACTGATGAACAAATGACAGTCGACTGTCCAACTGCTAGATAAAATCTGACAGCTATAATCTGAGCCTCGGCATTCGACTGATAAAGTCGATATAGTCGACTGTAAACAAGACAATCACCTGTTAAATCTTCAGCAGGCGACTGCTACAGGGGATGGAATACAACAGAGAGCTGCACTCTTTCTCCCAGTATGCATACAGGCGACTGAAGAACAAATGGCAGTCGACTGTAAAGTAGACATGCGACTGTTTATCCTTCATCAGTCGACTGCTGCAAGGGATGGAGAAAAACAGAGAGATGCAATATTCGCACTTACGCCTTTCAAACGACTGTTGACCATTTCACAGGCGACTGTAAATATACAGGCGACTCTAATTTGAACATCAGTCGAATGATGCGAAAAGCTCAAGTAGAGTCAATAAAAAATGTTGACTTGAGCAGTGCACCACAGTCGACTGTAGAAGGCTCGACAGGCGACTCGAATCACCCAATCGACTGTAAAACCTTCAGCAGGCGACTATTGGAGAGCCAGAGACTCCAAATGAGTCTTTGGGCAAGATGAGCCTATTGGGTTGGATTCTATGATAATCCTAAGGCTCTCTAAGATGGTTAAATGCATATGCATGAATGAGTAGACCATCTATCAAGGCATTACATCAAACGTAGACTCAAAAAGAGAGAAAGCAATAAATGAAATTACATGGATTACAATGCTTTCCTTAGAGTCTAAGGCTTCAATCTTGATGCCTTGATGCTCCCCCTTCATCTCCAATTCTTGGCACCCCTTGAGTCCAAGCTTTGGCCCTTCTCTATTTGATGTCCATCCTTACACCAAATGTTTAGTCTCCAAAAATGATATTCTTGAAATGTAACTATGAGACTAAAACAAGGAAGTCATTAGCAACAACATAATGTTGTGATCATCATCAAAATAACATTGGTATGAAACACCAATACTCAACAATCTCCCCCTTTTTGATGATGACACACATTATGTAAATATAAAGAAAACAAAGCACAAAGCTAATGAGCTCCCCCTATTTATATGCACCAATTGTAAAATGAGATACACAATTGTAAATAGTTAGTATACCAAATGAAATAATGAGACACCATGGTGACATATAATAGGCATGGATTACATAAACCAATTGCAATAGGAAATACTCATGCACACATGAATGGTTTATACAATCCTACAAATCTCTCCCTATAGATATATCTCTCTCCCATAGACATATCTCTCTCCTAATATGCATATGTATGAAATACAAGATTTACATAATGCATATATCTCACCCATTTGACATCGTCAAAAAGGTGGACATCAAAAAAATCCCCCTTGACATCTTAATTAAAGATGTGACAATATACAAGAGTAAAGAAATGTATGATACCAAAGTGTAAAAATTTAGTGGGTATCAATCACTATCCCATGTTCCCCCTAGATCATAGAAAAGGTCAAATTTTGACTTCTAGGATCTAATACCAATTGTAAAGTAGGAGATAAACATTCTCTAACAATTGAGGTAATACCAATTGTAGAAAAAGAATCTTGAAAGATAATCCTTTTTACAAATTGTTAAATATAAACTGGAGCCATGAGCCTAAAGTGTATCAAAGCAATATATATGGAAAAATCAAGCTTCAATGATACACAATGATATTGCCAAACAAAATATAATATGAAATATATTGGCAATATCCAAGGGATTGAGTTTGAGACCAAACTATTCAATTGAGACACCAATTGTGAAACAATGATCTCAAAGACACCCCAAAATGAGAGTCAAAATATGTTTTAAAATAATTTTAAACATACAATATATTAACTCCCATGTCATACTTATGGAAAAATGAATGCATGCATGACAATGTCTTTCCCAAGGTCCCATTTTCATGAACAATAAATTTGAAAATATTTTCAAAATCATGAAACACACACTAACAATGGGTATGGGTATGCTAAAAATAAATATTTAAGCACAATACCCATGCACTATGCATATGTGTGAGGAACCTAAACATTAGGAAATCAAACCCAATAGGAGTTTGATTTCCTAATGTAATCACATGAGGTGATCACATCTCTAACTAGAGAGTTGATGTAACTATCCCGCTCTTGCACATCACACTTAGTGGAAATCCATAAAATCAAGGATTTCCTAGGCAATGGTTTTGCCTTTGCAAGAGGGGTGGATGTGGCATGCTTAGGTGTAGAAAATATTTTTTTAGCATGCATGAAGTGAGGATTTTGCTTCTTAGCAAAAAATGAAGAGTTTTCATTTTTCCTCACCACCTTGTGATTTACATGCTTCTTGTTGGTGCTATTGTTATACAAGAAGGCATGTTGATTCTTCTTAGGTGCTTTAGTAACATTTCTTGAATTTGCACCATAAGAGGAATTAGAGGTGGGTTTGGTAACCACCTTTGGAGTGTATTCCAAACCTCCTCTATGGTTTGTCGGATGTTGTTTTTCAAGCAAACCGTGAGTGAATCCCTAGCATGAACAAAGCTAATAAGCTTATGTGATTCCTTTTCGCATTTCAATGTAAGGTTTTGAATGCGAGTTTGTAAGCTAAGGTTTTGAGCTACTAATTTTTCAGTGGTTATGCTCAATTCCTTAACTTGATAGAGAAGTGTGTCTCTCTCACTAGTGTCACAAACATGCAAATCATCATGATTATTTACACTAGTAGATTCTAAAGCATGCACCCTACTCATAGCATTCTTAAATTTAGCTTAATTTATCAAATGAGTCGACGCACTTACTTTCCAAGTTGGAGGCCACATTGAAGCAGTATTCGAGCTCCTCGTAGGATAGCTTTTCCTCTTCAACTCATCGCTTTCCTCCTCGTTAGAGCTTGACGAAGACTCTTCCCCATTAGCCATGAAGCACATTTCTTCATTGGAGTTGAGCCATGCCTCTATCTCTTCATCGCTTGAGCTAGATGAGATTGATGAAGAATCATCAAAAGCCGCAAAGCACATGTGAGCTTGCTCCATGTCATCCTCTTCTTCATCACTTGATGTGTTCTCATCGGAGTCATCAAATGTGCCGACAAGTCCCTTCTTTTGGTTCTTGAATTTGGACTTGCCTTTCCAATTCTTCTTCCCTTTCCCTTTGTAAGTCTCTTTATCGGGCTTGGAAGGGCATTCGATAGAAAGATGACCTTTTCCTCTACAATTGAAACAAATAGAATTGTTAGACTTAGAGGCAAACTTTGACAAAGATTTACCTTGCTTGCCCTTGAGGAATGCCTTGAATTGTTTGAATTGCTTGGCAAGCTCGATGTAATCATCATCGCTAACATCATCTTCTCCATCATCTTCACTCGGAGCTTCCCGATGGAATTTCTTTCTCCATTCGATTGGCTCCTTCTCGGCATGGAATGCAACCCCCTTTTGCTTTTCAGGCTTCTCGGGCTTGGATGGTTGAATCTCCTTCTTGTGTTGAAGCTTTACTTCATACGCCATGAGATTCCCAATGCACTCCTCAACGGTGTATTTAGACATGTCGTAAGACTCCAAAATACCGTTGGCCTTTGACTCCCATTGAGATGTGAGCGAGTCAAGGATTTTCTCCACTCGATCCTCTTGGGAAATCACCTTTCCAAGTCCTTCTAAAGCGTTCACGATTTCTGTGAACCTTGTGAATATCTCCGAGATGTTTTCACCTTCCTGCATCTTAAACAACTCATATTTAGATCTAAATACGCATTGTTTAGATTTCTTTACCTTCATAGTCCCTTCATGAGAAATCTCCAATGTATGCTAAATTTCGTTGGCCGTTTTGCACATGGAGATGCGGTTGAACTCATTTGAGGTGAGGGCGCAATGGAATGCATTCATAGCCCTCGCATTAAATTTGATCGAGTCCTTCTCCGCTTTTGTTCTTGAAGCCGTGGGTGTAGTAGGCTTCTCGAATGGCGAATCTGTGATGTCCCAAAGGTCTTGACCCTCCAAGTAGATCATCATCTTGATCTTTCAACTTGGGTAGTTGGTTCCGTAGAAGAGCGGGGGTCGAACGGTTGATAGACCTTCTTCATGAGACATGGATGAAGCGTTGTATGACATCGTTGTTGTATGCTTCAACCTCGCTCTGATACCAATTGTAAGGACCGTCTACCTTGCAATACTAACAACAAACACTCTAGAGGGGGTGAATAGAGTATTGGCAATAAATTGTGCAATTAAATTTAAACTTACAAATGCGGAATAATAAGTGCAAGAGGAATTAATCAACACAATCAATCCAAATGCAAACACAAGAATTACCGTGGTTCCCCAAACTTGGGTACGTCCAACCACACCAATATCCATTATAATTCTCTCACAGAGAAGTGAATACAATCTCACACAAAGATACATCACACAGAGGATTTGGATTCTCACACAGAGAAATCCTTACTCTCTCACAGAGAGACCTCACATAGAGGATTTAGGATTCCCACAAAGAGATATCTTTGCTTTCACACAGAAAGACTTATGCTCACACACACAGAGACTCAAACCCTCACACAGAGAGAACTCAACCAACCCTCACACAGAAGGTTATACTCTTACACAGAGAGTAACTAGCTCTCATACAGAAAGCTAGGGTTTCAATGAAATAACAAAGTAAAACAAATACTCTTACCTATGCCTTGAGATGTACTTACTCATTAATGAATGCAAGGCATGGAAGAGTATCTCCAAGTGATGAGATTTGCTAGAATTACACTTGGATGATTTTCCTTGAGCTTGACTTCAATGCATGAAGAGGTGAATGAGCTCTAAGAGGGAAATGAGAGAGTTTGAGAGTGGATTATTTAATCTCTAAGGATTTTCAATAGCATCAAGAAGTTCTTATGAACTCAGCCCTCTCATATATATAGGAACCCTATAGGAACTCTCAAAAGCCAAGAAAATAGCCACAAACAAAAAGCTATAACGGTTAGATTTTGGGCTGAAACGTCAGTGACAGTCGACTGATGAACAAATGACAGTCGATTGTCCAACGGCTAGATAAAACCCAACGGCTATAATCTGAGCCTCGACAGTCGACTGATGAAGTCGATACAGTCGACTGTAAACAAGATAGGCGCCTGTTAAACCTTTAGCAGGCGACTGCCGCAGGGGATGGAATAAAACAAAGAGCTGCACTCTTTCTCCCAGTATGCATACAGGCGACTGAAGAACAAATGGCAGTCGACTGTAAAGTAGACAGTCGACTGTTTATCCTTCTTCAGTAAATTGTGTAAGGACCCTGTGCTATGAGGAAAAACACTAGAGGGGGGTGAATATTGTTTTATAGAATTATAAGGAATTTACGTCAAATAAAACCCTAATTAACCAACAAATGCGGAATTAAAGAAATGATCAACAACACACGGAAGAATGCAATGCAAACATGCAATGTATCCTGGTTCGGTGTCACCCAAGTCAAACCCGACTTGTTACCGGTGTCCTAATCTAGCAACACCTAAGATCACACTCGGATACTCTAGTAAATACCACTAGAGCTTTCCTTTAGCCCACTTGCGGAAACCCCAACAAGTGCAATCGACCTACAATCAATGTCCGTGTATCCCACAACCCGGGAACACACAAATACCTTAATCCCACAACTTGGAACTAAGCACACTCTCATAAACCGAGAGCAAAACCTTTCCTTGACTCCCACAACTTGGGATCAAGCCAACCCTCTCACCAACCGAGAGTACTCAACAAATTAGAAGTATTGAGAATGAAATAAACAACTTGAAATACACTCACCTATGCCTTGAATAAGAACTTACTTGTAAAGGCTATAGTGTGTGTGAAGTTCTCAATGAGGGAGGATAAATCCCTTGAGATGCTTGCCCAAAGATGAAAGCAAATCTAGCTTAGATGTGTGCTGTAGAGCATAAAGGGCAAGAGAGAATTAGAGAGCACTTGAGAGGAGAAAGAGGCTTGAAAATGAGACTTGAATGTTTTCTTTAGAGGCCAAGAGTCCTCACATATTCAGCCTATCTCATATATATATTAGCTCAAGGAAAGCCCAAAACCCCAAGCAAAAAGACCCAAAAACTAATCTGCCAACGGCTATAAACGGGCTGAAAACGACTCGGACAGTCGCCTGTAGAAGGGGGCAGTCGACTGGTCCACTGTAGCCAACGGCTATAAACTAAAAAACACTGGCAGTATATAGGATGAACATTCGATTGTAGAAGGATGACCAGTCGAATGTCCACCTGGGCAGTCGACTGTTCAGTCTTCAACAGTCGGCTGTTCGAGGGACAGAATCTGCAGTTTCTGTACAGCTGATCACTAAAACGGCCATAACTGCCACTACAGATATCCAATTGGAGTGATTCAAATTGGGTTGGAAAGCTAACAAAATTTTCTTTCAAATGAGGTTTGAATGGATGCAAAATGCAAACTATAGAAAAACTGACAGCACTTTGAATCTGACTGATAAGTGCAGAAAATCTGTTATCGGCTCACGAAAACAGTCATAACTTGAACTACAGATTTCCGATTGGAGTAATTCAAGTTGGGTTGGAAAGCTTAGTGAGTTGACTAACTGATACATGTAGTTTGGATGAAAAATTCCAACTAGGGAAAAAATGGCATCAGTTTGAAGACAGACTGGTCAGAAAAACAGAATACAGCTTCAAACAGATTTGGGCTCTGTTTAAAAACAGTCGATTGCTAAAGGAAAACCAGTCGACTGGTGATCCTTCATCAGGCCCCTGGTGATCCTTCATCAGGCCCCTGTTTTGAGTCAAAAGTTCAGATGCAAGGTTTCAAAGCCTAGAAGCATATGGGGTCAACTAGAGGCTATACTAATGATGTATATAAGTGGTGTATGTGCCTCTAAGTAGTTCTAATTCAAGGCTTAACATTCTAAGACTCACAAAGAAGTAAATAAATAAAGATTACAATGAATATCCTTACTTCTTCAGGGTCTTGAGTCTTTTAGTTGTATGTCTTGAATGTCTCCAACGTCATCTAGTCTTTGATCCTTAAGATGTTCTTTGAATCTTTTGAATCATCCATTCCTTTCTTCTCTTTGGATTGAATCTCCGTTCATTTGTTGATGCCATTGGCTTGAGGTTTGAGGTAGCCTTTGAGTTCTTCAAGCCAATGCTTCACCTTTGTTGATCTACCAAGTTCTCCACTTGAATCAACACATGTAGTCACTTTTGATCTTCTTGAATCTAATATGTGACTCTTTAGCTAACTACAATCACATGGTTTAATCACAATGATTTATGCTTGATCATCATCAAAACCAAGGTGGAGAGTCCAATACTCAACAGACTGCTGCAAGGGATGGAGAAAAACAGAGAGATGCAATATTCGCACTTACGATTTTCAAACGACTGTTGACCATTTCACATGCGACTGTAAATATACAGGCCATTGTAATTTGAACATCAGTCGATTGATGTGAAAAGCTCAAGTAGAGTCAATAAAAAATGTTGACTTGAGCAGTGCACCACAGTCGACTGTAGAAGGCTCGACAGGCGACTGGAATCACCCAGTTGACTGTGAAACCTTCAACAGGCGACTGTTGGAGAGCCAGAGACTCCAAATAAGTCTTTGGACAAGATGAGCCTATTGGGTTGGATTCTATGATAATCCTAAGGCTCTCTAAGATGGTTACATAAATATGCATGAATGAGTAGACTATCTATCAAGGCATTACATCAAACCTAGACTCAAAAAGAGAGAAAGCAATAAATAAAATTACATGGATTACAATGCTTTCCTTAGATACTAAGGCTTCAATCTTGATGCCTTAATGCTCCCCATCATCGCTAAGCTTTGGCACCTGTTGAGTCCAAGCTTTGGCCCTTCTCCATTTGATGTCCATCCTTACACCAAGTGTTTAGTCTCCAAAAATGATATTCTTGAAATGTAACTATGAGACTAAAACAAGGAAGTCATTAGCAACAACATAATGTTGTGATCATCATCAAAATAACATTGGTACGAAACACCAATACTCAACATTCTTCCACTAAAGAGCTTGTGACATTAGATTTGAGACGAACATCAGTGGGTCGATCTCAGCTGCACCAAGCTCTCTCTCTCTCTCTCTCTTCCTTAAGTTCCCATTCTAACTTAAGCATCGCATGTGATTTGGGTCGAAACCCAGATCCGACCCTCCTGACGCTTCCTAGTGGTGCAGATCGTCGAGTCTTGATCTTCTGTGAGGGTCGTTCCAGAGCCCCCCAGCCTTGATCCATCAACATACAGGCCGCTTGAAGGTCGATCGAGCATCGCAAGCCACCCATCATCCATTATCCATCAACCGACCCTGGTTCTTCTAACCTAGGGTCCCACTCAACTCGCTGACGAGGCTCCGACTCAGCACGGAGGGTCCATGTCAGCAAGACAATTGTTTCGGTCATTTTTGGCCTTAATAGTTACATATCAAATATGGCCTAAATTTGTCATACCGGTCCACGGCCCATAGCTTCAGAGTTGAATGAGTCAACCTCCACATCCCTCACTAAAAGCCATCAATGGTTGACGATTACACCTTATCATGGCCCACATTAATGGCCATTAATCTGGTAATTATGGCCTAATATTATAGTGACGGTTACACAAATGATGGCACATTATTAGATTGGAGGTTACAAGACAGTGGAGAAGATATAAAGTCTCAGAGAACAATGGGGAAGGGGGGAGGAACCTGCTCCGGTATCATAACACCATGCATGTACTCCACTTTATATTTCTTTCACCTAGAGCTTGGCGTGATGGTGATGGGATGACCTCCCAATAGGTCTGACTTAGTTACCCCGAGCCCTCTTTTGAGTCATCCATTGGCTTAAGTATCGGAGTGAATTTGGTCGGGCCCTAGACCCGACTCCCTGACGATTTCTATTATGATGCAGATCTACGAAGATAGCACGGGGTTAGGTTGACCTCTAATCAAGTATCTCAATCCTTGCTCTCCACGAACCGGGACCCCCTCTCCATAGGTCTCACTCCTCAGTCGGCATAGTGTCCCCCCATCGAAGGCATACTCATCGACCTACCTTAGTGGATGACGGATCCATCCATCATCTGTTGTCACCGTATATGGGATTAACTGAGTCAACTTTCATGTCATGTCGACTCAACCCACCGACCAAAGGTCCACTGGACCTTTCACTAACAGAGGCCTCGATGGACATCCTTTGGGAGACGGATCCTTGTCCACAATGATCGATCTTTTGTTGTGGCATCACTTCAACTCTCAGTGACACCTCAAAGTCGTCAACTCCGATGATCTCTAGTGCTAGAACTGCTCTTTCTTGCCCGAGGCTGCCACCGACACCAAAGAACATGCTGATCAGTTAGTATACTCGTACAACAAAGTCTTCAGCAGCTTCGTTGCGCGGCTGACTGAGGAGGGGCTCAAAGAGCTGGCCAACAAAGATAGCTTCACCCGTGCATTTCCGAACCGGATGTTTCCCCTGCTCAACCTTCGCCAACACTCTCTACAAGCTCTCCCTGGGAAGGGATGTGCCTGTCCAAAATCCGTCTCCCACCACGGCGAAATCATCCGCTATTGCGAGTTCATAGCGGCCGGCTACAAGGCGTACGACCTTGACCACCGCTACATCGTCCTCACCGACTTCAAGCTCTACAACAACCCGATCGGCAAGCGGATAAGCTCTGGCTAACGAGCTCGGAGATGTTGCAGTTTGGCAAGCTCGGAGATGTTGTAGTTTGGCAAGCTCAGTGAGGCATCTTGCCGAGCTATCTCTGAGCTTGCGAAGCTCTTGTTGGGCTTGCCTAGCTACATCTGTCAGAGTCTGAGACTATCGTCAGAGCCCAATCTGGGTATGTCGAGTTACATCTGTGCTTGCTCAAGAAAATCGTTCGAGCTCAGTTCGGGCTTGCCGAGCCACAACTGTGCTTGCTCGAGACTATCATCTAAGCTCAGTTCGAGCCTCCATCCGAGCTTGAATCCATCTGCAAAGATCTTTCGTATGAGTTTCGAGCATCGAGAGGCAACTCAGGCGACTGTCGATCTTCTTATCTAACTAAGCATCAAGAAGCCTTGCCGACTTCTGAGCCTTAATTTCGACAGAGGAGAATCAATTGATGCAGTCAATGGGGCATTGATCGATCAAGCATCAATTTACACTTGAGTCAACATCCAATCGAATATCAATTAACGGGGCATCAATCGTCGATGGAGCACTGTTACATCATTGGGTCGTTTCCTACTAACGACCCTGGGCCGGCCCAAGTCGACGTTATTGGGTTGAAGCCAAAAGCTTATATATGAGGTTTTTAGCACCGATCATGCTAAGACCCACTGAAGAATACATAACGACCATCCAGGCCCATCATATTAGTCGAGCCCATATAAATTCTATAATGTTTACTTGGTTAAATGCGGTTCGGATCACACACATAAAGCCCCACATTCCTGATGAGAAACGGGGAAATGGGATAAATAGTGGCATCGTGGCCACTCTTCCACTACGTATGAGACCCAGGCATGCACATGACATGATCGGACGTGGCAGCTACCCCACTTCAGGACTAAGTTGATACGGCTCCTATAAAAGGACCAAACCTTGGAAGAACAGAGAACAAGAGAGTTACTGATTGACATGTACTCTGATATCACTTGCCTTTTACTTTCCACTACATATTTCTTCCTCCTTAACTCAGCCAGCTCCACAGTCGATCTCCCTGTAGATCAGAATTGATGCCTCGAGTCTGTCTTAAGTTCTGTTACTAACTTAAGCATCGGATAGGATTTGGGTCGAAACACAAATCTGACACCCCTTACGTCTTTTTGTGTTGCAGGTCACTCGGCAAGTGTACCTCAATTAGCTCAGAGGTCCTCTGAGCTAGGTTGGACATCTTCCCAGTAGCTCGGTCGCCCCCTTTGTAAACCTCTCCATGAGCTCCTCATTACTTCTCGTAGCAGCTCTCTCGGACTATGTGGTTTTGGCCTGGAGCTCGGCTACCTCTGCTTTGCAAGCCTCTGCCCACATCTCCGAGTTAGAAGCTTTGGCTCGAAGTTCGATTGCTTCCCTCTTCGAAGCTTCGAGGTCCGCTTGGAACTGAGACCTCTCCATCCTTCATTGAATCTCAGCGAATTTTTGGAGGTCAGACATGGACGAGAGGCTATCTTTGGCCTCCACAGCTGCCCATTTGGCCTCAGCCTTGGCCGCAAGGATCGCTCCAGATCTTCTTCATTCTTCCTCATCCGGGCTTCGAGCTCAGACGCCTTGTGCTCAGTAGCTTCCACTCGTTGTCCTCCTTCAATTAAGTCGACAGCCTGGCGGCGCAATACAACGCCAAGTATAGACATCTACAGAAAGCATCAGTCAGGAACGACCAATTTGCAAGTCAATAGACAAAAGGCGAGTGACGTACCTGATATGCGCTCCCCACAAAGAAGTTGGCCACCCGTTCCAGGTCCAACCCTTGAAGGAGCTCCAGATCCCGAGGAGAATGGAGTTCTCCACCAATCGAGCAGTCGTCCCGAATCCGACAAGGCCGACTCTTCCCTTTTGACGACGAAGGGAGGTTGGTAAGGTTCGCCTCGAACATGTCTAGAGGAGCAAGACGAGAGCTGGTTGAGCAGCATAACTCGATCAAACTCCGAGGGAATTGGGCAGACCGAGGGAATTGGGCCGACCAAGGGAACAGACGATGCGATACCGCCCCATGGCCATTTGTCCAGAAGAGGGGCCATGGGGGTCTTAGTTTTCCCCTGAGAATCGAGAGGGGACACCTCCCGACCTTTTGCCATGGGTGAGGGTAGAACAACCTCGACAGTGTCAGCATCTTCAACTACCAGCGGCTCCGAAACAACAATGGAAGCAAGGGGTGGAACAGAGCGAATGATAGCTCGATTCGAGGCCTCCCTCGAAGAGGCTCGAGAAGATGACCTCGAGGTCTGCCTGACCTCACCCCCCTCAGAGGAAGAGCTCTGACTAATGGGAAGGGGAGACCGAGCGCTCGACCCCTCAGTGCTCCTTTTCTTCTTGCATTGCTCTCTCCAAACCTGACCGAGTCCAGAGTCCCCACTCCTGTGAGCTCCGTTAGTCATATCTGCAAACAAAGGATATAATTATCATGAGTGGCTCTGATAAGACACGGAAGCGGTATACATTACCCGGACTCCATAAAACGGTCTTTAGTCGATGGCCATCCAACAGATACGGAGTCGACCTCTCATGCCACGGTCGACTCAGAAGGAGTCTGGCCACCTCGACTTCTCCCGGTGTCAACCTAGCCTCGACTTCCTCTGGTGCAAGCTTGGACCCTTCATCGAGGTCGGGACTCGAAGAACTCCAACTGTTAAGCATCAGTCCTATGTCTGGGAGAACGACGAACACGAAGGTATCTACCCAACCAAGATCAGAGAGCGGAAGATCGTATATGAGCCTCATCTTCAGACGAGCAACGATGTGATACCACACCTTGCAAGTGTCGACTATGATCCGGAAGAAGTACTTAAACAACCACACGGATGGTCGAATCCTGTAAAGCTTACAAAGCATGATGAAGCAGACTAGGGGGAAAATGGCTTGGGGTGCAAATTGACAGAGAGAGAGCCCCAAAGAGCACAGGGTCTCTATATTGAAGGGGTGAAGAGAAAAGAGAAGCCCAAAAAGAAATGTTGTGGGGGTACACTCCAACCTCATTCTTTCGAGGAACACAAACTCTCGTATTGTCACGCCCCACTTTTCATTATACTTGGGAGCGAGGACGCGAGCGGGTCCACATGAGCTGAAGCGATGAAGTTCAACCCCAATAAGCATCTGTGAATAAACCAATCGCAAGAACTTGCATGCATTCAGAAACAACAGAAATAACTTTTAACATTTTGCCAACATCCAGAAGAAAGTACACAAAATAACAGGGCCTCAAACATGGCCAACAAAATAGAGTTCTATAATGAAATGGTTACACACCATACATAAATGCAGCAAATAAAATCCTACGCAGCAGCAGATAGTGTCCAGCAACTATTCCTCCGTGGGGAGAACTCCTGAGTCAGTGTACTCATGGTCCTGAGGGTCGGTCTCCTCAAGCGGCTCTTCCTCCAAGTACTCTGTCTCGTGACATGACATACATTTCAAATAACATGGAAATGTATGTCAGCAAGGGTTCTTGACAAGCAAAAGTGTAAGAGAGACCCTTGGCAAGGTTTTAAAATTAGTTTTCATGGCAGTTAAACATTACAAAGAAAATGAGAAGTTATAAATTTAAAGCAGTGTGAACAAGGATCATATTAGAATGGCAGTTCAAAGATAAGCAAAAGCAATTACAATTTTACATGTTAGACATTTTAAGATGGCAGTTTTCAAGCTATTCTTGAGTGTTTCTAACTAGTGACTAAGGCCTAAGTCGTTAGGCGGATAGCAATTGAATCGACCTTCTTGTGCCCTCGAAGGTGACACGTTTACTTCCGACTAGTGGCCGCGAGCCCAACCCCACCCACGTGTACTTTCTGGACCACGGGCAAGAATCAGCCAACCCGGCCCACAAGATGCATAATTAGCCAAACCGGCCCACAAGATGCATAATTAGCCAAACCGGCCCACAAGATAGCCAAACTGGCCCGCAAGATAGTCATGATTGTTTCAAGTGATTCAAGGTGTCTACATGTCCAAAAGTGTGCAAGTTATGAAACATTATCCGTCAACTTGTTAAAGTGTCCACACACATACACACGGGTTCTTATCTGGCAATTCACAAACGTGCACACATGACATTTTAGTGTGTTGTGTCACGTGGCATTTTCCATGTACAATATTTCACAATTGAATCGTCCAGAACTAGCTATATGGGAAAAACGTCTAAACGAACGATAATTATAAAATGCGCACTTGCCTGATTTTGGTGATTTTGGTGTCATGAGTTCGTAGGAGAGGCACAGATGTCTCTACGCCATTAGATTTTCCATATCAGGTTAAACGAATTTAACTGATTAAAATGTCATAACTATTTACATATATATAGAGTAATACACTGTTAAGTTATAGACAATAACATTTAAACTTAACTATCTTTTTTCTTTACTAACCGTATATATATATATATATATATATATATATATATATATATATATATATATATATATATATATATATATATATATATATATATATATATATATATATATATATATATATATAGGGATTAATGGGTATCATACGCCATATGAGAGGGTGTCTCATATGCCCTCTCACATAAAGGGTGTCAAGTACAACAAGTACAAGCCCATGTGGGCTTGTACTTGCCCCTTTTATGTGAGAGGGCATATGAGACACCCTCTCATATGGCGTATGATACCCATTATTCTCATATATATATATATATATGGGTAAAGGGATCCTAAGGTGCCTCCTTAGATTCAATCTAAGGAGGCGCCCCCATTTCACCTCATCTCACACATTTTTTTGAAATTTTTTTTCATGGGTTTATTGTTTACCTTATGGATGATCAACATACCAAATTTCAAGTGATTCCAATACTTTTTGAGCCCCCATCTATCCCTTCCAACTTCGTGGGTTTTTCAGCACGTTTTAGACCGTTGAAATTGTAAGAGGTGGATGGTGGCTCAAAAAGTATTGGAATCCCTTGAAATTTAGTATGTTGATCATCCATGATGTGAACAACAACTCCATGAAAAAAAATTTCCAAAAAAATTGTACGAGATGGGGGAAATGGGGGCGCCTCCTTAGATTTTCATCTAAGGAGGCACCTTAGATCCCCTTTTTCCTATATATATATATATATATATATATATATATGGTAAAGTGTTCCTAGGGTGACTCCTTAGATCAAATCTAAGGAGTCGCCCCCATTTTCTCCCATCTCCCACAATTTTTTTGGATTTTATTTTTCATAGGATTGTTGGTCACATCATGGACGATCAACATACCAAAAATCAAGTCATTCCAATACTTTTAGAGCCCACATCTACCCCTTGCAACTTTATGTGTTTTTCAGCACGTTTTCAGACCGTTGAAGTTGCAAGGGATAGATGGGGGCTTTTAAAGTATTGGAATGACTTGATTTTTGGTATGTTGATCATCCATGATGTGACCAACAATGCTATGAAAAATAATTTCAAAAAAAATCGTGGGAGATGGGAGAAAATGGGGGCAACTCCTTAGATTTGATCTAAGGAGTCACCCTAGGAACACTTTACC
The DNA here is from genome assembly GCA_030789695.1 of Scilla litardierei. Lineage (NCBI taxonomy): Eukaryota > Viridiplantae > Streptophyta > Magnoliopsida > Asparagales > Asparagaceae > Scilla > Scilla litardierei. The sequence continues at coordinate 29,334,570 of CM061131.1, read as the reverse complement.
CTATATATATATATATATATATATATATATCTATATATATATATATATATATATATATATATATATATATATATATATATATATATATGGGTAAAGTGTTCCTAGGGTGACTCCTTAGATCAAATCTAAGGAGTCGCCCACATTTTCTCCCATCTCCCACAATTTTTTTGGATTTTATTTTTCGTAGCATTGTTGGTCACATCATGGATGATCAACATACCAAAAATCAAGCCATTCCAATACTTTAAAATCCCCCATCTACCCCTTGCAACTTCAACGGTCTGAAAACGTGCTGAAAACCCCATAAAGTTGCAAGGGGTAGATGTGGGCTTTTTAAGTATTGGAATGACTTGATTTTTGGTATGTTGATCATCCATGAGATGAACAACAATCCCAAGAAAAAAATTTCAAAAAAATTGTGGGAGATGGGAGAAAATGGGGGCGACTCCTTAGATTTAATCTAAGGAGTCACCCTAGGAACACTTTACCCATATATATATATATATATATATATATATATATATATATATATATATATATATATATATATATATATATATATATATATATATATATATATATATATAGTGAAAAATGGAGAAGAGCTGACAGCGCTGGAAATATTTCCAGCGCTGTCCGCATTTTGGGCGAGATAAAAGTATTTTTTTTGAAATGTTTTTGCAGTAGTTAGATATACATGTTAGGAAGCTCCCCACAAAATTTCAGCTCGATCCGACACCGTTTGAGCCTCCGTTCATCGATTTCAAAAACGTTACGCAAAACTGTGGACAGATTTGCGTAACATTTTTGAAATCGATGAACGGATGCTCAAACGGTGTCGGATTGACCTGAAATTTTGTGGGGAGCTTCCTAACACGTATATCTAACTACTGCAAAAAATTCAAAAAAAAATATTTTTATCTCGTCCAAAATGCGGACAGCGCTGGAAAAATTTCCAGCGCTGTCAGCATTGGCCCATTAACCTCATATATATATATATATATATATATATATATATATATATATATATATATATATATATATATAAACCTATATATATTATTATCTGTAAGAGAAGTATATATACACATATTATTAATCCTCTTAACTTTTTATATACTATTAATATTAATAATTTACGTTTAATACACTGTTAACATCTTATCATATTACTATACTGTTAGTACTAATATTAGTAACTAAACTAACATACACAACACGGAATATAACTTACGAGTGCGTGCAGAGGAGTGGCAGACGGTGGCGACTGGATGGCGACAAGGCGACAGCGAGTGGCGGTCTGGGTAGCAACTGACAGTGGCGATCGAAGGCGCAACTGGGAGGACCTGGCGGTGAGCTCGAATGAGGGGAATGAGGGGTTGGGGCTGTTGTCGTCAGAGGTGAAGCGGCGAGGAGGGGCTTGCGGGTGTTGTTGATGCTACCGATGGAGGTTGAGGAGGGCTGTGGTTGCGGCGAAGGTGGAGGAGGTCGACAGGGAGGAGTTTGTCATCGGAGGGAGGTGTTGGTGAACGGAGGAGGACTGAGGTGAGTTTTGTGAGCATTGGACGAAGGCAGGAGGAGTGATTATAGATAATATTACATTTTAACCCCTCATTTAGACTGTATTTTGCATATATTTAATATCTATTTGGTCTCTAATAAGTGTATTACTGAAAGATCATTTAATTTTAGAGGGTATCGCTTGTTTATACGTAAAATACCATTTATGGCTTAATTTTGTCTCATTTATATTTTTCAGGTAAAGCTTGCAATTTTCCGAATCCAACGGCTATTTTTCCATATTTTTCAGAGGTCGGATCAATTTTCTATGAATTAAAAGGCCCAGTAAAGGCTTTGTAAAGAGGAAAAAAAATAAAACATTTATCACTGACGCCAGCAGGCGTCAGCTCCCGCGTTGCGAGCAAAAATTACCGCCCGCAACGTGGTAGGTTAATTGGAGCCCGCCGTGGGGCGGGTCGGACCCGGACCCGCCCCCGGTCTTCATTGGCGGGTGGGCGGTCGGTGCCCGCCAGACAACGCAGGCGCCGCCCGCATTGAAGTCGCGGGTGGGCCACCCGCGTTGAAAACACGGGCTAACCTCGCCTTGTTTGACTGAATAATGGGTTGCGGGTTTGCAACCCACAGACCCGCAAGCCCAATATGCATTATAAAGCCTGTTTAAAGGGGTTTGGGCATAGCTTCTTCATGCAAGCTCGGTTTTGAGCAAATTTTGAGTTGGGGGCTTCTCCCCCAAACTCCAGAGGAGCTGGAACAGCTGTGGGACAGATTTGAAGACATTTTGGCATCGTTTGGGTGAAAACTCTCCATTTTTCTTCATTTTAATTAGTTCTGTATTAGAGTTTGTAATCAAATGATGTTTGTATTAATAATATTTGCTGTTTTTATTAGCATGGTTGGCTGAACATCATGTGGTGTGTTGTGTGGAAGTTAGTATTGCTAGGATCTATGTTTTCATGTCTCCATAAGTTTTGCAATTATCGAAATCGTTAAAAACGTTGATTTCTTTATTTGTTGAAAAATGCGCAATCCGTAGAGGAATCCGCTTAGGATGACATGCCGCGAGGCATCGTCTACGTGCATCAATCCGTAGAGGAGCCTAAGGAGGGTGATAAACCACGAGGTTCATCAACTCACGTTTTGTTATTCAAGAAATCACTAGTTTTTACGATTATGTTTTAAACTGAAAATCATCGTTTTTCAAAGCTAAATCATCTGGTCCCCATACCTTTGCATGGATGTGGGATTGAGAATCTATGGAGAATGAATATCATAGCATCCTACAACACTACTGAAAACACAACACACACACACTTTTTACCATATCATTTTTACGTTATTTACTTTCGTAAATTTTAGTACACATTTTATCTAAAATCAAAACCAAACACAAAAATTCACCTTCAAAAGGTGGTTCATAATTCACTAAATTATTTCCAAGTAAATTTCAAATTGTAAAACTTGTAGATTAGTTTGTCCCGGAGGAATATGATCCTGGACTCACCAGGATTACTACTTGACCGACTTCCTATACTTGGAAATATCACTGCAACATTTTGGTCCATTCAAGTTTCTTGCGTCGTTGCCGGGGACAATGGTCTATTTTTTTCGATTTCTAATTAGCTTGAAAATTTTGGTGAGATTTGTCCACTTTTTGTGTATATATTCTTTGTATATCTATATTTTCAATTTTTTCCCTTTTAGTTATTCATTTTTTTGTTACGTTTTCTATCACTAGTTTTTTTATTTTGGTTGTTTGGTTAGAGTGTCACATCTTTACTGTGTGATTTAACATTTCTTTCTTTTACATTTTTTTAATTTTTCTTTATATTTTCACTTTTCTTTATATAATCCAAAAAAAATTTAAGACTGTAAAAAAAATTTAATGGATCATTATATTGATAATGATGCAATAGTTTCAGCCTTTATTTCGAGGTTGATTCAAATCCTACCAGTTTTCCATGGTAGGAGGAGGAGAACCACATTTACATTTACAAAAGTTTGAAACGATATGCCGCATTTTATTCGGTGGGAGTGCGTGCATTGATGACTTATTTCTTAGATACTTCCCATATTCTTTAAGAGATTTTGTTGAGCATTGGTTTGAAACATTGACTCTTGACGTAGTTTCTACTTGGTTGTCATTTCAGGCTGAATTTCTTCGAGTATTTTTTCCTATCTTCTTTGCGCAGGTACAAGGGCGACAGGCCACGAAGCACCATATAGCGAGCTTTGCTCAAGCTGATGAGGAGGCATACTATCAAGCATGGCATAGGTTCAATGATTTGATGCTTTTATGTCCACACCACAGCTTCCACGATGATCATCTCCTACAAATCTTCTACACGGGATTACTGCCTTCTGTGCGGGATTTTGTGCAAACAAACTACAATGGGAAATTCTTTACTTATTCGACCGAGGAAGCATGTTAGTACTTGAATGATCTTGCTGAGTATGAAGTTGCACTCCAACAGGTCCACTGTCGGCCTGAGGTTCGGCCTCTGGGCTCATTCCAATGCGACCCTCTGGAAAAACTTGAAGAGCATATTGATGGGGAACATTGGAGCCAAATTAAAGAAGATGAACAACCATATCTTGAGGAGAAAGACGAGTGATGGGGTGTGTGTTGACCATAAGGGAATCTAGTTTGATGATGAGAGGAAGATATATGCGAGGGAGCAAGCTTACAGACCAAGACAGAGCCCGAGCCCTACCTTCCTCCAATTTCAGTGCTGCAACTCCCACTACCTTCACCTCAGGAGGCGATTGATGGCGATTGCGAGATGGTCTACATTGAGCCAACGTTGTTTTACCCTCCAGATCCACTTTTGAAGACACTTCCTCCTCTTCCTGAGGCAGAGTATCAGATCATACGTAGCGACACACACCAGGAGAGTTCCCACAATTTCATGCCCTATATTATTGAATCACAAATTTCAATTCCATATACTTTTGATTCAAAATGTCATCAATTGAATTTAATCTCTTTAGTTAATTTTGATGACCCATTTTGGAACACTTTTGTAACATGGCATAAGGATAACGCTTGGATTAATGCAGCTCGTCTGGGAGTTTCATTGTTGGAATCCAAGGAGGCTGGTGGAGGCCTAGTTTCGCAGCAGCTGGCTGATGAGCGCAAGGAGCTGATCGTGTAGATGCCACCTCTGCTAGAGATTCTAGATCCTCCTTTTGTGATGGAGACAGTATCTTCACCATACGTGACGCCTAGCACTTATTGGATGTCAACTTTTACACAATTGTCTTTGGCGTCACCATCTCGAGCACTGACGGAGGATATACGCAAGGAGCTTTTGGAACAAATTCCTCCACCGATAGATATCTGTGATCCTCCATTTAGGAGGCTACAGTGATCTCTTCCCTTTTTACCCTTATACGTTATTATATATTTGAAAGGGAAGCTGTTTGTTAATGCATTCACATATTTTGATCTCCATATTTTATTCTACTACCCTTTAAACATTGAGGACAATGTTCATTTTAATTTGGGGGGAGGAAGTAGTAGAAATTTAAAAAGTTTGCGTAAACATTATATATAGTTTGTTGTTTGTTGGTATTATATATATATATATATATATATATATATATATATATATATATATATATATATATATATATTGTTGTGAACGGTTATTTAACCGTAGTTGGGTGAGATTCTGGGCTATCCTAGAGATAGGCCCATATCATTGTAAGCCCATATTTGTATTCCCCAATTGCCTATAAATAAAGAGCTGGGGGCTCCTCCCCCAGTAGTTGATTCATAACACGTTATCAGCACGACTCTAAAAATTTTCTTTTCCACAAAATTTTCTTCGTTCGTTGCGAAGGCGAAGGCGAAGGCTAGACGGGAGATCCACGAGCGCGGTGCAAGGCTTCCTCAATCGAGCGTCGTCATCTGCGTAGGGCTTCGAGCAACCGTCGCTATATCCGGAGGACGGATATAGAGGTAAAAATACTAAAAACGATATTTTTAATCATACGTATGATTGCCCCTCCCCTAGATCTCGCAAGATCGATATGGGGATTATTTGTCGCCTTGAAAACGACGGACTTTTCATCCCAAAAATACAATTTTTAGGGTTCAACCCTAACTTTTAGCCCGCCGGCCTCCCCACTTCTTCGCCACCCCCGCCCGTAGCGGGGGACGTGGCCGCCGCGCTGTCCAAAGGGGGCTGCGGCCCCCGTCGCCGTCCCCCCTGCAGGGGGGCGACGGGATCGCCCCGCCGCGCCCCCCTGCAAGGGGGGGCGGCAGGATCACCCCGTCGCCGTGCCCCCCCTGCAGGGGGGCGGTGGCCCCCGCCGTCAATCCCCCCTTCAGGGGGGCGGCGGCGGCGCCCCCCCTCCCTGCAAACTAGGGTTGAAAAAAAATCCTATGGGCCTGAAGCCCACAGGCCGGCTGCGGGCTTCAGGCCCACATGCCGATTTATTCACAAAAAAAACAGAAAAGTCTGTGGGCCTGAAGCCCACAGACCTGCTGCGGGCTTCAGGCCCACAGTCAGATTTCTTCAAAAAAAAGTCTATGGGCCTGAAGCCCATAGGCCGACTGCGGGCTTTAGGCCCGCGGGCAGTTTTATCTGAAAAAATGGGGGAGGCATAGGCTATTAACAAGCCTCAAAAGGCAACTTGCTAGCCTAAAAATTAATTTAAAAAGGGGTTTTAAGGGCAAAATATTCGTGAAAAATCACGGTAAATTACGGGACAAATATCGGGCAGGCGAGGACTTTTGGGGGACTTTGGGGGGCTTTTGGGATGATGAGGGAACCTGCTTTCCTCATACAAAAGAAAATGTTAATTTTGGGCTCTTATTCAATTTTATTGATTAAACCCATTCATTTCAACCCTTGCATCGTAATGATTTTTCTGTAAAAATCATCTTTAGATGCTTTACATCACTAGGCTTTTTCTGTGGATATTATATGCGTGGTTGTGCATTGTATTTAAAACTTAATAATTAGGAAGATCCTGCGACCGCTCTGCCGTTAGTTACCTAACCTAACGGTGCATGACGTTGCCCAGTGGTCCAATAATTATTAAGTGATTAAATTATTTATCCATCTCTGCGAATATTAAATGCCTGTGATGAAAATGTCTGATGAAAATGTTGATGAGCACAATATTTCTGCATGAATTGCTAAATGTGGTTTTTGGATCGGCCGTTTAGTCCCACAGTTTATTTCCCGCACTTTTCTTTTATTTTTGAGAGAAATTGTAGTGAGGAATCTATGTAAATGTCAAAGAAAGAAGACCAACTTCCATGAAGACGGAGGCCACGCTTGAAGATGGAGATATCATATGGGACCCACGGGGTTTCCAAAGTTGTATTTTCATTTTTAAAGCTGCAAATTTGTATAATTTGGACTGTGGACTTTTGGACTCTTTCTTGTGGGACTGGCCGATCCACACATTTAGCTTTTCGTTAAATATTGCCTCCGCATGAAAATGTTTTCTCTGAATTAATTATTAATTCATGCATGTTTGTGCTCTGCTAGATAAATGGCTAATATTGCAAGCATTGATTTTGAAGTACTGGAAGCATCAGGTAGAAACTATCTAAGCTGGCAGCTAGATGTAAAGTTTCACCTGCGGGCAAAGTCCCTCATCGCTACTGTGACTGAAAAAGAAAATGTTAGCGATATAGAGAAGGCGCAAGCCATCATCTATATTCGCCGCCATGTGGACAAGACCTTAAAGGCTGAATACCTTACGGTCGAAGATCCACTTGAGCTATGGACTGCCCTTGAGGACATGTATAAACATCAGAAAGATGTTATACTCCCAAGGGCACGATACGAGTGGGAGAACCTGAGACTGTAGGACATTAAGTCCATTGCTAAGTACAACTCAGCATTTTTTAGCATCACCTCACGCCTGAAGTTGTGTGGTGAGAAAGTCTCAGAAAATCGCATGCTGGAAAAGACGTATACGTCCTTCCATGAAAAAGATGCGATACTCATGCAGCAATACAGTGAACACAAGTTCATCAAGTATTCTGAGCTGCTGTCATGTTTACTCATGGCCGAGCAAAACAGAGAGCTTCTTCTCGCCACTCACAATATGCGCCCCCCGGCACTGCCCCCCTACCAGAAGCTCACTATTCCTCTTCCTTCAAAAAGAAGAGAGATAATAAAAGAAAAGAAAGACCACAGAAGGGGGGTCAACAGAAAAATGCCAAGGGCAATTTACAGCAGCAGCGAAATAATGAAAGTAAGCGGAAGTTCACGTGGCACATAAATGACAAAAATTATGCACCCCCTCCCAAGAGAGAATGGGAAGACCAGTGCCATAATTGTGGCATAAAAGGCCACTGGTCCAGAGTGTGTCGAAATCCGCAACATCTCCAGGATTTGTATAAAGAGAACAAGAAAAATAAAGCTGAAACAAACATGATAACCTCTGATGCTCCAGTCAAGTTTTCAGCTGACAACTTCGAAAATGATGACATGCTTGATTAGCCTTTACTTTTATCTTAGCAAATTGTTTAGAACATTTCATGTTATAAGAGCTTTTATATTACGCAATCTGTTTTGAATGAAAATTTTTAGACAATAAATGAATATGTCTATCGGAATATACATGTGCCTATACGTTTCATCTTTTGAAATTGCTCTCATAAATGATTAGTAGACAATAAATACGTACGATTTCTTTAATACAAAGCCCAATATCAAGGCCATATTGAAGATCCAGGGAATGCAACACTGTTGCCCTCAAACGTCACAAAAATAGAGGATGCACTAACCCCTCCGAATTCCAAAAGAAACTTTCTAAGTTTCAAGGACATCCGTTTCAACGGATTCCATTTGGAAACAACAAATGTAAATGAAAAAAAAAAATTATTACCGTATGCAACGTCTCAAGATAAAGGAGTAAGATCCATACTTGAACGTTTTGAGAGCCTTAGAGGCCTCTACGATACGAAGATTCGGAGAAAGGAAGCGGAATTAAACGGAGCACCTGAAGTGCCCGACATCAGCCTAGTTTTTACTCTGGCATGATGGACTTGGCCACCCTGGATTTGTGATGATGCACTGCATCTCATCCCATGGGTATGTATTGAAGAACCAGAAGATTCTTCAGAAGGGAGAATTCTCTCGCATCCCTTGCTATAAGGGAAAAATTAATTGCAAGGCCATCTCCACAAAAAGTTGAAAAAGAATCTCCACGCTTCCTCAAAAAGAATACAAGGAGATAGATGTGGATAACATCCACCACCCCTAGTGGGCTATTTCGGTACTTTATTGTACTGATAAATGCATCCTCAGTATATTCGTAAGAGTGCCTACTACAGACCCGCAACTTAGCTTTTCCAAAGCTATTGACACAAAAATAAAAATGTTGCGGGCACATTTCCTAGACAATAAAATATAGAAAATAAGTCTGGTTAATGTTGAGAAATATACCTCCCAGTCATTTCAAGAGAACTTCCAAGCAACTGGAATAGAAAATGAACATACAAGTGCCGCATGTTCATACCCAAAATGGGTCGGCAGAGTCACTGAAAAGTAGACTCCAATGGATTGAACGTCCATTAAATCCCGATTACAAATGGATGCATGGGGACATGCAAATTCTGCATGCTACATCGTAAATGAAAATAAAACCCTCTGGAGGTCATAGTCTCCAATGCAACTTGCATATGGAATGCCACGGAACATTTCTCTTCGGAGAATCTACGGTCCGCAGTTTAAATCCCCATCGCACCAATACAGAGGACAAAAATAGGTCCTCAACGTCACCTAGGTATCTATGAAGGGTTTGACTCACCCTCAATTATAAGACACCTAGAACCCCAAACGGGGGATGTAATTAAGGCACACCTTGAAGACTGTGATCTCGATGAGACGAGTTTCCCAAAAATAGGCCCAGATACAGGAAAATCTGGCGCGAAGCAAATGTTAAAGTGGGATACAAAAAGTCTGACCCACTACGATCCGGTAACAAAACAATGTGATGATAAGATACTGAAGATCTTACACATCCAGAACACAGTTCATAAATTACCGGATTCGTTTACTGACAACCAGAAGATTGTCAGATCACACATCCCTGCTGCAAAAACTCCAGCTAGGATTGACATCCCCGAGAATGGATGCAACCCACTAGCAGCAGAAGTGGCTGATCCTCAACAGAAAAGAGGCAGACCACCAGGCTCTAAGGACAGAAACTCCTGGAGACCTTAAGACAATACTACCACATGACAATGAGCTCCTGTCCACACCATCACCCTTCCCGGAATCCACTGCAGAGGAATTGCCGGGGAAAAGTGAAATTAAGTAAATGTTGTACGTACTGGGGAGGTGTTAGATAGATAGAACATAAATTGTCGACAAATGTATTCACGTACCATATTGCCATATACATCGCAAAAGCGATGATGTTTGTAAATTATCGTTCTACACTCCGTTACTAGAAGGCAAACGTAGAGATTGGCCAAAATGTGGAACGTGGCAATAAAAGATGAGCTGGACTCACTTATGAAACGTGAAATGTTCGGACCTGGAGTCCTGACACCAAAAAAGTGTCAAACCTGTGGATAAAACAAAGTATTACACACATAAGAAAAATAAATACAAAATCGTACGCTATAAGGTACAACCTATAGCCCAATGAAATTTCGCTGAAACTAGGGATCGAACAAACTCAAATGAGCATGTCTCATAAATGATGCATCAGTCTCCCTATGTTATCAAAAGCAAATACCTTACGATTTGGTGAAGGAAAATTATGGATATGCTCTTATTGGATGTTGTGACAGCATACCTTCGTGGATATCTTGTAAAGATAATTTCCACATTTCCTTAAATGCCTGAATAGACTTCGGGACGTCTATTCAAAATGAAGAAAAACAATAAGTATAACAAATAAAGGTACAACCAAGAGAATCACTTGACAAGTCAATGATTCCTACTGAAGGTTGTCTTTGCATCTGTGCAAAGAACAGGATTAGAGATCATAGTTGGAGACAACTAAAATCTCATCGGATCTCCTGAAGAGAAAACCGAACTACATGTACAAGCCTGATGTTTAAACATGAAATAAAAAGACCTATGCAAATATAAAATCATGGCTCATAGAATCCTGTTACAAACGCCCAGAAGTGCGTTGGAGAAATTAAAAGGACCATTGTCATCCAAAGTACACCTACGGTGGTACACTTACTGGATGAACAAAAAGAACCCTTCCGATCGCTGGAAGAGGGGGAGGATATAACTGGTCCTAAAGTCCCTTATCTAAGTGCAATCATGCACTCCTGGCTAACTGCATGTGTCCCGGTATAACAATTGCAGTAAACTCATTAGTCAGAGATAGTTGGCACCTAACAAGGGCCATTAGACCGGAGTCAAGCCTTCTGCGCTTCCTCCATGGGTCAAAAGATTTGGACTTACAAATTATAGTAGCATCCTCCAATGTTTATGCAAATGCAGGTTACAGGTCCGGTCCCTATACTGATAAATCACAGAACGGGTACCCACAGTGGGATGGCCATCTACTGCAAATATGCAAAACAACTTATGAAGGCAACATTATCCTATCAATTCCGAGATCATCACCATTCCAGAATCACACAAATGGTGTATTTGAGGGCGCCTGGTGGTACATCACATCCCGGTGACGACTGGGATAGAAGCTGGTTCTGTGGAGCTGACCATATAGTCTGAAGACCACATCAGAGGCGACGAAACTTAGCACACATCTCCAGAGTTTCTGGATTCAGCAGCTGCTTGATGGTGATAAAATTTGTAATCTGTGTACATTTTCGGAATATTGTAAATAGGAGTGATGAGATAAGCCTACGAGATCTGAAAGCCTTAGAACTTTTACAGATCAGGGGGAGTTGACAAAATTTGTACTATTTTCCCTTAGCTATGGTTTTTCCCACTGGGTTTTTCATAGCCAAAGGTTTTAACGAGGCAAATCACATCAACTCTGGATCCTGAAGTATCCACCCCTCTGTGACGCTCAGAATCCAGAAGTATTCATGAGCAGAGTCACTTGAACAAATCAGGGGGAGTTAAAGAGCATTTGTACTCTTTTTCCTTAACTATGGTTTTTCCCACTGGGTTTTCCATAGCTAAAGGTTTTAATGAGATAAATCTCACCAACTCAGGATCCTGAAGTATCCACCCCATGTGAGACTCTTCTACGCTCAGAATCCTGAAGCATTCACGAGCAGAGTCCACATCTATGGCTGGATAAGGGGGAGTGTTGTGAACGGTTATTTAACCGTAGTTGGGTGAGATTCTGGGCTATCCTAGAGATAGGCACATATCATTGTAAGCCCATATTTGTATTCCCCAATTGCCTATAAATAAAGAGCTGGGGGCTCCTCCCCCAGTAGTTGATTCATAACATATATATATATATATATATATATATATATATATATATATATATATATATATATATATATATATATATATATATATATATATATAGTAAAGTAAATGAGTATCTATATTGAAACAAAAACTATACAAAGGGACCTAAATGGGATTAGAGCAAAAGTAAAGAGGGGATAGGGCACAAGCGCCGTCACCCTCTAATACTTTTCCTCACCCCCCCCACTTTGGACCCTACAATCATCAAAACAAAACAAAGTCAAACAATGTATCTTTAGCCAGACCCATCCCTGCGCCCCATCAGGCCCCAATTGATCAGGGGCCCGGTATCCGTAGCACAATCTCCATCAATGTTGCAAATGGCCACCCGCACATCCGCCGCTATGTCCTCAAAAACCTGGGTCCTGGATTTTTCAACACCATCAAAGATCCTACTGTTACGCTCTCTCCATAAGTGCCAAACAACAGCAACAGTAACAGTTTTGGCCAAGGTCCCCAGACTATCGGAGGTTCTGTACTTGCCTAAAAGGTATTCACAAATTATATATATATATATACATATAATTTATGTTCATAGTTTGCATCTATCGTTTTCATATGTTTTCATAATAAAAAAAGAGTGTTGTGTTTTTCACCAAAACCCATCTTTATATGTCCCTTTGAAGTGGAAATTCCATCGTCTTTAATTGAACACCTATATTCATTATTGTAAAATAGATTAAGAATGTTTTATCCCTGTGTATAATTTTAAATTATCATGACTTTCATGTAAATTAGTGCATGTATCCGCAATTGTAATCTCATGAAACTATTGTTTGGTTTAGGCAATTTCATGTCACGTATGCATTTATGAATTGGTAATTATGTGAAGATGGTTATAAATTATCAGGATACCGGCCAACCACATACACATGCTTGCTCATTAGTAGGTGATGGATAATTTTACTCAAACATGTCTCATGTCAAAAAAAGAAAAATGAAAATGAAAAAAATAGTGAATAAAATGCACCGTTCTTACAGCTTCTATTTAGTAGCCGGGTCCTCGTGCCTTAGGAAGCATGGAGATTTGCGTCGAATATTGAAGTATGGGGGAGTGCATAATAATCTTTAGACATTCCGAGTTATTAAGTCTGAGGGGGTTTTCAAAACCTAATGCACTAAAACCGTCTGGTTTGGTAGTCATTGACCTAAAACTCATTACATGGATTGCTCTAAAATGTTTATAAAAAAAGAGAAAAGGAAAAAAAGAGAAAAAAAGAGAAAAAAGAGATGAGATAATTTGAGTGGATTCAAGATCATGATCTTATGATTTGGGTGTTGTGATGGCCTAATCCTAGGAAATTTGCAACCTAGGACACTTGATTACCTATTGATTAAACAATTGCATTTGTGCGATACTGAATATGTGTGGATTGAGATAAAATTGTAGATTTTTGCATTAGTCCATGAAAACCCATGATAGTTATTGAACTTTGTTGGGTAATATTATTCTTAATTCATTTTTTGGTGTGTATGACATATTTTTGGAATATTCGCTTATTTTGCTAAGAGACTAGCAAAAAGCAAGTTGATGGGTGTGATTCTGAGAGAATATTACATTTTAACTCCTCATTTAGACTGTATTTTGCGTACATTTAATATCTATTTGTCTCTAATAAGTGTATTACTGAAATATCATTTAATTTTAGAGCATATCGCTTGTTTATACGCAAAATACCATTTTATGGCCTAATTTTGTCTCATCTATATATTTCAGGTAAAGCTTGCAATTTTTTGAATCCAACGGCTATTTTTCCATATTTTTCGGAGTTCGGGTCAATTTTCTATGAATTAAAAGGCTCAGTAAAGGCGTTGTAAAGAGAAAAATAAAAAAATAAAAAATATCGCTGACGCTAGCTGGCATTAGCAATCAGCTGACGCCATCAGGCGTCATCTCCCACGTTGCGGGCGGAAATTGCCGCCCGCAACGCGGGCGGTTAATTGGAGCCCGCTGTGGGGCGGGTCGGACCCGGACCCGCCCCCGGTCTTCATTGGCGGGCGAGCGGTGCCCGCCAGACAACGCGGGCATCGCCCGCATTGAAGTCATGGGCGGGCTGCCCGTGTTGAAAATGCGGGCTGACCCCGCCTTGTTTGACTGAATAATGGGTTGCGGGTTTGCAACCCGCAGACCCGCAAGCCCAATATGCATTATAAAGCCTATTTAAAGGGGTTTTGGGCATAACTTCTTCGTGCAAACTTGGTTTTGAGCACAATTTGAGTTGGAGACTTCTCTCCTAAACTCCAGAGGAGCTGGAGCAGCTGTGGAAAAGATTTGAAGACGTTTTGGCATCGTTTTGGGTGAAAACTCTCCACTTTTCTTCGTTTTAATTAGTTTTGTATTAGAGTTTGTAATCAAATGATGTTTGTATTAATAATATTTGATGTTTTTATTACCACGGTTGGCTGAACATCATGTGGTGTGTTTTGTAGAAGTTAGTATATCTAGGATATATGTTTTCATGTCTCCATAAGTTTTGCAATTATCAAAATCGTTAAAAACGTTGATTTCTTCATTTGTTGAAAAATGCGCAATCCGTAGAGGAATCCACTTAGGATGACATGCCGCGAGGCTTCGTCTACGTGCATCAAACCGTAGAGGAGCCCAGTGAGGGTGATGAACTACGAGGTTCATCTATTCATGTTTTGTTATTCAAGAAATCACTCGTTTTACGATTATGTTTTAAACTGAAAATCATCGTTTTTCAAAGCTAAATCATCTGGTCCCCATACCTTGGCATGGATGTGGGATTGAGAATATATGGAGAATAAATAGCATAACATCCTACAACACTAATGAAAACACAACACACACACACACATTTTACCGTATCATTTTTACGTTATTTACTTTCGTAAATTTTAGTACACGTTTTATCTGAAATCAAAACCAAACAAAAAAATTCACCTTCAAAGGGTGATTCATAATTCACTAAATTATTTCCAAGCAAATTTCAGATTGTAAAACTTGTAGATTAGTTTGTCCCTGAGGAATACGACCCTAGACTTACCAGTATTACTACTTGACCGACTTCCTGAACTTGGAAATATCACTGTAACATTTTGGTCCTGTTAAGAAGCAAGGCTGGGGTAGGTGGCATTAGGTGCGTAACAGGAGAAGAGTCGGAGGTGGATTGCTGGTCGCGATAAGAGGAGGTCGATGGTGTGGAGGTCGGAGATGGTGATGGAGCGTGGCTTGTTTTGGGTAGAGGAAGGAGGTGGGAGTTGGGTTGTCGGGGGGGTGGCACTGTTGAGGTCGGAGGGATCGCGACGACGAGGCTGAGGGCTGCGTGAAGTCAGAGGTGGGTTGACTGGGGTTAATGGCGAAGGCTGGAGGAGGCGGTGAGGTTTCAAAGTTGGGGAGAGCTATTGGTCGGGGTTGCACTGCTGGGGGTTTTAAGAAGAAGAGAAGAAGAATAAGAGGGAGAAGGAGAAGGAGAACGAGGGGGCGGTTTTGATATCGTGGGGGAGGGTGATTCCCACGCACAAGTCGTGCATGCATGTGGGATTTTGTGGTTGAGAGAATCGGTCTTGGGGTTAACCGCATGTGGGGGGATGAAGTGTGGGTTGCGGGTTGATGAGATCCATGCATGGGATTTTGCAGGGGGAAGTTAGAAGAAGAGAAAACGAAATTAGATTTAAATTTCAATTTTAAAGATATTATCATTTTAGAAAAAAAATTTAGATTTAAGAATTCGAATTTTGAAAAATTAGTATAGAAAAATAATTAGATTTAGAATTTTAAATAGAAAGGTATAGTTTAAAATATATTAGATTTATTACAATTTTGCCCCTCGACTCGGTGTAGCCCAAAAATTATAAGGAAAATACTGGGATGATCATGCCATCGAGAGGATCGTGAATATGGGGTCCGATCACGAGTTCAAGCCAAGGAAATAATAATAAAAATATTAGAATGCAAAAATACCCATAATACGATGCATTAAATAAATTACGTACGAAAATACGTACGACACAACGTGGCCGTTACATGCATCAAAACTGGGCAACCTAACATTAAGAGGAGGACAGAGGCATCCTGACCAAACCTCAGCAACCCAATCAAGGGAAAACTTGGGCAACATCTCCAAAATCACTTTGGGGACCTTTGAGCTCGGATCCATTCGACGAATGGGAGGATCTGGTTCCATTCGAACCCCTTTCCCTTTACCAGGAACTTCCTCACGTTGAGGTCGACGAAGGCGCGCCATAAGCTCTTCGTTAGATGGCTCATGTATCCTAAACGGTGGAAACATACCTAGAATGGATCTAGAGAAGAATCAAGATCGATTATGGAAGGTACCTTAGTAGGATCAAGCAAACTCCGAAGGAAGCAACGAAGGAACCAAGCTTTCAAAATGAAAATGGTGGCGGAGCAATAAAGTCCCTTTCTTCCCAACCCTTTCTTTTATATGGAGGAGATCAACCAACTTGTAACGACCCGATTTCCAGGATACCTGGGAAGTACGAATCCGTCCCAAGTATTCCCAGATCAACGAGTGTTACGTAGAAAGAGAGAAAGGAAGAGCGTAAAACGAAAACTGCAGGTCACCACGCACGTGCTGGGAAGTACAAGTAAAGCTCCATCACAAATATAACATAAAGAACTAACAAAAGTATAGCACTTCATCTTATTAATACAATAATACATCTTTTACATACATCATCCCTGAACAGAGTACAAAAGAAATAAACAAGAAAATCCCCCAAAGAATCCCAAAGGAAAACGCTCACATTCTGTACAAGGTACAACTCACTCTCTAACTACTCCTGGAAGTACAACTAGACCAAACTGCCCTCTGAGGCTCCATCTCTGAGTAGCTTCTGAGTTTAGCTCTGCTATGACTATCCTGCTTCTAGACCTGAAAAAGTAAATGGGGTACGTCAACGCGTGACCCAGTAAGATTCCTAACTAAGCTAGGTAGGATCGAGTTTAGAATCGGACTACCTATCTAAGAAGTGTGGTCTAACAAATAAGGGTCACAATGCATATAAAAGTATCCACGACATTACATGCAGATACTAAAGGGAAACTTGGAAAATGTGCATGAGCAACCACATTATAACATGCAAGTGCTGAAAGTAAACATAGGAACATGTTGACATGGGGTAGTAGCATTAAAGTAAACAGAGGTTCAGGTCAACATGAGATAACAGCATTTAAGTAAATTGAGGAACAAGTAAACCGGAGATAACAACATTTACATATCAGAAGAACAAGTTAACATGTGGTAGTAGCATTTATGAATTAAACCACAATTACTTTAAGTTATCAATTCACATGTTTGGGAACCCGTGTAAATAATAGGACACTTAAGGAGCTGGACTTCACCCAAGGTGAGTGAAAAGTGGTACCTCAACTAACGACACGAGCACTCGATGGGCCTCTCGTAACTCCTCAGAAGGGAGTGAGAAATCTCAGTTTTTCAGTGGAAAACGGAGCACACCATCTTTTACCATCATGGTGCATCACGAGTACACCACCGGCCTCTCTAACTCTGTCCACTCCCCCCTGCCTACTCACGGGAGTGCGAGTGAGACTCAAGCTATGTCCACACTTAGCCAACTCCTTCGCTCAGGAGTGCAAGTGGGAGCCTCAGCTGTGTCCGCTCATAAAGACCTATTTCTTACACGTATCCCCCCAGAACCCACATCTAGAGCTTCACCCATTTTATAAACTGAAGACTCCAGATTCAATCCTCCTCATCTCACTCTTTCATTATGTCAGGGTACTTTCATTGTGGTGGTCTTAATACCACTTTTCTCGTTCATTTATCTTAGACCTTTCTTTAGGTCATCATTCATTCCATTTCAAATACTTCCTCATACATATGAAAAGATGATAATAACGACATGTTTAACATAGTTCATATAATGGTAGTAACATGGTATTATTTTCCTTAACTTGTAGACAAAATGTTTTAAGCATGTAAAGGTCATAACATGGTTATCATATTCATAACATCATGGCATTTATAGATTTCAACATGATTTCTTAATCCATTAACTAAATCATACTTCTTCACGTGATTACCATAGCATATCAATTTGTAACAAAGGTTGCAGCAAAAATAATAATACAATGTTCTGTCAGAATTGAGAGAAACATGGTACTGCCAAAATAAAAACATGATGAATTTCTGTAAAGCATATGAATCAACATTGTATAGTTGCTAAAGGATTTCTAAATAACAGACAGAAGCATAGTTACTGCATGATTAACATCCAAAACATTTTATTGTTAAACCAAATTAAATAAGATGAAGTTGACAGGGCCACATGGCCGTATGGAATTTTCCATACGGCCGTGTAGATTTAGTTGGCTGAAGAAATGCATACAGTCATATAATCTGTAGGCCACACGGCCGTATGGTGAAATCTATACGGCCATGTGGATTTTAGTTGATATGGTCATTTGTAGTGCGACCTCAAAATGTGACACGACCGTATGGTTTTGGCCAAACAGCCGTATGAACTTCCTCTACACG
The DNA here is from genome assembly GCA_030789695.1 of Scilla litardierei. Taxonomy (NCBI): domain Eukaryota; kingdom Viridiplantae; phylum Streptophyta; class Magnoliopsida; order Asparagales; family Asparagaceae; genus Scilla; species Scilla litardierei. Next base: position 29,316,170 of record CM061131.1, on the reverse strand, counting down.
GTCTACGCGATCATTCTTACGACCGTATAATGATGCCGACCAGCACACGGTCGTATGGTTCTTTCCATATGGCCATGTGGTTTCGTCTAATGTCAAATTCGACAGCGACGAATTCTAAAATCCTTCGTGATTCTAACTAGATCATATCTAACCAAGTTAAGATCCTACTTGAGATGCCCTCCATTAAGTCTGGGGCCCTTCTTCTCCTTGATGACCCTCTGAAAGCTACTCCTTCTTCTTCTCCAATTTGAGCTAGAGTTTAAGTTGTGGGTGTTTGGTCGGGGAACGATAGCAAGGCTGCTTGTATGTGTTAGGAAGTGAGGATGAGTGATCTGGGGAGATTTCCTTTCTCCATTTCTGTTCTTTCTTTCCCCCCTTTTTTGTTTGTTCCCACATTTAAATCCTAAGATTTGCTTAATCATCATCCTAAAGTCATCAAAGCATGCCATATGGAAAAAGTAGGTAGAAACTAAGAGGGCATTGACACCTATTAAGTAGGAGGTGTTGCTCTTAGGAATTTTTTATAGGTTTTGCATTCTTAATAAATAAAATACTCCTTTAAATACCTCATACTTCCTCTTATACTAGTATTTCATCCAAATACCATATTTATTAAAATCCAAATGATCTTTAAAAATTGTTTAAAAATAATTTTGTTATTATAAAAATTAAGAAAAATACCCAAAATCCTATACATACAAATACGTCCAAAATACGCAGATTATACTCATATATATTAATACAGGGTATTACACAACTGATGGTTGATGAGCAACACGTGTTTGAGACCGGCTTCAAGGAGCGATGCGGATCGATCCAGAAACGAAAGGTTTTTGGCCGCACAAATCAAATCAAACATTTCGAAAACCGTGTGCATTTAAGGAGGATACACATCATGTGGTCTCCACAGCGCTATTTCCTGAGACACGGATGATGGGGCCATTATTGGTGAATGGGTACGGATCACAAAACAGTATCAAGATATCCGACCCATTTAGTGCATACGATCTAAAACCTGTCATTAAGGCAGAGCAATACCCAGTCAAACTAACGGCTCACTCGATCGTTAAACTCCCGCTGATACTTAGTGAGGAGTTAATGGGACCGAGTAAATGGGCAGACGTTATTACCAATCCCGGAGAAGATCCCGCCCGAATCAATAAGGGACGGTTACTCTCAATCATCAGAGAACGTCTATAAATACCTGAAAAGATAATGGTAATAGGGTTCCAATTCCCAAGGTAGGAGATCTAATTCATAGACTCTACTCTTTCAGCTTACATTTCTTCCACAAAAGAGCTTGCGACATCAGATCTTAGACGAACCTCTGTGGGTCGATCCCAGCTGCTCCAAGCTCCATCTCTTCCTCAAGTTCCCATTCTAACTTAAGCATTGGAGGGGATTTGGATCGGGACCCAGATCTGACCCCCCTAACGATTCCTTGTGGTGTATATTTACGAGCCTTACTCCTATGCGAGGGTCGTTCTAGAGCTTCTTAGCCTCGATCGATCGATATACGGATTGCTTGAGGGTCAATCGAGCATCACAAGTCATCCATCACCCATCAATGAACCTGGATCTTCTAACCTAGGGTCCTACTCAATCGCCTGACGAGGCTCCGATTCAGTAGGAAGGGTCCACGTCAGCAACATAATTGTTTCGGTCATTTTTGGCCTTAACAATTTTCTTTTCACGTCTTTATTTGAACTTGGACTTAGAAGCTTGCTAATCGATCATCTTGGTAACATATGACCTTGGCATCTTGCCTTTTTGCTTTAAGGCCCTTTCTTTGCTTGGCTGGTCACCGACAGGGTTCTTGGAGTGCTCACGCTTGACCAATGCGTCGATTTCTTTTTTAAGTGTCCAACAATCATTGGTATCATGCTCGTAGTCATTGTGGTACTTGCAGAATTTGAGATCATCCCTTTTTCATATTTGTCCTTCTTGGCGGACTCTTGAACAAGTTCCTCTCGTTGGGCATAAGCTAGGACCTCTGCCTTGGGAGCGTTTGGTCGTGTATAAGCTGGGCGCTCCTTGCTTCAAGGGCTCCTTTCCCTCTGTCTCTTATCCCGAGGTTCCTGGCGAGGGGTTCCCTGGGATTGATTTTCTCGTTTGGCATCCCCACTGCGGACATGAGTGCCTTTTTAGTAGTTTCAATTGCCGCCTTCGCTTCTTCAGAAATGGTGAACTGATCTGTTATATTGAACAACTCCATGAGGTTGTTAGGTTGAAACTGGTGGATGGCCCTCCACAAATGCTTGTTCTGCACTGCTTGAGTAAAATCCGCGATGACAGTCAGTGACGACCTGTTTTCATCAATACAACTAATTACGTATTTGACGTATTTTCACATTTTAAAAGTATTTTATAATAGTTGGTCAGGAGTTTTATATCAAAAATGATTTCAAGATTCTTTGTTAAAAAATATTTTGAAGCATCAAACTAGTTATGGTGTATTTCAGTAAGTTCGAGTATCATCGAACACCTATAAATAACTTTTACAAAAATTCATATTCAATTGTTACTGATTTAGCTGTATAAATTAATTTTCTATATAAACGTTATCAAAATGATTTCAAACTTCTACAGTATGACTATATGATCATTTAGGGCTCCCTATCTTAATTTCGTAATTTTCTGGAGTCAAATCGACTTAGAACCTGCAAACCCGCATCCCAAAATGTTTTGGCCCAAAACTCGTATCTCCGTAGCTCAAACCCTGAAATGGACCTCGTATTCGCGATCCTTGCGATGATACTAACCTGTGGCTATGTTTTCTTAATTTTTCGGTGTCGTATGTGAGAACGGCGTAGTATTACATCGTTTTTACTAATTACATTCACTAATCACTTTCACTCTTACTAATTACTATTATTAATTACCTTTTATCCCCTAACCCTTAATTAACCCTAACCCCACCCTCTTAAATGGCTGTCTAAGTTTGGTGAGATCTGATAGTTTCGGATCCACCCACCCTAATTACTACATAGTCATTAATACCATTATTATTATTATTATTATTATTATTATTATTATTATTAACATTATTATTTACTTACACTATATAATACCCCTCCATTCCATTCGTTCTCAGGCAACTCCCCCCCTCTCCCACACTTAATCTCTCTCCGAACCCTCTCTCCTCCCCAGTCGAGCGTCGAAGCCCTCTTCCCATCCACTCTCCACAGCAACGAACCCATCTCTCCTTGCTTCCCCCTTGCCCCTAAGGTCGCCGCCAGCGAACCCAAGCCCCCTCCATTCGCCATTGCTCCGCCTCCCTCCTTTTGGCCACGAACGCCGCCCAGCCCTACTCGCCGCCTCCCCGCTTCGTCGAATGCCGCCTACAGCAACCCCGCACTGCCCTGTCGCTGCTCCACCACCGACGAAACAGCATCCAGAGCCACCAACCCCCTACGAGCTCCGCTTTACCTCGCTCCAGGACAAGCTCCCCGCCGGAGCTATCGTCGCCAAGGAGCTGAACCCCATCTCTCGAGCCCCCTTCGAGCCCTCGCCTCCTCCCAGCAGTCGTCGTCGTCGCTCCGCCATGTTCGCCCACACGCCATAGAGCCTTCGACGTCGAAGCCAAGGCTACCGACCCCAGCTCGGAGCTACCTCACTCGAGCACCTCCATCCGCCTCGAGCTCCACCGAAGACCCTCGCCGTCTTTGCATGGCCTCCCACGGTCATCGTCCCCACCTCAGCCCTCTGAAGAACGTCGGCGAGCACCCCGCTCCATCGAAGCCTCACTCCAATAACAACGACGACCTTCTTCTGCCGCCGTCGCTCGTCGCTGCACCGCCCCCGATGCCCCGCTCTGTCATGCACCGTGTGCCACCCCCCACGCCGACCACCGACCGCCACGGCTGCCGTCGCTCCGATCGAACACCCCCGCTACTCCCTTGCAACGTAAAAAGAAGATAAGTGTTAAATATGGATACGTATTAGAAATGTACCGCCTAAAGTGAAGTGAGACCCACCCGGGTGAGTGCCCCGTGGCAGGAGATGGGCTTAATGGTTGCACACCATACTTTCATATGTAAGTCACAAAGTTTCTAGCTCTACTACTGCCTACTTGTCCTTTTTATTGTTACTACATCTACCTGGTTGTCCTACTATTGTCATTACATTACATGCTGGTTAAAATATTGTTGCTACCATATTACATATGCTATACCACAGTTGTTGCTCTTGTACGTTACTTTTCATACTTGCACGGTCACTTTTACTTTATGCAGTACATGCACTTTACTTACCACACCTGAGCAGCCACCAGTACTTTACTTATCGCTCTTGCATGCATGTCTGCTTTTACCTTACTTTTTGCACTTGCATGATCATCTTTAATTGTTTACCATAGCATGTTTCATACTTTTGCACTACTCTATTTCTATTGCTAGAATTGTTGTGACTTACCTATGGTTCAATCTTCGTGGCACCACAGACGACGTACGTAGTGAGGTAGATGTTCCTGAGTTGGCAGAGATAGAGTTCGTACCATAGGCTGCAGATTTTAGAGTTCGAGTTGTGTATTTCCAGTTATGCTTCTTCTCTTTCATACATCCTTGTTGTATAAATGGATTGTAATAAATTGGACACTACTTGAGTATTTTTGTACATCTCTGCATCGTGGCTATATTGATTTCATTGGTTATCTACAGACCTGCGAATAAATCAAATAAGTAATGTCCCCCTGAAAGCGGGTCATTACACAGTCACATCCGGCGTGTCCTCTACCTCGAGCCTCTCGTCATTGAACCGTTGGACGAGGGCTCGGATTGACTCTTTTTCCTTCTGCTTAAAAGTGAAGATGCGGGTGGACTTTCTCTTGGGGCGCCGACCGGCGACAAATTTGTAGTATCCTGCCAAAACAGAGTTAGGATCGATAAATAAAGTTGAGACTTACGCTTGCGTATGCGGCACGGTAGTCTCGGAACTTTGCCTTCGGATTCGCCACGACGGATCGAGTCTTCTCACGAACGGAGTAAGGCTACTAAATCCACAATCTAAATCTCTACTTTTAGATTAAGAACTTGGATAAAGAGAGAGGAAGTATTTCGGCAGAGCTTCGCTAGAATGAAATGCATGCAAGAAATGCCATGCAAAAGTGTAAGGAAATGGCTTACCCTTGGGTCTTATTTATAGCCCCCAAGGTAGTTATTTTAGGAGTAATTGTTCCTTAGGAACAATTTAACTAAGGTGTACCATGACACATGGCACATTATAAGCTTAAGTTGTACCATATGCATGGTACAACATAAGCTTAAGATATTACCCCTTTATTAGCCATATGTCGCATGCACTTATGCATATATAATGCGACTTTCCCATCAATCTAGAGATCCTCTCCGCAAAGGAACATATTCCCTTTGCACACGACTTCGTGTACGCGACGTTCGAAGTCCGTATTCCCTCGTACATCCCCTACAAGGGTGTACTAACGTCTTCCATATCCAACATCTCCCACTCACACTTGATGGGATTGTAAGAGAACGTCTTTCTCTTAGTTCTTTCATCTATCATACCGAGAAATAGACCGTGCGACCGTCATGTGCGTAGAGTCTGTTGTTGTGCACTTGTTAGAGATACACAACGACCTCGAAGGTGCAAAGTTGAGTAGTTCAACGCATGCTTTACCCTAGATTATTTCTTCACATTTCTTATACTTTATATTCAATAATTGAATCCCATCTGGATTACAATTGGCTGGCCAGCTTTGAATCATTTAAAGTCCAAATGTGAATATGAAATCAATCTTCCTCTTCTTGCGAACCTTCTGATCTTGACTTGATTCGCTTTTCTAACGTGCCCCACCAAGCCGAATTATCATAGCCCATTAGCAACACGCTAACATAGCGATCATCTTGTCAAATCTAAAGGAACCAATTGGAGTCCTTGAGGGTAAGAGTTTAAGACCCGTATGGCCTTTGAGTCTCACATAATAGCAAACACTATTGCTACTAACTCAGTGGTCAAAATGCATACGTGGTATGAACACGTATTACAACATCACTCCTTTCCCAGGGAGAGTATGTCTTAATGATGTTGTACGGATGAAAAATCAGACACCACAGTGTCTATCTTTTGAGTCCCCTTACTACTCATGAAATATTCCCGGACTCTCATCCTGCATAAGACAGATAGGATTTAAAAAATCCTATGAGATCTCTTTCAAATATCCTTGTGATACAGATCTCAGATCTTTTGTAAGCATCCATATGATGCAGATCTTTCATTCGACTATCTTGTTTAAGTCACGACTCTAAATCATTTGTCTAATGATTTTGACTTTAAACTAGTCTCATCTCTATCTTATCCATCTGATAAGATAAGGCGGTTGCTCATGTGAGAGAGTCAACCTTAATCTGTCCGACATACACACAATAAAATAGCTGAGACTTAAACACAAATGTATATAAAATCATTTGTAAGAAACTTGTATGCAAATTAAACTTTGATCTTCTATAGACATGGGAAATATTACATGATACAGCTCAGCACCTACGCATTCCCATAGATGATAAGTGTTTGTAGAACACATCTCTGGGGATCGCCTTAGTAAGGGGATCCGCTATCATCTCATGCGTGGATATGTATCCTATGTCTACTTCCTTCCGTTTGTCATAGTCCTTCGCAAACTTGAATCGAATATCAATGTGTTTGGTCTTACAATGAAATTTAGGATCTTTGACATAGGCAATCGAGGCTTGACTATCACTGTATATAGGAACAGTGCTCGAGTCAGAGGCATTCGTCAGCCTGTCTAAGAATTTCCTAAGCCAAACAGCTTCTTGGACCGCCATGCTGAATGCTACGAATTCGGCTTCCATGGTTGATAAGGCGATGCAGGTTTGCTTCTTGCTGCTCCAGGATATTGCACCATTCCCGAGCAAGAAAACAAAGCCTGAGGTAGATCTTCGCTCGTCGAGATCACCTGCCCAATCAGCATCGGTATAGCCTTCGAGTCTCAAGGTATTGCCTTGATAGCACAACGCATAGTCCGCAGTCCCTTTGAGGTACCTTAATATCCTCTTCACCGCTTTCCAGTGTGCCTGTCCTGGGTTGGATTGGTAACGGCTTACCATACCAACAGCATAGCAAATGTCCGGTCTGGTACACATCATGGCGTACATCAGACTCCCGACAGCACTGGAGTATGGAACCTTTTCCATAGCTTTCTTTTCTTTTGGATCTTTGGGACACATTTCCAAACATAGACCCTCGCCTTTGCTTATTGGAGTATCAATTTGCTTGCAGTCCTGCATATTAAATCGTTCTAAAACTTTCTTTATATATGTCTCTTGAGAGAGAGAAAGAAGTTTCTTGGAACGATTCCTTGAGATCTTAACCCCAAGGATATATGCAGCTTCATCCATGTCTTTCATTTCAAAGACGGATGAAAGCCAAGCTTTGATATCCATGATAAGACGCTTATCATTTCCGGCTATAAGTATGTCATCTACATAAAGAGACATAATTACATACTTATTTTTAATCCTCTTAATATATACGCAGTTGTCTTCGTCGAGCATGGAGAAACCATACGACAAAACGACTTCTTGAAAGCGCATATACCACTGCCTTGAGGATTGTTTAAGACCATATATGGATTTACGAAGTTTACAAAACTTATGTTTGTTTTCTTCTTGTACGAACCCGTTTGGTTGTTCCATGTAGATCTCCTCATCTAGTTCTCCGTTAAGAAAAGCAGTCTTTACATCCATCTGATGTAACTCGAGGTCCAAACAAGCCACCATTGCCAGAATTAAGCGAATGGAGGTAAAACGCACGACAGGAGAGAAAGTCTCTTCGTAATATATTCCTTCCTGTTGCGTGAAACCTTTCGCAACAAGGCAAGCTTTATATTTCTCGATGGATCCATCAGCCTTATGCTTGATTTTGAGAACCCACTTGTTCCCAATGGCTCTACGTCCCTTAGGTAAATCAACCAAGTCCCAGACTTGGTTTGTTTTCATGGATTGAAGTTCTTCTTCCATTGCCGCTATCCATTTATCTTTAGCAGGGCATGTGACGGCCTGTTTGAAATTTGCAGGTTCGTCATCATCTTGTAGTAATGTCATGAATGTTTGAGGAAATTCATCCTCAAATCTCAGAGGTGTTAGCCTCGTTCGATTACTACGTCTTGCTTGAGTTTGATCACTCCCACTTGGAATGACATCACTCCCACTTGGAATAATATCACTCCCACTCGGAATAGGATTGGTATCGTTCGTATCATCCGTTGGTGAAGTTTGAAACGTATTTTCTTCTTCACCAAGAATTCTCCCACTCGAACGTTCCGATCCTACTTAATCCCAAGTCTCAAACAAGGATAAGTCTTGACTTATCTCACCCTGTCTTGGAAACTCGTTTTCCAAGAAGACAACATCCCTCAATTCGAATTCTATTAGACCCCCATTGTCCTCTTGACCGACGAAAACATATCCTTTGGAGTTTTCAGCGTATCGGATGAAGATACACTTCCTCCCACGTGGCCCAAGTTTGCCATATTTGTGAGAGGATAAATGTGCGTAAGATGCACAACCCCAAGGTTTTAGAATGCTTAAGTCTGGAGTTCTATTGTTCCACAACTCATAAGGAGTAGAACTTACCGACTTCGAGGGTACACGGTTTAAGATGAATGCTGCCGTCAATAATGCATCACCCCAAAAGGTGATGAGCAAATTTGCCTGAGACATCATTGATCGGACCATTTCCATCAATGTCCTATTTCTTCTTTCCGTAACACCGTTTTCTTGCGGAGTATAAGGCATAGTTATTTGATGAACTATGCCTTTTTCATCACAGAGTTCCTTAAAACTCGTTGATTGATATTCTCCACCCCGATCGGTTCGCAAGACCTTTATCTTACGATCTAGTTGATTTTCCACTAAACTCATATAGTTTTTGAAGCAAGATAAAGCTTCATGTTTGTGGGAAATCAAATAAATGTTACCGAAACGGGTGAAGTCATCAATGAATGTGATGAAATAGGACTTCCCGCGTCTTGTCTTAACATTCATTGGACCGCAAATGTCCGAATGGATAAGCTGTAATGGAACTTCGGCCCTTGTGCCAGTTCCAAACGGCTTGCGACAAGTTTTCCCTACAAGACAATGTTCGCAAGTTGACATTTCAACTTTTGAAACATTAGATAGCAAGCCACTTTTGGCAAGTCTATCCATTCTAGTTGGTCCAATATGACCAAGTCTTGCATGCCAACAAATGATCTCAGATTCAGAGTTAGAAGCATTTGTCAAATGGAAACTTTCATTAATAGAAGAAGAATCATCATACATTGTGTTTAAAACAATTAATCCATTACAAACATTACCCGACCCAACTAAAGAACTATTACAAACAAGGTCAACATTTTGTTTATAGAACCTCCATTCATAATCTAAAGACATTAACATGACCACGGAAACGATATTCCTTCTAATATCTGGAGCAAAGAGGACGTCGTGCAATAATAGAGTCCGGCCGTTGTCGAGAACTAGCTTGCATGTTCCGACGCCTTTGACTTCAACACGAGTGTTGTTATCGACGTATATCCACTTTGTTCCTTGAGTTATCTTTCGATACTCTACGAAGAACCTTCTGTCCTTCGATACGTGGTCTGTGGCCCCTGAATCAATCAACCAAAAATAGTTAGATTCAGCAAGAAACACGGAACTAGAAACACATATGTAACTAGCCCTACAAGTTACCTTATCACTTCCATCCGTACACGTACGGGCGAAGTGACCGTACTTGTTGCACTTAAAGCACTTGATCTTTTTCAAGTTTTTCTTCTTTGAGTGCACATTCTTTTGCCACTTTTTGTTCTTAGTCTTCTTTGAGGTTTCCGGTTCTTGCTTTCGTTCGTTCACAAACCTTAAGCGTTTATTCTTACGCTTATTTCCTCCATGTGAGGAACTAGCGGCCACGTGCACTTCTACACTAGGTTTTGCGGCTTGAATCCGCTCTTCCTCGAGTTCGAGGTGTTTTGATACATCGCTTAAAGTTTTAATGCACTCATTATGAGTGAGGTGCATTTTCATGTTATCCCAGCTATCTGGAAGTGAACGAATTACTGCTTGGATCTGCTGTTCGTCAGATAGCGTAACACCCGCATCCTTCAATTCAGATATGAGATTCGCCATGTGGCGGAGATGCTTTTTCATAGAATGATCTCGCCACATCTTGTACGAATCAAATTGAATATTTAAGGAGCGGAGTTTGGTAACCGAAGTTCCACCAAACTTTATTTCTAGCTCAGACCATATGTCTTTGGCTAGGTCGAATTCCTGAAATAGACGCATTATGTCATTGTCCATTGCGGACAGTAACGTAATACGTGCTATTTTGTTCTTTCGAGTCCAAGTATCTTAAGCTTCCCGGTCCCTCTTGTGTTGGGCCGTATTGCCCAACTCAGGTTCTTCCATTATGTTTTGGAGTGTTTCAAGCACATCTTGCTCCTCTAAAACATATTGGATTTTTATTGACCAAAGTTTATAATTGTCGCCGTTGAGCTTTTCACCTTTGTTAAGCTCTGCGACAATGTTCTTAGAAGCGGTAGACATATTCGATTCAAAAAACTGCAAAGAGAATGAAAAACACGATCAAAATTCTATGCATATAGTTTCGATTCTTTAAACACTTGATAAGTTCCTTGGATGCGTTGAAATGTTACTCTAGAATCGAGAAGTTCACTACGTTCCCAACTACCATCTAGAAGTAACTTTCAAAGTATCCCTCTTACTTATCTCAAGTAAAAAGAAATCAGAAATGATACCCGTATGGTACCAGCAGCGGAAAAATATTTTTGAAAAACATATCTTTCAAAATGGAATAGGTGAGAGTTTGCGCAAAGAATTTTAGCGCAACAATTGCCAAGCCACGAGACCTGTTCTACACACCCATGGGTTAGATAACCATGGCCGGATCGTGGTAGGACTTGGAATTCTAAATTGCGCTATCCCGATTTAAGGACGGGACATAACCTATTTGAAAACATCTTTTTCAAAAAATTTGAAATACATTGGCTAATCTCCGTAGAGTAGAGCACAACGTCATAAGTACATTGGCTAATCTCCGTAGAGTAGAGCACAATGACATGGCTATTCTCGCATGAAGTAGAGCATTACGGCTAATCTTCAAGGAGTAGAGCACTACGGCTAATCTCGCATGAAGTAGAGCACTTAGGCTAATCTTCAAGGAGTAGAGCACTACGGCTAATCTCGCATGAAGTAGAGCACTACGGCTAATCTTCAAGGAGTAGAGCCTTTAGACACCCCGTATGGGCTAATCGACATGTTCATGTGCGACCAAGGCCTTTTGCCGATTTGGTCGACCAAAACACTAAGATTGGTCGACCAAAAAAATCCCCGTATGGATTTGCACCCTCCTGGCCGGCCAGGGCTAGTGCCTTGACCGGCCAGTGGCCATGATTGGCCGGCCAGGGCCTCTGCCCTGGCCGGCCAGGGGTCCTGGCCCCTCGGCCAGGGGTCCTGGCCCCTCGGCCAGGGCCTCTGCCCTGGCCGAGGCCGGCCAGGGCCGGCCAGGCCCTGGCCGAGGCCAGTGCGCCGGCCCTGGCCACTGCCAGGGCCGGCAGGCCGGCCAGGCCCTGGCCACTGCCAGGGCCGGCCAGGCCGGCCCAGGCCTGGCCTTAGCCACGACCACGGCCCCCTGGCTGTGGCCGAGGCTGGCCACTGCCGGCCTGGCCTTGGCCGGCCACTGCCGGCCTGTCCATGGCCGGCCATGGCTTGGCCATGGCCGATCATGGCCAAGGCTATTTTGGCATTGGCCGGCCATGGCCCCTTTGGCCATGGCCGGCCACCCCCTTTGAATGGGGTTGCCGCACACCCCGCCGGAGGGGTGGCCGTGGTGGTTATTGGCCGTAGCCAACCCCCTCCGCATGGGGAGGGGGGTGCATGGCCTTCATAGCCCATTTGGCCATGGTGCACATGCACCAAATTTCATCTTCCCCAATGGAAATAACTACCACCTTCTTCTTCGGTGAAGCACCCGTTCGTCGATGAAGCACCCGTTCGTCGAGAAAGTGGTTATTTTCTAATGGCCGTGTGCCAAAAATGAAAAATAACATACTACGTGAACGGTCGGTTCTTCCCGTCACGGAGAGTTCTTACCATATCCGTAATGATAGGAGACCCTAACGTGAAAAGAACAACCGCTGCGTTCTCTCCGTCACGAAGCGTTCCTACCATATCCGTAATGTTAGGATACCCATTCGTGAAAAAGACAACGACTCGTTCATAGTTTCGACGGGGCGGCGGTTTGACCGGGGGCGAACCCGTATGGCTCTGATACCAATGTAGTATCCTGCCAAAACAGAGTTAGGATCGATAAATAAAGTTGAGACTTACGCTTGCGTATGCGGCACGGTAGTCTCAGAACTTTGCCTTCGGATTCGCCACGACGGATCGAGTCTTCTCACGAACGGAGTAAGGCTACTAAATCCACAATCTAAATCTCTACTTTTAGATTAAGAACTTGGATAAAGAGAGAGGAAGTATTTCGGCAGAGCTTCACTAGAATGAAATGCATGTAAGAAATGCCATGCAAAAGTGTAAGGAAATGGCTTACCCTTGGGTCTTATTTATAGCCCCCAAGGTAGTTATTTTAGGAGTAATTGTTCCTTAGGAACAATTTAACTAAGGTGTACCATGACACATGGCACATTATAAGCTTAAGTTGTACCATATGCATGGTACAACATAAGCTTAAGATATTACCCCTTTATTAGCCATATGTCGCATGCACTTATGCATATATAATGTGACTTTCCCATCAATCTAGAGATCCTCTCCGCAAGGGAACATATTCCCTTTGCACACGACTTCGTGTACGCGACGTTCGAAGTCCGTATTCCCTCGTACATCTCCTACAAGGGTGTACTAACGTCTTCCATATCCAACAAAATTGCCTTTAAACAGATCGAACAATTCGTCAAATGACCCGACACAATCATCGGGTAATCCGTTGTACCACCCTTCTGTCGTCTTAACTAGGGTAGTGTGCAAAGCTCGACAGAGGTATGGCTCGTCTGCTCCATGAAGCAGCATCACATTTTGGTATTTACGGATGTGTGCCCACGGGTCACCTTTGTCGTCATACGTCGGCACGTAGGGAAGCTTGAACTTTGGAAAGAAAGGAGCAGCCGTGATGTTCTCCTTCAACGGGATCCGTCGATTTGCGGGATGGGTAAGTTGGAATCGTCCATCCCCGCCTTGCAAGTAAGTAGCTCCTGAGGATCGATTAGGAATTTCTTCCGCCTCTCTCCTCTCATTTCCACTTGCAAAATCGAGAGGGTTGTGGCCTTGAGTGACCCCATTTATTAACTGATCCAGGATATTGTGAGTTGTGCGTCTATAGTTGGAGGGACTGTGTTCTCCCTGAAAGCTGAATGCACAGTTATCATTCCCCATTTCGACAATATGGTGAGATGTAGGTGTTGTATTGAGTGGTGCATTCTCCTGTCGGTCCACTCTTGGATCTCTTAGATCCCTAGGCATGTCAGCATCCCTCGTCAATGTCAAATTTGTATTTGGAGGCGGTAGTTGCTCATTTACGAGTGACGAGCCTCCCATGCTTTGACGCACCACAGCCGCTGTAATACCCCTAAGAGGTATATACTAGGATGTGTGTAAAATATATATTAAATACATTTTATACTTGTGTATTTATAAGTATGTATACATGAATGGTTGTATGATTATATGAATGTGTCTTGGTGTGTAGTGCATTTAGATATAAATTATTTTATTATTTAACTAAGAGAAGATTTTTGAACATTTTATTATTATTAAATAGTTTCTTATTGAAGTAATAAGTATATTGGTATATACTTGGATGAATGTGGTATATAATTTGCAAATATGAGATTATATACATGAAAATTATGTATGAGAGTGTGTGTAGATATAAGCTGTCTTGTTGTGCATTAAATTGTATTTTAATATTATTTGGTTATTAATATTAAAAGATATTATATAATTGGATGTTGTGGATTTATATATTATATTATAAATAAGTCATTTTTAGGATGAGTTGCTAGTTTGTACAATTTATAGGAAGTGTGGGGTGTTTTGTGTAAATAGTGTTTTAGAGCTTGGTGAGGAATTAGTGGGAAGTGTGAGGAGGTTTGTGTAAATATGGGGATAATGTGTCACGAAGAGAAAGCTTTAGGGGCTATGTGTCATGCTTATAGAGAGAAATTATCAAGAAATGACAACTAGGCATGTGACTCATCATCTCCCTCCTAAAAACCATCCCCTTTCTCTCTCTCTTCCCCTCTCCTTTTCCCCCAAAATTCTGAACGAACCAGCCCCAAAAGTTCTGCCGAATTGTCATGGCAATGGAGAGAAAATGATGAGAAAAGAGAAGAAAAAGAAGAGAAAAGAAATCCTAAAGAACCCTAACACATTCCCTCTTTCTTCCCTCTCATTTCCCCCTCTTTCTTTCAAATTTCATAGCCAAACCCTATCCCCAGACCCATGTCCAGATCTGGGCCGAAATTCCTTGGCTTTGTTCTATATTTTCCATCCCAAAAACACCACATCTCGTTTCCCTTTAGAGCCTTTGTGACTAGCTAGTAGTTGTGGGGAGTTTGGGAGCAAAAGAGGGGTGATTTCAAGAGAAAGATGATACCTTTGGAGTCATGAGAGCTTGAAAACGTGGATCCAAGGAGCAAGATGAAATCTTGTAGGATTTTTGGAGAAAGCTCACATTTTTATGGTAAGAATCCTTCTCTACTTCATTTGTCAATTGCATGTTCATTATCCTTGCAAAGAGAGTTCTTTTGAAGCAAGTAATTAGCTTGTCCATTTAATTATTTCTTTGAGATGCTAGTATCACAAAAATTGTAGCTTGAGATTGGCATGCTCCTCACATGTTCATTTGATGTTCATGGCTTGCTAGTATCACAAAGATTAGAGCTTGTTCACCTCTAAAGTAGTTGTGATGCAACATGCTTCAGTTTTTCAGCTTCCTACAGAATCTGCCATGTCTTCATACATGATTCAGTCTCAGCTTAGCTTGTAATAAAATCTAAAAAATTATATTCACGTAGATCATGAAATTCTACCCTATAATCATATAAAATATGACATGTGTTTAGTTCAAGTATCAGGAGAAAGAGGGCTTTGTTTGCAGCATAACAGATTTCAGCCTGTTTTGACACCCTGCCTTAAAACAGTGATAACAGCCACAATGCTTATTGAAAATAGGTGTTTTAGGACATTTTGGATAACTACTCTTCAAAACACACAATATACTATTTTTTATTTTATCCAAATTTGATTGTAGCTATGAGTAATGCATTGATTTAATTGAGACAGATGTTCTGTTTTTCTGCAGATTTACTATCTGTTGTTAAATTGGGCGTCATAAATCACATACAAATGATTAATTTCTGAAATTTGGTGGGTGTATGTAAAAAACCATATCTACAACTTTTATTTGTATTGTATGGGCATGATTAATACAAAATTATGGAGAAATGTGCTCCTTAATCTGACTGTTCTACTTTTCCAGCAAGTTGAAAGATTTGAATGTTGTTTTAAGCTCTTTTGAGGTTAAACTGGCCATTAATGTTCTTAATTATTGCTGTTATAGGGTGATATGTGGTTTATGTTCTTGGCACATGCAAAATGATGATGTGAGTATGGTTATATGTTTCATGTCTGTTATGTGTTGTGGAAACGCCTAAATGAACGGCAAACAAGATACATGATACAAGAAATGAGAAAGAGAATGCACAAGGCGATGCATGTCCCAAATGTGTGGTGAAATGTGGAAAGAGAAGTAAATGAAAAGTGTTATGTTTCATGAAAATGACTAAGTCCTCTTAAAGGAGGGTGATATGGGGTTTGGGGGAAACACGGAGTTAAGGAGCGGACATATGATATGAATTCTCACTCGATTTGTCACTCTCGAAAGGGGGAATAGAGAGAGTTAGAGAGGCCGGTGGTGTACTCGTGTTACACCATTAGGTAAATGATGGTTTTCTCCGTTTTCATAGAAAATACGAGATTTGTCTTACTCCCGTAAGGGGAAGTTACGAGAGGCCCCTCCAGTGCCCCTGTCGCTGGTGGAGGTAACACTTTTCACCCACCCTGGGTGAAGTCTGGCTCCTTAGCATCCTACGATTTACTGGGGTTTTCAAATAATGAATAAATAATAAGAATGTTATATTATTGAATGCTTGTTTTACTTACTTGTAGTTTAAATTTTTTTGCTTCCTCAGCATATATTTATTGTTTTTCGGTCATTACTGTAACCTCATCCCTAACCTCATCCCTCGTGCCCATTTCCAGTTTTATAAACTCATGTTGTTGTTGTTTTTTCCATGCCATGTTTATTGCATTATTATTCATGTAGATGCATAGTAGGTAGTGGCATTTGAGGTGAAGTTTGATTTCCTACTGGGTCACGCGTTGACGTGCCCCACCCGTTATTTTTCAGGTGTTGGAGTTGGTGGCAGAGGTGGAGTTTGGAGTTATGGTTAAGGAGCTTCGTTTTTTAATTGGGTGTTGAGGGGAGAGGATGAGAGTTTTATACCTTTGGGATTTTATTGTTTTGGGTAAGTTGTATAAGAGGTTGTATAAGAGATGTAAGCAATACATTAGTGGATTAATAAAGGATGGTGGACTTTGATTGTCTCTTGAATGTTCTCTTTGACTTTCTATATTGTTGTTTGGCATTGGTTGTTATGTGGGAACATTACAGATACTACTCCAGCAGTGTGCAATGACATGCTAGCGTTGTATTTCTTTTCTTCTCTATATTTGTAACACTCGCTACTCTGGGAGCACCTGGGACGGATTCGTACTTTCCGGGTATCCTGGAGAGTGGGGCATTACAGCCGCTAATACGTTGATGTTCTTGTCGACCCGCTCTGCAAATTGATTGAATTGCTCCTGGTACACCTTAGGTACCTTGGTTGCCCTTCTGGGTCCTTTTGATGAGGATGCAGAGTCTGTGACATCCTCCACCTGGACGATGTTCGCATTCTGATTCTCGTTTGGACCAAGGTTTGGTCTGACGCTACTTGGTAAAGCCGATATAGCTTGTTAAATGCTGTGGGATGTCGAACTGATGAACTTTTCCACAGACGGTGCCAACTTTTAAGGCCAAAATGACCGAAACAATGATGATGCTGACGTGGACCCTTTCTTGCTGAGTTGGAGCCTCGTCAGCCAGTTGAGTGGGACCCTAGGTTAGTTGAACCATGGTCGTTTAAAGTTTGTGGTTGACTTGTGATGCTTATTCGACCCTTGAAAGCATCGAGCCTCGGTCGATTGATATTGAGAAGCACCAGCACGACCTTCCCGCTGGATCGGGTCTTGATGATCTGCACCACAATGAAGCGTCAGAAGGGTCAGATCTGGGTCCTGACCCATATCCTATCTGATGCTTAAGTTAGAACATGACTTAAAGGAGGGAGCTTGGAGCTGCTGAGATTGACCCACGGAGGAGGGAGCTTGGAGCTGCTGAGATCGACCCACAGAGGCACGTCTCAAGTCTAGCGTCGCAAGCTCTTCTGAGGAAGAAGTATTAGTTGGAGTAAAAATGTCAGAGTATTGGATCTTATACCTTCATCCACTAATTTTGTTCATCTCCCGTGTATTTATAGACCTCTCAGGTCCCTTCAGTGATGTTGGGAGGATAACATGTATGGGTTTTGGTGGACCCTCAGAGCTCGGATCTGTGTCCGCCCTAAGTCGGATGGACCACAGGGGCTAAAATCGCAGCAGAAAATAAAAACTATCTAGCTAAACAATTTAGCTAGGCCTTGAAGGAGCCAAAACCTAGCCCGATCTATGCCAACTTGGGGTGGATCAGACCACCCCAAAAGGGATCTATTCTACTGCGACGAAATTAAACTACACTAAAAATTGCTTAACCACATACCCGAAATCTCGACCCTGGGGCAGGCAAGATGTACCGCACCGTCTTCTAACGCTTCTCGTAGCCGAACCGCATTGACTCGATCCACCCGAGCCGCCTGGCGCCCTCGAACCGATCTGCCCAAGCCGACTCCCGCCTCCAAGTCGATCACACGCGGTAGAAAGTTTCACTTGAGTAGACCCGCTTCTTAGACGTATGGATCCGAATCCAAACACCCTTCGTAGTCTTGCTAGGACTAGTCGGGAGAATAGGAAGAAGAGAGAGAGGGAGAATAGTTTAGTCGTAGATCGAGCTTGCTCTAAAATCTGGAGCTACTCGATCGAGGACTTGGTGCATTTTTCAACGAAGAGAGTGCACCCCTTTTATATAGGAAGTCGGCACTTCTACTTTCGTTGTGAGCAATGTGGGACTAAAACAAATATAGGAGAAATTAATTTAGCTAATTAAGCTTTAATTGAAGTTTTAGTAAGCATTTCATAAATGCCAACTTCAATGAATTAATTCTCCTTATCCATTAAACTTTAGACACCAAACGAGCTGTCAATTTGAAGGGCTTCGAATGGTGAACGCGTAGGAACGAATGGCGACGAATTTTGACTTCGTTTGACCCCTAAAATAATTGCCCAAAGATGGACAAAAAATCAATTTTCGTAGCCGTCATAGAAGGGTTTCAAAAAACCCTATTACTTAAGTTGCGGGCGCGCCCGCTAGGCTTAGCGGGCGTGCCCGCCCAAGGCAAGAAGGGCGGGCGCCCAGCCCGCTGGGCAGCGAGCGTGCGCCCGCTGCAGCAGCGGGCCGTGCCCGCTGTGCAGCAGGCGCTGGCCCGTTGCAACCAGCGGGCCGTGTCCGCTGTCGCAGCGGGCTGTGCCCGCTCAGTAGCGGGCGGGCGCACATTTTCCCTTGCGGATGGGCCTGTTAGCCCAGTGGGTCTGACCCACTTTGCCTTGGACTGTTTTTGGGTTTCTAGGCTCGTTTGAGCTCTGATTTAGACGCGGTTTGAACCTGTGTTTAGACCGGGACGACCCCGTCAGCCAGGTAACCCTTTTCAATGTATTTGTTCCTAAAAATATTGTCGTAACCAATTTACGACACGTTTAATCTTTGTTTGCGTCAAATGCAACATTGTCCCTATTGCATCTACGACTTAGTCTCACAACTGGCTTTGTGAAAATTAACTATTCCTTTCCATCGAATGAATCTCTTTTGTTAATCTTCCTATTACTAAGACACGAACGCTGCTCGATGTGAGACCCTACAGCCTGACCTTACTACAGGTTGGGGCTCGAAACCCCTAGACGACGGTCACCACGAGCAGTAGTTGTCATCCCTGTTTCAGAATCATCATAACGTGATCGACCCATTGACAAAAGTATCGTTGGGTTTACCTTGGCTGTGTCAGCGATGAATACCGTTAGCTATAGTCCCTTCGTCAAGACTGTGCCCCTGTTGGCCTAGGGTATGGTTTACTGTCAACTCTATTAGACAACATTAGTCAGTATACGGCGGTCTTAGTGTGTTCACGTTGTACATCTTACAACGTACCCCGGCCGAGGATTAGCACAAAGACCGTACTGAGCCTGTGACACTAACTTCTGTTTAACGGAAGAGACGAATCCCATCTTAGTCATCTACTCGCCTCGAGAGCTTGAGGTGCAACCCAACCTAAGATCTTTCAGCAGGCCTAGCCTCGAAGCTAGATCATAGGTTTAAGCTACACGGTTCACTCACATGTTCGTACAAATTACTTCAGGTCATAAGGACCAGCTTACCTATCATCACCCTAGAGTTACTTTAGACAGTTTAGTTAAAGTTAACCATTAAATAACTCTAAGTTGGTCGTTCAGTGAACTTATTCTCCAATGAGAACCTGTGTCTCGTCTCTGACTTCACCAAGTCCAATGACTATGAGATCATCATTACCCTAAGGTAAGACAAAGACACAATGGTTTATCTGATGTGTCGATATCCAGTTCTCGACACATCTATGACCACGAACCGTTTAAGACTTAAGTTTCTATTCGGTCGCTTACTACTCATAATCGAGATGTTATCTGGATACGTAAGGACCTAACTATAAGTCTATGGACATTATCTAAGCATATTTATTCAAATGATTTCGTACTTAGGATAATGGACACCACAAGATACATGAACAAGACGTACACTTAGGATAAATCGCCTTATGGGCATATATCCTCCTACATCTCCCACTTGCACTTAGGCTATTTATCTCGGTATCTCATACTGTCATAGCATATCAGTCACTTTGACATTTATATGACAAACCTAAGAGTGGATTTACTACCGAGTATCTATAATGCATTTTAATGGATTATTATTTATACATCTCTTGATCACACAAAGTTGATCCTTTGGAAAAATGATTTGGATCAATTTTCCTTTCTTTGTATAACAAGCTTATACAATCTAGATGTATGGTCTAACATTTCTATAAGTCAGTCTCAGCTCATTCTAATTTTCTTGTGTCAATATGTCAAGTACATGCATGACACCCTAATTCTCTATATATACGATTAAATCAAAACTATTTTGATTCAATGTTTTATATAGACGATTCAAATGAGTTGGAATCCTTTTTACTTAGTCCGAAAAAAACCGGAACTAAGTATATGAGCTAGCTCCCACTGAATTTAAGAATTATCCGGTTAAGTACTTCAATCATATATCTAAATCATATTTAGACTATATATATGATGAGCATAACCAATCGATAAGTGCTTTTAGATGGAGCATACTAGTGTCAGGTTGGGTTTGACGAATGAGTCAAGTTAAGATCGGTTTAAGGAATCTTGACATTGACTCACTCAGTCAAACGTCCTATACTGTACTTTTTCCTTAACTACATTTAATATTAACTCTTTAATAACCAAATGTAGTTTATTAAGAATTAATCTTAATATGCGCATAATTGTGATCACGGACAATTTATATGCTCCTGGAACCTATACTTAACTATTGATTGACTATAACATTAAGTCAGCTCCAAAACAATAAATTTTCTGAAGCTATGCATCATGGTTCGAGAATTTTTGCAACCAACTCAGAAAGCCACATTTACAGAAATTTAAGCCAATCTCAATCAAATCTCAATTCCAACAGAAAGCACAAATTCCGAGACATTTATTCAAAAACAATGGATTCACAAAGATGAACCTTAATATGTTTATCAAATAAACTGTGAGTGTTAATCACTCAATCATTGTTTCAACTTTAAGGAATGATACATTTTATTCATAAAAGAAAATGAGCATCAGCTCCTTTCTTCATCATGTCTCTTTGAAGTCTTTGTACGGCCCCAGCAGCAACGATTGCTCATATGCCGACCGTCCTCGGAACTTCTTCCAACCATTTCTTCATATCAGCCACATGTATACATTACACAGATGTCTTAGTACCTCATACTATGTGATTAAGCATTTATGGAAATAATTATGCTTTATTGAGTTTAATTTGTTGTACCTGAGGTAGAGGCATCAGTATGCCCATTCTTCTTTTCTGCAAGGTAAATCTTGCAGTTCCTCTTCCAATGGCCCATCTAATGGTAGTGGAAGCACTCATATTTTGACGGGGCCCCTTTCATCTTTTTCTTCATCTTCTTTGCCTTGGAAGGTTGTGGGACCTGCCTCTTCTTACCCTTGCCTTTCGGCTGGTCTGAAGAAGCAGAGCCAACAACCAATGCAGTCGGTTTCTTCTCAATTTCCTCAAATTACCGAAACATATTGAGGAGACCAGGAAGATCTGTTTCAGTACTGTTCATTATGAAACCAGTAATGAAAGTCTTGAAGGCCGGGGTTAAAGACTTAAGAATAATGTCCACTGACATCTCATTGTCCAGGACAAAACCCAACTGAGCGGTTTCTTCCACGTACCTGATCATCTTAATGACATGATCTTCTACTGGCCCTGTCTCCATCTTTGTGCCCCAGAGGTTGCTTGTGGCTTCAAACTTGGCAACTCTAGACTGCTTTTCGTATAACTCTTGTGCATTTAGAAGCATACTTTGAACATCCAAATGTTCATGCTTTCTCTGCAGTTCGTTATTCATCGAAGCCAGAGCAAGGCACCTGGCCTTCTCTGCATCCCTCTGGTATAGCTTATAGGCTTCTTTTTCCTCGAAGGTCGCATCGTCTTCATGCTTCTCCGGAGCGTCCTCGAACAGCACGTATCCAATCCCGGCTAGAGAAAGGACTAACTTAATATTCCTAAGCAAGTCTTTATAGTTCGTTCCATCGAGTACATTTTTCTCTACCATATACTTAAGACCCGAATCCATTTTGCAATTTAGTAGATACTTTAGTCAGTATATGTTCGTTGTATAGTTTCAATGGGTTTTAATAAAACTATATTCTCCCACTAAATTTATTAAAGCCATAAACAGTTTATTATAAAATAACATTTGTGAGAGAGGGATCCGACTACCCTGAGTCTGACAACCTTGAGTGTGTCTCAACAAGTTGTCCGACTCTGCAGTCGGTAGACGAACTCATCGTCAATAATATTAAATATGATTCCCTATCGATTTTTACCCCTAGTCATTTGTGATCATGAGTGTGCTCATCCAAATCACAATGGCTAGCCTAGTCTGACCCTTGTTTTCATGTCTAGCCCGACTTGCCCCGGCGCTCGGTGTATGCACGACCCGTCGGTTTGGGTCAGGTCTTAGACTACATTCTTGGTTAGACTTACGCCGACGCTCGGTGTATGCACGAGACGACGGTTTGGGTCAGGTCAAGATGTTATCAAGAAATCAGTTTCTATAAGATTGCCATGTCACAGCTTGAGTGTAACTCAACAACCGTAACACAGGTCTTACAGTTGCCAACTCCTAAAACAAGGAGGGCTACGATTTATATTGAACAAGATTATTATCGTATTTGACTTAGGTATAGTCAATGGACTTACACAGTCATGATTCGACTCCTTGCGGTTCAGCGGACGCGGCCAGGGAATTGACTAAGCCATAACCACTCGGCCCCTAGACTAGCTAGGGTGGTCCAACAAATTTAGCCAAGCACATTGACCGACATCATGATCCATTGAAGGAGGTTCATCAATTCTATGTTCATCCATCAACTAAATGGCTTTAATTAAAACTAGTTAATCCTTATCAACTACTGGACCCTAAAATTCGACATTTTATGGATTTGTTGAACAGTTTTTATTAGATCCTTATCAACTATAAGGTTCATATGTTCATTGTGCTACCCCAATCTAATTATGATTTTAATAATAACAACATTTTTCAAAAATAGTCTTTCAATGATAATCATCATTTAAACGATTTATTGTAATGATTGTCAATCAAAAGGGACTGCCCTAATCTGGTATTAGGTTTCGATGTTGCTTTTGTTTATTTAATATGTAGCATGTCACTAGTCATTAAAATTTTATCTTATAAAGTTTTAATCAGTTAATGGCTAACCTAAAGGGTTCATGAATACATTATTCATCATGTCCATAAAAAAACATAAACCAACTAATTTAATCGCATAAATTAAAGGTTCAATTAGTGACATATAAGGAAAGCATGTAAGTTAAAGTTATCTATAACATAATCAAATAACTTGCAAATGTAAAATTTAACATTTAAATTTAAATATCTAAAATTTAAAGCTTGAAGCATTTTTATCACATAAAACTAGGGTTCATAAAATAATCAAATAATTTTAAAACCTAAGCTTTAAAATTTTAACGATACTTTTCTAAGATTAAAATATCGCATAAAATAATCTTGAATCCTATATGTAATAAAAGAAACAAATTTATTATTTCATCTCATGAGAATAAAATTTTCTTTATATCACATATTCTTTAAAACAATTTTAAAGACTATTTTAAATATCATTTGAAATTAATTTTAAAAACTTTCGGATAAAGTTTAAAAAAAAATTTTAACCTTTATGTAACCAAAAGAAATAAATTTTCAATTCATCTTATGTCATGGCCTGTTTAGCCATATACGTCGACTGAAACAGCAGCCCTTTACGCACGAGTAGAGTGAGTATATTGAGTTGATAAGAAGTGATATGGCGTGTAAGTGGTTGATGGTAGTCGTGTAATTCCGTGAAGAGAGTAGGGGCATTTTGGTCAATTGGCTATATGGATGGAAGTGTGTGTAGAGTAAAAGTGGGTGTGTAAAGTAATGTCATATTTGTAAATTTTGAAGGAGTGGGTTAGTGTGTGAGGGACCAGTGTGAAAAGGGATGGGTTTAGTGGCACACCCGTAAATTTTTAGGAAGGCTATGGGCAAAACGGTCTTTTGGCCTAAAACTGCTGTGCGTACATACTAATGGTGTATGTGCATTAAGTAATGACAAACTTGTAAATACTTGGAACTTGAGGAGTAATTTTGGAAGGGTATTAAAGTCAGTTTAGCATGTTCATACTTATCCTAAAGAGGATTCTAGAGTAGGATATTTTGTAAGAAATTTCTAACCTATTCTTTAACCTTCCTTAACTTTCTTTTCTTTTCTTTTTCATCCCTATTCCTCTCCTCTCCCCCCCCCCCCCCCCCCCCCCCTCTTGCTGGCCGAAAATCTCCTCCTCATTCCTCTTCAACCAAACTCAAAAATCCTAATTTCACTTCCAAGAATTCAAGAAACCCTAGCTCACTTTAAGGAGAAAGAAAGGAGGAAGGAGGAGAAAGAGAAGAGAGAAAGAAAGAGACTTGTTGAGATAGGATTCTAACTATTGTTATGTGATTTTATTTAGGGTTTATGAGAGTGCTATGATATTATATATATGGCTCATGCTCTGGAATTCTTGTGTCATGTGTGCAAAACACCAAACAGATTCAATTTTTTCCTTGTTTTCTTAGCAAAACCCCTCCTCCCTGAAATCCTGAAATCAAGCTGAATGTTTTTTCTTGTATTATGGTTTTTGTAGGTGGAATTACTGTCTGGAAAAAAAGTATTGTGGTAGATCTTGAAGTCCTAGCCCAAATTAATATAAAATTTGTCATATGTTGAGTTCAATAAGTAGGAGTAAAAATTCATTGTTTACAACATGTGTGGAAATCTGTCTAACTGAACACAGTTTAGAAAAATGGAGATTTCTACCTGCACACTCTATGGATTTGGCTGATCTTGGTCTTGTTGGAAACTTAACAAGTTATCTATAACTTCATCGGAGTGCTCATATGTCGAAATTCTGGTTACAACATGCTTAAAATTGGCTTTCAATACAGGCCCAGAATTCTGTCTGAAAAACAGTCTAGACATGCTGCACCAATTAATTCACTATAAATCACTTAGTCCACATTACTGTATGAATTTTTATGGGTGAACCCAGGACTATTATATCTTCAACTTTCATACTTTGTGTTTTGTCAAATTCACAAGGGAAATGGGTTAAAAATGCTGACTCTCTAGCTGTTCTTGCAATTTCAGCATGTTGGATGGTGTTGGGTGAAGTTGGAATTGGGTGATATTCCTAATTTTTCACTCCAAAATGCATGAATGATGTTGATGCATGTATGTAAGATTAGTTATGCTATTGGTTACAAAATTGATGGTATAATCCTCTTAATTTATGTGGTGCTCGTTATATGTTTGTTAAAAATGCCCGAATGAAATTGAAATGAAAGAAACTTGGAAAATGGCATTTATAACTTGTGTGCCATGTATTACACATGAGAAATTGTGTATGTTCAGTGAAGATTATGACACATGACATGTCAACTGGGGTGACTCGATCTGCCCTAAAGCAGGTGAGCATCCTGGTATGGGGATGGTGGAAGTTTGGGTATAACTTAACTATAAGGGGCTGGACTGAGAAGTTGGAGAAAGAGATATGTGATATATGATATTTATTTCTCACTCGCCCTTACCGGGAGTGGAGGGGATATACGGAGGTTGTGTTATTAGTGGAGAGCCTCACTCCAGCCAGGGACGGGGGAGCTGAGAGGCCCGGCGTACAGTGCCCGTGTCCACTGCGTCGTGTGCTATGTTCAGCCCAAATTTGGGGTGAGGTCCATGATCTTATCTTTAGGTGATATTCAGGCTTCCAAAGAGTCACTAACATCTGCTAATTAATGAACTTTATATGTGTTGTTGTGCACACTTGTGTGTTGTACTCTTTACCTTGGTTGCTTGTACTCCTATTGCCTTTAAGCTCATAACCCTAAATGATTTTTCCTACCCTAGTTAGTTTCCTACTGGGCATGTTTGATGTGCTCATTTTACTTTTCAGGTCTTGAGCAGGTGACACCAGAGCAGAATCTCCCTCAGGAGATATCTCTGACGTGAGTTTTTTGACTTGGGAGGGACACCACTCCTTTTGGGCTGTGTTTTGTAGTGTGAGTTGGGTCGAGTGGTGAGCGAGTTGTCTTTTGTAGCTGTGATATATGTTGGTGGCTTGTTGTACTTCTCATGTAAACTTGAGTTAGTTTCACTTTGTTCTTGATGCTGGTGTGTAGTATCTCCTTTGATTATGTAGTTCTGTGATTATGTACTCTCTGTGATGGCTGAATGTGTTATTTTCCTTATATATATGTGATGTATGATCCCAGCATTCGCAGTGGCCTGCTTATTGTGTGACTATTTCTCACGCTTGGTGTAATACCGTGGCTTGTCGGGCTCCATCCTCCTTTTTCCCATGATATGTGATGTCATATAAGGTATTGGTGAGAATGGGGCGTGACAGGTTTAGTGGTGGCCCATGAAGGTCCGCTCACACTACATATGCGAAAGGATAATACATCCAAAACACCTTAATGCCATCATACATGGTATTAATTCCACTTGTGCTGTCCTCTTTCTCTG
This sequence comes from Scilla litardierei, assembly GCA_030789695.1. Lineage (NCBI taxonomy): Eukaryota > Viridiplantae > Streptophyta > Magnoliopsida > Asparagales > Asparagaceae > Scilla > Scilla litardierei. Next base: position 29,289,477 of record CM061131.1, on the reverse strand, counting down.
CAGAATGGATAGCGGAAACGGGATATCTTCGTCGGAGATGGAGCACGCTGAGCCCTCTTTGATGGAGAAGATTCTGATGGGTTTTCAAGCGAGTCTGGGTCAACAGGCTGAGATGCTCGTGAACATGCAGGGTAAGAAACCCCCAGGCTTCAAGCAGTTCAGGGCAATTAAGCCGATGACTTTTTCTGGCAAGGAGACAACCCTGGAGGTTGATGAGTGGTTACGGCGCACAGAGGATGACCTCACAGCTGTTGGATTTCCACCGGAGAGTTGGGTTGATGCAGCAAAAAGGCAGTTGACCCATCAGGCTAGAGACTGGTGGGATGCTCAGAAGCGGCATCTGCAAGGTCCTATCTCTTGGAAGACTTTCAAGGAACGTTTTAAGTCCACGTTTCTTCCAGAAACCGCAAAGGATGAACTCAGGCAGCGTTTTGAGCAGTTGACTCAGGGTCGGTGGAGCGTGGATGACTATGATGCCGAGTTTTCCTTGCTGAGTAAGTTTTCCCCAGAGCTTGTTGTGACTGATGCCACTCGAGCTCGACGCTTCCGTATGGGACTAGATCCGGAGTATAGAGCGGTGATGTCTACGCAGAAACTCGCCACACAGGAGGATGTGCTTGAGGCGACAAGACTATTTGAGATCCATTTGCGGAGCATAGGGAAAATGCCTACAGGTGACAGACGACCCTCAGGATCACAGAAGGCATTATCTCGGCCAGTACAGACGGCTCAGTTCAAGAGGCCATGAGCCCCTGTAGTGACACAGAGACGTCTAACATGTCAATTCTGTGGCAAGCCTGGCCATGAGCAGAAGGAGTGTAGGGCTTGGGCTAGACAATGCTTTGCATGTGGTGGCCGTGGACACATTAGCAGGTTCTGCCCGCAGCAGGGTGCCTACCCGGCCCCGATAGCACATGTGACTTCTAGACCGATGCAGCAGTGAGCTCTTCCACCTGGTCCGCAGTGGCCTTCACTTTCGGCACCAGCTGGACCAGGCCTACCAGCCCCAGCGACAGGCCTACAAGAAGACCAACTCTGCTCTAAAGTCTCAGGCTTTTACTATGACAACAGTAGATGTAGAAAACTCAGGCCAGGTTATCACTGGTATGATTCTAGCCTCCCCCTTACTTTATACTACATCGCTTGTTGTTTAGTTATGTTGGACGTTGGCTTGATTTCTTTTGTCGGCTTCTAGTTATGGTTAAAGTAGCATCTTTTTCTGCCTTGGCACTTTTTGATTCTGGGGCTTCACATTGTTTTCTGTTACGACAATTTGTGGACAAACATGCTATACCAGTAGACTCCTTCACGGTCAGTTGGAATATTCATACAGGGGGTGGTGTGGTTAGGAGTACTTCAGGACTCCGTTGTTGTCCAGTGGAAATTTGTGGTCGGGAGTTATATGCTGACTTCCTAGTGATTGAGATGCCCACCTTTGAAGCGGTGTTTGGGATGGACTAGTTAGCGATGTTTTGTGCCATTATTGATTGCAAATTAAGGAGGGTAGTCTTCCAGATTCCTGATCATCCAGAGTTTGAGTTCAGAAGTGGTAGTTGCACATTAGAACCTGTAAGATTCAGAGCAACACCAGTGGAAGCAGAAGTATTGGGATGGCCATGGAGGCGGAGCCAGTCTTACCCAGGGTTGTGCGAGACTTTCCTGATGCCTTCCCTGATTACATTTATGGACTTCCTCCTGATTGATCATTGGAGTTCACCATTGATTTGATACTAGGCATGCAACCCATTTTGAAGGCTCCTTATTGGATGTCACCACCTGAGTTGGCGGAGCTTCGTAATCAGTTAAAGGACCTATCAGAGTGAGGGTTGATACAGCCAAGTGTGTCACCTTGGTGAGCACCAGTGCTTTTGGTAAATAAGAAAGATGGATCTCGGAGGATGTGTATTGATTATAGAGAATTGAACAAGGTGACGATAAAGGACAAGTACCCACTTCCTCGCATCGAGGATCTCTTTGATCAGCTTGGTGGGTCCCGAGTCTACTCAAAGTTGGACTTACGGAGCGGTTATCATCAGATAAAGGTTCGGGGATCCGATGTTCCGAAGATAGCTTTTTGAACCCGTTATGGACAATATGAGTTCCTGGTAATGCCCTTCGGTGTGACTAATGCCCTAGCTACCTTCATGAGGTTAATGAATCAGGTATTCTTTGATTATTTGGATAAGTTCGTGGTAGTCTTCATTGATGATATCTTGATATATTCCAAGGATGAGGAAGAACATGCGGAGCACCTGAGGATTGTACTAGAGACCTTGAGGCAGCATCAATTATATGCCAAATATAGTAAGTGCCAATTTTGGCTGTCTAAAGTGGCTTTTCTGGGGCACATAGTTTCAGGAGAAGGTATATCAGTTGATCCAGAAAAGGTGGCTGCAGTGGAGAAGTGGCCTATTCCCAGATCGGTTTCAGAGATTTGGAGTTTCTTGGGATTGGCTGGCTATTATAGGAAATTCATCAAGGATTTCTCCAAGATTGCGGCACCACTCACTCACCTGACTAAGAAGGATGTTGCTTACATCTGGTCTGAGGAATGTCAGCATGCATTTGAGGAGTTGAAGAGAAGATTGACTACTGCGCCAGTTCTGACAATTCCAGATCGTTCTGGAGGGTTTGAGATTTTCTGTGATGCTTCTGGTAAAGGGCTTGGATGTGTCCTACATCAGCATGGATGCATGGTAGCTTATGCCTCTAAACTTCTGAAGGTGCATGAGCTAAACTACCCAACACATGACTTGGAGCTGGCAGCCGTGATTTTTGCCCTAAAGCTGTAGAGACACTTTCTACTAGGGGAGCATGTCAAGGTGTACACCGACCATAAGAGTTTGAAGTATGTGTTCACCCAGAAGGAGCTCAACATGAGACATCGTCGGTGGCTTGAGCTGCTGGCAAAATATGATCCCGATCTCCAGTATCACCCTGGGAAGGTGAACGTGGTCCCTGATGTACTCAGTAGATATCCAGCTGTGATGATGTTGACCTCTCAGCCTCAGCTCCAGTGGGCCCTGCGACAGATGGAGATAGAGGTTGTACTTCCAGGTGTTAAAGTAACCATGTTGAACTTGCAGATCCAGTCTGATCTGGTAGATCAGATTAAGGCCGCACAGTCAGGAGATAAAAAGTTGAGGAGAATCCGAGAACAGGTAGAGGCCGGACTTCGGACCGACTTCCACATTCACGAAGATGGTTCTCTTAGATTTGGTACTCGGCTATGCGTGCCAGCTGGTGCTATTCGAGAGGAATTGCTTAAAGAGGCCCATAGTTCCCCCTATTCAATTCATCCAGGAAGGACAAAGATGTACCGCAAATTGCGACAGCATTACTGGTGGCATGAGATGAAGCGTAGTATAGCCAGAAGTGTGGCCTCGTGCTTGGTATGTCAACAGGTGAAGGCCGAACACCAAAGAGTTGCAGGTCTGTTGCAGCCTCTCTCCATTCTTGAATGGAAGTGGCAACACGTGACGATAGATTTTATGACTGGGCTACCTCGCACACCCAAGGGAAAAGATGCAATTTGGGTAGTCGTTGACCGCTTGACCAAATCTGCACACTTCATTCCCTTTCAGGTTGGACAGTCTACCGAGCATTTGGCTCGAAGATACATGGAGGTAAAACCCCTTCGTCACCCTTACATTTTCTATAGTTGGTAGTGTGAGGTTTTAACATAATGTTCTATTCAGGAGATCGTGAGGCTTCACGGATTTTCTGTTTGTATAATCTCTGATCGGGATACCCGGTTCACCTCACATTTTTGGAGGAGTTTGCAGTCTAGTTTGGGGACTCATCTCAGGTTTAGTACCACATATCATCCTCAGACGGATGGGCAGTCCGAGCGAGTTATTCATATTCTCGAGGACATGTTGAGGGCATGCATGTTGAACTTTAAGGGATCCTGGAAAGATCATTTACATTGGTGTAGTTTGCTTACAACAATAGTTATCAAGAAAGCATTGGAATGGCACCGTTTGCTGCCTTGTATGGAAGGAAGTGCAGGTCACCTCAAAGCTGGGATGATGTTGGGGATCGTGAACTCTTAGGACCTGATTTAGTGGTGGAAGCGATCGATGTAGTTCAGACAGTCAAGGAGAATCTTCGTATCGCTCATGTTCGCTATAAGCATTGGGCAGATACAAAGAGGCGTCCATTGGATTTTTCAGCCAGGTGATTTCGTGTTCTTGAAGATCTCCCTGACGCGTGGCACGATTCGATTTGGTAGACGAGAGAAGTTGAGCCCGAGGTTTATTGGTCCATTCGAGATTTTGGCTCGTGTTGGTGAGGCTGCATACCGCCTTGCCTTGCCACCCTCCCTTGAAGGCATCTATGATGTGTTCCATGTATTCTAGCTTCGGAAATATGTGGGAGACCCTGGTCGTCTCATGGACTTCTCAGAGATTGAAGTGCGCCCTGACCTGACTTATGAATAGCAACCAGTTGCCATTCTGGATCGGAGACAAAAGATACTGAAGAAGAAGGCCATAAATCTAGTAAGGGTTATGTGGCAACAAGAATCCCCTGGTGCGTCCACATGGGAGCGCGAGGACGAGATGAGAGACAGATACCCTCACCTGTTTATGTAAGTATCGTATCCCTGTGTCAATATCTCTTTTGATAATCTTGAGTGCAAAAATTGTGGAGACAATGGTGTAGAGTAAAATATATAGAGAGGCTCTGGGAATTAGAAGTATTTTCTTTTCAGGCTAGAACCCTTGGACTTCGAAAGTTCGAGGACGAACTTTAGTTTAAGGAGGGTAGGATGTCATGGCCTGTTTAGCCCTACACGGCGACTGATACGGTAGCCCTTTACGCACCAGTAGAGGGAGTACATTGAGTTGATAAGAAGTGATATGGAGTGTATGTGGTTGGTGGCAGTCGTGTAATTCCGTGAAGAGAGTAGGGGCATTTTGGTCAATTGGCTATATGGGTGGAAGTGTGTGTAGAGTAAAAGTGGGTGTGTAAAGTAATGTCATATTTGTAAATTTTGAAAGAGTGGATTAGTGTGCGAGGGACCAGTATGAAAAGGGATGGGTTTAGTGGCACACCCGTAAATTTTTAGAAAGGCTAGTGGCAAAACGGTCTTTTGGCCTAAAACTGCTGTGCGTACATACTAATGTTGTATGTGCATAAAGTAATGGCAAACTTGTAAATACTTGGAACTTGAGGAGTAATTTTGGAAGTGTATTAAAGTCATTTTAGCATGTTCATACTTATCCTAAAGAGGATTCTAGAGTATGATATTTTGTAAGAAATTTCTAACCTATTCATTAACCTTCCTTAACTTTTTTTCTTTTTCATCCCTATTCCTCTCCACTCCCTGTTGAGTATTGATTCCCCGGATTTGGTTTTGATGATGAGCAAACATAAATATTGTGAACTATCTGTTTGTGAGCGCAGTTATGGAGATCGTCGCCAAAAAAATACATACATCAAAAGCGACGTCTCAAGACTTCTCAATACGCGTGATCGTGTGCCTGAAGCTTCGTTGAAGCTCAAGGACCATTATTGAAGTCAAGAGTGAAGATTGAAGCTTTGAAGACGGTTCGTCATGTTTTATCTTTTGTCTTCTAGCTTCATAGAATAGAATGTTAAGCCTTGAGTAGGACTTACATTATAATCTTCATTCCGCTCATATCTTAGAGCTAGGATTATCATAGAAGCCATTAGAAACTTTTCCGAAGCATATCGCGCAAGTGCACGCCTTCCACTCCCAAGCGTAGGAGTGTCAATGCAATAAAAATAACCGGTGAGTACCGGGTCGGATCACAGGGACAAGTCGTTCTATGTTCACAAAATTGATTGATAACGAAAAATAAAGCGTGAAAACAACTCCCGTGCTAACGGTGGATGAGTGGTAAAAGTGTGGTGAAACCAAAAAAAAAATCTATCCTAAGTGGCTAGGGTTAGAGAGCCAAAGGGGATTTAGGATGGCAAGGCGAGAGAGCATGGGTTGTGGGTTCATTGGAATTGGTGTTAATTAAGCTCTAATTACCCGCGTATAACTCAATCGGTCATCTGGCTAAGGAAGCCCAATCGGGAAATTTAGCTTTCATGAACATGTAATTTTGCAATAGGGATGGACGTATGATCGGAGCACTAATCAAATGAAGATTATGGTATTTTCTCAAATTGTGCCCTCTCGGGACTTAACCAATTAAATTTGTGCCCTAATTACACATCCAACATTAGCATTCAAATTGGGCAAAGAGGGAAATTAGAGCAAACATTAACAACCAACTCAATGAATTACAACCCAAGCAATTTACACTATTCAATCATCTTGAAACACATGTTTGAATTTTCATTCAACATTAACTCAATATCCATTACAAAAGAGAGATGCAAAATACTAAGAGGAAAAGGAAATTTTTCACCCAAGATCTCCCCAAATGAGCTTCCCTCTACCAATTTGCACCTCCACCAAGCTTCTCCACCATCCCCATGGCCTCCAAGCTCCTCCCTAGGCTTTGGGGAAGAAGAACCCCAAGAACCCTAGAAAAGAACCAAAACAAAACTCCTCTGGCCGAAAACTCCAAAAAATGAACTGCCCTTCAAAATCGCAGCAGCCCCCCCCCCCCCCCCCCCCCCCCCCCCCCCCCCCCCGCCTTAATTTCTTAACGGGTCGGATTGTAGGGGGCGGGCGCCCGCTGCCCGCCCCCGTTTTTAATTACGCGCGCGGGTCTACAATCGCAGCAGCGGGCCGGCGCTGGGCCGGCCCGCTCGGTTACGTTTTAATTTTTTTTTAAAAAGCTTTCAGCTGCGGAGCGGGCCGGCCACACCGCTGAATATTAAAAAAACCTTTTTTTTTCTAATTAAACCCAGCGGCCCGAAGCGGATTGGGCCGGCCAGCGGGCCGGCCCAGGCGGGGTTTTTAATTTATTTTTTTGTTTTTTTTCTTTTAAAAATCCAGAAATTGCTCCTTAGCTCCAAATAATCCCTAAAAATAGCTGGAAATTCCCAAAAATTCTGGAAAAATTCCAGAAAATCCAGAAAAATTCCAGGAGTTCCTGAAAAATACGAGAAGCAAAAATTAGTTCATAAAAACCATATTTTATGTATAAACTAGAGATAGGCTTTAATAATCCAAGATATCACAAATACGCCCGTATCAAGCCAAAATTAACATGATATACACATAAAATGCCCAAAATAGGGGGGAAAATATGAAATTTATATCCCGAATCACACCCCCCAACTAGCCTTTTGCTAGTCCCTAGCAAAATATGCGATAAATTCGGATTAAATGGGAAAACATGCACCAACTCAAGATACCGTCATGGCACATCCCAAAATGATATTTCCAAATGATTTCAAAGCCAATATACCAAATGTATGAAAGTAGATAACAATGAAACTCCCCTCAATCCAATTCAAAGAAAAGTAAGGAAATAAGCACCGTATCACACGTATCGGGAAAATATCACGATGTCAAAATTTCCAATTTTCATGAAAGTGGCCAAAACCAAAAGAAATTCCTTCTAAGTGGTGGGAGTTAAGATTGCATCATTCATGCTGGTTATTCACTCATTTTTTCATTCATTTTTCTTTTCTTTTCTTTTCTTTTTTTTTGTTTTTGATGTTGTTTTTTTTGTTTATGTTTTGCATTCACGCGATAACGCCATAAATGCAAACACGACCACATTTACATACACGCGATGACGCTATATATACAAATGGATGGAATGATCTTCTAAATCTCATCTTTGGCGTCCTCCCAATGTTTCGTGGGGCACCGGCTACTCGATTTGATTAGAAAAACCATTCGATTATACTACTCTCTTTTTCCTTCTCCAACATGAATTATCAACTCATCCACCCACTCCTAAGAGGAAAACAAAGCATGCACAATTTGCCAAATCCAATCCAATTAAAAACTACATCATTCATCTCAATTCATGCAATTACTTACACCAAACTATTCCCGAATTATTTCAAAAAGAGTATCACAACATCTAAAATAGTTTCATACATGGTATATTAACATTTGACACCAAATTGGAAAAGAAATGAAAACACGCCAATCAAACATCGAGAAATTGATACCAAAATGATAATCCAAAAAATCACATGGCATTAAGCAAGTAGGGACTAAACAAAGCTAATGGCGTAAGGACAAGAAGGCCAAATATGATATGCAATAAAGCGCAATGGGTGATGGCGAAACATGGAGGAATCTCAAAAAAAAATTAGGCCAAAATCCTAACAAACCTAGAGATTCTAACACTCTCCCCCCAACTTAAAATAAGCATTGTCCTCAATGTTGGGAGAGTACTAGATCTCACAAAAGATCCTAGAAAAGAAAAAAAAGCATATGAAAGTACTAAAATAAAACTTTTATTTATTTACACTAATGGAAAGAACACACCGTGGCAAATGGCAGATCTCGAATGTATAACGGCGGTGGCAACTGCTCGATCATATCCTTACGCTCCTCCGCGAGCGTCGCCACGTCGAATGCCCTACCTCCAATGCGGGCATCAATGGCAAGCGACACAACCCCAAGCATCTCCTTGTGATGGAATCCTGCAAAATGGGGGAGATAGGTCGTGTCAAAAATAATTGGGCGAGAGCGCCCATCCAAATGAAAAGCTTGCCAAAATGGGTCGTCGAAATGAATAAATGAATTTACGATCAAATGACGACAATCTGAATCATTATGATATGGAATTAAATAATTTGATTCGGGGGTGGAGGGAAAGAAAGATGGGAACTTCCCTGAAATGTAATGCTAGGCTCGGGGTGATGCACGGCCTCAGGAGGAGGTGGAAGTGGCTGCAGAGAGAAAACTGGAGTAAAATGGAGCTCGGGCTCAATATATACCATCTCGCAATCCCCGTCGCTATCCTCTTCCTCGACATCAATATCAACATCAACGATCTCTGCGGCACTCCCCACAATGGGTAATTGCTCCTGACAAACCTCCTCGATGACTGGCAAGTGCGCATCCTGAGGCGAGGGAAGTGACATATGTGACAGGACTGGAGGTAGACTCGTCTCGGGCAAATCCAAGCACGCATCACCCTCGTCATCCCAGAAATAGTTCATCTCAGTCGTCCTCCCTAAGTACTCAACCGCCTCGACCTGTGAGGCTAACTCTGAAGTGGACTGTGGCTCAGGCTCCATGGTGTCCTCAATCTGCTCTAGGCCATCATGCACATCCGCTTCATCCTCAACCTCAAAGTGAAAATGCATCGTGTCACCGTCATGGTCGACACGCACTCCATCATCTATCTCCTCTGACTCCTCAAAATATATGTGCTCAAATTCCTCTACTTGGCCCCAATGCACCCTCTTCACTGGTTTCTCTTGGTATTCCATAGTGTCGCAATGGAACGAGCCCTCAGCTGGCTCCTCAAGCTGGTACTGGTCCTGCTGCTCCGCATCCTGAAATGGAAACTGGGACTGACCATCATCCTCATATCCAAGTGACGGCTCTCCAGATGGCGCAGTCTGCTCCCACTCTGCTAGGTCCCTCAGGTAACACCATGAATCCTCGGTCGAATAATCGAAGAACCCCCCACCGCAGCTCATCTGCACGAAGTCTTGCCCAGATGGCGATAATCCAGTGTAGAAGATCTGCAGAAGATGATCCTCGTGAAAGCTCTGGTGTGGGCACGCAAGCACCAAATCAGTGAACCTCTGCCAAGCCTGATGGTAGGCCTCCCATTCAGCTTGGGCAAAGCTCGCAATGTACTGCTCCATGGCCTGCCGCACCTGTACCTGCTCCAAAAAGATAGGAAAAAACACTCGGAGAAATTCAGCCTGAAATGACAACCAAGTAAAATGTGAGTCGAGAGACAACGAATCAAACCAAAGTCTAGCATCATCTTGCAAAGAAGAGGGAAAAAATCTGAAGTATATGCAATCATCGCTAATGTTCCCACCAAGACATGAATACATCCATTCTTCAAATTTTTTAATATGTAAATGAGGGTTTTCTCACTCCGTGCCATGAAAGTATGGTGGAAGTGGGATATCCTCCAAATCAAAGTCTGAAAAATCTGAAGAAGATGACATGTTGTTGTTAAAAAAATTTCACAAAAAAATGAAAATAAACAATCAAAAGACTCAATAAAAGGAAAATAAATAAACGGAAAGACACACACTAAGAGATAGAAGTATCACACTAAAGATTTCAAAATCAATCAAAAATTGCTAATGATAGAAACCGTTGTCCCTGGCAACGACGCCAATTGGTTGACTCGGAAAACGCGCAAGTGCACGCCTTCCACTCCCAAGCGTAGGAGTGTCAATGCAATAAAAATAACCGGTGAGTACCGGGTCGGATCACAGGGACAAGTCATTCTATGTTCACAAAATTGATTGATAACGAAAAATAAAGCGTGAAAACAACTCCCGTGCTAACGGTGGATGAGTGGTAAAAGTGTGGTGAAACCAAAAAAAATCTATCCTAAGTGGCTAGGGTTAGAGAGCCAAAGGGGATTTAGGATGGCAAGGCGAGAGAGCATGGGTTGTGGGTTCATTGGAATTGGTGTTAATTAAGCTCTAATTACCCGCGTATAACTCAATCGGTCATCCGGCTAAGGAAGCCCAATCGGGAAATTTAGCTTTCATGAACACGTAATTTTGCAATAGGGATGGACGTATGATCGGAGCACTAATCAAATGAAGATTATGGTATTTTCTCAAATTTTGCCCTCTCGGGACTTAACCAATTAAATTTGTGCCCTAATTACACATCCAACATTAGCATTCAAATTGGGCAAAGAGGGAAATTAGAGCAAACATTAACAACCAACTCAATGAATTACAACCCAAGCAATTTACACTACTCAATCATCTTGAAACACATGTTTGAATTTTCATTCAACATTAACTCAATATCCATTACAAAAGAGAGATGCAAAATACAAAGAGGAAAAGGAAAATTTTCACCCAAGATCTCCCCAAATGAGCTTCCCTCTACCAATTTGCACCTCCACCAAGCTTCTCCACCATCCCCATGGCCTCCAAGCTCCTCCCTAGGCTTTGGGGAAGAAGAACCCCAAGAACCCTAGAAAAGAACCAAAACAAAACTCCTCTGGCCGAAAACTCCAAAAAAATGAACTGCCCTTCAAAATCGCAGCAGCCCCCCCTTTAATTTCTTAACGGGTCGGATTGTAGGGGGCGGACGCCCGCTGCCCGCCCCCGTTTTTAATTGCGCGCGCAGGTCGCCAATCGCAGCAGCGGGCCGGCGCTGGGCCGGCCAGCTCGGTTACGTTTTAATTTTTTTTTTAAAAAAAAAGCTTTCATCTGCGGAGCGGGCCGGCCCGCTGAATATTAAAAAAAACCTTTTTTTTCTAATTAAACCCAGCGGCCCGAAGCGGATTGGGCCGGCCAGCGGGCCGGCCCAGGCGTGGTTTTTAATTTATTTTTTTGTTTTTTTTTCTTTTTAAAAATCCAGAATTGCTCCTTAGCTCCAAATAATCCCCAAAATAGCTGGAAATTCCCAAGAATTCTGGAAAAATTCCAGAAAATCCAGAAAAATTCCAGGAGTTCCTGAAAAATACGAGAAGCAAAAATTAGTTCATAAAAACCACATTTTATGTATAAACTAGAGATAGGCTTTAATAATCCAAGATATCACAAATACGCCCGTATCAAGCCAAAATTAACATGATATACACATAAAATGTCCAGAAATAGGGGGGAAAATATGCAATTTATATCCCGAATCACAATCCTCAGTCAGGCCTCCTCACTTCAACGGTACCAACTATGGGTACTGGAAATGCCGGATGGAAACCTTCCTCCGGAGCGCTTCACTTTGGAGAGCCACGATGACGGAGTATGTCGAGCCCGCCGAAGAAGATTTCGCGAAGTGGACTACCGCGGAGGTCGTCGCGGAGGTAAGCAATGCCAAGGCCAGAATGCCTTGCAATGTACGTTGGAGCCCGAAGACTTCAACAAGATATGCACATGTAAGAGTGCATATCAAGTATGGAACCAACTCCTCATCTTGCACGAAGGAACGCGTACGGTAAAAGATTCTAAACTCGTTGTCGCTAACAAAGAATTTGAGTTGTTTCACATGGAACAGGGTGAAACTATGAAGGACTACTATGCTCGCTTCGTGGACATATCCAACGAATTGGAAGCTCTTGGGAAGATCTACACCCAAAAGGAGAAAGTCGCGAAGATTATTGACGGACTTCCTTCTTGTTGGGAAAAGCGTACCTTCACCATCGAGAAAGGTAACGATATGAATAAGTACACTGTTGTACAACTAATGGGTACCTTGTTGTCTTATGAGGTACGCAAGGAAAGTAAGATCAAGATGAAGGAGAAAGTAAGATCAAGATGAAGGAGAAGATGAAGGCGTACTTGAAGCAAGACGAGCCAAAGAAAAAGGCGATTGCGTACAAGGCCGCTCCATCTACTGATGATGAAGAGTCGAAAGACGAGTTGGACATAGAAGCTTTGGCCGAGATGGCAAAGAAGTTCGACCGATTCTTCCGAAAAGGTAACTTTAGGAATAAATCTAAAGTTGGTTCGACTAATGCTTCTACTCCCGTGTATTATAAATGCAACAAGCCAGGATATATCAAGCCGGATTGTCCTCTCAACAAACACAAGGAGAAGTGGAAGGTATCCAAGTACGACAAGTCGAGAAAGCACAAGAAAGGACTTGTCGGCACATTCACCGACTCCGAATAGGACTCCTCAAGTGAAGAGTCGGATGATGAACGAGTGGAGAAAGCACACACGTGCTTCATGGGAAAAGAGGAACGTGATCAAGAGACCTCCTCAGATGGAAGCGAGGATGGAAGCGAGGATGAAAGCGAGGATGAAGGCGATGAGGTAACAATGGATGAACTTAGATTAGCTAACGAACAACTTTGGTCTAAGTTTTCTAAATTGGCTAGTAGATATAGCAAGATTAAAAATGAGCTAACTAGTCTTCAAACCTCGCCTAAGCCTATCATCATCATCAACGACACCGTTGTTGAAGGGTTGAGAAATGAGCTTGTAAATCTCAAATCTCAACTTGAGCATGTTCATGTTGAGGATTCGAATGAACATGTGATAGCGGATTTGACATCTCAAAACTCAACTTTGAGTATTGAGAATAAGAATCTCAAGTCACGTGTTTGTGCACTCACATCGCAAGTGTCCACCTTGGATGCTTCCATGCATTCTCTCACCGAGAAGTATGAGTGCACATTAGGCCGAATTCATGAATTCAATAAGGGTAAGGGCCATTTGGACAATATCCTAAATGACTTACTTCCGGCCAATCATCACATTGGCTTGGGGTATAAGATGGGAGATTCGTCCAAATCGTCCGTCACCTTTGTTAGGCCTGTTGGATCCTGTGGATGGCACGCAACACTAGAAGGGGGGGTTGAATAGTGTTGATCAAATAATAAAACTTTTTCGCTCAAAGATATTAACACAAATAAATTCCTTCTAACGTTGCCTAAGAAACCAAGTAGAGTGATCTACGCTTGGTTCTTAATCAACAATATAATTTTAAAGTGCACAGCGAAATTTCACAGCAGGTAGTCGACTCCTTATGAGCAGTAGTCGACTCCCAGAGAATATGTTAGGACAAATAAGATAAATATGAATTTCAGCGTGTATAGATAAAATTGATCTTTGCTGTAAATAAAAGATAAGAATGAAAAGATAATCAAACACAGATCAACAAGCGCAAACAAAAGGATTTTATCCTGGTTCCCCGCAACCCGGGTACGTCCAGTCCCCGACCAATCCGGTACGAGATTTCCACTATCTGCCTTGGCAAATACAAGCACCTAACTTCACTTGTTAGGATTTCCGACGACCTAGCCTTGACCAGGATTTCCGAACGCAACGCCTAGACTTGTCTAGGGTTTACCCTTGCCTCACAAACCGAGGACTTTCCAACTGGCAACAACTAGACTTGTCTAGTGTTCCAACAATTAACACAATAGGAGATTTGTTCAATACTCTTCAATAAATGATAGAGATTGAAAATACACCCGATTCTATAGCCAATCAAAAGATAGACAATTGTGTAGTGGCTTAATAGAATGATAATCTAGATCACACAAAGATACGAGATAAGTTCTTTGTGATCTAGAGCTTTTTCAAAAATCCTTCAAATAAAATTAAAGAGAAATAATAGAGAGGATTTTGAAAAACAGTTTAGCCAACAAAATAATAATATGATCTTCAAAAGAATTGAAAAATATTGCAAGATCAAAAACTGAAATTAAAATTGGCTAGAGAAGAAATGAGAGAGCTTTGATTCATGAGAGTTTTTACGAATTTTGATTTTCAATAATCTTGTATTTTTCACAAAAGAATTAAGCTCTATTTATAGGGAAAAACTGGGATTTGAATTTTGACTTTCGTTTGACTTTTGTCCCAAAAATTTCGGAGTAAATTGCTCAAAAGATTTTAAAATTCAAATTCAAAACGTCTGAAAATTTCCAGCAGGTAGTCGACTCCCTATATAGGTAGTCGACTCCCAGAGGAGTCTAGGAAATTTTCATCCCTGACTGGTAGTCGACTCCCTATTTTTGGTAGTCGACTCCCAGAGGAGTTTTTCCTGTTGTTCTAGTCAAAAGGGTAGTTAACTCCAGGGTGCGTGGAGTTTCACTACGAGAATTATGAAGTGACTAGAAAAGCTCTTGAAAATTATTTTTGAATGTAGTTAAAAAATTGTTTCGAAATCATTTGTGTGTGTGTGTGTTGTCTATTTGATATGGCTTTGACAAATATCCTAAAAGACACGACACACTCACACTAGACTCTGAACATGTCTTCGGCAGTTTAGTCAACTTGATGAAGTGAAGATGAGCTTCTCTTTGAGCTTCTTGATTTGGTTGAGCTTGAGCTTCATCACTTGAGTTTAGCCATGTTCGTCTTTGTCGTGGAGTATTGATGCGTGCTTCTTGGAGTATTAGTAGAGCTTCACAAAATCTGTATACTTAAAGTGTAGAGTAGTTTAGTACATTAAGCATTCATTTGGTGTGCTCATCATCAAAATTACTTAGGGGTGGAATTCAATTTCCATCACTCTCCCCCTTTTTGATGATGACACCCAAATGCAAAATTTGAAGCAAGACATATATGAATGATATTTCAAGTATACTTACTCCCCCTGCTTTGATGCGGTACTCCCCCGGCATCGAAGCTATTAGAAATACAATACACATTTTTGCATTATATATTTTTCTCCCCCTTGTCATCAACAAAAATAAAACAGTAATTTCTATGGATCATTAAAAAAAATAAGAGGAATTCAATTCCATATGTCTGCAATGGAGATGTTAGTTCATAGAACAACTAAGTTTGGCATAGCAGATAACTTCATAGTAGCTAGCATCACACAATAAGAGTTATTACAAACCATAGTTTAAGAGAACATTGTTTTTGAAAAGAGAACCATTGTTTTGAAAGAGAATTTCGAGAGGCTACGGATGACCGCTGTTCTTTTTCAATTCCTTGATCTCTCCAAGGATCATAACAAGCGTCTCCTAAGTCATTTTGTTGCTTTCACGACGATTTCCTTGAGGTCGTCCACCTTTTGATTGAGATCTTCAAATCCTTTCTCCTGTGAGATCTTCAATTTTCCAATTTTTTTCAGGAGCATCTCCTGAAGTTCAAGGATGTAAGCAGGAACTTCTTCTTCTTCCTCGTCGCTTTCTTTTTCTTCTTCTTCACTTTCTTCATCAGAATCTGAAATAACAACCTTCTTACCTCGCCTTGAGGATGATGATCCTCCTTCGGTAGCGATTTGCTCTTCAGGGACATTCTCATCAAGGTCATGATGGAGATTCATTCTCCCAAGAGCATGAACATCAAAGACACGGGCAGGTTCTAGAATGGTTGTTTCATGATCCAAAGGCACGTTAAAGCTAATGAATAGAATGGTCAGATAGTGTCCATGAGAAAGAGTGGAGGAAGGTCTGTCAGATGAAGCTGAAAGTAGGATGGAATCCATGATGACTTTGGCCCAATTCACACGAATGTTACCAAGAATGGCATAAATGCATTTAGCTTGTTTTTCAGAAAGAATAGCATGACTCCCAGATTTTTGAGTTATGTTATACGACAAAATATTAGCTAAGATTCTCGCCGGATAGCGAAGATGGCTACAAGGAAGTTTAGTCTGAAAGTGTTTACCAGGCAGATACATTCTCTCTAGGATATTCTCGTCAGTCATCTCAATTTTGTCAAGGATCATACCGGAGTATGGGATTCCTAGGGCTTCACCTAGGGATTTTACAGTTATTGCAAGTTTGGTATCCAGAACCTTAGTAATGAAACGAATTTTCACGAGATCATAATCCATGTTTGCATAAAAGAGATGAACAAGCCTAGGGTAACACAGATACACATTTTCAGAGGAGAACAAATTTGCTAAGTTTTGGAAATCTAGCAGACTGTCAATACCGTAATTGATAACATCATTAAGTTTGACAAATCTTTCATGCAAGATAGGTTTCTTAGACACTTTAACAAAATGTTCATAGGTAGTTGATTTGAAGAGATAGGGTAGGATGATTTCTTTTTCAGAATCAACATTAGCAGTAGCAATTTTTCTCTTCTTAGGGAAAGCTCCTTTGAAAGGCATCTAGATAGAGTAAAACAAAAAAAAACATATTTTTACACTTCTAGATAACCAAGAGAAATGAGATAATAAAGTTCATGGAAGTAAAAAAAATTTTACCTTGGGTAAATTTGAAGGAAGAAAAAAAAATGCTCCAAGATTCCAAGCTCCAAGATGAAAACACAAGAGAGGAGAGGGGAAAAGGAGGTAGTCGGCTACCTCTAGGGTTTTCTTGGGGTTTTGTTTGAAGAGGTGAAGAGATGAGGAGAAATAAGAGCCCTTAGATCTAAATTTGGGTGGCTAGGATGGGTTTTAGGTATTAGTGGGTAAGTTATCTTAACGGATTTGACCCATTCACCCAAATAGAACCCAATAGGAGATAGTCAAAAAAGAGGCAACCCAGAATTTTACGCACTGGTAGTCGACTCCCTCCTGAGGTAGTCGACTCCCAGCTGGGTTGAGTCGTTTTCTCATCCCGGAGAAGGTTTGGTCCAGGTTTAACGAGCTCTTTTTAAAAAAATATTTTAAGCAATTAAAACACAATCATACATACAAATTTAACTTAAAAATAATTAAAAAAAATAAAAGCATTTGTTCCGATTCAGCCGTTTGACTCCCCGAATTTTCTTCATTGTTTTCCTCCTTTTTAGAGTACCTGAAAAAATAAGCGTTTTATGGTACTCTTTGGTTTTGAGTCCGAGGAGTTAGTCTTTAGGAAGCCAAACCCAATACGGTTTAGTTCCTTCATAAACAATATACTTATAATTTTTGTTAAAATGAATCTGTTGAACAAAGTTGGTGGCGTACCTTTCTTTTTGCTGATCAGATAATCCCTTTGGTACCCAGATGCTTAAGACATTATCGTTAGCATGATGCATCCTAGTGTGCTTAACACGTTTCTTGGTATGATGTGAATCATAGCCAAGTCCGGTTTTGCTAGATGAAGCTTTTTGATTATCTATTATATTATCTAGCTTCCCTTTTACTTTATTGAAATTTTCAATAATTTTCATCGTAGCGTCGTATTTATCTTTGACGGATACGAGAAGATTATTCAGACTTTCAACCTTTTCATTTACTAGCAAAATATCCTTTTGTAAAAAATCATTTTTCTCTTTAAGAAGACTATTTTCTTTAATGATTTCTTCTTTTTCTTTAGTCTCTCTTTTAGCAATTCTAAGTGTTTTTCTATGTTCTTTAATGAGCTTTTCATGCATTTTGCATAGCTCTTTATATGCTCCCCTATAGTCCAAGTCTTCATCATCGCTTGACGATGACTCATTGTCGCTAGATGAATCATGATGCGAGCTTACCTTGGAGGATGTAGATGCCATGAAACACATATGCGCCGTCTCTCTTCTTTCATCATTTTCTTCGTCTGAGGATTCATCGGATGAAGAATCGTCGCTCTGATCGAAGGCTGCATAGGCTTCTTTCTTTGGTTGTCGAAACTTGTTTCTTGTATTGGTTCGTCTTTCATTATTCTCTTTGTTCTTCCCACGATCTCTGGAATCACGGTTGTTTCTTTCCAATGGACAATCTCTCTTGACATGCCCTGGTTTATTGCAACCAAAACAAATAATACCGTTAGTGGGTCTAAAAGATCGTTTTCCAAACTTACTTGTGATGAACTCTTTAAAGTTCTTTGAAATGAACGCGATGTGATCTTCTTTGTCCGTGTAGTCGGAGTCTTCTTCTTGAGCTTTGAATGCAAGATTTTTCTTCTTTGGTTTTTCTTCGATTTTCTTGTCTTCTTCAAGCTCGATCTCATATGCCATGAGATTTCCCATCAGTTCTTCGATGGTGAGGTCCTTTACATTATGAGCTTCTCGAAAGGCCGTGGTCTTTCCCTTCCATTCGGGTCGGAGTGATCTTAGTATCTTCATTACCTGTTCATACTCGGAAAGTTTCTTTCCTAGTCCTGTAAGCTCATTTGTAATGTTAGTAAAACGAGTATTCACATCGGTGATACTCTCTCCTTCTTCCATTTTAAAAGTTTCGAATTTTGAATGTAATACATTTATACGCGATTCTTTTACCTTTTCTATACCTTCGTGACTTACCTGAAGAGTATGCCAAATTTGATGTGCTGTCTCACATTGGGAAACTCGATTGAACTCATTTCCTGTAACAGTGCAAAACAAGGCATTCATTGCTTTTGCATTGAGATTAGCTCTCTTCTTGTCATCGATAGACCATTTTCCAAACTCAATGTCGGTGGGTGCGATGTACGGGACTTTGGTGATAGTCCATGCTTCAATGTCCAATGACTCTAGATGAGTCTTCATTCGGATCTTCCAGCTGGCGTAGTTGGTTCCGTTGAATAGAGGTGGTCGCATGGTGTTCAGTCCTTCGGAGTGAAAAGATGTTGATGCCATCACTATTGTAGCCTCGCTCTGATACCAAGTGTTGGATCATGTGGATGGCACGCAACACTAGAAGGGGGGGTTGAATAGTGTTGATCAAATAATAAAACTTTTTCGCTCAAAGATATTAACACAAATAAATTCCTTCTAACGTTGCCTAAGAAACCAAGTAGAGTGATCTACGCTTGGTTCTTAATCAACAATATAATTTTAAAGTGCACAGCGAAATTTCACAGCAGGTAGTCGACTCCTTATGAGCA
Source organism: Scilla litardierei (assembly GCA_030789695.1). Classification (NCBI taxonomy): domain Eukaryota; kingdom Viridiplantae; phylum Streptophyta; class Magnoliopsida; order Asparagales; family Asparagaceae; genus Scilla; species Scilla litardierei. The sequence goes on along the minus strand of CM061131.1, from coordinate 29,270,296 downwards.
GTAGTCGACTCCCAGAGAATATGTTAGGACAAATAAGATAAATATGAATTTCAGCGTGTATAGATAAAATTGATCTTTGCTGTAAATAAAAGATAAGAATGAAAAGATAATCAAACACAAATCAACAAGCGCAAACAAAAGGATTTTATCCTGGTTCCCCGCAACCCGGGTACGTCCAGTCCCCGACCAATCCGGTACGAGATTTCCACTATCTGCCTTGGCAAATACAAGCACCTAACTTCACTTGTTAGGATTTCCAACGACCTAGCCTTGACCAGGATTTCCGAACGCAACGCCTAGACTTGTCTAGGGTTTACCCTTGCCTCACAAACCGAGGACTTTCCAACTGGCAACAACTAGACTTGTCTAGTATTCCAACAATTAACACAATAGGAGATTTGTTCAATACTCTTCAATAAATGATAGAGATTGAAAATACACCCGATTCTATAGCCAATCAAAAGATAGACAATTGTGTAGTGGCTTAATAGAATGATAATCTAGATCACACAAAGATACGAGATAAGTTCTTTGTGATCTAGAGCTTTTTCAAAAATCCTTCAAATAAAATTAAAGAGAAATAATAGAGAGGATTTTGAAAAACAGTTTAGCCAACAAAATAATAATATGATCTTCAAAAGAATTGAAAAATATTGCAAGATCAAAAACTGAAATTAAAATTGGCTAGAGAAGAAATGAGAGAGCTTTGATTCACGAGAGTTTTTACGAATTTTGATTTTCAATAATCTTGTATTTTTCACAAAAGAATTAAGCTCTATTTATAGGGAAAAAACTGGGATTTGAATTTTGAATTTCGTTTGACTTTTGTCCCAAAAATTTCGGAGTAAATTGCTCAAAAGATTTTAAAATTCAAATTCAAAACGTCTGAAAATTTCCAGCAGGTAGTCGACTCCCTATATAGGTAGTCGACTCCCAGAGGAGTCTAGGAAATTTTCATCCCTGACTGGTAGTCGACTCCCTACTTTTGGTAGTCGACTCCCAGAGGAGTTTTTCCTGTTGTTCTAGTCAAAAGGGTAGTTAACTCCAGGATGCGTGGAGTTTCACTACGAGAATTATGAAGTGACTAGAAAAGCTCTTGAAAATTATTTTTGAATGTAGTTAAAAAATTGTTTCGAAATCATTTGTGTGTGTGTGTTGTCTATTTGATATGGCTTTGACAAATATCCTAAAAGACACGACACACTCACACTAGACTCTGAACATGTCTTCGGCAGTTTAGTCAACTTGATGAAGTGAAGATGAGCTTCTCTTTGAGCTTCTTGATTTGGTTGAGCTTGAGCTTCATCACTTGAGTTTAGCCATGTTCGTCTTTGTCGTGGAGTATTGATGCGTGCTTCTTGGAGTATTAGTAGAGCTTCACAAAATCTGTATACTTAAAGTGTAGAGTAGTTTAGTACATTAAGCATTCATTTGGTGTGCTCATCATCAAAATTACTTAGGGGTGGAATTCAATTTCCATCAAGGCCAACTTTCGATGCCTCAACTAGTGGGAGTAAACACCCCATGGGTAGTTCTTCTACCAATGGTGCTTCCGCTAGGTACCAGTGTTCTAAAAATCGGCCTGGGCGGCCGCCTAGGCGGCGCCTAGGCACTAGGCGGCCAGTAAACGCCCCGATTATGGTCTGGGCGGTCAATCTGGGCGTTTTTGGGATTAATCGGCCGCCAAAGCGTTCTGGGCGGTGTCTGGGCGCTCTGGGTGGTTCCTGGGCGGTTCCTAGGCGGTTTCTGGGCGGTTTCTGGGCGTTTTTGGTAAATTGCTTAATTGCACAAGAGTATCTTTTAAATTTTATTTTGTTTCACACAAATACTCTAAAATAGGTAAACTGGATTTGATTTAGTATGTATTAAATATTTGATGTATTTTAAATAATATATATATATATTTATATATAAACATAAATATATTATATAAAAATAAATAAAATAATTAAAAACTGCAAATCCGCCTAGGCCGATTAATCCCCGATTAATCCCCGATTAATGCTCTGGGCGCTAGGCGCTAGCAATCCGAACGCCTAGCGCCTAGCGTTTTTTACAACCTTGCTAGGTACACACCCCCATTTGGAAAGAAACCCACTTTGGGTGGACCTCCAAAGAAGGGTCATGCTTTCATGTATACCATGCCACGTAGGAACACACATCCTACCCCACATGTTCGCACGTATGATGATTTCTATGCTCCGCATCCATGAGCACGTGCACACCATGTGAGACACACTCATGCACGTGTTCCTCCACATGCATATGTTCATCCTCATGACTATGTGAATGATTATCATCATGCACCATTTCATCATGCATCTTATGCCTATCCACGACATGCATCACATAGAAATCAATAACGTATGCATGTTCCCAATAGGAATAGGGCTCCCAAAATCTTCACTATTTGGAGCCCGAAGGACACAAATATGCATGAGAAACAAGCATACATGAATTCTTATTTTATGAATGTCGTGAACAATGATGATTACGTTGGGAAGTCTAAGTCCAATTGGACTTTGCTTCCAAAGGTCTAATCTCTTAGGACCCAATGTCCTTGGGTACCATGGAATGATATGTTTATCTTCAGGTACTCAAGAATAAGAGAAGGAGCAACAAATCAAATTTTAGCTCCATGAATTATGTTTTCTAGGTTCAAGCCACCGTGGGATACCAACCCTACCAACTCCTTGATGTGCAAGGATTTTCATTCAAATGGAGTTGATGGTGCTTAAGAGATGCACCAAAGTAGGGGGAGCCTAATGTTGTAAGTATATTCTTACATTTGATATACATGTGGTATCCATGTGTGTTGATTGCATACATTGTTAGAATATTTACATTGGTATCATTTTGTTTCAATTAGTATGCTAGAATTGTGTATGCCATAGTTTTATGATGTTCTATCTATTTTTGGCATAACACTTTTGCATATTACTTTTGGTATCAATTCGCTACATTTGGTATTCCCATTGGATTTTTGTCTCTGATGTTGACTTTCGTCGTTCGACGATTTTATGGATTAAATAGAATTGCTTTTATGAAAACATAGCATTGTTTTCCATGCACTATTTAACTAAGAATGTTGATATTGGAGAGTATATTCCATAACTCAATTCGTGAAATTGATTTGAGTTTTTGATGATTTCGATTTTCGACTATGGTCTCGTTGGCACGCTTTAATTCTCTTCGGTATTTTACATTCGGTATTTTACATTCGTGTCATTTGGACCATGGTCATATTCTTCGACTCTCGTGCTTTTATTTTTAGCCATTGGTTTTGTCGTTGATCTCCTCCCGTTCTTTTTGCTAATGCCAAAGGGGGAGAGAATTAATAATGACAATGTGCTAATTGTTGATTCAAAGCAATTTACCATGAATCTAATTTGATATGTTAGATTCAGTGGGAGTGAAGATATAAAAATGGATTTAGATCCTATATGTCAATAATTGGTTCATATTTCGTATCTTCCTCGTCTGCTTGATGCGTATGATTAATATTTAATACGAAACTAACGTGTCATCAATGCAGGGGGAGTAAGTAAATTTCTTTTGAATCATTATTATTGATTATTATTTATGTTGGTTTGTCATCACCAAAAAGGGGGAGAATGTTGAGTATTGATTCCCCGGATTTGGTTTTGATGATGAGCAAACATAAATATTGTGAACTAACTGTTTGTGAGCGTAGTTATGGAGATCATCGCCAAAAGAATACGTACATCAAAAGCGACATCTCAAGACTTCTCAATACGCGTGATCGTGTGCCTGAAGCTTCGTTGAAGCTCAAGGACCATTATTGAAGTCAAGAGTGAAGATTGAAGCTTTGAAGACGGTTCGTCATGTTTTATCTTTTGTCTTCTAGCTTCATAGAATAGAATGTTAAGCCTTGAGTAGGACTTACATTATAATCTTCATTCCGCTCATATCTTAGAGTTAGGATTATCATAGAAGCCATTAGAAACTTTTCCGAAGCTTATCGCTTCTTCCCTCGGCTTCTAGTGCATCTTAGTTGGTTCAAGTAGAAGTACCAACCGACTAGATGACGATCTAGTCGGTCGGCAACTCTTCGTGAACCGACTAGATGTCCTTGCTCATTTCAGCCTGGCACTGTTGATCAATTAGTCGGTCAACGAAGGTTCACCGACCGACTAGATGACGATCTAGTCGGTTAGGAATCCTTCTCAGACCGACTAGTTATCATTGCCTCTGTACAGCCTATCTTACTGTTTACAGTTAGTCGGTCAAAGCACATCGACCGACCGACTAGTTGAGAAACTAGTCGGTTGGAAGTTATTCTTAAACCGACTAGCTGTACTTGAATTCAGCCTATTCGATTTCGACTCTTAGTCGGTCAAAGAACATTCACCGACCGACTAGTTGTGAAACTAGTCGGTTGGCAAGTCTTCTTAGACCGACTAGTTCCTTATTATCTGAACTTTCTCTTTTGGCTGTCGAGCTGTTAGTCGGTTCACGTTGAATCACCGACCGACTAGTTGAGGAACTAGTCGGTCAGTGATCCTTCTTAGACCGACTAACTGTTTCAGAAATATGACCGTTGGGAATCTTTTGAGCACGATTTTTCTTGCCTCTATAAATACAAACCTGATTCGTTTGAGGCAAGGTTAGAGGTCCATTATCAAAGTTATTTCAGACCTAAGAGAGGAGTTTTCTCAATCTATTTCCAAGCTCTCTCTTCTCACCAAGAATCTCTCCCTCACTTCTTGAGCCCTAATTCCTCAAGAGAGATTCTCTCTATTGTGAGCCTCTCAAGCTAAGAGCTTGATCCAAGGTCACCAACTCCACCCTAGGCTTCCATTGCTGGTCAACTTCTTGGAGCTAGGGTTTGGTGACATCTTCTTCCTCAAAATCCCTCTTTGCCCTAATTTGGTAAGTATACTCAAGGCATATGATTTTGTGGTAAGTGTTTCATTATTTCATCGCATTTGATATTTGAATTGTTCTCTCGGTTGTGAGAGAAGTGTGTGATCCCGGGTTGTGGGAGTCACATTTATATTGTGTATGATTTGGTCTTGTGAAGGTTTTTCACAAGAATTTCATAGTGCTAAATCTTGGGTTAGTGGTTTCTAACTCAAGTATCCGGAGGGGATCCGGGTGGTTGGGACGTAGGATCACCGGGAACAAGTCGGGGAGACTTGGGTGGATCCGAACCCGTTACATACTTTGTTTGCGTTGTCTATTCTTGTTGATTGTTGTTTATTCTGCATTGTCGTTTGTATCTTGCACAATAGTTAGGAATAACACTCTTAATTATTTTAAAGTACTATTCACCCCCCTCTAGTACATGTGCAGTAGCTACGTAGGGCACAACACCCACCCCCCTATTGCTGGCCGAAAATCTCCTCCCCCTCTTTCCTCTTCAACCAAACTCAAAACCCCTAATTTCACTTCTAAGAATTCAAGAAACCCTAGCTCACTTTAAGGAGAAAGAAAGGAGGAAGGAGGAGAAAGAGAAGAGAGAAAGAAAGAGACTTGTTGAGGTAGGATTCTAACTATTGTTATGGGATTTTATTTAGGGTTTATGAGAGTGTTATGATGTTATATATATGGCTCATGCTCTGGAATTCTTGTGTCATGTGTGCAAAACACCAAAAAGATTCAATTTTTCCTTGTTTTCTTAGCAAAACCCCTCCTCTCTGAAATCCTGAAATCAAGCTGAATGTTTTTGCTTGTCTTATGGTTTCTGTAGGTGGAATTAATGTCTGAAAAAAAATATGGTGGTATATCTTGAAGTCCTACCCCAAATTCAGATAAAATTTGTCATATGTTGAGTTCAATAAGTAGGAGTAAAAATTCATTGTTTACAACATGTCTGGAAATCTTTATAACTGAACACAGTTTAGAAAAATGGAGATTTCTACTTAAACACTCTATGGCTTTGACTGATCTCGGTCTTGTTGGAAATTTAACAAGTTTATCTATAACTTCATCGGAGTGCTCATATGTCGAAATTCTGGCTACAACATGCTTAAAATTGGCTTTCAATACAGACCCAGAATTCTGTCTGAAAAACAGTCTGGACATGCTGCACCAATTAATTCACTATAAATCACTCAGTCCACATTACTGTATGAAATATTATGGGTGAACCCAGAACTATTATATCTTCAACTTTCATTCTTTGAGTTTTGTCAAATTCACAAGGGAAATGGGTTACAAATGCTGCCTCTCTAGCTGTTCTTGCAATTTCAGCATGTTGGATGGTGTTGGGTGAAGTTGGAATTGGGTGATATTCCTAATTTTTCACTCCAAAATGCATGAATAATGTTTATGCATGTATGTAAGATTAGTTATGCTATTGGTTACAAAATTGATAGTATAATCCTCTTCATTTATGTGGCGCTCGTTATATGTTTGTTAAAATGCCCGAATGAAATTGAAATGAAAGAAACTTGGAAAATGGCATTTATAACTTGTGTGCCATGTATTACACATGAGAAATTGTGTATGTTCAATGAAGATTATGACACATGACATGTCAACTGGGGAGACTCGATTTGCCCTAAAGCAGGTGAGCATCCTGGTATGGGGATGTGGGAAGTTTGGGTATAACTTAACTATAAGGGACTGGACTGAGAAGTTGGGGAAAGAGATATGTGATATGTGATATTTATTTCTCACTCGCCCTTATCGGGAGTGGAGGGGGACATACAGAGGTTGTGTTATTATGTGGAGAGCCTCACTCCTGCCAGGGACAGGGGAGCTGAGAAGCCCGGCGTACAGTGTCCGTGTCCACTGCGTCGTGTGCTATATTCACCCCAAATTTGGGGTGAGGTCTAGGCCCTTATAGTTAAGTTATACCCAAACTTCTCCCATCCCCATACCAGGATGCTCACCTGCTTTAGGGCAGATCGAGTCACCCCAGTTGACATGTCATGTGTCAATATCTTCACTGAACATACACAATTTCTGATGTGTAATACATGGCACACAAGTTATAAATGCCATTTTCCAAGTTTCTTTCATTTCAATTTCATTCGGGCATTTTAACAAACATATAACGAGCGCCACATAAATGAAGAGGATTATACCATCAATTTTGTAACCAATAGCATAACTAATCTTACATACATGTATCAACATCATTCATGCATTTTGGAGTGAAAAATTAGCAATATCACACAATTCCAACTTCACCCAACACCATCCAACAAGCTGAAATTGCAAGAACAGCTAGAGAGTCAGTATTTTTAACCCATTTTCCTTGTGAATTTGACAAAACTCAAAGACTGAAAGTTGAAGATATAATAGTCCTGGGTTCACCCATAAATTTCATACAGTAATGCGGACTGAGTGATTTATAGTGAATTAATTGGTGCAGCATGTCCAGACTGTTTTTCAGACAAAATTCTGGGCCTGTATTGAAAGCCAATTTTAAGCATGTTGTAGCCAGAATTTCGACATATGAGCACTCTGATGAAGTTATAGATATACTTGTTAAGTTTCCAACAAGACCAAGATCAGCCAAATCCATAGAGTGTGCAGGTAGAAATCTCCATTTTTCAAAACTGTGTTCAGTTAGACAGATTTTCAGACATGTTGTAAACAATGAATTTTTACTCCTACTTATTGAACTCAACATACAACAAATTTTATATCAATTTGGGGTAGAACTTCAAGATCTACCATCATATATTTTTTCAGACAGTAATTTTGCCTACAGAAACCATAATACAAGCAAAAACATTCAGCTTGATTTCAGGATTTCAGGGAGGAGGGGTTTTGCTAAGAAAACAAGGAAAAATTGAATCTTTTTTGGTGTTTTGCACACATGACACAAGAATTCCAGAGCATGAGCCATATATATAACATCATAATACTATCATAAACCCTAAATAAAATCCCATAACAATAGTTAGAATCCTACCTCAACAAGTCTCTTTCTTTCTCTCTTCTCTTTCTCCTCCTTCCTCCTTTCTTTCTCCTTAAAGTGAGCTAGGGTTTCTTGAATTCTTGGAAGTGAAATTAGGGTTTTTGAGTTTGGTTGAAGAGGAATGAGGGGGAGGAGATTTTTGGCCAGTAATATGGGGGAGAGGAGAGGAATAGGGATGAAAAAGAAAAGAAAAGAAAGTTAAGGAAGGTTAAAGAATAGGTTAGAAATTTCTTACAAAATATCCTACTCTAGAATCCTCTTTAGGATAAGTATGAACATGCTAAAATGACTTTAATACCCTTCCAAAATTACTCCTCAAGTTCCAAGTATTTACAAGTTTGCCATTACTTTATGCACATACAACATTAGTATGTACGCACAGCAGTTTTAGGCCAAAAGACCGTTTTGCCACTAGCCTTTCTAAAAATTTACGGGTGTGCCACTAAAACCATCCCTTTTCATACTGGTCCCTCGCACACTAATCCACTCTTTCAAAATTTACAAATATGACATTACTTTACACACCCACTTTTACTCTACACACACTTCCACCCATATAGCCAATTGACCAAAATGCCCCTACTCTCTTCACGGAATTACACGACTGCCACCAACCACATACACGCCATATCACTTCTTATCAACTCAATATACTCCCTCTACTGGTGCGTAAAGGGCTACCGTATCAGTCGCCGTGTAGGGCTAAACAGGCCATGACATCCTACCCTCCTTAAACTAAAGTTCGTCCTCGAACTTTCGAAGTCCAAGGGTTCTAGCCTGAAAAGAAAATACTTCTAATTCCCAGAGCCTCTCTATATATTTTACTCTACACCATTGTCTCCACAATTTTTGCAATCAAGATTATCAAAAGAGATATTGACACAGGGATAAGATACTTACATCTTATGAAATAAAATTTTTCTTTTATGTTACATAAACTTTAAAACTTTTAAATGCTTGCAAAAATTATTTTATCTTATAAAATAAAATTTTTAAAAGGCATTTAAACATAGAAGACCTATCAAAATTATCTCATAAAATTTAAATCCTCCCCAAAAAAATTTCATGTTACAAAACAATTTTAAAACACAAAAAAATATCAAACAAATTTTAATATACAGTTAAAACGTCCGTATGTTCAAAACAAGCAAGTTAAGGATTTAAAATCGTCGCTAAAATAGATCTACAAGCATAATCGTGGATCTGATGCCACTATAGGGGTTTTGGCAGACCCTCGAGCTCGGATCTGTGTCCGCCCTAAGTCGGACGAACCACAGGGGCTAAAAGCACAGCGGAAAATAAAAACTATCTAGCTAAAGAATTTAGCTAGGCCCTGAGGGAGCCAGAACCTAGCCCGATCTATGCCAACTTGGGTTGGATCAGACCACCCCAAGAGGGATCTATTCTACTGCGACAAAATTAAACTACACTAAAAATTGCTTAATCACATACCCGGAATCTCGACCCTTGGGCGGGCAAGATGTACCGCACCGTCTTCTGACGCTCCTCGTTACCGAACCACCTTGACTCGATCCACCTGAGCCTCTGGCGCCCTCGAACCGATCTGCCCGAGCCGACTCCCGCCTCCAAGTCGATCACACGCGGTAGAAAGTTTCACTTGAGTAGACCCGCGTCTTAGACGTCTGGATCCGAATCCAAACCCCCTTCGTAGTCTTGCTAGGACTAGTCGGGGGAATAGGAAGAAGAGAGAGAGAGGGAGAATAGTTTAGTCGTAGATCGAGCTTGCTCTAAAATCTGGAACTACTCGATCGAGGACTTGGTGCATTTTTCAACGAAGAGAGTGCACCCCTATTTATATAGGAAGTCGGCACTTCTACTTTCGTTGTGTGCAATGTGGGACTAAAACAAATATAGGAGAAATTAATTTAGCTAATTAAGCTTTAATTGAAGTTTTAGTAAGCATTTCATAAATGCCAACTTCAATGAATTAATTCCCCTTATTAGTAAGCATTTCATAAATGCCAATTTCAATGAATTAATTCTCCTTATCCATTAAACTTTCGACACCAAACGAGCTATCAATTTGAAGGGCTTCAAATGGTAAACGCGTACGAACGAACGACGACGAATTTCGACTTCGTTTGACCCCTCAAACAATTGCCCAAAGATGTGCAAAAAATCAATTTTCGTAGCCGTCATAGAAGGGTTTCAAAAAACCCTATGACTTAAGTAACGGGCGCGCCCGCTAAGCTTAGCGGGCGCGCCCACCCAAGGCAAGAAGGACGGGTGCCCAGCCCGCTGGGCAGCGGGCCGTGCGCCCGCTGCAGCAGCGGGCCGTGCCCACTGTGCAGCGGGTGCTGGCCCGCTGCATTCAGCAGGCTGCGCCCGCTGCATCTAGCGGGCCGTGTCCGCTGTCTCAGCGGGCCGTGCCCGCTCAGTAGTGGACGGGCGCCCGTTTTCCCTTGCGGATGGGCCTGTTAGTCTTGTGGGTCTGACCCACTTTGCCTTGGACTGTTTTTGCGTTTTTGGGCTCGTTTGAGCTCCGATTTGGACGCGGTTTGAACCTGTATTTAAACCGGGACGATCCCGTCAGCTAGGTAACCCTTTTCAATGTATTTGTTCCTATAAATATTGTCGTAACCAATTTTCGACACGTTTAATCTTTGTTTGCATCAAATGCAACATTGTCCATATTGCATCTACGACTTAGTCTCACAACTGGCTTGTGAACATTAACTATTCCTTTCCATCGAATGAATCTCTCTTGTTAATCTTCCTATTACTAAGACACGAACGCTACTCGGTGTGAGACCCTACAGCCTAACCTTACTACAGGTTGGAGCTCGAAACCCCTAGACGACAGTCACCACGAGCAGTAGTTGTCGTCCCTGTTTCAGAATCATCATAACGTGATCGACCCATTGACAAAAGTATCGTTGGGTTTACCTTGGCTGTGTCAGCGATGAATACCGTTAGCTATAGTCCCTTCGTCAAGACGGTGTCCCTGTTGGCCTATGGTATGGTTTACTGTCAACCCTATTATACAACGTTGGTCAGTATACGGCGGTCCTAGTGTGTTCACGTTGTACATCTTACAACGTACCCCGGCCGAGGATTAGCTCAAAAACCATATTGGGCCTGTGTCACTAACTTCCCTTTAACGGAAGAGACGAATCGCATCTTAGTCATCTACTCGCCTCGAGAGCTTCAGGTGCAACCCAACCTAAGATATTTCAGCAGGCCTAGCCTCAAAGCTAGATCATAGGTTTAAGCTACATGGTTCACTCACAGGTTCGTACAAATGACTTCAGGTCATAAGGACCAGCTTACCTATCATCACCCAAGAGTTATTATAGACAGTTTAGTTAAAGTTAACCATTAAATAACTTTAAGTTGGTCGTTCAGTGAACTCATTCTCCAATGAGCACCTGTGTCTTTTCTCCGACTTCACCAAGTCGAATGACTATTAGATCATCATTACCCTAAGGTAAGACAAAGACACATTGGTCTATCCGATGTGTCGATATCCAGTTCTCAACACATCTATGACCACGAACCGTTTAAGACTTAAGTTTATATTCGGTCACTTACTACTCATAATCGAGATCTTATCTGGATACGTAAGGACCTAACTATAAGTCTATGGACATTATCTAAGCATATTTATTCAAACGATTTCGTACTTAGGATAATGGACACCATAAGATACATGAACAAGACGTACACTTAGGATAAATCGCCTTATGGGCATATATCCTCCTACATAACAGTCCCCAATTATGGCCACATGATCTTCCCCTTTTAATAGGGGTAACCATCGCTCACGCCCCCGCTATTTATGAGCTCACCTTCAAGCACACGTTCAATTGGTGGGAGTGCAACGGGCGAATGGTATGTGAGCTTTGACTGAGTTAGCGTCAGGCTTCTTTCATGGGCTTTGTGGGCCTTAGTCCCTCGCTGAACGAGCCTCCTAGAGTGTTATGACGCAACAAAATCCCAATAGGATCATGACTCGAATCAAATTAAAGTTTAATACAAACCAGACTTTTTTTAACTCAATGAGGTTTATTATGAATCCTTCTCTTAGCTGCATATCTAATATGATTAAAGAACTAAAGGATGCCAGTACTATATAAAGGCGCCTCCTCCTCCTCCCAAAGTGCATCAAAAAATCTTAAGAGTTAAATACGCTCTAAAAGCTTTAACTCAAAATTATAATTTAACTTCCAAAGTAAAAAGTTTTCTTCTTCTCATTATCTCAAATGCTAACAATGTTAAAGACTGAGTTTGGATTCCATTGGAGAGCTTGTAGATCATGGAGGATTTCATCATCAATGTGTAACATCTATCATGCTAGTTGGTGAGGAGGTATGAGATCTTTACCAAATTTCGGAGAGATGATATCGTGTAAGAAATATAAACAAATATGACGTTTTTATTTTCAATATTAATTTATGAATTAACTAGTTCTTGTGTAGATACTTAAGGACCTGATTTTTTGAAATTTATCACAGGTAGCAATTCTAAATACAATATATTATGTATCTATTATACATTTGACAGCGATTTTTGAATCCTAGGGCTGACTAGGACAAGCTGACTAGGACAAACTTGTTGATAGAAAGACGGTCTGGATTTAATCTTGCTGAATCGATGGTTGGGATTAAACTTTGGGATGAATAGTTTGTATTTTAATACATACTTTTTATATTGTGGGTCCCATTTAAATCATTTTCGGATAAGAAAAAGAGGGATATCACAAGACTTTTGGAAAAGAGAAAGAGCTCTTGCTTTTGAGGGAGAGCTTCCCAAAACAGCTCTTGCTCTTCCCCAAAAGAGCAGCAGGATTTACAAATGGTAGGAAAATTTACCCATTAACCCATCTCCATTTGTCTTCTCGCCAAAATCAAGCAGAACCCATTAACCCCAAAGCATGGGAAAATTTACGGCTCTTGCTCTTCCCCAGAAAAGCAGCAGAACCCATTAACCCCAAAGCATCAAGAGGAATCGCAGGGTTTACAAACGGTAGGGTTTACAAATCGCAGGGCAGAACCCATTCTTCTCAGCATTCTTCTCGCCTAAAGCAGCAAGAGGTACGTAGCTCTCGCCGACGAATGCAGGGATTTACAAACGCAGGGCTGAGGTGCGTTGCTGGATCATTGTCGTAGGGCTGAGCAGACAAGCAGATCGTTGTCGAGGGTTGAGCGATGCCGGAACCCTAAGCAACGGCGTGATGACCCTTAGTGTGGAGTCAAGCAGATCGATCCATTTAGGTATGGTAGATCATGTAGTTTCTGGCAATATTGTATGTAGTTTGGGTATTCTCTATTGATTTGTGTTTCTAACAGCTGCTCAATGTTCTTATGAAAAAACAAAGAACAAATCTTAGTCCCAAATTTTTTGAGTCCTGCTCTCTTTCCCTCTTACTTCGGCTGCTTCGCATGTGTTCTCTCCGGCGACTGGATGATTTTGGAGCTCCGACAGCTGTGACAGCTTCATGTCAGCTTCATTGGGGTGCTTTAGCTATCTTTGGATTGAAGTTTGCTTCTTTTTGGTGTCTAGGGGTTGAATTACAGTGTAAATACTGCAGCAATGGAAGGGATGTCGGCACGGCAATGGGAGCCATTTTGCAGAATACTTATCGATGCTAAACCATAGGTTGCAGACCCCTTTTGCAGATCAATAGTTTTTTAATTGAATTATTTAAAAACCTATGTCTATAGACCATATGCATTACTTGCATTATTTGAGCACCGAGATGGAATATCACATGTTTATTCATATGGGAAACAAAGGCAAGGTTCGAATTTTGATGGGCTGCAAATTAGTATATGACTAATGAGCTCCAAACATATCTTGATGGGCTACAAATAAGTGAGCTCTCCATTTGCATTGGCTAGGGATTTTGTATATGACTAATGAAGTTGCTGTCAAATTTGTATTGTACTAGAAAGCTCACAAAATCTGAAATTTTGTTTTCATTTCAACATAATGTTTAGTTAGTATTGTGGATAATAGCTCTCTAGGATAGAAACATGAGCCAATTTACGCAGTTCAATGAATACGTCTTATTTTCCATATCCGATATCTTTACTACTTTCTATTCATGTACTGAACACTTTGTGCAATATAAGAAAATGTTACACTTGAAATCCTTCCATCTTATTCTTCATATCACCCCTCGCAACTTTTCATACAAAAGTTAGGACAAAACAGTAGCAAAATTATTGAACTGGTTTTTTGAGGTTTACATGCGGTTGTTCTTTCTCCGATATTGTTACAGTCTATTAATAAAACCTGGCAGATTCTTCCTTGGTTGCTGCTGAATTAGTGCATTTAAACTGAAGCATTCATGTTCATAATGTTTGACCTTTGCAACTACAGGAGGCATGGTTCTTCATAAAGGGGAAATAACATAAATGAGAACCGGAGAAGGAAAAACATTTGTGGCTATTCTGCCAGCTTATCTGAATGCATTGTGCAGGAAAGGAGTGATGCTATTACAGTAGTTTGTAAGTAAAGTTAAGAGCAAGTATATATTTAGAACATTTGAGTGTTAGGTAATACCATCCTAGATGCTTAGAAATTTCGAACTGAAATATAAAGGAATCGTAGTTCATAAAGAAGATATGAGGAAGAAGATATGAAGAAGAAAAAGATACGATTAGTCGATAAAGTTCTCAAAGCATGCACTCCAGACGCCGTCAAAGTTAACTACCTCAGTTTGAGCTTTTATAATATTCATAAATTGTTGTAGCTTTTAAAATATTTTGAATTTGGTTTAATTTCGTTAAACCCCAGAGTTTTTATGTTTTCCTTCAAAAAAAATTTCCAGGCAGATGAATGCTCAAAATCATGGAAGAAGAGACGAGAGGAATGCTCAAAATCATGGAAGAAGAGTTCCAAGGACATCCTCTCAATGTAATCACACACTAAAATGCAATCATTGATTGATTTGCTTTTACAACTTTTTTAATTTTTTGGGATTTTTAGCTATTCCTGCGGGATTTGTATTTTGCATGTTACAGTAGAGATTCTTATTGAATTAATTCTGTGCATATGCATGTGGGTAGTGATTTTGGATTATGTTTAATTTCGTTAAACCGCAAATTTTTTATGTTTTCCTTCAACTTTTTTAGAGGAATGCTCAACATCATGGAGGAGGAATTCTCAGGACTCTCTCTCAATGTGATTACACACTAAAATGGAATCTTTGATTGATTTTTTTTCAACTTTGTGGAAATGACTCTCTCAATGTAATCCCCCACTAAAAAGCAATCTTTGATTGATTTTTTTTATAATTTTGTTAGTTTTGGGGGATTTTAAGCTATTTCTGGGACATTTGTTATGCGCAGGTTGCATTAGAGTTGCTTTTGCTTATTGGAGTGGGTTTGTTCATGTGGGCAGGGCTGGCATTTCATGGAAAATTCCAGTCGATACATCTTGATTCTGAAGAGAACATGTAATTGAAATTCAAGCGATACCGACCGTCAAATATCAATTCAACGATCGGCCTGCCTTGGTTCAGCGAGAAAGATAATGATAATGATGAGAATGAAGATTTGGTGCTTCAAGATATTTTATCTCAGGAGATAGCGATTATCCTCGAAGACCCTAATATGTAAGATATGCTATTAATTTTGGTTGATATGTAAGACCCTAATATCCCGATGATGCTGGAAGTTCTGGATTATTATTAGCACACAACATATAACGTAAACTTCAACTCTTGGTGTAGTGATTTAAAACACATTGAATTCATGAAGTAATCATCTAAAAATAAATTGTTGTTATTATAATCATGGCACTGCATCAGAATGCTCCTGGGAATTAGGTAGTAAAGTGTTGCCTGTGTAATCATATACACCTACTTTAATGTATTCGTTACATAGGCCAAAGGATATGAAGTATGAACATGTTTATATAGAGCTACTATACGATAGGTAGTTCTCTGGCATGAATTATGTGGTGTCCAAGGAAAATTCTTGCAAAATTAGCGTTCTACTGTTTTCACACGGATTTTTTCGCTTTAATGTTTCTGAAGTGTTAAGTTTTTTTTTTGCAAAATTAGCAATAGTTTGCTGGGTATTAGTCTGTCTTCTGTCACTATTCTCATGCAAATAAACATCATTGTTATAAGCATTATTGAAAATTATAGGCTTCTGATTGTTTTGTTTCCATGCAGTTTAAGTTCCCATATACTGCAGTTTAAGTTCCCTTCGTCGTCTGCTATTCAAATGCTGTAAGAACAACCCGACTCCGAGTTCTGTCGCCCTAGCTTACACGATCAGCCCTTTCGATAAAATAGTAAGCGATAAATCTCTCAAAAACATACGCCTTATTCTATTGATTTCGAGTTTTTGATGCGTTGGGATTCTTCAGCCAGGGTTGAAGGAGCTTGGGATCCTGATTTTGATACCAAAGACGGTGAGTTCTGGTCTTACAGGATTAAGGAAGAAAGGTACATTCTTTGAGCTTTTGAATTATGCTTGATGTTTAAAGATTTTTTCTAAAATAAGGATTTTTTAAAGGTGTGTTTATTGCATGTGTGAGAGTTAGTTTTTGAAATGGATTTTGTTGTTCTGTATGTTTTGAGTTATCCTTGGCTGGAGGTTCTGAAAGATTTCTACATTTCAACTAGGCAGAGCTTAGATATGTAATGTATTCATTTTTTGTTTTGTTATTAAATTTTATTTGGTTCATAACCTCCCATGAAGTATCAACATGAATATGTCCAAGCTCTTTATGTTTTGGCTGAAACTCACCGTCATTCATGTGGGCAATAATGACACCCATCAGATTGATCACATCTTCCGTATCAAACATCCCAAATTGTGTTACAGACACCCCATTTGTTCACAAGTATGTCATTCAATCATTGCCTCGAAAATATTTGTTGAGTTCTGAAATTCTTTGGCTTTGTATTGTAGTTTATTAACGTAATGAATTTTAACAATTGGTCAAGTGAATGCATTAATTACAGCATACTCTTGCTCAAATATGGTTAAAAAAAGAGTTCTAATGGCATCTTTACTGATTACTGGATTAGCATGATATTATGTTAGTTTCTTTTGAAATATGTTAATATGCCATTGTCATTGGTTTTTGCACCTTTTTGATGGACATGGTGGATCTGTTGTTGATATCTATTGCAAAGAGACTCTTTTGAACAATGTTTTAAGAGCTATCCCTTCAGATTTTATTTAGTTTTAAAATTACTCTGCAATGTTATCCTCCAGTTTAAATGATTGTGAGAAAAGTTTAATTTTGATGTTTTATACTATAAGTTGCAAGTCGGTTTGTTGGGCTCTCTTCATTTGGTTATGTTTTTATGTTCAAGGGGGGAGTACTATAGTGTAGATAACATGTTGGACATTCTCAGGTAAACAGAATATATCTATGAATTGGGGTACATCAATAACATCACAGGTAAACAGAATATATTTTGATGTACCCGAGAAAAATAGACATTCGTTCTGGAGGTGGACATGTTGATGCTTCAGGTAAATAGAATATATTCATGTTGATGCTCCATGTAATATATTGATGCTCCAGGTTGATGCTACATGAGGTTAAATATTGATGCTCCTGGTAATGCTCCATGTTGATGCTCCAGGCGTATATTTTTGATGTACCCCTATTATCAATGTTGATGTACCCTTATAATTAAATGCGCCATGTTGATGTACCCCAAAAAAATAGACATTCAGAAAAATCCTGTTATGAATTGATGTACCCCATAAAATAGACATTCTCATGTAAACAGAGTATATATTTTGTTTATTTCTCTAATCAAGTTATGAATTGGTTTGATTTATACATGAAGTCATTGTATGAGTGTTTTGAAATAAGAGTAACATGTATTTTTGAAACAAATCTTGATCTGCTTTATGGACATAGAATTATTTTGATGGGAAGTAACTTGCGAACAAGTGATAGAACTTACACACTTTGAATTATTTTGAGTTGAAGTGTTGTGTTTTTGTTTTTTGTTTTGGTGAAATTATGTTTTTGTTAATTTGAATTATTTTTAATAGGTGACATGAATTAACAGCTGGAGACTACAAGCCTATGCTGCTAAAAAGAGCAAGGAGGATGATGATAACTAAATTTGCTAGAGGGGGACTTCCTTTCTGAAATTGGAGGCATTATGCTCAAATTTTTCCAAGTGTTCTTATGTTGGTTGTTATAGCTTAAATGTATAGGGCAAATTTCACCTGAATATATTTATGCTTTCCATGACAAATGTCGACACTGATTTTATCCTTTGATCATTTTGAACTCTTAAAGAATCCATGTAGTTCATTCAGCACTGGCTTTCTACAACATAGTCCGTTTTGTAAATTGTTCAACGTTTCGTATTGCATTATTCAGTGATTTTATGTGAACTCTATTATACGATATAGACGTCATAATTATTGTATCTACCAAATAACATGACACATGCCTTGAAATTGGGGGAACTAAATAGTAATTATTGTTCGTTTAAAATTGGGGTATCCAAGATTTTGAAGAGTGCAAGATTAATGAGGTTAAATATTGGAGTGATGTTAGTTGCACCGCGTAACTTTGTGAATTCACCGCACTTAACAATTCACCGCACCAAAATAATGTTATTTATTAATTCACCGCAATTTATTTCATTTTTATCCTTTATATCAACCTGACCTCACATCGTCCTCTTGCGTTTTATGTTGATTTCACCGCAAAACACACCTGACTTGTATCTTGTTAGAATTAAATTCCACTGGCTGTCGAGCTCTCTCACATCCACTGTAGGATACTTCGGGCAATGTCATAACTGTAGACGAATATCATCTATAGTAAAAGAGGTTTAAAAAGCAACATTCTCTACTTTTATTCTCTTTCTCATATACATGACTCCTTGAATTAGTTAATAATGGTTACGTTTCTTCGCATCTAACGGGAATTTAACAAAGTGATGATATGACCCTTTTTCCATTAAAATAAAAATTATAGGCATGTCTTATGCATATATCTCCCCACTTCCTTTGATTTTTGAGAACATATTCACATATAGACACATGTTTTGAATTGTTATCTTTTGCAAGAACCCTTCCCTGTGGGTGTCAACATAAGATCAAGGCGATCGAGTACTACTAGCAAAAATCTACAGGGCAGTCCATCAGGCTCTCCAAGCGGGGAAAAGTTCTTGATAGCATCAGGCTCCTCGTTGGGTTCTGCCAGGGAGACTGAGTGAGCGAGACAATTTTTCCAAGGTTAAATGGCAAAATTGAGGACAAAGAAGAACATATGGTAAAATAGAGAGGAAAATTAAGGCATGAGAAAGAAATAGAGGGGAAAGCAAATTTTGCGGTGAAATCAAAAGATCAAATGGCAAAGTTTGTAATTAATAACAATTTTAAGAGTAATAGTTAAAATCTAATTAAGGTTAAATTTGTAATTTCGAAAAAATTAACAATTACGGTGAATTCACAAATTTACATGGTGCATTTAACAACACTCTAAATATTGATGTAACTAAAATTTAGGGGTAACTAAAATTTTTGGGAGAACTAAATTCTCTGGTGGAACTAAATTTTGAGGGAAATTAAATTTTTTGAGGGAAATAAATAATGATTATTGTGCTTTACTTATTGTTGTTCATTAAAAGTTAGGGGTCTAAGATTTTACGAGGGAATATTTTAAATGAACCGTGCCCTTAGGGCACGGGTTATGACTAGTATTGTGATTATTTGATAGGATATCTGACTTAATCGTAAGCGATGGAAGGTTAAGAACCATTCCGATCAAGGCTAATCATTTGTGTAGATGACACATTGGCTTAATTTCGG
Organism: Scilla litardierei; assembly: GCA_030789695.1. NCBI lineage: Eukaryota > Viridiplantae > Streptophyta > Magnoliopsida > Asparagales > Asparagaceae > Scilla > Scilla litardierei. The sequence continues at coordinate 29,250,622 of CM061131.1, read as the reverse complement.
AAAACTACCTCATACTTTCGTTGAATTCCAAAAAAAACACCCCTTATTTTGATATAATCGCAAAACTATCTCATACTTTTCAGGTTTCGATAAACTCCCTCATACTTTGGTCTCGTAGAACTACCACATCCTTTGCTTAATTTCGTAGAACTACCTCCTATTTTGGTTTGATTTCGTAGAACTACCTCATACTTTGATATATGTGAGATGGTGGAGGAGGGAGGAGGGCGGCGGTGGGGGAAGTGGTGGACGAGTGCGACAGTGGGGATGAGGGAGAGAATAATTCACATATCCCCCTAAAGAATATCTTATACGAAACCAAAGTATGAGGGAGTTCATCGAAACCTGAAAAGTATGAGGTAGTTTTGCGATTATATCAAAATAAGGGGTATTTTTTGGAATTCAACGAAAGTATGAGTTTGTTTTCCGAAATTAAGTCATGACACGTTTCATAATAGAACGATCGATTTATCAGATTTATGGCAGATGTATGTGTCGCAATTGAACTACGATCAACGCCTTGTCTTACTTTTTTTTTTCCATTTGTTTGGGTGGAATTTTTATATCACAATAATTATGTAATTATTAGATTAGTCAAGATTTCAAATGGGATTGCATGATTCATGATTCATTTTATTGATCTAAAGGTTGATTATGTTCTTTTCAAGTCAAAACCGAATTTCTTGCCAGACCAATCAGTTGACCCTGGCAAAAAAGTCAACCTACGCTCTCCTCTCTCTCTTGGTCTCCCCCTCCTTTCTCTCTACACCATTGACTCTCTCAAACCAAAAGAAAATCAAAACAACAAACACCTAGCGACAATCAAACCTGCGGCCCCTATTGTGGCCATGGCCGCTGCCTTGCTCCTCCTCCTCCTCCTCTCGCTTCTCATCTCGTCGGGCGTCGCTCAATCCGAGGTCGATGACGACGCCAAGAAGGCCCTCCTCAGCGTAAAGCTCGCATTAGGCAACAACTCCTCCCTCTCCTCCTGGTCCGAGTCCACCTCCCCGTGCCACCCCAACGGCCTCCCGTGGACCGGCGTCATGTGCAAAGGCGCCACCATCTTCGGCCTCCGCCTAGAGTCCCTCAACCTCTCTGGCTTCGTCGACGCCGACGCCCTCTCACGCGTCAAGTCCCTGCGCACCCTCTCCTTCGCCAACAACACCCTCTCCGGCCCCATCCCGTCCTTGTACCAGGTCGGCGGCCTCAGGACCCTCTTCTTGTCTGGCAACAGCTTCCATGGGCCCATCCCCATCGATTTCTTCGCCGGCATGGGCAGCTTAAGGAAGCTGCATCTCTCCGGCAACAACTTCTCCGGCCCGATACCACCGTCGCTGTCCAAGGCCGCCATGCTTACGGAGCTGGCCTTGCGAGGAAACCGCTTCTCCGGCGGGATCCCGCCGCTCGACCTCCCGTCGCTCCAGCTCCTCGACTTGTCCGACAACGAGCTGACCGGTCCGATCCCGGCCGCCCTCGCGTCCAAATTCAAAGAGAACTCCTTCTCAAACAACTCGGGCCTGTGCGGCCCGCCGCTGACCGGAAAGCCCTGCATGTCCGGCGGCGACGGAGGAAAGACCGCGCAGATAATCGTAGGGATTGTTATCGTGGTGCTGTTTGCAGTGGCGATTATAGTGATGTGGACCGGCCGGCCACAGCCGACATTCGACAGGCTCGGCGTCGATAACGGCGGCGCGATGGAGGCCGGCAAGGGGAACGGGAAGGAAGCAGTTGCTAGGTCCGTGTCGGAGAAGAAGGCTCACCGGCGTGGGGGGGAGAAGGGAGGGAACAGAACGGGGGAGCTAGTGATGGTGAACGAGGGGAAGGGGCCAGCGTTGGAGATGGGGGATCTGATGACGGCGGCGGCGGAGATGATGGGGAACGGGGGGCTCGGGGCCGCGTACAAGGCCGTGATGGGGGACGGGACGGCGGTGGCGGTGAAGAGGATGAGGGAGATGGGGAGGGTTGGGAAGGAGACGTTCGACGTGGAGATGAGAAAGCTTGGGAGGTTGAGCCACGATAACGTGTTGCCCCCCTTGGCTTATCACTACGGCAAGGACGAGAAATTGCTCGTTTTGGAGTATGTCCCAAAAGGAAGCTTGTTATTCATTCTTCATGGTACGTTAAAAGCTAGTAAAATTTGTCTTAGTAGGTAATGCCACCTTTTTTTTTCTTTGTGGTCTCATCATCGATACAATGAAAAAAAGATTTGATCGAACGATCCCCAAAGAAAAAAATGGAGCCAAACCCGATCATGTTGGACGATCACATAGTCTTACGCAAGCCAAACCCGAACCCGTTGGAAACAACTAGTCAGAGATTAAATCTTTGAGAATAATACGGACAACTCCAACAAGTGTAAAGTGACGTGATTTTGTTGCAGGCGATCGAGGAACGGACCACGCCGCTTTGGACTGGCCGACACGACTCAGGATCATCCACGGCATCGCAAAAGGGATGGTCTACCTCCACGCCGAGCTCAACTCCCACGACGTCCCCCACGGGAACCTCAAGTCCGGCAACGTCCTCCTCACGTCGGACTTCGACCCGCTCATCGTCGACTACGGCTTCGTCCCCTTGGTCAACCCGTCGGTCGCCTCGCGGGTCATGTTCGCCTACAAGTCCCCGGAGTCCCTCGCCCAACGCCGCGTGTCGCCGAAATCCGACGTATACTCCCTCGGCATCATCATCCTCGAGGTCCTCACCGGGAAGTTCCCTGCCCAGTACCTTAGCAACGCCAACGGCGGCACCGACGTCGTGGCGTGGGCGATTGCCGCGACTGCGGAGAATCGGGTGCCGGAGCTGATCGATCCCGCGATCATCGTCGCTGCAAAGCAGTCGGTGCCGGAAATGGAGAGGCTCATTCGTGTCGGAGTTGCTTGCATCGAGCCGAACCCAGACGAGAGGATGGACGTGAAGGAGGCCAATAGGAGAATAGAGGAAATTGCGGTCGATGCGAAGAAGGCGGCGGCGATCGCCGGGGCTGCGCCGTCGCCCAAGGATGGGCCTGCAGTCTCGCATGAGAGCTTGGTGCGAGGAGTGTCTGGAAACCAATCGAAGAGACGAGCGGGGAATACTGCGGATACATCGAGAGATGCAGGATGATTTTTTTCCTTTGCAATTTCATGACAATAGGCTTAATATTGGATGATGTAGAAATTAAATCTGTGATTTTTTTTGAGAAAAAAAACCAAAAGGGATAGCTTTTATATCCAAGAAAAATACTTGCTTTGAAATTCGCTTCTTTCTCTTTCTGAGTTCCGTTTGTTTTTTTTATAAACATTTTTAATATACATTGGAAAGCAGGGATCGACATCTCCATCCTTCTGCCCCTTTTGAAGGGAAATCATATTCTTCTGTAAATTAGTAATTGTTTACTGTCTTGCACATTGCCCTTATTTCAAATTATTTCGATTTTATGTTCAACCAATTACATTAATTGAATAGCTCACTCCAAAAAAAAATGCATATAAAAAGATCCGAAGCTTTACAAAAAAATGGCTTGCTTTAATTTTGAGGCACAGTTTTTCTGTTAAAGGGAAAAGCAACTTACTATTTTAATTTTAAATAGGGCTATGGCTCTCTTCGTTAAGGCTATGTATGGTTTGAGAGAAAACATATGAAAGAAAAATGAAATAAAAAAAGTAGTATAAAAAGAAAGAAAAAGGAAGCTGAAATTAAATTCGTTTTCATGTTTGGTTATTTAAAAAATTGTGAAGTGTTTATGAAAGAGCCGGCTACTAAACTCGTAGCCCTGTATTTATAGAAACAATCACATAATGGGTGGATACCCTAAACACTAGCGGGCTCCACTTGGGCCTACAAAATCCCGTTCATAACACTTCCCCTTATCCATCCATTGTTGTAAGCTTGGTATACGAATGCTTCGGGATTCATAAAACTTATCTGATTATGAGGATATGGATACTTCTGGATCCGAAGTTAGGAGGTCTTGCCTCGTTAAAACCTTTGGCTATGGAAAACCCAGTGGGAAAAACCAATAGCTAAAGGAAAAGAGTGCAAGTCTCCTTAACTTCCCCTGATCGGTGGATATCACCAGGAGTGGATGATTCTGATCCAGAGCTGATGTAGTTGCCTCGTTAAAACCTTTGGCTACATAAAACCTAGTGGGAAAAACCAATAGCTAAGGGGAAAAGAGTACAACACAATATTAACTCCCTCTATTGTGTACAAGCTTCAGGCTTGTAAGTCTCTCAACTGTCACATCCCAGTCCATATTACAAGTTTTCTAAAGGTACAGCGAGGTAGTGCTTTAATAAATAGATCTGTCATGTTGTTGTACGACTGGATCTGCTGGAAGTCGATCTGTTTGTCTTCTATTAGTTCGTGCATCCAGAAAAGCTTGGGGGAAATATGCTTCGTCCTGTCACCTTTGATGTAGCAGCATATCATCGTCTTATTCAATGACGTGATTAGCAATAACGAACGCAAAGTTATCATCAATGATAGTGCTATTTTTGTCCAGTACATCCCTAGTACGTACATAATTTAATGATATTTCTCCTATATTTTCCTCTTTGGTGTTTTTAGGAGGGGAGAGGTATATGGGCTGAGCTCAGCATCTTATGGTGGTATCGTTATAATTTCTCCAGGGGTTTTCCTCTTTTGAGGAAACTTATCCTTGGTGCCTGGGGGTCGTCCTTTCTTTTGTTGAGGTATGGCCGCTTCTGCTGTAGGTGGATTGCATCCATCTTTGGTTATGTCAATCCTAGCTAGCGTGTTTGCAACAGGAACGTGTGATCTAACAATCTTCTGGTTGTCCGTGAATTTGTCCGGTAGTATGTGAACTGTATTTTGTATTTGGAGGATCTTCAGGATCTTATCTTCACATTGGTTTGTACGCGGATCAAAGTAGGATAAAGTTTTAGTATCCCATGAAATGGTCTTTGAAGCTTCAGGCTTCTTAGTGTTCATGCCTAGTTTGGGAAAGGTACTTTCGTCAAACTCACAGTCTTCTAGACGTGCCTTAAAAGCGTCTCCCGTTAGCGGTTCTAGATATCTAATGATCGATGGTGAGTCGAACCCTATGTAGATACCTAGGCGACGTTGAGGACCCATCTTGGTCCTCTGCGGTGGTGCGATGGGGACATAGATTGCGCATCCAAATGTCCTCAAGTGGGAGATATTTGGTGGAGTTCCATTTGTGAGTTGCATCGGAGAATATGTTTGACTACCAGATGGTCGTAATCTTATTAGCAATGCAACATGCAAAATTGCATGTCCCCATGCAGCCACAGTCAACTGGGATTGCATTAGCAATGGACGAGCGATCCATTGTAGTCTCTTTATAAGAGATTCAGCTAATCCGTTCTGGGTGTGAACATGTGCTACAGGATGTTCAACTTCAATACCAGTTACTTGGCAGTAGTCTAGAAAGACTTGTGATGTAAATTCCCCAGCGTTATCCAGACGTAATTTCTTAATCTGGTTGTCTGGGAAATGTGCCCGTAACATAATGCGTTGTGCCAATAACTTTGCAAAGGCTACGTTGCTGGTGGACACACTACTACATAACCAGCTTTCAGCCATGGACAAATCTGTGGCTGAAAGCCGGGTTTCCGTGGCTGACATGTTACAGCCACGGAAAAAAATTCTGTGGCCGAAAATCCGTTGCCGATACCATAGTCGCTAATACTCCCTTTTGCCCACGAACTTTTCCGTGGGCGAGAATCTGCCACGGGTTAATGCCCACGGATGCCCGTGGCCAATAATCCGAATAAAAAACAATATAAACGTATCCGCCACGGACAAATCGGTGGCGAATACCTAATTAAGGCCATGGAAACGTACGTGGGCGAAATGTATAGGCCACGGATGGTGGGCACGAAGCTGACGTAATCAGTGCACACAAACCGTGGGTGAAATGTATAGGCCACGGATGCTGGGCACGAAGCTGACGTATATATACGTATACATATACATATATACGTATAGATATATATACATATACATATACGTATATATGTATACGTATATATACATACATATACATATACATATACATATACATATACATACATATATATACATACATATATATATATATATATATATATATATATATATATATATATATATGGCACATTTGAAAGAAGCGCAACAGGCGAGTGTTTGAGAAAACTAACAAGCTGAAGACAGCCCAATTCGAAGACATTGCGGAAGACATTAAGTTGGCGGTCCGAAAGCAAGACACGAATGATGCTCAGGCGTGCAAGGCTATATTGAACTGGGACATTCGGGACAATGGATGAGATGCGGGATATGTTTTCTCCTTTCTTTTGTAATTGTACCCGATTTGCTGGAAAATTGTTTTGTAAGTGACGGCTTGCAATGTTTTGTGTGGGGGATGTGGGGATTAAAGCAATTAGTGGTGGGTGACGGCGCTTGTGTCCTATCCTCACTCTATTGTAGACATTCTCTTCCCATCTGCCCGTGTACATTATGTTTATTTTAATAGAATACATTAACTTTTCATATATATATATATATATATATATGGCAATCTTCCATTGCGAAAAAATGGTGCGAAAGCCCGTGCGAAAACATTTTTTTTATTTTTTTGAAATTTTTTTTTCAAAAATTCTTTTTTTGATGTTTAATCCATACAATTATATACCCCAGGGAAAATAATGGGTGAACCCGTTGGGGATTAGAGCACCCATCCACCCGTTACAAATTTAACGGTCTCAAAACGTGCGAATTTGATGAAATGCCTTGATCGAAGGCCAAATGACATTATTTCTCAACCATTATTTTTTGAGGGGGGTATAATAACATATAATGAGGGTGGAAAAAAGAATTTTTGAAAAAAAAAATTTCAAAAAAAAGATAAAAACATTTTCGCACCGTGCGAAATGTTCTCACATGAAGATTTTCCTATATATATATATATATATATATACATATATATGAAGTTGCAGTTTCTTCGTCTGTTTCACACATTGTATAATCGTTTATTATTTCTGTGTGAATTTAGTGATATTGTCTCCATATATGCTATATTCCATATGTGATGTGATTTGAGACGATATTTTTTTTCTTCGTGTATCTCAATGTTGATATTGGACTCTCATTCCTCTAATCACCTAAGTTTGTGATGTGGTTTTATGAGTTTTGATTTATATATCTTGAGACTCTTGTAATTGTTGCTAGTTCTTATTTAGCACGATTGTTGTTGTTATTTTACTCCCACCTTTTGGATAATGCCATAGGGGAAGAGAAATAAACATATAGATTCATAATGAATGTGCTAAGTATATACTAATAACACTTGAATCTAAGATTGAAGTTACCTTAAATTCAGGGGGAGTAAGATACAATGAATATGGATTTTAAATCCTAGATTTCATGGATTCATTTCACTCATGCATATCTTACTCATTTGATTCATTTGATATATAGATGCCCTAATATTTATTGACTAACTTGATTGGCATCTATGTAGGGGGGAGTAAGTTTTCTTTAAGCACAATTATTTATCTTTTTGCTTATATTTGTTTGTCATCATCAAAAGGGGGGAGAATGTTGAGTATTGGACTTCTCCTTACTTGGTGTTAATGATGAGCAAACATAAATACTTGTGACTAATCCCCTATTTGCAGTTAATCCATTGCCTAAGCTTATTATGAAGATCGATTTGCAATGGATTACACTCAAAGATCATTGAAAGCAAATGAAATGGATTGGATGATCGTAGATGGTGATTGAAGCTCCCAGAAGACTTCAAGCTCATGCGTTGGAAAGAAGAGAGAGTTCGTCAAATGTAACTTTCTTGTTTCTCTTCTAGTATGTAGCTTAGAAGTAGAACTTTGTTGGAGCACATACATCTTCATTTCAGTCTTAGGACAATATTAGATCAACCTTCCTTAGACTCCAATTTATTTCTATCTAGATTGTGCATGTCATGTTTATAACAGTCGACTGCTGAACAATTTACAGTCGCATGTCTCAAAACAGTCGCTAGTGTTTTGTCCTACAGTCGCCTGTTATGCACAAACTTTTTCAGCTAGTTTTTGGGCTTCTTAGCTTTAACTCTCACAGACGACTTATGAACGATTCACAGGCGCATGTCCCAATGACAGTCGACTGTGTTTTGTTAATCAGTCGCATGTCTATCTTTAGCCCAAATTCTATTTCTCTGTTTAGTCTGGCCAGTCGACTATTGTTGGATTTACAGTCGACTGTCCAATGGAACAGTCGACTGTCAATGCTTCAACAGTCGTCTGGCTTTGAGCCTATTTGATGACTCAACTCTCTGGAAAATCTCAGGGTCTTGACAGTCGTCTGTAGAAGGAAATACAGTCGCATGTTCAGTTTAACAGTCGATTGTCGTCTCTTCATCAGTCGTCTGTCTTGTTCTCCCAGATATTTCTCAGATTTCCTCAACTTACCCAGTTTATGGCCAGTCGCCTATAGCAAGATTTGCAGTCGCCTGTTGGTTCAACAGTCGACTGTCTATGCCTCATCAGTCGACTGTCCATGTAGTAAGTTATCGTTATGAATTCTCACCTACCATCTGTCACTGTGTAGCAGTCGACTGTGAGTTCTTTAACAGTCGGCTGTCTCGGGCACAGATTCTATCCGTTGAGTTTTTCCTCACGGATTTCAAAGGTGTTTTTGTTGATTTCGTTTGAAGGGTTTGAGAAACCTATAAAAGAAGCCTCTACTGTTCCATTGAGAGGCTAGACTCTTTGATTATCAAGTTACAAAATCATTCAAGCTTTCATTCTCTCAAGATCAAAGCTCTCAAATCCTAAAGCCCTAAGAATTCCAATCTTCAATCTCTTGCTCTCCAACCTAGAACCAAAGAAAAATCTTCTAGGCATTTGGTGCAGTCAAGAGAAAGGGCTTTCGTCTCTTCCAAGAGAGTCTTTCAACACACAACACACTTCTCCTTCAAGTTTTACTTCAAGGCATATGTGATTGTAAGTGTTGTTTAATTTCATATTTCGTAACTTTAGTTATTTGATTTACTTCGGTTTGTGAGAGTGGTTTGCTTGCTCCCAAGTTGTGGGAGTCAAGGTCAATCGATTGTATAGTAGGTTGCTACAAGTTGGTTTTAAGGAAACCTCAAGTTAGGGTTCTAACATGAGTATCCGGTTGTTAACCGGGTGGAAGGGACGTAGGATTACCGGGAACAAGTTGGGAAGTGACTTGGGTAATCCGAACCCTTGAAACATCCTTGCGTTTGCATTTGTTTCATTTTGGGTTTATTTCTATTCCGCACTATTTGTTAGTTAGGAATTTAATTTGGTGTAACTATCTTTGTAAATTACATAAACACTATTCAACCCCTCTTCTAGTGTTTTCCTCATAGCCAGGTACCTTACATGTGTGAGCTTCAACAAAGACTTTAACAATTTAATCAAGACAAAATGAAAATTACATCAACTTTACATATTACAATGAAGCTCTTTGATGCAATCCCTTGAATACATGCCTTGTCTTGATTCCTTTTGTCTCCATAGCCTTTGTTGACTCTATGCAACTTTGATTTTCATTCTACTTTTAACTTACTTGAACTTAAAAATCAGTAGTATTTAATAGGTTTGCTCATCATCAAAACATAGATGGAGTGACTCAATATCCAACAAATATTTGACATAGGTAGCTCATGTAACATCCTTTTCATGTCTATGTTAGGGGAATGGAGCTAAGCACTACCAAATTGGAGGAATGCACATAATGCATTAATCACACAAGGCATATGACCATTATAGTTGGAATAATTTCTTAGCATGTAATGTTAGGAGAATACCTAAGGATTATCTTTGATCTAACCAAGTTCTTTATAATAGACATAGATTTAGCCGATAATGGTGTGATTAGTTAGCCATTGATCAATATAATTGGGGTGGTGATGTCACCATTTCACTATATGATAATGTTCCACACCCAAGTGGAGTTGGGAGAGTGAATGGGGACCAAATTCAGTCCAGATCTTACTATCAGACTTCTGTCAACATGAAAAAAAAACCTACCCTAAGATACCATGTTAGATTTTTGAACACCTGAGTGACCTCATAGATGAGCATCTATGTCAGTGGAGGAGATTGAACGTATCCTTCTTATTGAGGCCCTCCTTCTAGCGCCAACTATTAATGTCTGGATTCTCGCGGGTCCCGGGCCAGGCTGACAGGTGCTTGGACAAGTTCACAAGGACGAACAATCCCGCAACAGATTGAGCCTGGACAGGTCGGTTTTACTGGGCTGTTCTCCTTCTCTGATACATGAAACAGAGAAACAAAGGCGTCAGAGGTCCCGAGGGGCGCAAACCCCTGGTTGGAAGACAAACCCACCATCTTCCCTCTGATGCCTAAGTCAGGCGGGATTGTGGGAGGAAAGGAGGTGTTGGGCATAAAATATCACATGGATGGTGGCGCATGGGTTGAGCGTGTGTGTGTGTAGGCATATGGTCTTTTCTAGAGAGAGATGGATGTCTGCTAGGGGTTTTGTTTCCCAGAGAGCCTTTTCATGCAGAGGGGATGCCACATGCTTATATAAAGGCCAAGGGCCAAAGTGGGAACCTGCCATGTTGACGGCTGCAGAGTCTTGGGCCTAGCCAATTTCATACATAACATGTGGCCTACCATCTCTACCGATAAGAAATGTATTGAATGCCAATTGTATTTGGAGAGAGAATGATGCTCGCTTGTCTGAGATCGCGACACGTGATGATGTGGGCCATCCTGAGCTACTGAGGGCTGGTCTCGAGCAGCGAAGTCATCATGAGGTTATGAAGGAGCAAACTGCGGACCCTGAGGTCGGGTTGTCCCCGTGGGGCCATGCTAAGGTCAGTTCTATCAACCATTGAGCCAGGTCGGGAGGTTCCCCGCTGATGGGTCACATCCGACATGTCGGGAAGTCCCCGTTAATGGATCATATCCGCCGTGTTGGGCCGGGTTCACTGATAATGGACCAAACCCAACTGCTGAACCCGGTATCTATAGACAAATTTCTCTATTTGAAATGTAATCAATTCTGAATTCAAACCCTAGCTCTAACGTTTGCTGCTTTCTTCACTACATCAGCTTTGGTCGGACTTAATCATCGGATAGGATCTGTCTGGACCATAGCACCAGTCAAGCTAACGACACCATGTCTTGCAATTCGGCAACTTGGAGATAGGAAAACAGAGTAGCGGATGACAGAGGCCCAACCCAAATCGGCTCCGCCGCTCAGCCCATGAAGGTTTCATAATTTAATCCTTCTTAATTAAACACCAGTAAATTTCCTTTAACAAATAGAATGAGAGTTCTCTTGCAACAATTCCCAGTAACCAACAAAAATCAGAAGCGCGGCAACGTTTTCACAGAAGATCAGCAACTTGTAAGGTTAATCTTCTTGATTTCCTCTCCTTTCTTCTCAGTGAGATGAAAACGCCTGCAAGAAATTGAAATGTTTAGTTTTAGTGCAGAATGACCAAAAGAATGTAGGTTTTTGTTTTTTGAGACGAAAGAAATTACCGAGAAAACGTTGCAGTGCCCGGGGTCGGCGATGTGAGCCGTCAAGTTCTCGATCGGACCCTCTCCCGTGTAAATGGCCTGAAACACAAACCCCACAAATGCAAGCATGGCTAGCCTCCCATTCTTGATCTCCTTCGTCCTCAGAACCATGACGGGCTCCGGCGACCCCCGGCCCCACATGAACGGGTCGAACCAGAGCCCCCCCGGGTAGCCCACGTCGGGCTTCGGGTTCTTCCGGTTCGGGAACTTGGGCTCGATGTCGACGCATCCGGGGCGGATCATGTCGGCCCAACGCCTCCCCTCTGCCCACCCCATCAGGGCCATCTGGACCACGAACAGCGTTGCAGGGTCTGCGAAGTACTGCTGGGCTCCGGCGTCGTACCACGAGAAGCTGTCCATGAATTCAAGCCTTTCGAGGCATTCGGGGATGAGGATGCCGGCGACCGCCAGCATTGCCCATCGGCTGTGCATCAGTTCCGCCTGCGCAAACCATTTGAGTAGCTCTGGCTCTGACCCTGAATCATCTAAGAAATTAACTTCTTCAGCTTTTAATTATAGAATGCATACTGAAGCCTCACCTAGTCCAAGAGGGTCGAAGCCGAAATCGCCAGGAAGGCTGCAAGATTAGCGAGGAGAAGAAATTAGTGACAGACTGTTGAGTGTTGATATCATTATGATTTAATTACCTTCCATCAAGCCACTCGGGGGGCGAGCTGCCAGGGAACCACAGAGGCCTATCAGGCGGAAGAGGCTCGCAAACGCTCGAAACCCCTCCTTTCGTTGCTCCAATGCTAGTCGTTAGCCTTGCAGGTATCCTGGTAATTTGTCCCTGCGGTGGCTTTGAGGCCTTAATCCTGGGACACAAATTCAACAGACTCCGTAATGCAATGGTGTGCCACAGATGCTGCTGTGAAAATTGTGATGAAGCAAATGCAGTGAAGGGATTATATGCAGTGGAGGGAGAATTGGAGTGAAATGTTTGCAAACCTTAAGTGAGGATTGCATGTTGCTGAGGAGCCAATAGCCAAAGCCATGATTAGCTGATCAGATTGCTAGACTGGATTCGCAGAGAGAGAGAGAGGGAGAGAGAGAGAGGAGATTGGCTTCATCTGTTGCTCATATTTTTGTTTCCAGAGCTTATTTTGGATAGAGAACCAATGAGAGGCTGGAAGTTGTAGTAGCAGTCTCCTCTTAGGATTGGTTTTTGTAGTTTTGTTTTGTTTTTATTTACAATGGGTTTTTGATTTATTTGCTGAAGGCCCAACAAGGCTTCGTTACTATGGGCTCCCAATGGGCTGAAGACCATAGTTGGATATACCATGATGGGCTTTTTTTTAATTTTCTTTTTCCCAATATTATTGATTTACATATCGCATCGTATGGAAAAGGAACTTCAAAAAAAAAGATGCATTTGAATCATAATGAAGAGTGCTGTTATTTGCACTACACTATTTTATCAATACACCACAAAAATTTTTGTTTTCCAATTTTAACCCCAACATATCTAATTTCACCACGTCAGCGGCTCTTCCGCCCACTTGCTTCTGTCAGCCCCTCTCGTCTCACCACCTTGTTCTTCATGAACCTCGATAGGAGATCTGATGGCCAAAGCTTGTAAATCTCAAAGGCCTAGAACAGCTTCTAAACATTTGGGGATCTGATGGCCAAAGCTTGTAAATCTCGAAGGCCTAGAAGGCTAGAATAGCTTCTAAACATCAGATCTGTTGGGTGAACCAAGAAGCTGTTCTGTGTCATCAGATCTCTTGCCTCCATCTCCCGAAGGTACCGGTGGATGTCCTTCGCATAATGGGGGCACATTTGGAGATCATCGAGATCGGACTTTACTACCTCGTCGGCGGCCACCGGAGGAGGCAAAGCCGCCCCCGCCCCCGCCTTCTCTGTTTGCTTCTTCTTGCTCCACCTCATCTTGGGCTGGGATGGGGGCTCGACATTTGGGGCGACATTGGTCGAGACAGGGATCTTGGCCAGCGCAGTCCTTTTCATTTTCGAGGAGGCCATGGGCACAGCTTGAATAGAATGAAAAAGGAGTGCAGACTGTGCGGTGGTCGGCGGCGGGGACAGGGGAGTGTTGTGTGGTGAAACTAGATATGTTAGGGTTAAAATTGGAAAGCAAAAAAATTTGTGGTGTATTCAAGAAACAGTGTAGTGCAAATAACAACACTCTTTGAAATTTCAAACGACTGAGTGATCATCTTCACTCCATATTATTTTGGACCGCAAGAAGCGCACAAGAAGATGCCACAAGAAGTGCACAAGCCTCGCAAATACTGAAGATATGCTCACAACTCTGTGATCATCTTCAATCCATCTTATTTTTCCTTCGAAGAGCATCTCTTCCCAATTCCAATGCATTTTATTTGTATTTTTCTGAGATCTAAACGATTTTATCCTTTTTGGGAAGACGAGGCTGTGCTGCAGAAAATTCCACGCGGCCTCGTGGAATTTCTTAAACGGTCATTTCGGGTCGGGTTTTGTCTGACCCGTTAGTGTTTCTAAGTGGGTATTTAAGGGTTTTGTGCGTGTTTTGAGAGAGGAGCCGACCCTTGGAGGCATTTTTCTCCCTTTTAATCATCTTTTCTTGGTTTTTAGGAGTATGGTTTGGTTTAGATTAGTTTTAGATGATTTTCTTCGTGGATGTAAGCTTGCAATTGACGACTCTGTGTATTGCAACCATTGAAGATGAGTATTTCTTGCTTTTCTCTTTATGTTTTTATTATTGTTTTGTAATCTCTTATTGTTCTTCTCATTTATCTCTGTGATTATTTGATGTTTTCTTATCGTTCCATTGATTCCACGTAGCTAACAATAACCTGGGATCGAACTAGTACTTGATTACCCAACCTCCCTGTGGACGACCCATACAGTGCTACAACAACAGCCATGCGCTTGTGGTTTACAAATATATAGAACTCCAAACAATGGCCTCCCGCGATGAAGGAGCAGATCGTCGACCTACATCAGCAGATCGATCGACTTTGATGAGGGGACCTCAATCCTCCTGAGGACTCGATCTTCTTCTCTGCCTCTCCATTCACGGCTGCTATCCTCAAACCACCTTATCCATAGAAGTATACACCCATCTTCTGCCGATGACGTCCTGAGGTACGTTGGCATAGGCGACCTGGTAGAGCACCAGGAGACCTACACCGAGCACATAGAGTCGAAAGGCCAATTTCAAAACTTGATGTACCAAGCGTTTTTGAGTTGTCTAACGGGAGTTACCTGTCAATGGTTCAGGAACCTCTTGAAGGGGTTGGTCGGCTCGTTTGCCAACCTCAGAAAGAAGTTCATTTCCCACTTCACGGCCCAGAAAGTCACGAAGCGGTATCCCGTGTCCCTAACTTCCATCAAGCAGGGGCTAAAAGAGTTTAGTATGGCCTTCCTAGCCCATTTCAACCTGGCTCACATAGTCACGAACATCTGCCCTGACGACATCGCTAAGATGGCCCTTCAAGCAGTCTTCATAGATAGGTCAGATCTGAAGTTCGAGATCTACAAGAAGGATCTCCCATCTCTGCCCACCTGGTGAGCCACATCAACAACTTCATCGCTGCAGAGGAAGCTTGTGGCTGGTCAGCGACAGGCCATGGGCCCTCTTGGAAGAGGTCCGACCTTGACCAGGACGCCTCATATAAGCATCCTAAGCTGTAGAGGTGCCCAGAACGCCCTTGAGAGATTAGACGTAGATCCAAATCTCCTAAGGTGCAGGTCTATGCCACTCTATTGGCCACGTCATCGGAGATCCTAGCCAAAGCGACAAAGGAGTTCGATCCTCCATGCCCTTTCTCCGACCACCCCAACTTGGATAAGTCCAAATACTACGACTTTCATCGGGGGTATTGATATATCACTGACTATTGTAGTGTCCTTATGGACCAGATCGAGTGCCTAATTTAGATGAGATGCCTCCGAGAGTTTAAGATTCTGGAGAGGGACAATAACGGAAGATCCCAGAGGAAAGGCAAAGGCATTACTAACTCGTTTAACGTGTTCAACCTCATCTTCTACTCTGTCATCGTTGTCGGCTACAATATGGCCCATCAGTCCACTCATGCCCAACAGACCCTTGCTCTCTATGCATGACTCCCTCTGACCGAGCATGACTCTGTCGTCACTGAGCGGGCCTCGAAGCAGCTCAGGCTGTCTAAGGAGGCTATGCTCTTCATAGAAGTCGCGGTGAGGAGAATTCATCGCCCCATAATAACGCCATTGTGGTCTACATATGCATTGCCAACTACATAGTCTGATGCATCTTAATCGACATTGGGAGCACTGTCGACACCCTTTACATGGGTACATTTCAGAAGGTGGTGATATTTGGAGACATCATGTAGCCTGTCTACACCAATCTCTTTAGTTTCATGGGAGATCAAGTGGTTTCGAATGGTATGGTCTCTAATTATGGTTGAATATTGCATATAAAACCTCTTAAATTCATAGGATTTTGTGCATAATACATGTATAATCAAGCTCCAATACGTTTGTTTTGAGAATATCATATTAATTATGTGCTAACCATTTTTTCAATGCACAAAATTCTAGTCCCATGGCTTAATTATGCGTTAACTATTTTTTCAAGAATTTTCTAGGATTTTTCAAGTTCAAATAGATGAAGAAAAAAGAGGTATACACGGTCGTGTGTTACACTCCGTACGGCCGTGTGGAGTGTAACCACTTCAGCCCTTAAAAGAGCCAAAGCACACGTCGTGTGTTGAAGAAGGAGGGGAACAAGGAGAATACACAGTCGTTTGACACGGTCGTGTGGAGACTATGCGCCCCAGGCCATGGAGGGACTCAGAGCATACACGGTCGTATCGACATGATCGTGCCATGACAGTCACAGTAAACAGTAACATGGAAAGTTTGTGGCCATACAATCACACGATCATATCTATTCGACACGACCGTATCAAAGACTTCCTTTGCTTTGGGAGGCAAACATGGCAGCCAAAGCAACTAAGTCCTTGAGGCTGTTAGGGGCTAGTTGGCACGGTACCAGGTTAGAGATGTAGAGGAAGAATCAAGTAAGATGGTTGAACAGGAGACGGAGCACTGCCTCCAGGTGCACGAAGCTCAACGTGATAGCCCTTCGTGGAAATCAGTCATGAGACTCATCCAGCTCGTAAGGGAGCTTCAGGTGCACCAAAGGGGGGTTGTGATAAATCCCCTTAAGCTGCGCCAGGTCTACCACTCATATCTTTGGCTTTAACTCTTGTATTCAGAGGTGCTACGACCTATGTCAGGATATCTTTCCTCCCTTACCACAAAGGTCAGTGATTCTGGTGGCATCGAGCGCATCCCGGTCTTCGGGAGGTGAAGGCTCTGATGGCCCTACAGAAGCATGAGGACTGGATGAAGAGCCCACTAGTGACTGTGCAAATGTCATCGGGGAGGGGAGGGGTGCAATCAGAGTGACATGACGAATGTGGGTGGATAGCATAGCCCCACAAATTCGAGCGTCGTGACGGGCCGGTAGCCTCCCGCCATATACACAGAGTTGCGAGGGTGTCTGACTCCAGATTCCACAATATTTTATCCAATCCCCTCGAGGGGCTGGCCACCCTCTTTGCTGACAAAGACCTTGATGGGTGACGGTGATTCCTCAGACGATGGTGGCACATAGTGCTCGAAGTGGGTTCCTTAGGAATCAATGGCATCTGACATGGTTTGATTGGGGAAAAGCGACGGAAAAAGAAAAGATGAAGTAAAGATACATGAAAGGAGAAATAACATTTTCTAGTGAAAGCAGCGGCAATCACGAAGATCGGAGAGTAAGAAAGAACAAAGGCCACAGGACTAGCGAGAAAAGCTATGAGCAAGCATGACTCGTTGCTGGCCTCCGTCACCCCTTTTCTACCTGTCATAGATGAGAATTGGCAGGAGCTAATCATGGCCTCTAAATGCCCATGATAGCTCTAAAATGATCCCGGCCGTTCAAATGCCCATGATCCCCCTAGGTGGGAGATGGGCTCGACAGTTTGATGCTCACGATCGACTTAGGCAGGGGATGATCGCAACCGTCCCATCTCCACGATCAAGTGAACATCTGCACATCACATAGCCACAAATTAAGCTCTGCCTGTAATGGCCATAGTGCCATATACAATAAGATGTATATGTTTGTGCTCAAGGATGTATGTATGCGTATATATCTGTGTGTATATATGTAGTGTAAAAAGTAAATATGTAGCGTGTATAGTAATTATCTATTGGTTGCTTGCATGTATGCCTATATGGATGGATTCATGCCTATATGAATGTGTTATCAGGATATATATGGTTGCTTGAATGAAGATGTATTGGGTGTATATGCGGTTGATAATATGTGTAGTAGTGCATATAGTAAATTGTTGATATGGTTGCATGTCTTGTAGTAAATGTTGTTGGTATGTAATGTATGTGTGTACTAGTACTCTTTGTATATTATTATTAGTAGGATAGTATTATTGATAATGGGTGACCCTCTTGTATGAATGTCACGTTTGTTAATAGTTATAAGCCGGGGGGTGTGTAGTAAGTTATTAATTATTTGATTAATGTGTTAATTATAATTGTAATAAAATTAATTGTACTAGTTGCTAAATAATGTGATGTAGTGATATGTGTTGTATATTTGAATTGGCTTTATATGGATGGCATAAGGTGTAATTTTTTATCTAAGGTGGATGATGTTTTTATAGAATGGCATTTTGGTCTTTTAGGCTAGCATGACATCTTCTAGCCCTTTTGACCTTTGACCCTTAAGAGTTAAGTAATAATTAGTGAGAGTGTGTGTATAGTAATTGGTTCATTAGTAAATTAGTTGAGGTGTGTGCATAAGGGAAAGATGTGTGTAGAAGAGATGAGATGCGTAGATTTTTCTAGATTCTCTTTAATAGCCATTACCTCTCTCTCTCTCTCTCTCTTTATTTTTTTCTCATTTCATTCTCTCTCAATATTGCCGAATTCTCCCCCCTCTCATTTCTCTTTTGTTCTTTCCAAATTTGCATGCTAATTATGGTAATTAATATGAAGGATGAAGAAAAAGGAAAGAATGCTTTTAAGGGATGATTTAAAAGCAATGAAGATGTCATCCTTATTTGGTAGGAATCTAACTTTCTCTAGTGTGCTATTTTGCATGGCATGTATAGCATGAAGCGTTCATTTTTAGTACACACATGCATGTTTTTGGGAAAGTTAACATTTTTAATATGTTGTGATGAACAAGTTTTTGCCTTTATTATTAATTCTCATGAAAGGTGTTATCTTGTTTAAGAAATTGTGAAAATGTTGCTACCTTTGCAAAGAAAGTGAGCTCCTTTATTAATTCATGAGTAAAGTTGCTATCATTACTTCTTTAATTATTAAAGTTACCATTTAGTACACAAGTTAATAATTTGAGGAATTGTGTCTATTATGGATGACTCTTTATTAACGAATTGTGTAAAGATGCTAACTTTCCTAATTATAATTGCTAAAATTGCTCATTTGGGTATGTTTCTCTCATTTATTTAGGTAAAGATTGGCTATAATTGCTAACTAGGTCACCAGCTTTTAATGTAGATAGATAAAGTGGTTACACTCTTGTATGTTTTATGCACATCCACAATCTTTCTTATACATATGCATGCAAGTTGCCTCCTTATGAAAAAGCATGTCTAAATTTGTCCCTTAAATAGTTTGAATGGTGATATTATGGAAATGTGCATAAATGGTACCATTCTCCTCTTGTATATAGGAAAGCATGTGGCAATCCTCTCTTTATAATTCGGCCATGGGCCTTGTTGGGCATTTGTGAGGTTTTAATGTAAGCAATAGAGAAGAGAAGTTCTCATCAATTGAATGAGGTAGGAATCTCCTACTTGTGAAATAAATATTGATTTAGGGTTGTTGTAATAGTTAGGGCTCAAATTAGGAAGCAAGATGCAATTTTTAATCAAGAACTAATTTAAAGCTAGCATCTTATTTAAGTATCATGCCATGTTTGAGTCAAAGGTGTCACCTTTCTAATACTACATGCTAAATTTAGGTCAAAGCTAGCATTTCCCTTCTTAAAATATGTTTATGGCAATGAGTTTCTCCCTAATTAAGATTTTAGTAGTACTAATGCCTTGATTGAATTGGCTTGCTGCTTAGAATGGTATCAACTTCATATAATTTCCATTAGCATTCATAAAGGTTACATATTTGTGTAGAATTAGCTTGCATGCAAGTCCCATTAGTTTATAAATGTTACACTTTTTAACATAGAATTGCTTAATCTTGCAATTAAATGTGGGTATTGCTAAGTAGTTTGCAAAATGGGTATTATTTAAGCTTGCATTTCGTTAGTTGCATTTGCAAGATTACAATTTAATGGTTAATGAGGTTTCTTGGAAAATGGTTCATAGTGCAAGTGAACCCTAATGATGTTGTGGTTATGTTTGGGGGAATGGTTTATGTAAATGGGGGATGGTGTTGTGGGAATTTGCAAGGAAATCTTAATTATATTCCTTTGTTTAAAGATTTCATTTGGTGGAAGTGGGTTTCATGAAATGGCTAAATGATTTGGAGATGTGGGCTATTTTAATAAGGCCAAGGGCCGGTTGGGATAAAGAAAGGAGATATGGTTGTGGTTGTTTTATCATTCATGGAATTCTTATGTTGTTTGCTCATTCCTTAATTTCAATGCATGTTAGCTTTGTAGTTCTTTTATGTCACCTTTATGTAATCCTTTCACGTTGTTGTTTCCTTATGACACCATAACATAGTTTTAATACAATCCTCGTCTCATTGTACTCTCGCTTAAGAAACTTAATGCCAACCAATTATAGGGATGACGTAGTCCTCTTAAAGAAGGGTGAGCAACAAACGTGGGGCTGGGGAAAACCTGAGTACCAGGTTGGCATATGGGATGGACAGCTGAGTTTCTGGACCACTCCTGACGAGCCCACAGAGGCGGGGAGTAGGTTGAGTTTTGGTTAAGTTGGTTGTGTTGGTGAACGGCTTCTTTTGTAAGAGCTTGTTTCGGAAAGTCGTAGCATTCCACCCATCTTACCGGGTGAGGTCCATGCCCGTATGTTTTACTCGTTACCCAGGGTTCCGATAACAACAAAACTAATTAAATTAAATCTTTCCCTTGCACTTAATATTATTACTGTGCTCTCTTCTATTTGTATGGCTATTGTAGTTCCATTGTTGTTTGCTTGTTCCTTTCGTTAGCACATAATCACTTGAGTTGTATATGTTTCTAATTGTTTTAGTTAATCTTTCCCATTGTAATCATGTTTACATTCATGCATGTTATCCTCTTGGTTGACATGTTAATTTGTAGACTGCCTTATGTTATGTTGTGCATTAAATTTTTAAGTCATGTTTATGTTTCTTTTAGCATGTTTCCTTTAGCTCATTCCATGCTGCATTTGTACATTGTCATGGATGCATGTAAAGTAGTTGTATTTTATAATGGCATACTAGTTGGAGTTGGCATTTCCTACCGAGTCACGCGTTGGCGTGCCCCGTTGTCTTTTCAGGTGTTGGAGTTGGTGGCAGAGGTGGAGTTTGGAGTTATGGTCGAGGTGTTGAGTGTAGGTTTGGGTGGTGAGGAGAGAGGAGAGAGACATGTACTTTTGGTGTTCCTTTTGGGATTTTATCGTTTGTGGTGAGCATGTATAAGATGTTGGTCATGTAAACTATTCATTAGTGGGTTATAAAGGATGTTGGTTCTTGGTTGTCTCTTGGATGTTTCCATTTTATTTGTTATCTCCAATTTGTGTTTGGATGCTTTGTATGTGGAAACATTACGGGTACTACCCCAGCAGTGCGTAGTGGCCTGCTGATTTCAATTATCTTTTCCTACTTTCTTTGTAACACTCGCTCTTCGGGTATCCCGGGGAGTGGGGCGTTACACTACCACATCAGTAGGAGCGACCTCTCGGGTCCCGAGAAAGTGTAGTCACGTCGGCCTTGCCTTTTAAGGTTCCGTGAGGAGGCGGTCACGTCAGCATACATGATGAGCTTTTCCTTCTCTAGGCACTGCCCCCGATACCACATTATGGATTGGGTTAGTCCAATCAGACATGGTTGGCTATTTTTCTTTAACTCTTGGGCTTCTCTTCAGATTTCATCTTCTCGCATCTCCACATCCGACCTCAAAGTAGCAGCTCAGGTCGGCACTGTCATGCCAGAAGATCAGGGGCCCGTGTAAGTGATGCTTTAATTCGAGTCCCATCGTAGCTGGGGCCTAATTAAATTGAGTGGTAAGAGCTACTGTGCTTGAATTTGAGAGCTGCACGTGTCCTCATAGTCTGCCCGATAGCAGCTTGGGAGGTTAGCCGAACCAAGCTGCTGGCAAGACATACCTACACTCGCCACATAAGGGCGATCTCCACGAGGTCAGCTCCTTTAGCAACCATGCTATACCAGGATGACCTTTACGAAGTCGGCTCCTTCAGCAGCCAAGCTCTACAAGGATGACCTTCACGATGTCGGTTCCTCCTGCAGCCATGCTCTACAAGGATGACCTCCACGGCCTATAAGGCCTTAGCAGTGCACACCCGAGGTCGGCCCCTTAGCGGTGGCCCCCAAAGGACTACTCATCTGATGAGGCCGACCACCATAACTATACCGCAACCTTACGCGACGTGCTCTTTAGCAGTCCCCCGACTTTCTCTCCGAGCCGTTACGAGAGAGAGTCAATGGCCATTATTCATCTACACAACCGCATGCCCAATCTGGACAGTCATTTACGAGCATGATATCCGGGATCACCATAACTACCACAAACGTGGTGTAATTGACCACCATCTCTACAAAAATCGTAGACCAAACGAATCTAAGGTACGATTTAATTGTCAGCACAAACCCTCAAACCTACACACATCCTTCCTCTTGTTTGAACCGACTTAAGCATCAGAGTCAAATCTGAAGGCCATCCATCTATTCCTCTGACGTTGTTCTCTCTCTTTCAGGCAACATAGAAGTAGATCGGCCTGACGAAACCCTATCTGGGCTCTCTATTGCGAGAATCTGTGCATCTACAGCCCCTCCGGATTCTCTGGTGCAAGATTTGGACATCAACATCAAACTAAATCGGGCAAGTTTCCCTACATTTGTAAGTTACGATCACGTTAAAAAAGACAACATGATCATTATTAGTTATATCTATCGTCAAGACGAGGGAACGGATCTTGAACTACTTCTAATGGAAATGACAGCATCCCGACGTCAATTTTCACCCCTCCCCATTTACAACCACGTTCAAATATCCTTTCTAGATTTGATTTCTAAGACGTTTTTCTTTTTGTTTACCAGTAAAATTGTTCTCATGATCTTAAACTACAGAACCAAAAACAATTTCGAGCATTTTCTAATCCATAATTAAATAACGTATTCCACGATTTAGCTCAAGCAACATGACATTTCTTTTTCCTGTGAAAAATAGCCAGTTCAAATCCTCTAACTACATTAAACAAGAGAATTTTCAAAGTAAATTGCAAGAGCTTGGAAGCAACAACCACTTAGGCTCACATAAAAGTTTGTTATTAATGTAGGAGCAAGAAGGGTTTATTTCTCCATTTACAAACGTTCTTTTCCAATACCACGAACAAAGTTCATTATGGAGTGTTGTTATTTGCACTACACTGTTTCTTGAATACACCACAAATTTTTTTGCTTTCCAATTTTAACCCTAACATATCTAGTTTCACCACACAACACTCCCCTGTCCCCGCCGCCGACCACCGCACAGTCTGCACTCCTTTTTCATTCTATTCAAGCTGTGCCCATGGCCTCCTCGAAAATGAAAAGGACTGCGCTGGCCAAGATCCCTGTCTCGACCAATGTCGCCCCAAATGTCGAGCCCCCATCCCAGCCCAAGATGAGGTGGAGCAAGAAGAAGCAAACAGAGAAGGCGGGGGCGGGGGCGGCTTTGCCTCCTCCGGTGGCCGCCGACGAGGTAGTAAAGTCCGATCTCGATGATCTCCAAATGTGCCCCCATTATGCGAAGGACATCCACCGGTACCTTCGGGAGATGGAGGCAAGAGATCTGATGACACAGAACGGCTTCTTGGTTCACCCAACAGATCTGATGTTTAGAAGCTATTCTAGCCTTCTAGGCCTTCGAGATTTACAAGCTTTGGCCATCAGATCCCCAAATGTTTAGAAGCTGTTCTAGGCCTTTGAGATTTACAAGCTTTGGCCATCAGATCTCCTATCGAGGTTCATGAAGAACAAGGTGGTGAGACGAGAGGGGCTGACAGAAGCAAGTGGGCGGAAGAGCCGCTGACGTGGTGAAATTAGATATGTTGGGGTTAAAATTGGAAAACAAAAATTTTTGTGGTGTATTCATAAAATAGTGTAGTGCAAATAACAGCACTCAATTTCAAACTACCGCGTCGTTGTTGCTTGCTGTCGCTCGCCCTCTTTAAGATTGGGGACGACACGGTCGTGTAGAGCAGCCACATGGCTGTGTCGTTCTGGCTTTGGCCTCCAATATCTACAGCGACGTGATCGTTTGGAGGGAATGACGTAGCCATGTCGCTTGTTCAGATTTACGCAACTCTGTTCTTATTCAGCCTCATTGTGACACGGCCATTTGGGATTTCCAAAACGGCGGCGTCGCTTGCGTTCTTTGGCTCTCCTCTTTATCTGCCCATGTGGTTGCCTGGGGGTTCCAACACAGTCATGTGGGTTACTCTTTTGGCTCCTCTATTGTGACATCCCATACGACTGTGTGGGATGGCCCACACGGCCGTGTGGATCATAAAATATGCCATATATCCATTATTTGAGTTCCATTGCTTCGCCTTCTCGCCTATTGACTTCATTTAAGCTCCTTTGTCGTGAAACCACCCTTTTCGTCCTTTATTCTGCTAAATGGTCCGAATTTGTTCCTTTTTCATGAAACACACAATTTGGTACCAAAAAGTCAAAAGGAAATGAAAGAGGGAAAATAGAATGAAATGGTGGGTAAAATAAGGCGAAAAGCATATGAGATGAGCGTAAAAAGTATATATAAAAAATCACTTATTAGCCAAGTTTCTTGCCTTGCAATGATCTTCTGGTTGAGATTAGGCTTCTCGCCTTTCTTTGCATGCAGATAGGCATGCTAGTGATCACTTGTTACAGGCGAAGGGCTTTTGGTGTGTCGGCTAGCGAAATCCTTTGCCTTGCCCTTGTGGTGCTCACAGTCGATCATCACTTTCTGACTTCTCGCTGCTGCTGCTGGAGCTCTACGTGTCCTTAGCATCCCTGCTTTCTACGTGCTCCTTTTCCTTCTGTAGGGGAGATGCCGCATGGTCGATGCTCTTCGTTGAGGCACTGGACTTTCTTCTTTGGACCTGATCTAGGTACAACTCGTGCAAACTCTTAATGTTCTTATCTTGTCTATCATGGTCCTCCCGCATCTCATGGAGATCCATCACGCGAGTTTGGAAGTCAGCTGACGTGGGAGCGACAGGAGCTTGCGGAGGTGGGTCGCCATCGGGGTGGCTGCACTACAAGAAAAAAAGTAATTTGCCTCAATTTTTTTTGCATTTAGCATTGTTAATAACCGATGCAAATACAAAATTGCATCGTTTAAGGAGACGTCGCTATGCAAAGTGTCACTAGTGCACTAGCATCGGTTACTAACCGTCACAAATACGCTACACTATCGTCGGTTTTGAACCGATGCTACTACACTTAATGCAAAAAATGACGCAAATTACACCTTTTCTTGTAGTTGATGGTAATGATGAAAAATGATTAGCTTTGGATTTCTATTATGATTATGAGGAATTTTGAGGAAAGGATGAAAAGGAATAGAAAGATGAGCAAGAAAAAGAGAATGAGGAAAGAGATTTGGAGCTAATGTAAATTAAGGACGATGTGATCATCATATGACTTCATGTTTAGAATAAAGCTTAACTCTATAACATACAATTTTGAAGTATAACAGATTGTAACATTAAAATCATAAAACTAAAAGGCTTGTTTTTAAAATAATAAACTTTAATATTAGATCATTTACCAAAATAGTGTTGCATCACGAAATGACCATTGTATTGAACTTAACCACCATAATGGTATTTTTTAAAGTTCATCTCCTCAATCGTCTCCTTCTTCCTCGAGTAATTCTATACACAAACCTAATTGCTGTACATATAGACCCCTTTACGCATACACCCAATAATATTTAACAGGTAGTTTTTTACTTTATACACCAGCTCATATCTCCAAATTGCCTCTCATGTCCTCCTCCTACTCCCCCATTTCCACCAGGGTCGTCATCGCAAGCGGTGGCAATGGTGGCACCGGCAGCAGTGTAAAAGGGGATGATGAGGGAGCAGTGGGGAGGAAGAAGAGGAGGGAGAGGGGATGCAATGATGAATGGGAGAGATTGACAGATGCAGCAGGGGGTTGCGGTGGTGGGGGGCTATATGGCGGCTATAGGACTACGGAGAAGAAGACGAGGAGGAGGGAGGGAGAAGAGAGTAGGAAGGTAAGAAGAAGAAGAAGTCACTTCATTTTTTACATGAATGTAATCATCTGGCAATTCCAACAATGCATTCAGATTCGTCAAATTAATTGTTTTTTGAAAAACTTGATCGGTTTGTTACTCTTTGGAGAATTTGTGCCTAGCACACTCCTTATATATGCCAAATTCTTATTGGCTTCATCTGAAAAATGCCAAGGTCCTTAAGAGGTTTGCACTAAATTTAGGAAGAAGACCCCATTATGTTGTTTTTGCAAAGTTAAAGATTGCCCTCTTCATTTAAGGGTCGTTTCCACAGAACTGCCCTTTCATAGCAATCTGCTATGACTCTCGATGTGAGTCTACAAGTTTAGTTTTTTAAAACTAAATGCAGCATAGAGCCTCTAATTAGACGTCATCACGAATGGTGCTAGGTTTGCCTTTTTTGCTTGCGAATGTGAAGACTCTTTGTCATTGTGGTTATAAATGTTGGCTATGGTGAGAGAGTCAAGCAGTTGTTATAGCTGGGCATCCTCTTTTTAAGGTTAGCATGTTTATTATGGCATCTGTTGTGTTATGTACATTGTATTTAAGATTAGGTCTTTGATTAGCTTCTCACAGCCATTTACTTTAAAGAAATCAGTGTTTGCAACATACGATTTATATAGATGAGGCCTGCATAAATGAGAGGTGACACATAATCATAAGTGTTAGGTCATACGCTGTGTGACTGTGTTGTCATTAGTGGCACCCATTTAGTCGTGTTTAGCTCTAAATTATCCTGGAATGAGAGATCTAGTTTATTGGCCATGTTGTATGACATGTTGTATGTCATGTTACAACATGAGGTCCAACATGCTGTGTCGGAGGCCTTGAAAAGGATGACGGTCATCCGTAGTATTGGAGGTGGATTATACTTCAGATCTTATTGTAGTCTTTTCAAGGTATTCTGTTATATGCTGTTATGTTGAAGAATCGTTAAAGATGCATTTCGAAGTTGATATCTCTTAGATTTGATTGAAGAATCTGTTGGAGAGATATTAGCCCGCAAATAGTGGTTGAAAGATCTTTGAAGATATTATGGAACCACCTGCCTGAAGTGGTTCCTTAATTTGCGGGCTGTCGATCTGCACGAGATTTATCGAGCGATCTACCTTATCTACTCCGAGATTGAGGGGGAGCGAAGTATCTAAGGCGCGTGCAGTTTTGCGGCTAAGGTAACGACTTTTGCAAAAGTTTTCGTAGAACTCCGGGAGGGAGGCTGACGGCTACCAAGGTAGGAATCAAGGGAGTTGATTCTAGTCAGTTTGGCAAGGGGATCTTGCATGCAAGGGGATCTTGCATAGATTACTTCATGGGTTTGGTAGAGACCACCCATCACGGTTTGTATTGAGGAGGGAGTTTGTTCCTCCTAATAGAAATCTGGTATTAGTGATTGTAATCATTTTTATCTTAGTGGAGTAATCTGATCTTTCTGGGCTTGGCCCCACAGATGTAGGTGTGCACACTGAACTGTGTTACCAAGTTTTGCATGTCGTTGCTTGGTTTTGTGTTTAATCATTATGCTTGATTGATTAATCTCTATGTACTGAATTTCAACTGGTAACAAAGCAGGTCATCCGTGCTGCTTTGTTGTTGTCAAAGTGGGTGTGATCTTAGGTTTTCAGTATGCAAATCATGAATACAAAAGAAGGCGCTTCCGTTACTCGTCCTCTGCTGCTTATCGGTACAAACTATACAAACTGGAAGTCTCGGATGCGTGCTTTCATCAAGTCTCTTGATGAGAAGGCATGGATTGCCCCCATTGAAGGATGGACTCTTCCGGTCGAAGTCGATAAAGATGGCAAAGAACATCTCAAGCCAGTAAGAGATTGGAGCCAAGAAGAAGATCGAGCGGCTCTGGGAAACTCTAAGGCCGTGAATGCCATCTTTACAGCTGTTGATGAAGAGCAATTCAAGTTGATCTCCACTTGCGAGTATGCCAAAGAAGCGTGGGATATTCTTCTAAATGTTCATGATGGCACCAGTATGGTAAAAGCTTCTAAACTCCAAATGCTTGCTTCTCAGTTTGAAAATCTAAAGATGAATGATGATGAGACCGTAGCTGAATTCAATGGGAGGTTGAGTGACATAACTAATCACGCCTTCCAACTTGGGAAAAAAATACTCTCAAAAGAAACTGGTCGAGAAAACCTTGAGATCTCTTCCAGACAATTTCTCTGCCAAAGTTGCACCTATTGAGGAAGCAAGGAATACTTCCACCATGAGACTGGATGAACTCATAGGATCTCTTCAGACCTATGAAATGAATCTGAAGCAGAATTAAAGGGACAAAGGGGTTGCCCTAAAGGCAGAAGCTTGTGAAGTCTCTAAATCAGATAATGAGTCAGAGTTAGATGATGACATTGCCTTACTAACCAAGAACTTCAGCAGAATGATGAAAAAGATCAGCAACAAGGGTCAGAACTTCAGACCTGGCAACAATATGCCACGACCAAATCTTCACACTGTAAGAAAGAATACCAGTCGCCCTACTCAGAGGCATGATCAGAATAACAAAGGCAAAGGTATACAGTGCAGAGAATGTGAGGGTTTTGGTCACATACAAGCTGAATGTGCCAACACACTAAAGAAGCAAAAAAGGAAATCTTTAGCAAGCATCTAGAGCGATGATGAATCTGAAGGGAGTGCTGGAGACGAGGACATCTCCGGCAACTATGTGGCCTTTACAGTTATCCTGAAAAGATAATCTGATTGCGACACTCATAGTCATGTTGGATCTGATGTTACAACATCAGGTACAACATCTGGAAATAAACTAGACAATGTCAGCCAAAATGTTGCAACATCAAGTACAACATCCAGCAATGAATCTGATTCTGAAGTTGATAGTGATGAGGATGTGAGTGAAGAGGACATTCGAACAGCCTATCAGACCATGTTTGACAAGTGGATGAAGATCTGTGAAACAAACAAAACTTTGAAGGATGAAAATGTCAGATTGAAGGATGAAAAGGAAGAAGCCAAAGCTAGACTTCTAAAGGCCGGGCTCAGTCTTAGAAATCTTGAGAGCAACGTCAAAAAAACTCTTCTCAGAGCTGAGAAAGCTGAGAGTACTCTCAACAAGTGGAATTCTGGAAGGTCAAAACTAGATGACATTCTAAGTATGGGGAAGACCTCAGGATATCGCACTAGAGTGGGGTACAACAGAGGATGCTATTATCATGTCCCTAAGGAGAGACGAATTCTTGTGACCAAAGAGCTGTAAAGGATGGGTCAGCTCAAGGGGTATGAATAGAAGAAGAAGCTGAGCAAAGATAGAACATCCGGCTGTCATGTGTGTGGCTACTGCAAGCTCATAGACATATTGAAAGAAATTGCTTCAGTTACATGCGACATTGGCGTGAAAATAGGAATGTTAGATACTCTGACATGAAGATGAAGAAGAAATGGGTAAGGAAATATAGCATGGTGTCTCACACTTTTTAATTGCCTTCTCCGAGAACATGTGGTATTTTGACAGTGTGTGCTCCTGGCACATAACCGACAACAGGAATCTCCTTAGTGATTATACAACCTATAACAAGGGTCACGTAACCTTTGGCGATGGACAAAGAAGCAAAGTTGTTGGGAAGGGAAATCTAAATGTGGCTGGTTCTCTCAATCTGAAGGATGTTATGCATGTTAAAAATCTGAAAGCTAATCTTATCAGCAAAAGTCAACTATGTGATCAAGGCCTATTAGTTTGGTTTACTAAAGAGACGTGTTCAGTATTCAACACAAATGAAGTGTGTATCCTTACTGTGAAAAGATCTACTGATAACTGATGCCTTCTCCAAGAAGCCACCACGTGTCTTAATGTTACCGCTGATGTTTCTGAACAGTGGCATCAAAAGTTAGGGCATCTCAACTTCAAGACACTGATGAGAATATCTAAAGTTGGAGATGTCAAAGGAATACCGGTTCTAAACAAGAAGAAAGAGTGGGTGTGTGGTCCTTGCCAACTGGAAAAGCAAAAGAAGACCAGCCACAAACAACTTCAGACGATTACTACATCCAAGATACTGGATCTTCTGCACATGGATCTGATCGGGCTAATGTCTGAAACTAGTGTGGGAGGTAAGAAGTACATATTTGTCTATGTTGATGATTTTTCTAGGTTTACCTGGATAGACTTTCATAAAGAAAAGTCAGACACATTTGAAGCCTTCAAGAAATTGTGTACTCGTCTGTAAATTGAGAAGCGAAGTAGTATCAGCAAAATTGTCAGAATCAGGAGTGACCATGGAAAGGATTTTGAAAACCGTTCATTTATTGATTTCTGTGAGTCCCGAGGAATTGCTCATGAATTCTCGGCTTATAAGACCCATCAACAAAATGGAGTTGTTGAAAGGAAGAACTGCACCTTGCAAGGATGGCTCATGTGATGCTAAATGCTAGGGAGGTCAGTTTAAGGTGGTGGGCCAAAGCAATCAATAATGCATGCTATACTAGTAACAAAGATTATCTCCGTCATAGAACTGAGAAAACTCCTTGTGAAATCTGGAAAATAAGGAAATCTGGCGTATCATATTATCATATCTTCGGAAGCAAATGCTATATTCTACAAGACCGTACTCCAAGAGGGAAATTTGATCCAAAAAGTGATGAAGAAATATTTCTTTGCTATTCTACTACCAGCCATGCATTTAGGGTCTACAACAAGCGTACAAATGCCATGATGGAGTCTATTAATGTTGTTGTAGCTAATTTTGACCAAAAGGAGGCAGTCACTGTTGAAGGAAGGCATTCTCAAGAAGACTGCACAGATGAAGAAGACCATGTTGAACCTATTGTTGCAACATCCGATACAATACAAGATCATGTTGAACCTAATGTTGCAACACATGATACAACATCAGTCGAGGAACCTCAAAGCGGCTCGAGTGATGCTCATGCTCCTGAAGAAATCACCAGAGTTATACGAAATCATCCTCCAGAGCTGGTTATAGGTGATGTTTTTTACGGTTGCCGCACGAGAGGTACGAGCCATGTCAACTACTGTGATCTTACCGGGTGTGTCTGTTTCATCTCCTTAGCTGAACCAAAAAATGTGAAGGAGGCCCTGATTGATGAATACTAGGTTTCTGCAATGTAGGAAGAACTGAACCAGTTTCAGCGAAATGATGTCTGGACACTAGTAGAAAGACCTAAGGGGATAAATGTCATTGGTACGAAATGGATCTTTAAGAATAAAACAGATGAGAAAGGCAACGTCACTCGCAACAAGGCTCGTCTTGTGGCTCAAGGGTATACTCAGGTAGAAGGTATTGATTTTGATGAGACATTTGCCCATGTTGCTCGTCTAGAGTCTATCAGGATCTTACTGGCTGTAGCATGTAGCTTCAACTTCAAACATCATCAAATGGACGTGAAGAGTGATTTTCTAAATGTAATACTGAATGAGGAAGTGTATGTCGAACAGCCCAAAGGGTTTGAAGACCCATTTCTCCCTAATCATGTTTATCAGCTGAAGAAGGCCCTATATGGCTTGAAGCAAGCTCCAAGGGCCTGGTATGAGAGACTGACTAAATATCTTCGTCAGAAGGGTTATGAGAGGGGGGGAGCTGACAAGACTCTGCTTGTTCAAAGAACTAAGTCTGCTGTGATTGTAGCTCAGATCTACGTTGATGACATAGTGTTCAGATCCACATCTCACTAGCTTGTTCGTGAATTTATAGCTCTCATGCAGGAGGAGTTTGAGATGAGTATAGTTGGAGAAGTGAATATGTTCCTTGGTCTTTGGGTAAAGCAATCTAATGAAGGTCTGTTCATTTCTCAGAACAAGTATGCGAGAAATCTGGTGAAGAGATTCGGGCTGGAGAATTCCAGACAAGTCTGCACTCCTAAGTCTACAAGTGAGAAGCTCTCCAAAGATGATGGTGAAAAATCGGTGGAGGTCACGTTGTATAGGAGCATGATAGGGAGCCTTGACAGTCAGCAGGCCTGACATCAGTTTCAGTGTGGGAGTACGTGCCCGTTATCAAGCATGTCCTAAGGAGTCTCATATCCCGGTGGTCAAAAGAATAATCAGATATGTTAGTGGTACAGCTGAATATGGCATATGGTATACCAAAGACACAAACACCTTACTGTCTGGCTACAGCGATGCTGATTGGACAGGAAATGCTGATGATAGGAAGAGTACAACATGTGACTGCTTCTATGTGGAAAACAATCTTGTCTCATGGTACAACAAGAATCAGAATTCTATTTCTATATCTACGCCTAAGGCTGAATACATAGCAGCAGGAAGTTATTGTACTCAACTTCTATGGATGAAGCAGATGCTGACTGACTATGGGGTAGAGCAAACTGTATTGACAATTTTATGTGACAACCGGAGTGCAAATAACATCTCCAAGAACCTAGTTCAACTCTCAAGAACTAAACATATAGATATCTGGCACCATTTCATCAGAGAATTGGTGGAGAAGAAAGTTCTAGTTATGGAATATGTTGCAACCTCTAGCCAATTGGCCGATATTTTCACGAACCCCCTCAATTCAGGTAGATTTGAAGAGCTGCGACATGCAATTGGGCTGTGTCGTATTTGATGTTGCATCTCATGTTGTAACCTAAGGGGGTGCTGGGTTGTGTTAAGTTGGGCCTGTTTAGGGTCAGGCTGTTATATTTGATCCCCTCAAATTTATTCATCTTACGTCGCTATTTTCTCTCCCAAAATTTTCAAAGAATAGAAGTGAGCTCTTCTAGGTTTCTTGATCTCTTCTTGTGTGATTTTCCCTCTCCTCTGCTGAAATGGCTCGTGATCAAAGTCAAGAATCCCCTCAGGCCCCTCGTCGGTCCTTTCGACGGTCTTCCTCCTCAAAAAGGGCAGCATCCTCTTCCTCTCCTCCATGGGGTAAGAGAAAAGGGGTGACACCTCGGTCTGCTCATGTCTCATCTTTTGGCATTTATCCTCCCTCTCCATCTCAGATGTCTTCCCAGCACATGCATTGCCCTGTAGTGTCGAATTGGGAGATGGTTCCATTTTTTCCAATTTCTGTTCAATGCAAGAAATTCTCGTCCTTTAATTCGGATTTAGATGAAGATTTTCCTGATCCAGTCACAATTCAGGACTGGTTCTGGTATCTTATGAGGACTGGTAAAAATTGGACCTATCTTGGATGGATTTCACTGGTGTTTGCCTTGGTCCTTACAAATTGGACAAGTTGAGAGGTAAATTGATGAGTGTTAAGGTGCCTGATGATGATGTGATAATATTTACCACCTGTCAGCTTTTGGAGAGGCCGTTGGAGATAATTACGACACCTTCATAAAGGTAGTCACTGCTGGGAAGTTGGTCAGTTGGCCTAAGTCCTCATCTTTTACTTTCTCTTCATTGTCTGCAAAGTTCTTTCTACTGTATAGAATTGCTACCAGGAATTGGCTTCCCATCTCCAACGTTTCAGATGTCACTAAAGAGATGTGTAAATTGCTGTATTTTGCTGGAACTAAGCAGCCCCTCAACCTTGGAAGAGTCATCTTTGATTCTATTTTGTCCATGTCAGAGTCATCTGGAGCTTCTCCTTCTCTGTCCCATACTTGTCTTATCTCAATGATGCTACAGTCTCAGAAAATTATGCCATCTGCAACTGAATTATCTATTCATCTGAGGGTATTAGCTACACAGTCAAGTCTGTAGCTGGGAAGACTGATGATATTTCTAGCTTGTCCTCTCCATCTCCTGGAACTGGTCCTGTATCTACATCAACATTTTCCCATGATATGCAGCCATCCTCTGTCCCTTCTGTATTTGATCCTCTATGTCATGTTGGCTCTCACTCTCTAATTCTAGAGGACATCAAAATATATGAGAATGCACCGAAGAATGTAGACAATCAGCTATTGCTTCTTCAGTTTCAAAAAGTTGTGTTTGAGGCTTAGAAAGCTATGTTTAACGACATGATTATTCTGCTAAAGTCCAAGCTTCCTCCTTCTTCTTCAGAGTCTGTGGATGATGCTGCTGGCAGTGGCTTTAGGGAGGTATGTTTCTTTTGGATTTTGTGGCCCAAAGGGGGAGATATGATATGTGGGGTGGTGTTTTGATGGTGTATGCCTTGAGTTTTTATGGTGTATGTCTTGATGGTGCTGGTGGATATTTGGTTACGGGTCATGGTGTTGAATATCATGTTGGATATCTCTGGGATGTTATCCTTCTCAATATTTTATGAAAATGGCCCTTCTGCTTTGATTGACATTCTTGCTCTTCTCCAACATGGTTTGACCTATTATGATTGTGCCACTAAATGCCAAAGGGAGGGTTTGTTAGGTCATACACTGTGTGACTGTGTTGTCATTAGTGGCACCCATTTAGTCTTCTGTAGCTCTTAATTATCCTGGAATGAGAGATCTAGTTTATTGGCCATGCTGTATGACATGTATGACATGTTGCAACATGAGGTCCAACATGCTGTATCAGAGGCTTTGTAAAGGATGACGGTCATCCACAGTATTGAAGGTGGATTATGTTGGATCTGAATCGTAGCCTAGAGGGGGGGTGAATAGGCTAATAAAAATATTCGTGCAACCCACGAACAATCCCACGCAGTTATAGGCACAGTCAGAGCAATAAAATAGCAATCACAGAATACGCACAGATATACCCTGGTTCGGTCGTCCCCACGACCGAATCCAGCCCCCGAAAGCAAATACTAGATAGATTTGTAATCCTGTACAGCTACAATGAGTCAAGATCCCAAATCTGCTCTCACCTAGCTCGTACGCACACCACGTGCTCTACACTATCAATATAGTCAGATGCTCTCCCTCTGTGACGACTCCCAAATTCGTCAGGTCCCCAAAAGTAATACAGAAGGTAAAAAGTTTCCCCTACAAAGATCTATCACAATTGCTACACAGAATAACAAAGTATTGAGTTTAGAAAGCTCAGATTGTGCAGTGGCGATGTCTTCGTCAATAAGCACGGGCCAGAAGTCGTCTGGCAAGTAGTGGTGGTCTCTCGATGTCTCTTCGATAGTTCGGCTCCCCTCTCGATGAAACTTGCGCCTGTTGAATATTGGACTCCCCGGATTTGGTTTTGATGATGAGCAAACATAAATAATTCATGAACTAACAATTTGTGAGCGCAGTATTGGAGATCGTCGCCAATTTCATGAGAACATTCAAAGCGACATCTCAACACTTCCCAAAGCTCGTATTCATGCCTAAAGCTTCATTGAAGGTCTTGCGCCATTTTGGAAGTTATGAAGATTCAATCGAAGCTCTCGAAGACCGTTTATTAAGGTTTTATTTATAGTCTTTTAGCTTCGATATATAGAATGTTAAGCCTTGAGTATATCTTACGTTTCTATCTTCATTACGCTCATTTCGTAGCTCTAGGATCCTTGCACAAGTTCATTCTAACTTCCTCGAAGCGTCGCGCTTCGATTCGGACTTGTTTGTGCATGTTAGTTGGTACAAGAACAAGTACTGACCGACTAGATGGTGATCTAGTCGGTCGGCAACTGTTCTTGGACCGACTAGTTTGATTCCTTAATTTCTTGGACTTTACTGTTTACAGTTAGTCGGTCTACGTTGACTCACCGACCGACTAGTTTGTGAACTATTCGGTCAGTGATGCTTCTTTGACCGACTAGTTGTGACTTACTGTTCATGCTAAATTTCTCCTAAGCTACTGTTTATCGTTAGTCGGTCTAAGAACGTTTGGTGACCGACTAGTTGACAATTTAGTCGGTCAACTTTTGTTCTTGGACCGACTAAGTCATGTTGTACTCAGACTAATTCTTTTTGCTCTTAGTCGGTCTACGTTCACTGACTGACCGACTAGTTGTGAAACTAGTCGGTCAGAAAGTCTTCTTGGACCGACTAGATTTCTAGGTCTGAACTTCTATCTCTTCTCAGATCTACTCTTAGTCGGTCCACGTTGTTTGACTGACCGACTAGTTGATGAACTAGTCGGTCAGTGATTGTTCTTTGACCGACTAAGTCTCACAGATTTCTATCCGTTGGTGAATGACCTAACTTGTGTTTTTGGGTTCCTATAAATACGAACCTAGGTCATTTCTATCTAGATAAGAGCTTCCATTCAGAGATTCATTGAGTTCTAAAGAGATAGCCATTCTCACTCTAATCTAAAGCTCTCTTCCTCACAAGAAACCCATTCTCTCTCATTTCTAGATCTAGAGAGAAGCTTGTTCTTGGTGAGCTCTTCAAGCTATTGCTTGATCCAAGTCTCCAACTCATTCCTAGGCACCGATTGCTGGTCATTTCCTTGGTGCTAGGTCTTGGTGACTTCATCTTCCTCAAATCCTTCATTTCACCATTTGGGTAAGAAAAACTCAAGGTATAGGATTTTGTGGTAAGATTGTTTATTTCATATTAAACTCTTTAATATTGCTTTGTGATTCTCTCGGTTGTGAGAGAAGATTGTGATCCCGGGTTGTGGGATTCACTTTGCCATTGCATGTATGATTTGATCTTGTGAAGGTTTTTCACAAGATATTTATAGTGGAAATCTTGGGTTAGGGTTTCTAACCTAAGTATCCGGAGGGGATCCGGGTGGTTGGGACGTAGGATCACCGGGAACAAGTCGGGGAGACTTGGGTGGATCCGAACCCATTAACATCGTTTGTTAGCATTGTTAATTTTGTGTTGTCATTCAATTTAAGCTTCCGCAAATTTATTTGGTAGTTGTTTGCAATTTAATTTGGAATTATACTCCTTATTATTTTAAAGTACTATTCACCCCACCCCCCCTCTAGTACTTGTGCAGTAGCTGGTAGGGCATTACATTTGGTATCGGAGCCAGATACTCAGCTATGTCTGCCAACGACAACAAGACCGTGCGTCCACCTTCCAATTATGACACCTTCAGGAACCGTGAAGGAGCATCTTCGGTGATGGAAGGACATTCCTCTACGAGGCCTCCATTCTTCAACGGTACCAACTACGGGTACTGGAAATGTCGGATGGAAACCTTCCTCCAAAGTGCATCTTTATGGAGGACTACAATGAAGGAGTACATCGAGCCCGAAGAAGAAGACTTTGAGAAATGGACAACCGCGGAGGTCGCCGCGGAGGTAAGCAATGCCAAGGCAATGAACGCCTTGCAATGCGCATTGGAGCCCGAGGACTTCAATAAGATATGCACATGTAAGAGTGCATATCAAATTTGGAACTCCCTCCTCATACTACATGAAGGGACGAGTCGGGTAAGAGACTCTAAACTCGTAGTCGTAAACAAAGATTACGAAATGTTTCATATGCAACAGGGCGAGAAGATGAAAGAATATTACGCTCGCTTCGTTGACATAATAAACGAGTTAGAGGCCCTCGGCAAGTCCTACACTCAAAAGGAGAAGTGCTCAAAGCTTATCGAAGGACTTCCTTCTTCTTGGGAGAAACGCACCTTCGCCATCGAGGAAGGTAATGACATGAATAAGTACACCGTAGTTCAACTAATGGGTACTTTAATGTCGTACGAGGTACGCAAGGATAGCAAGCTCAAATTGCAAGAAAAGATGAAGTCTTATCTAAAGCAAGACGAGCCAAAGAAAAAGGCTATTGCCTTCAAAGCCGCTCCATCCACATCCACATCAACCGATGATGAAGACTCGGAAAACGAGTTGGACTTGGAGTCCATGGCACTCATGGCCAAGAAGTTCAACCGTTTCTTCCGAAAAGGTAACTTCAAGACCAAAGGTAAATTTGGTTCTTCTAACGCCTCTTCCTCTCCTTTGTGTTTCAAGTGCAATAAGCCAGGACACATGAAAGCGGAGTGTCCCCTCAATAAGCAAAAGGAGAAGTGGAAGGCGCCAAAGTATGACAAGTCCAAGAAGTACACGAAAGGAAACAAGAAGGGACTTATCGGAGCTACCTTCACCGACTCCGATGATTCTTCAAGCGGTGAGTCGGACGATGAGCACGTGGAGCAAGCGCACATGTGTTTCATGGCAAGAGAGGAGCACGATCAAGGATCCTCCTCTTCCGATGATAGTGATGACGAAAGCGTTGAGGTAACGATGGATGATCTTAGAAATGCTAACTCTCAACTTTGGTCAAAATACACTAAGTTAGTAAATAGATATACTAAGGTAAAAGATGACCTAGCTAGCATTCAAACATCGCCTAAGAATATCATCACCAACAACGACACCGTTTTTGAAGAGTTAAGAAATGAGATTGTGAATCTCAAATCTAAACTTGAACATGTTAGCATTGAGGATGCGGAAGAACATGAGATAGCGGATTTAACTTCTCAAAACTCGACTTTGAGTTTTGAGAACGAAAATCTTAAATCTCGTGTTTATGTGCTCACATCGCAAATATCCACTTTGGATACTTCTTTGCGTTCTCTCAAAGAGAAATATGAGGACACATTGGGCCGAATCAACAAATTCAACAAGGGTAAGGGCCACTTGGATAATATCCTAAAAGACTTACTTCCGGCCAAACACCACATTGGCTTGGGGTATATGATGGGAAATTCATCCAAGTCGGTCACTACTTTTGTTAGGCCAACTTCCGAAGCCTCAACGAGTGGGAGCAAACACTCTATTAGTAGTTCATCTACCAATGGTGCTTCCACCTCGTCCACACCCTCTTTCGGAAAGAAACCCACTTTGGGTGGACCTCCAAAGAAGGGGCATGCCTACATGTACACCAATACCATGCCACGTAGGAACACACGTCCTACTCCACCGGCTCACACATATGATGATTTTTATGCAACACATTCTCGGGCACGTGCACACCTTGTGAGACACCCTCACGCACGTGTTCCCACACATGCATATGTACACCCACCTCATCATATGAATAATTCTCGTCGTGCACCATTCCATCATGTCCCGTATGCCTATCCACAACATGCATCACGTAGAAATCAACGTCGCATGCATGCACCCAATAGGATGATGGCTCCCAAAATTTTCGCTATTTGGAGCCCAAAGGACACAAGCATGGATGAAAAACAAGAGTATATGAATGCTTATTTTTCGGATGTTGTGCATAGTAGGAATTATGTGGGGAAGTCTAAGTCCAATTGGACTTGGCTTCCAAAGGTCTAATCCCTTGGACCCAATGACCTTGGGTACCATGATATGAAAGTTTCTATCTTTAGGTACTCAAGGAAAAGAAAAAGAAAAGGAGCAACAAATTTAAATTTAGCTCCAAAGGGAATTGGATACTCGATAGCGGGTGTTCAAAACACATGACGGGTGACGCTCGATTGCTCTCCGGAGTGGTTCCCATTGCGAATAGAAACCGCGTCGTATTTGGAGGCAACGAGAGCGGAACCATCATAGGTGTTGGTAAAGTCGGTAACCCCTCTAAACCCTTAATTAGTGATGTTTATCTTGTTAGTGGTTTAAATCATAATCTTATTTCAATAAGCCAACTTTGTGACAAAGGTTACAAAGTTAGTTTTGCGAAAGGATTGTGTCATATTTTAAGAAAAGATAATGATAAATTATTATTTTCCGGAACTCGTCATAAAGACATTTATATTTTGGATCTTCCTAAGTCATATGAACAATGTCTCGTTGCCAACACAAGTGAACAACACTTATGGCATCGACGCTTTGGACATGTGAACTTTGGAACACTTTATAAGCTTTCGAAATCAAATTCTATTAAAGGTTTTCCGAAGCTTGTTTTTGAAAAGAAAAGTTTTTGTGATTGTTGTCAACGTGGCAAGCTTCCTAAATCTTCATTTAAACCTAAGAAAAGCATCTCTACTAAACGGCCACTAGAGCTATTACATCTAGACTTATTTGAGCCAACTAGAGTAGCTTCCTTAGGAAATGCAAGGTATGTACTTGTCATCGTAGATGACTATTCAAGATTTACTTGGGTATTTTCATTGTGTAATAAAAATGAAGCTTTTGAAAACTTCACAATTTTTGTTAAGAAAGTACAAAATCTCTTAGGAACCAACATTGTCACTATTCGTAGTGATCATGGAGGTGAATTTGAGAATGAGTCTTTTGAGACATTTTGTGATGAAGTTGGTATTACTCACACCTTCTCTTTCCCTCGTGCACCTCCTCAAAATGGTGTAGTTGAGAGAAAGAATAGGACGCTAGTGGAGTGTGCTCGCACTATGCTTGATGATAGCCAACTTGGCCATCAATTTTGGGCGGAAGCGGTACACACCGCTTGCTATGTGTTTAATAGAATACTTTTGAGGCCCGGCACTAAACAAACTTGTTATGAATTGGTGTTTGGTAGGTTGCCTCAAGTTAAACATTTTCGTGTTTTTGGTTCGAAATGTTTTATTAAGAACACATATGGTAGTTTGGACAAATTCGATCCAAGATCCGATGAAGGGATTTTTGTTGGATATTCTTCGCGTAGCAAAGCCTACCGGATATTCAACAAACGAACCTCAACGATCGAGGAGTCGCTTCATGTCTCATTTAATGAAGGATTTGTTCCAACTAGAATTTCAAATGATAATGATTCTTTGGATGTTTTATGTGATTCGTTTGATAATTCTAAGTCTAATAATTCTATTGATTCTATTGAGACTAACCCAACTAATGAAGTTGTTGAGAATGTTCCTAGTGATCAAGGTATTCCCAAACGGCTTCATTCGGTTCGTGACCATCCCCATG
Organism: Scilla litardierei; assembly: GCA_030789695.1. Lineage (NCBI taxonomy): Eukaryota > Viridiplantae > Streptophyta > Magnoliopsida > Asparagales > Asparagaceae > Scilla > Scilla litardierei. The sequence goes on along the minus strand of CM061131.1, from coordinate 29,210,087 downwards.
AGCAAGTCATTGGCAATATTCAAGATAGTGTCAAGACGAGATCGCAAGTCCACCACTTCGCAAATTGTGCCTTTGCCTCATCGATAGAGCCAAAGAATATTAATGAAGCTTGCGAAGATAGCGCTTGGATCTTAGCCATGGAGGAGGAGCTCATTCAATTCGAGAGGAATGAGGTATGGGAGCTTGTTCCATTGCCATCGAAGAACCACACCATCATAGGGACAAAGTGGACCTTCAAGAACAAAACCGACGAAAACCAAGTCGTCGTCCGGAACAAAGCTCGGTTAGTTGCTCAAGGCTATCGACAAGAGGAAGGTATTGATTTCGAAGAATCATTCGCTCCGGTAGCTAGATTAGAATCAATTAGATTATTATTGTCTTTTGCATGCCATAAGAATTTTAAATTATTTCAAATGGATGTTAAAAGTGCATTTTTAAACGGAGATGTCGTTGAGGAAGTTTACGTTTCTCAACCTCTGGGCTTCATAAATGAAAAATTTCCAAATCATGTTTTTAAACTAAAGAAAGCTCTTTATGGGTTGAGACAAGCTCCTCGAGCTTGGTATGATCGCCTAAAGAATTTTCTTTTGGATTTGAATTTTAAAATGGGTGAAGCCGATTCAACACTTTTTATTAAGCATGCGAATAATGATATTTTATTAGTTCAAATTTATGTTGATGATATCATTTTCGGTGCTACTAACTTTGCTCTTTGCGAAGAGTTTTCTAATGTTATGAAGGAACAATTTGAGATGAGCCACATGGGCGAACTCAAATATTTCTTAGGTCTCCAAATTCGCCAATTGAACGATGCAATCTTCATCCACCAAACAAAGTACACGGTGGAGTTGCTAAAGCGATTTGGAATGGAGAATGCCTCCGGGAAAAAGACTCCTATGAGCACTACAACGCATCTTGATAAAGATACGGGCGGAAAAGATGTAGACATTCGTCTATATCGAGGTATGATAGGTAGTTTACTTTATCTTACCGCGAGTAGGCCCGATATTATGTTTTCCGTATGTATATGTGCTCGTTATCAGTCTCAACCTAAGGATTCTCACTTAGTAGCGGTAAAACGTATTTTTCACTATCTAAGTTACACTTTAGATTTTGGATTACTTTATCCGAAATCTAGCACTTATGAGTTAGTCTCATATAGTGACGCTGATTATGCGGGATGCAAATCCTACAGGAAAAGTACTAGTGGCACTTGCCATTTTCTAGGAAATTCTCTTGTCTCTTGGTTTTCCAAGAAGCAAAATTCGGTATCACTTTCAACCACCGAGGCGGAATACATTGCCGCCGGTGCCGCTTGTGCCCAGGTTCTTTGGATGAGACACACACTGAAGGATTTTGGTATTCATTGTGATACTAGCCCTATCATGGTGGATAACCAAAGTGCTATTTGTCTTTCAAAGAATCCGGTGCATCATTCCCGATCAAAACACATAGATGTCCGACACCATTTCTTAGATGATCATGTTGCTAAAAAGGACATCATATTAGTGTACGTTGAAACCCAAAAGCAAATCGCCGATATTTTCACGAAACCCCTAAAGGAGGACTCCTTTGTGCGGTTGCGTCGAGAATTGGGGATTATGGGTGAATCCGAGATATATGATTCATATTTCATTCAATTATCTTGCATGCTATTATATTTCGCGATATTTCATTCATGCTAGATTTATTGAATTTTTGGGAATTTTATGTGATTTGTTCGAATTTATTGCTCGAAATCGTATTTCAATGTCGTATTTAAGATTTCGACGTTTTATGGGATAATTTAGATGACTAATGAGAGAGTTATGATGTTTCATCCAAGTGTTTTGTGAAGAGAAATCAATTATCAATTTTTGGACTCTTCTAGTCGGTCTAAGTTCACTTGTCAACCGACTAGATGTTCATCTAGTCGGTCAGCAAATGAACTCAGACCGACTAGATCAAGCCTATATCTAACTCCTATCATTTTCCTTCGTTAGTCGGTCACAGTACACTTACCGACCGACTAGATTGAAAACTAGTCGGTCAGTTAATATATTGCGACCGACTAAATCTTGCCCTAAAAATCCCTCTGTGCCTCTGTTTCGACTTAGTCGGTTCAAGCTTATTGACCGACCGACTAGATCGTAATCTAGTCGGTCAGTACTTGAACTGTGACCGACTAAGTGTGTTAGGGCATTTGTGTCTTTTTGATTCCAGACCGACTTATACTCTTATTTCATTCGACTAAAATTTCTTTTAGTCGGTCTTCTCTCCGGCTCAAACTCGAAAACCCCCAACCCCTCTCGAGCCCTTTCAAATTCCGTCGACTCCGGCCTGATCTCCGGCGATCCCCGCCGTCCGCCGCCGTCGACTCCACCTCCTAGGTATCTCCCTCCCTCTCCTAGGACTCAGTTCCTATTCTAGGGTTTGGATTTCAGCTTTTAGGTATTCTAGGGCTTATTTTCGAATTTCTTGATTTCTAGGGTTTGTGTTAGCTTGTGAGTTAGGGTTTGTGCTAGGATATTTGATCTTCGTTTTCAGTTGCTTGTGCTCGTCGTGCTATGGCAAAGACAAGAATTCCTATCGCCTCTTCCGGGGCTTCTCCTATGACCGTAGAACAACCTTCCGACCCTAGGAATCCCCCGAAGCCTAAGCGTCGTGCCAAGTCAACCCAAGCCTCTCCATCTTCGCCTCCTCCTAAGAAGCCTAGGACTGCGACCGTCAAGCCCCGCAAATCCAAGACCAAAAAGCCCTTACTCCACACACCGGCTACTCCTCCCGATTCCGACTCTGAATTTATCCCTGAGGATGAGCCTTCTAGGGAACCTACTCCTCCTCCGAAGACCTGTAAGGCTAAGGGTAAAGCTCCTATGCCAGTCGGCGGTGTAGACATATCGTTGTGCCGCGATGACCCTCAGTGTCTCGCAGCGTACAACCGTATAGAGCACTGTCCACTTTTGTTAGAGCATTACGTTCAGTTTTCTGATTTTCTCGGCCTTGCTGATCTTCTGTCCTATAGTGGTCTTCTTGATTATCTCCGATACGACCCCAAGGCCAATCCCAAACCGTATCCTCGCCTAGTGAAATTGTTCTATGCCAATCGTATTCGAGGCCAGTACGACGCCAGCCACTCCATTGAGACGACTGTCTTGGGAACTCCTATAGTTCTCACGGCAGAAATCTTGGGGGAGATTCTTGGTTGCTCGTCGTGTGGTCTCCTCCCTTCGGACATTTCCGTAGACGACATTTCCTCCTTGGATCAGTCTATTCTTGCAGATATCTTCCAGGTTATCCCCTCCGCATTCATTGGTGTTCCATCGAAATCTTTCAAGCCGAATGCGTGGGTTCTTAACCTGATCTTGAAGTCATGTCTCCTCCCTAAGTATGGATCCTCTTCACTCCCATCCCAGCCGTTCTTGAAATTGATCTACGCTCTTTTCTTGGGGTGCGAGATTAATTGGGCTCGCGTGATACTCGATAAGATGGATTCTTTCGAGTGTATACGCAAGACCAATAAGTCTGCGCACATTCCATACCCTTGCCTGTTGACTCTTGTATTTCGACATTTCCGAGTTCCTCTCCCTCCTGACGATGAGCGTCCATTGGGTACTCCTCTGAACGCGACGGCCGTGAAGAAATCTCTAGCGGCACTTCGTCACGTGCAGAGGTCTACCGCATCTGCTTCCCAGTCTACTCCGTCAGCTGCCGCAGCCTCCTCTACCCCTGCTACATTGGACGATGTCGTACGCCTACTTCGTCAGCACGACTCCCGTTTGGCTCGTACTGAGGAGGTAGTCTGCCGTATGGCTCGTATGATGTGGATTGATCTTCCTCCTTCAGTGTCTGAGGCCGAGGAGATGGACGATGAGGAGCTTGACGAGCTTGTCACTTCTTTTTCCCGTGGCGATGAGGCCACTGCTGCTGCTGCTGCTGCTGGTACTTCCACTTCTGCTCTTGGAGTTGGCACCACTTCCGGTGTTCCAGAGCCATCTGCTTCAGCTCTTCAGACTTCTGAGCCTGCTACTGACCCTGTTGACGAGCCTGCTCATGTATCTCCTGCTGCTGCTTCTGTCGAGACCCATGCTGCTGTTGAGATTCCCGTTGTTGAGCCTGTTGCTGAGATCTCCACTCCTGCCCCGACGATTCCATCTGTTGAGACGCCTCTCCTCCCTGCAGATCCTGAGTCCACTCCGTCGACTGGACCCACGGAGACTGCAGATCCTGCCACCTCCTCGTGATCGCTTGTTTCGAGGACTCTCCACTACGCTTTGGATGATATATCTTAGTGAGAGTATTTTGGGTTAGGATGGGGTTTGAGAGATGTTTTGATGTATTTTTGCAATTTCTGGATGTCGGAGTTGGATATTATGATATGATGTTGTTTTGATGTATTTTGATACACTTTGATGATGTTGATGATGTTGATGTATTTTTTTTGATGTTTATATAGATGATGTGTCTCGCTTCATATGATGTACCACATGTATTCGATGTGATACCTTTTTGATATACTCATGATGTCTATATATATATATATGTTCATCGTCATTCACTTTGTCTTTCATTCGTCGTGCATTTTTTTCATATTCGTTGAATACATTTGAAATGTGAACTCGTCGCTCGACGCATGAAAACTTGGTTAAATAGATTTAAATTCTAGAATTGTATAGAATTGTTTTCCATGCACAAAATTAACCAAGAATATTGAATATTGAAGAGTATGTTTCTTTATTCAAGAAATGAATAATTATTTGGTATTTTTGATGATTTTGATTATTTTTTTTGATAATGGACATTTTGGCACACCTTGATTTGATTTCCACATTTTTCCCTAGGTGTCAATTTGGTCCATCGTCATTGTCTACGACTCCAGATGTTGGATTTTCCATTTCCTAATTGTTGTCGTTGTATGCCCCCCATTTTTGGGATAATGCCAAAGGGGGAGAGATAATGATAATAAATAGCGCAAATGAAAATTTAACTCAATTTCCAAGAATCTAGTTTGATATGTTAGATTCAGGGGGAGTTAAGATATATATAAGGATTTTCAAAATCCGATATTTCGAAAATCGATTCTCTTTATTTATCTTACTCGTCTGCTTGATGCAATTCATATATATTCATTTTGGAATTAACGTGTCATCAATGCAGGGGGAGTAAGTATTTTACATTTGAATTATTATTTTTGATTATTATTTATGTTGGTTTGTCATCACCAAAAAGGGGGAGAATGTTGAATATTGGACTCCCCGGATTTGGTTTTGATGATGAGCAAACATAAATAATTCATGAACTAACAATTTGTGAGCGCAGTATTGGAGATCGTCGCCAATTTCATGAGAACATTCAAAGCGACATCTCAACACTTCCCAAAGCTCGTATTCATGCCTAAAGCTTCATTGAAGCTCTTGCGCCATTTTGGAAGTTATGAAGATTCAATCGAAGCTCTCGAAGACCGTTTATTAAGGTTTTATTTATAGTCTTTTAGCTTCGATATATAGAATGTTAAGCCTTGAGTATATCTTACATTTCTATCTTCATTACGCTCATTTCGTAGCTCTAGGATCCTTGCACAAGTTCATTCTAACTTCCTCGAAGCGTCGCGCTTCGATTCGGACTTGTTTGTGCATGTTAGTTGGTACAAGAACAAGTACTGACCGACTAGATGGTGATCTAGTCGGTCGGCAACTGTTCTTGGACCGACTAGTTTGATTCCTTAATTTCTTGGACTTTACTGTTTACAGTTAGTCGGTCTATGTTGACTCGCCGACCGACTAGTTTGTGAACTAGTCGGTCAGTGATGCTTCTTTGACCGACTAGTTGTGACTTACTGTTCATGCTAAATTTCTCCTAAGCTACTGTTTATCGTTAGTCGGTCTAAGAACGTTTGGTGACCGACTAGTTGACAATTTAGTCGGTCAACTTTTGTTCTTGGACCGACTAAGTCACTTTGTACTCAGACTAATTCTTTTTGCTCTTAGTCGGTCTACGTTCACTGACTGACCGACTAGTTGTGAAACTAGTCGGTCAGAAAGTCTTCTTGGACCGACTAGATTTCTAGGTCTGAACTTCTATCTCTTCTCAGATCTACTCTTAGTCAGTCCACGTTGTTTGACTGACCGACTAGTTGATGAACTAGTCGGTCAGTGATTGTTCTTTGACCGACTAAGTCTCACAGATTTCTATCCGTTGGTGAATGACCTAACTTGTGTTTTTGGGTTCCTATAAATACGAACCTAGGTCATTTCTATCTAGGTAAGAGCTTCCATTCAGAGATTCATTGAGTTCTAAAGAGATAGCCATTCTCACTCTAATCTAAAGCTCTCTTCCTCACAAGAAACCCATTCTGTCTCATTTCTAGATCTAGAGAGAAGCTTGTTCTTGGTGAGCTCTTCAAGCTATTGCTTGATCCAAGTCTCCAACTCATTCCTAGGCACCGATTGTTGGTCATTTCCTTGGTGCTAGGTCTTGGTGACTTCATCTTCCTCAAATCCTTCATTTCACCATTTGGGTAAGAAAAACTCAAGGTATAGGATTTTGTGGTAAGATTGTTTATTTCATATTAAACTCTTTAATATTGCTTTGTGATTCTCTCGGTTGTGAGAGAAGAGTGTGATCCCGGGTTGTGGGATTCACTTTGCCATTGCATGTATGATTTGATCTTGTGAAGGTTTTTCACAAGATATTCATAGTGGAAATCTTGGGTTAGGGTTTCTAACCTAAGTATCCGGAGGGGATCCGGGTGGTTGGGACGTAGGATCACCGGGAACAAGTCGGGGAGACTTGGGTGGATCCGAACCCATTAACATCGTTTGTTAGCATTGTTAATTTTGTGTTGTCATTCAATTTAAGCTTCCGCAAATTGATTTGGTAGTTGTTTGCAATTTAATTTGGAATTATACTCCTTATTATTTTAAAGTACTATTCACCCCCCCTCTAGTACTTGTGCAGTAGCTGGTAGGGCATTACAGCGCCTTCCACCAAAGATTGAAACTTGCGGCACCTCCCCAAAGATTTCAACTTGCGTCTTTGCCCCTTCTCTGAAAGTGATATTGGGTACTTGGATTGCGACACCTTTGATTGGATTTCGGATTCACACAAACTCCACCAATTTCATGCGTACATGCACACAAAGAATTGTTTCGGCAGCAACCAAAGATAACTCCATTTGTGATTTGACTTCTTCAATGCTTGAAGACTTGTGAGAGGAAGTATAGGATCCCTTTGAATAATTCTTCGGCTGTCCCCTCTTGGAATTTTACACCTGCACACCAAGAGCCCAACAGAAACCCATAATAATTTCGTGCTCCCCTCAGGATGAATCCTGAAAAAAATGTACTTCTGTGCTCTTTAAATTTCTAAGAGAAGAGCACAAAAAAAGGAATGATTCGGCCAATCAATTTATAGAGGAGATGATCCTTGGAAGAATGTGCATGCCGAAAGAAATAATACAAGTGGTGATTAAAGCTTAAAAAAACTTAGTGGAGAAGAAACAGAAGAATTATTTTTACTACTTTCCTTTGAATGAGCTCTTAATTCCACCTGCAATCAGGATACAAGTATTAAAAAAAGGAAGAACAAAGGAAATCGGCAGCAGGGGATTATTTTCTTTTTGTTTTTGCTCTAAAGATGAATTCGGCCTCTAGGTTCTTTTTGAAGAAAAGCACAGCCAAGGTGCTTTGATTGGGTGCTTGGCGTTTTTATTAAGGGCGGCTGCTCCCTAGGTTTCGGCTGCCTCTTTCTCAAAACAACATATCATGCGGCTCTAGGCGAAAATGAAGAGAGCCCAAAACAAAAAATATCCGGTTGAGCTCTCTTGAGTATTTTTTACAAATCGGTAACTTTCTCTAAAAAGTTTCGGCCTGGGCTTTTTTAATATGTTTCGGCCTGTCAAAACAAACCCAGTTTTTTTTATTTAATCACCAATGCAAAGATGATGTGATCAAAAGATCAGCAGTGCTTAGGAATTGGTTGGCTTAGGTGTTGGCTTAGTGTTGGCTTAGTGCTTGGGAATTGGTTGGATGTGGTCACATAAAAACAATAAGATTAGAAGACACCCTTCCATAGAGATCCTAATGTGAATCTCCTTTGATCTCATCTCTCCTTAGTTGACTATTTCTCCTTTGCACATTGACCAAGCCTTTCCGTGAATTAATCGCACGTTCGCCGTTCCTGAAACACTTAACACACATGTTAAAACGTTCACACCCGTCTGTCATCATCAAACTAAAGTTCCTAAATCGTTGCGTCCAACAATCTCCCCCTTTTGATGATGACAAACTAAGTATAAGATTTGAGCAAGATTTGAGCAATGAAATTCCAAATAGCCGATGTGCAAAGTTAACAATATGCATGCTCTCCCTATTTTTGTGCTTCCCCAATATTCATGAATGCTCCCCCTTAATCAAATAATCGTATTTTCCGCAAATATTCATATCAAATCTTTCCCAATTTTTCTCCCCCTTTGTTATCATCAAAAGTTATAACACGAAGTCAAAAACATATACTATGCAAAAAGAGAGTTTTATTAACCACTACCAACAATTGCATGCATACACTCATAGAATAATCAAGTCAAAATCCAATGAAATTAAACAACTACCACTTCAACACCAACGTGTATAGTGTGATGATTAAAATTGAAGCACATGGGGAGACTCATTAACAAAGTCAACCAAAACCAATCCACATTTTCCAAATAGCATTCTATCACCTATGATTGATTTTTCCCACCTCATTAAAAATGAGTTCAAGGTACCACACCCCAAAACATAGCCTATAAGGACTCTTAGATGTGGGGGTGGCATTGCTTGACGAGTAAATACACCAACGCTAAAGTTTACCCATAAAGCTTATGTTGGATACTCGTGGGTAATACCGTTGCCAAGGATTGTATCCATTTTCCATACGGAGCAATTATCTTTTGTTTTCACATTTTTTTTAAATACTTATACCAACAATTTCTTTTGCTCAATTTTTATCCATGGCAAGGTATATCATATCCCTTAGATTTTCAGTTAAGTTTTCCTCCTACATTCACTTTCCATACTTCATAAATGATATCTCCAAGTGTGCAACAATAATAATACATGTGGAAGTGAAGTAGGCGGTGTAGAAACCAAGTTATTTTCATTCATTGAATATGCCATGAATATTTAGAAAGATGAACATGCGCATGTAGCAAAAGTAATAATACACCAATTTCTACATAGATATGAAAATCATTCGTGCATACTTCAATAATGAATCAAAGAGAAAAGATACACATTTAAGCACCATTTTTTTATATTTTCAGTTTTTCAGTTTTTTTTAAATATGCATGAAGTACTAAAGCAAGCATGAGATGCAATCACACAAACAAAGAAAATCATGCACACATAGCAATGCAACTACTAGCACACAAACAAAGAAAAAGTCACGCACACAAAAAAAACTATGAAGATATTCATTAAGTTCAAAGAATGAGATATACCTTCGCGTCGCCGTTTGACTAAGGAGCTAAAAAGTAATGAGACATTCAATTTATTGCTCCTCGTCAAATTTCCATCCACCTACAAAAGAGATGTCGTGTGTGACCTTGGAATCCAACAAGGTCCACTCACGTTAGTCATCAAAGATTTAGGAACCCATATTTGTTTGAACTTAATGTTTTTGTTCCTATATTTGCAATGATATGAAGTATGACCAACGCATCCACATGTAAAGCACTTAGCATGAAAATTTCCAACCTTTGTTGATTCAATGTGAACTTTTCTATATTTTGATTTTTCAACATTTTTAAGGCCATATCCTAATCCTCGCCTATTATTGCCATAAATTTGATTTCCAAGAATAATGTCCAAATTTTGTTTTCCAATGGAAAATCTCTTTAATGACAATTCTATGGTGGTGACTTTGGATTTCAAGATATCATTTTCATTCACAAGCAAAGTGCATTTACTAATGAAAGCTTGCTTGTTTTCCTCTTCTTTCTGTTCAAAATCCCTCATTTTTTCTTTAAGTTCAAGATTTAGCATGTTAATCTTTTCAGTAAGCAATTCATTTTCAACTTCAAGTTTTGTCCTATCTAGTTTATACATGCTAATATCCTTTAATAAAGAGGGACATGAAAGACAATCAGTTTTTTCAGACAAGCTAGCTTTTGTTGGATGATGATGAACTCAAGAGAGAAAGAGACAAGATTTCTTAGCAAAAGAATAAGTCACCATAGCTAAGAGCCATGGTGCTCTATTTATATATCTCATAGTGGGGAGGCCAAAAGCCTCTATGTCACGACCCGCTTCCCTAAAATGGAGGCGAGACGTGAAAAGGTCCGCACGGGTGTGGAGCGGTGAAGCCCCAAACCCGATAAGCGTTAATTTAGTATAAGCAGGTCCCTGTAATTGCAATCGAAACAACAATAATAATAATAAGAGACGGGAAAGAAACACCAATCCCAAAGTTGTCCACAAAATATTCAACATCATAGAAAAGCCACCAGGCTAAAGAAAAGAGTCTAAGGGCCCAGAACAAGGCCAAACAAAAGCTACGACATAAATAAGTATAGGTGCCACGCACCAATAACAAAACAACTGTTTAACAAAATTTAAAACAAAACGGAGACACTAGGACTGGTCCCCAGTGTCCACGTACTCCCCGTCCAACACGGGCTCAAGCTCAGCGTCCGCAAACACCTCACCCTCAGCAAGCAACTCAGGCTCAGGGTCTAACATGCGTCACCCAAAAGAGAAAGGGGCACATGTCAGCAAGTCTAAAAGACTTGGGCAAGGAACTGAAAGTAGGGCAACTAGCAACCTAGCAGTTTAGTATGCATGACATGGCAGTTATAACATGAGTGCACAATTTAAAACATGGCAAGACGATTTGCACAAGAGAACAATCATCGGGACAAGACAAGAGTAGCCAAGCTACTATCAATTCAATCAATTCACATTTTGTAGGTGTTTACGCCCTTCGCTGAATGGCATAGCATTTCAGACCGATCGGCACTAAACACTAATCAATTCACAAGATATGGAGCCTGGGGTCCCTGCACATTGAGCTCATCTAGTGAGCCTAGGGTTGCCCCGCACATTGAGCTCGCATTCTTAGTTCACAATACATTTCGAGCGTTGGGGTTTCCAACTCATTATGCTCGCTTCTGGTCACGAGCCAGGAACACTAGTATGGCGTAGGGAACACCTAGCCGGAACACACAATTCGGGCATTGGCTATCAACCAACACATGGGCCCGCTTCTGGAACACGAGCCAGGAACACAACATTGTAGCGAAGCTACGCAATCACAGCAATACTTAAAGAATGCGAGGTCATGACAATTTATTTGCGTACCGTTAATTGAATTAAACGTGGCAGGCGAAATGCAATGACATGAACATATTCGCGTACCGTTAATTGAAAGTAAACATGACATGGTAATTGTGCAACATGCTAAAAGTCGGGACTAGCTTCGTTGTCAAGCTAGTTCCCCAATTTGCGCCTAGGCGAGTATCATTTCGTCGCCTAGCCTCTTTTACGCCTACAACAAGAAAATGGCCTAAAACATGGCCTAAACCCTAAGTGGCAAGTTTCACTTGCCTAGCACCGGAAATGATGACCACTTCGTCACACGGATGCCAATCTACGGGGAAATCGCTGTTTGGGGGGACCAATCATCAAACAACATGAAATATTATTAGGGTTTCATAAAATTATAAATAAGTTATAAAAACAACGGTAGATCGATTTCTTACCGAGAGAAGGCGGAAGAAACACTCCGGAGAACCCTAGGATCAGATCTGGAGAAGATTGGAGAAGTTTGGGGAAACTAGGGTTTTGGGGATTTTGGGGGTTTTGATGGATTTCCAATGGAGATTTGGGGAAGATGAAAGGTGGAATGAGTGATTGGATGGATTGGATGATGGATTTAGGGCTTGGAATGAGGGATTGAAGCTTGGAGGAAGATGAAGGCTCAATGGGGGAGAAACTAGGGTTTTGGGTCGTGTTGGAGGAAGAAGAAACGTTTGGGAGGGGTATTTATAGGTTGGGCTGGCGGCTGCCCAGAAATTAGGGTTTTAACACAGACTAGTCGGTCAAAGAACAACCACTGACCGACTAGTTTGGCAACTAGTCGGTCGGTCGACCAACGCAGACCGACTAAGTGTAAACAGTAACTCCTGAACGAAAAATAGGATTTAGAGTTAGTCGGTCCATGAACAAGTACTGACCGACTAGTTTAGCAACTAGTCGGTCGATGAACGTTCTTAGACCGACTAAGAGTAAACAGTAACTCATCTAAAATTAAGACGATGTGTTAGTCGGTTCAAGAAGCATTGCCGACCGACTAGTTTGCAACCTAGTCGGTCAACAACTCTTCTTAGACCGACTAACGATAAACAGTAGCTTCCTCAGGAAATTTAGAAAGCTCACTAGTCGGTCCAAGAAGGATTGCCGACCGACTGGATCGTCATCTAGTCGGTCGGTGCCCCTTCTTATACCGGCTAATGAGCACCAAAAGTTCCGATACGGAACGCGAGGCCCCGGTATCGATTCCTAAGACTCCTAGGCTTGATCTAATAGTTAGATATGACCGTTATGAAGCCCGTCACAAACGACGTACCTCGAAATCGACGATCCTAAGGAAGAATCGAGAAAATACGACGAATCGATCGAAAATGAAAGTTACGGAGACGAAAACCACACAAGAGGAGAAAATCCACCAAAACATATATTATATTATAATAAATTCAGATACAAGAAAACCAGTCGTTACATCCTCCCCAACTTAAGAAAAAATTCCGTCCTCGGAATTTCCAAATATTCACGAGTCCGGAAACAAAAGTGGGTAGCGCTCTCGCATCTCATCTTCTCTCTCCCAAGTAGACTCTCCCGGCGAACCGTGCCGCCACATCACTCTAACAAGATCGACGACCTTGTTTCGAAGTGACTTCTGACGCCTGTCCAGAATCTGCACCGGATACTGGTCATACGTCAAATCCGAGCGAACGGCGATCTCCGAGAAATCCACGGCATGAGATGGATCGCTAATGTATCGACGAAGCTGCGACACATGGAAAACATTGTGAACTCCTTCCAAAGATGGCGGCAAAGCCAAGCGATACGCTACCTCGCCAACCCTCTCCAAAACATCAAATGGTCCAATGTATCGCGGGCTCAACTTCCCACGCTTCCCAAAACGAATCACACCACGATTCGGGGAAATCTTCAAGAACACATGGTCGCCCGGCTGAAACTCCAAAGGACGACGTTTAGCATCCGCCCAATGCTTAAAACGGTCCTGAGCAATCCTCAACCTCTCCCGAATATTCCTGACGATATCCACGGCCTCCACGATCATCTCAGGTCCCAACAACTCCCGATCTCCAACGTCATCCCAACTCAATGGCGATCGACATTTCCTCCCATAAAGAGCGGCGAAAGGCGCCATGCCAATACTCGCCTGGAAGCTGTTGTTGTAGGAAAACTCTACCAGATGTAGATGGTCCTCCCACGAACCCTTGAAATCCAACATGCACGCCCTCAGCATGTCTTCCAAAATCTGAATCGTCCTCTCGGACTGGCCATCCGTCTGCGGATGGTACGCCGTGCTGAAACTCAGACGCGTACCCAAACTCTTCTGCAAACTCTGCCAAAACTGAGATGTGAACCTCGTGTCTCTGTCAGACACGATACTCACGGGGACTCCATGAAGTCGCACGACTTCCTCCATATATCTTCTCGCTAGCACCTCCGTGGACTGTCCCACTCGGAACGGAATAAAGTGCGCAGATTTGGTCAATCGATCCACGATCACCCAAATCGCGTCATTCTGCTTCGGACTCCGAGGTAGTCCAGTCACGAAATCCATAGTGATGTGCTGCCACTTCCACTCCGGAATCGGAAGCGGTTGTAGCAACCCGGCCGAACGCTGATGCTCCGCCTTCACTTGCTGGCAAACCAAGCACTTGGCCACACTTCGAGCCACACTCCTCTTCATACCATGCCACCAAAAATTCAGGCGAAGATCCTGGTACATCTTGGTGCCACCAGGATGCACAGAATACGGCGAACTGTGCGCCTCCACCATCAACTCCTCTCTGATATCCCCAGCCGGCACACACAACCTGGCTCCAAACCTCAGCGAGCCATCCTCATGAATCAAAAAGTCAGTCCGCAGACCGGCTTCCACCTGCTCCCGAATCCTCACCAGCTTCGGATCCTCAGCCTGGCCAGCCTTAATCCGATCCACGATCGTCGACTGTACCTGCATGTACATCAACGAAGAAGCCTCCCCAGGAAGAACAATTTCCACGCCAGATTCGCAAAAATCCTGCTGCAATCTCCACTGTGATGTCAAAATCATCACCGCCGGAAGCCTACTCAAAGCATCTGGAACCACATTCACCTTGCCAGGGTGATACTGCAAATCAATCTCATAATCCGCCATAAGCTCCAACCATCGACGCTGTCGCATGTTGAGCTCCTTCTGAGTGAAAATATACTTCAAGCTTTTGTGATCGGTGAAAATTTTCACTTTCTCACTCAACAAGAAGTGCCTCCAAATCTTAAGAGCAAAAACAACGGCAGCCAACTCCAAATCATGCGTCGGGTAATTCTTCTCATGAACCTTAAGCTGACGAGACGCATACGCCACAACATGCCCGTGCTGATGCAACACGCAACCAAGACCCTTGCCAGAAGCATCGCAAAAGATCTCAAATCCACCGCTGCGATCAGGCACGACAAGAATAGGGGCACTCGTCAACCTCTCCTTCAGAACACCAAAAGCACTCTCACAATCACCCGACCAAACATAAGCAACATCCTTCCGCGTCAACCTGGTCATCGGCTCAGCAATACGAGAAAAGTCCTTAATGAACCGACGATAGTAACCAGCAAGTCCAAGGAAGCTCCGAATCTCAGACGCAGACGACGGAACAGGCCACTCTCTGATGGCCCTAATCTTCTCGGGATCCACAGAAATTCCATCTCCAGTCACCACATGCCCCAGAAAAGCAACTCGATCCAGCCAAAACTCGCACTTCGAAAACTTAGCATACAACCGATGCTTCCTCAAGATTTCCAACACCGTCCTCAAGTGCGATGCATGCTCTTCCTCCGACTTCGAATATATCAGAATGTCGTCAATAAAGATAACGACAAACTTATCCAAAAAGTCGTAGAAAATCAGGTTCATCAGATTCATGAAAACTGCGGGCGCGTTAGTTACGCCGAAAGGCATAACCACAAACTCATAGTGTCCATACTTCGTCCTGAACGCTGTCTTCGGAACATCATCCCTCTTCACCTTCAACTGATGGTAACCACTCCTCAAATCCAACTTAGAAAACACCCTCGAACCTCCAAGCTGATCAAAAATATCATCAATGCGAGGCAACGGGTATTTATTCTTAATGGTTACCGCATTCAATCCCCGATAGTCCACGCACATGCGACGCGAACCATCCTTCTTCTTAACCAGCAACACCGGTGCTCCCCACGGAGACACACTAGGATTAATATAACCCTTCAGCAACAGCTCATCCAACTGCTTCCGCAACTCTTCCAATTCAGAAGGTGCCATACGATACGGCGCCTTCGAAATCGGCTGCGCACCTGGAACGAGGTCAATAGAAAATTCCAGAGCTCGATCAGGCGGCAATCCAGACATCTCCTCGGGGAAGACGTCGCCAAAATCTCGCACCACAGCTGGCCAATCCAGCTCCATCTGCATAGCTACAGCCTCCACCGGCCTGGCCCGAAATCTGACAGGACCAAGCGAACTGCTACCACGACTGAACTCAAAGATCGGATGTCCGGGAATCTCGAACACCACCTTCTTCCTCCTGCAGTCGATCGTAGCATAGAAGCTCGCAAGCCAATCCATCCCAAAGACCGCATCGTAGTTGGTGATGTTGTGGACAATAAAATCAGCATAAAGCTCATGTCCACAAACCACCACAGAGCAAGGACTGCACCCACGATGCACCGTGACTACTCCATTCCCTGTGACGACGTTCCAACTCTTGGAGAGAGGGGACGTCGACAAGGAATGCTTCTCCACGAAGCTCTGGGCCAAAATGCACATTGACGCACCTGAGTCAAAGAGGACTCGGGCAGGGAACGTGCAAACCAAAACCACACCTAACAAACAGTCTAATCGATCAAATCTTATTCTAGCAACACCATACACAAGCATTCACATAATTTTAACAATCAATTAATTAAGGAAGGAACAATCTAGATCGAAATTTACCTGCAATGACCTCATCCATGGCCAGAACTTCCTCCTCGGTCATCAGAAATGCCTGCCTCCTCGGCGGAACAGCCTGCCGAAAAGCCTGCCCCTGTGGAACAAGAGCCGCTCCACGTCCAGCAGGAACAGGCGCTCGCTGCTGCAACGGCTGAGCTGCAACAGGAGCCCTCCGCAGCGGGTCCGCATGCCGACAATCTTTCGCGATATGAGAAGCGTCACCGCAAATCAAACACTGGCCCAGAAACTTCCGACATTGATCCTTGACGTGGCCAGGCCTACCGCAGAAATGGCAAAACTTCGGAATAGGCCCTCCCGGCCTCTTAAACTGAGCAGACTGATTAGGCCTGAATCCAGGTCTAACCGCAGCTCTCGCCTGTTCCACAGGCCTCTTCCCAGCACCAACCAAAGATCCTCTCCTCCGGTTCACAAGCAGCTCCTGCCTCTTGGCAGCGACCAAAACCTTCTGATAAGATTCCCGGTCAGAAGAGGTCACAAAGCTCTGGAGCTCTGAAGCAAGCCCCTGAAGAAACCTCTGAGCTCGCTCCTCAGCGTCCTGCACCATCTTTGGTGCAAACCGACTTAGCCTCATGAACTCCTGGTGGTAATAGTCCACCGACGAGTTCCCCTGCTTCAGGTCGATAAAACGCTGCAGCATCTCTTCCCTGGCAGCCTTCGGGAAAAACTCACCATCAAATCTGGCCTTGAAGGTAGCCCAGACGATCGGCTCGACCAACATCTTTTCCTCAGCATCCCACCAATTCCTGGCGTTATCCTTCAACTGGCGCTTCGCCAAGTCAACCCAACTAACTTCGTTGACCTTGGACATCTTCAGATTGTCCTCAATATTCCTCATCCATTCATCAGCAGCTAGCGGACCTTCGGTTCCATCAAAATACGCCGGACCCAACTCTCTGAACTGCTTCGCCCCGGGCTCAGGGCGAGGGGTCTCCACCACCCGAGCAGCTCGGGTCACCGGAGCATTCTGCACCTGCAGAAGCACACCCTGCTGAACCTGCATCATCTGCAACATCATCCTCATCATCTCCCCATTAGTGGGCTCCCGCTCAGGCTCCTCGTCGTGAGGGGGCGCACCACTACCACCACCTCGGGTGATCCGTCTTCCTGCCATCTAATGACGCAGAAAACGAAACAATTAGACTCATAGCTTAGGGCTCAGATGTCGAAATTATTTGTTGGACAATCTCATATCATTATCGTTATCCCGATAGTCGCAGTTACAGAGGACCTGCATGGGCCACCACTAAAACCTGTCACGACCCGCTTCCCTAAAATGGAGGCGAGACGTGAAAAGGTCCGCACGGGTGTGGAGCGGTGAAGCCCCAAACCCGATAAGCGTTAATTTAGTATAAGCAGGTCCCTGTAATTGCAATCGAAACAACAATAATAATAATAAGAGACGGGAAAGAAACACCAATCCCAAAGTTGTCCACAAAATATTCAACATCATAGAAAAGCCACCAGGCTAAAGAAAAGAGTCTAAGGGCCCAGAACAAGGCCAAACAAAAGCTACGACATAAATAAGTATAGGTGCCACGCACCAATAACAAAACAACTGTTTAACAAAATTTAAAACAAAACGGAGACACTAGGACTGGTCCCCAGTGTCCACGTACTCCCCGTCCAACACGGGCTCAAGCTCAGCGTCCGCAAACACCTCACCCTCAGCAAGCAACTCAGGCTCAGGGTCTAACATGCGTCACCCAAAAGAGAAAGGGGCACATGTCAGCAAGTCTAAAAGACTTGGGCAAGGAACTGAAAGTAGGGCAACTAGCAACCTAGCAGTTTAGTATGCATGACATGGCAGTTATAACATGAGTGCACAATTTAAAACATGGCAAGACGATTTGCACAAGAGAACAATCATCGGGACAAGACAAGAGTAGCCAAGCTACTATCAATTCAATCAATTCACATTTTGTAGGTGTTTACGCCCTTCGCTGAATGGCATAGCATTTCAGACCGATCGGCACTAAACACTAATCAATTCACAAGATATGGAGCCTGGGGTCCCTGCACATTGAGCTCATCTAGTGAGCCTAGGGTTGCCCCGCACATTGAGCTCGCATTCTTAGTTCACAATACATTTCGAGCGTTGGGGTTTCCAACTCATTATGCTCGCTTCTGGTCACGAGCCAGGAACACTAGTATGGCGTAGGGAACACCTAGCCGGAACACACAATTCGGGCATTGGCTATCAACCAACACATGGGCCCGCTTCTGGAACACGAGCCAGGAACACAACATTGTAGCGAAGCTACGCAATCACAGCAATACTTAAAGAATGCGAGGTCATGACAATTTATTTGCGTACCGTTAATTGAATTAAACGTGGCAGGCGAAATGCAATGACATGAACATATTCGCGTACCGTTAATTGAAAGTAAACATGACATGGTAATTGTGCAACATGCTAAAAGTCGGGACTAGCTTCGTTGTCAAGCTAGTTCCCCAATTTGCGCCTAGGCGAGTATCATTTCGTCGCCTAGCCTCTTTTACGCCTACAACAAGAAAATGGCCTAAAACATGGCCTAAACCCTAAGTGGCAAGTTTCACTTGCCTAGCACCGGAAATGATGACCACTTCGTCACACGGATGCCAATCTACGGGGAAATCGCTGTTTGGGGGGACCAATCATCAAACAACATGAAATATTATTAGGGTTTCATAAAATTATAAATAAGTTATAAAAACAACGGTAGATCGATTTCTTACCGAGAGAAGGCGGAAGAAACACTCCGGAGAACCCTAGGATCAGATCTGGAGAAGATTGGAGAAGTTTGGGGAAACTAGGGTTTTGGGGATTTTGGGGGTTTTGATGGATTTCCAATGGAGATTTGGGGAAGATGAAAGGTGGAATGAGTGATTGGATGGATTGGATGATGGATTTAGGGCTTGGAATGAGGGATTGAAGCTTGGAGGAAGATGAAGGCTCAATGGGGGAGAAACTAGGGTTTTGGGTCGTGTTGGAGGAAGAAGAAACGTTTGGGAGGGGTATTTATAGGTTGGGCTGGCGGCTGCCCAGAAATTAGGGTTTTAACACAGACTAGTCGGTCAAAGAACAACCACTGACCGACTAGTTTGGCAACTAGTCGGTCGGTCGACCAACGCAGACCGACTAAGTGTAAACAGTAACTCCTGAACGAAAAATAGGATTTAGAGTTAGTCGGTCCATGAACAAGTACTGACCGACTAGTTTAGCAACTAGTCGGTCGATGAACGTTCTTAGACCGACTAAGAGTAAACAGTAACTCATCTAAAATTAAGACGATGTGTTAGTCGGTTCAAGAAGCATTGCCGACCGACTAGTTTGCAACCTAGTCGGTCAACAACTCTTCTTAGACCGACTAACGATAAACAGTAGCTTCCTCAGGAAATTTAGAAAGCTCACTAGTCGGTCCAAGAAGGATTGCCGACCGACTGGATCGTCATCTAGTCGGTCGGTGCCCCTTCTTATACCGGCTAATGAGCACCAAAAGTTCCGATACGGAACGCGAGGCCCCGGTATCGATTCCTAAGACTCCTAGGCTTGATCTAATAGTTAGATATGACCGTTATGAAGCCCGTCACAAACGACGTACCTCGAAATCGACGATCCTAAGGAAGAATCGAGAAAATACGACGAATCGATCGAAAATGAAAGTTACGGAGACGAAAACCACACAAGAGGAGAAAATCCACCAAAACATATATTATATTATAATAAATTCAGATACAAGAAAACCAGTCGTTACACTCTAGGAGACCAAGGGTCCCCATTACTCTAAGTAATGGGGCCTAATGAATGGGTAATGAAGGAGGGGAGGCCAAAGGCCTCCCTCATTCATAACACTCCCCCTTACACATTCATCACTTCGGTCTCAGCTACTGAGGCAAGGGGTGGATACTTCTGGATCCAGAGTGAGTGTGTTTGCCTCGTTAAAACCTTAGCTGTGGAAAACCCAGTGGGAAAACCCAACAGCTTAAGGAAAAAGAGTGCAACCCACATGTTACTCCCACTGATCCGTACAAGCTTCAGGCTTGCAGGTCTTTCAACTGTCGCATACCAATGTTCTTTACAAGCTTTACAAAAGTACATTTAGGCAATGCCTTAGTAAAAAGATCAGCTAGGTTGTTGCATGACTGGATCTGTCGAACTTCAATCTGCTTGTCGTTCTTCTGCTCGTGTGTCCAGAAAAACTTGGGAGAAATGTGCTTTGTCCTGTCGCCTTTGATGTAGCCCTTCTGAAGCTGAGCAATGCACGCGGCGTTGTCTTCGAATAGGGCAGTAGGCTCCAGATCACCGGTCTTCAGGCCAGTGGATTGGAGAATGTGTTGGACGACGGAGCGTAGCCAAAAACATTCTCTGCTCGCTTCATGGATCGTGATGAGCTCTGCATGGTTAGAAGATGTAGCAGTAGTGGTTTGTTTTACCGATCTCCAGGAGATAGCAGTACCTCCGTAGGTAAAGACAAAACCAGTCTGTGATTTTGCCGTATGCGGATCTGAAAGATAGCCTGCATCGGCATAACCAAGTAACTGGGAGGAGGCACCTCTCTGGTAGTAAAGTCCAAGGTCTACGGAACCCTGGAGGTATCGCAGAAGATGCTTTACTCCATTCCAGTGGCGCTTTGTAGGCGCTGCACTGTGTCTGGCTAGGAGATTGACTGCAAACGCTATATCGGGACGCGTGCAGTTAGCCAGATAGAGAAGTGCACCAATGGCACTTAGGTAGGGTACTTCTGGACCCAGTATCTCCTCCCCCTCTTCCAGAGGCCGGAAGGGGTCCTTTTGTACGTCTAATGATCTCACGACCATAGGGGTACATAAAGGATGACATTTATCCATTTGGAACTTATTTAAAAGCTTCCTGGTATAATTGGATTGATGTAGGAGGATTCCACCTTGTAGGTGTTCAATCTGTAAGCTAAGGCAATACTTCGTTATGCCTAGGTCTTTCATTTCAAAAGTTTGCTTTAGCCTTGCAGATATCACATTAATCTCTGCCGGAGAGCCTATGAGATTTAAGTCATCAACGTAAACTGCTATGATGACGAATCCTTTTCCCGTTCTTTTGATAAAGATGCACGGGCAGACTTCGTTATTAGTGAATCCTTGCTGTGCAAGGAAATCACTTAGTCTGTTATACCACATTTTGCCTGACTGTTTTAGTCCATACAAGGATCTATGTAGTCTAACAGAGAATACCTCCCGAGGTATCTCTTTCATCTCTGTGGGTAAGTTAAACCCATCTGGTAGTTTCATATAGATCTTTTTATCTAAATCGCCATAAAGATATGCAGTCACAACGTCCATGAGCTGCATTTCTAGGCTTGCCAGAGATGATAGGCTTATTAAGAATCTGAATGTAATAGCGTCCATTACCGGGGAGTATGTATCTTCATAATCGATACCAGGTCTTTGGGAAAAACCCTTTGCTACAAGACGCGCCTTGTAGCGGACGATCAGATTTGTTCATTTCTTTTTCTAATGAAAACCCACTTATATCCCACAGGTCTTACACCTACTGGTGTTTGGACTACAGGTCCAAAGACTTTGCGTTTCGAGAGTGAGTCCAGCTCTACTCTTATCGCATCGTCCCACTTTGGCCAATCATCTCTGCGTTTACAATCCGCTAGAGAAAGTGGTTCGACGTCATCGTCGTATTCAGCGACGTGAATGGCAATAGTGAACGCAAAATCGTCGTCGACGACTGTGCTATGTCGGTCCAGTACCTCCCCAGTACGTACAAAGTTTAATGATGTTTCTCCTAATGTTTCCTCTGCGGGGGAAATTAGGAGGGGAGAGGTAGCTGTCCTGAGCTCAGTATCCTGTGGAGGGATAATCTTATTTTCACCAGGAATCTTCCTCTTTCGAGGAACTTTATCTTTTGAACCTGGTGGCCGTCCTCTTTTCAATTGAGGTACAGCCATTTCTGCTGCGGGTGGATTGCATCCATTTATAGGGATGTCAATCCTAGCTGGAGTGTTAGCAGCAGGGACGTGTGAACGGACGATCTTCTGGTTGTCCGTGAATTTATCCGGCAATTGGTGTACTATATTCTGGATGTGAAGGATCTTCAGGATCTCATCTTCACACAGATTTGTACGCGGATCATAAAAGGACAAAGACTTATTTTCCCAATTAATGGTCTCCGAAGCTTCAGGCTTCTTGGAATGTTTGCCCAACTTTGGAAAAGTTTTCTCATCGAATTCACAATCAGCAAGACGTGCCTTAAATGCGTCCCCCGTTAGGGGTTCTAGGTATCTAATAATCGAGGGTGAATCAAATCCAATATAGATTCCTAAACGACGTTGAGGACCCATTTTGGTCCTCTGAGGTGGTGCTATTGGAACATAGACCGCACAACCAAATATTCTCAAATGAGATATATCTGGAGTTGAGCCGTATGCTAGTTGCATCGGAGATAATGTATTGCCTCCAGAGGGGCGTATCCTGATAAGAGATGCGGCATGCAGAATAGCATGCCCCCAAGCATCCATCGGCAATTGGGATTGCATAAGCAATGGACGAGCAATCCATTGGAGTCTCTTTATAAGGGACTCTGCTAATCCATTCTGGGTGTGAACATGAGCTACTGGATGTTCAACTTCTATACCCGTTGCCTGGCAATAGTCTTCGAAGACTTGAGATGTGAATTCACCCGCATTATCAAGACGCAGTTTCTTGATATGGTTATCGGGGAAATGAGCACGTAACCTAATTATCTGTGCCAACAGCTTTGGAAAAGCTAGGTTACGGGTGGACAAGAGGAACACATAAGACCATTTTGTGGATGCATCTATTAGTACCATGAAGTACTGAAATGGGCCACTTGCGGGGTGAATAGGCCCGCAAATGTCACCATGTATCCTCTCAAGGAAGCCAGGAGACTCTAAACCCACTTTTAGGGGCGATGGTCTCGTTATTAGTTTCCCCTTGAAATAAGGGGGACAAGAAAATTCACCTTTCTGAAGAATCTTCTGGTTCTTCAAATCATGTCCGCGGGATTCAGATAAGATGCGTCGCATCAGAATAGATCCAGGGTGACCAAGTCTGTTATGCCATAGTTGAAATGGTGGCATTGGCTGGCACGTCTGGTGCTCAGTCATATTGGCTTCAACTGGTTGAATGTATGTTTGGTAGAGACCCGACGGGAGTCCCTTAAATATTTCGCAGATGGTCTTCTGGCCATCTTTACGAAGAGTGACATACAGGTATTCAACATTATTTTCATCTCTAGTTTCTAAGTGATATCCGTTTAAACGGATGTCCTTGAAACTTATGAGATTTCTATTTGATCTTGGAGAAAATAGTGCATTATTGATTTTTAGTCTTGTGTTATTTGGGAGCAATAATATTGCATCACCAGATCCTTCGATTATTTTGGACAGTCCTGAAATTGTAATGACAGGACCGTCATATTTACTTATGCTATTGAAATAGCATTCATTGCGAAGGATAGTGTGCGTCGAGGCACTGTCCACTAGGCACTCATACATCATCTATATAAGCCAAAAACGAAAATTTATTGATGGAAATGTAAAATGCATACATTCAAAATAAAAGATCGTCTTTATTAAGCATACTAGAGATGAAGCTACAATTTATTCTTTGAAAAGCATAGATAAAGATGAGGCTCAATCGAGCAGGTCGTCATTTTCGAAATCCTTGGAAGTGAACTTCGTCGGATTTTCCACATTTGCCATGTTTGTTTCAGGCGGAGGCTTCTGGCTCGCCTGATACAGTTCCTGGAAGTGGCGAGGTGTGCGACAGTTTCTGGACCAATGTCCAGTCATGCCACAACGATGACATTTGTCCTCCCATGTCTTCTTTGGATTTGACACTGTATCAGTGTTCTTACGTTTCCAAGTGAAGTTTTTCTTCCCTTTGTTATTCTTGCTTTGGGGAGGAGCAATGGCTAGTTTCATAGGGGCATTTCCTTTGTTCTTTCTGCCCCTCTTCTTGTTCTTCCACTTCGGGGGGTGAACACTGTGGGCTTCGGGAATAGGAGCTGAGCCTGCCAGGCGCTGGTTATGAGTGGCCAGTAAAAGGTCTCTATTCTGCTCTGCCCTAAGGAGGCAATAGAGCAGTTCAGAGAACTTCGTGAAATTGCGTTCACGATACTGCTGCATGAGGATAGCATCTTTCTCGTGAAACGAGGTAAATGTCTTTTCCAACATGCGGTGCTCCGAGATTTCTTCACCACACAACTTCAGGCGTGAGGTGATGTTGTGAAGTGCTGAGTTGTACTCAGCAACGGACTTGTAGTCCTGAAGTCGGAGGTTATCCCACTCATAGCTGGCACGCGGGAGTATGACATCAATTTGATGTCTGTAGCGTGCCTCTAACGCTGTCCATAACTCCAGAGGGTCCTCTACCGTCAAGTATTCGGCCTTCAGGGTCCGATCTATGTGTCGTCTGATATAGATAATGGCTTTCGCCTTATCCATGTCAGAGACAGTGGTAGAGGTACTGCCAGCTGAAAGGGCCGCTTCTGGGGCTTTGCTAGCAGATGCATCGGATGCTGCGGGAGCCGATGATTGGGCCAATGCTGGGGCCAGAATGGAGTGCAGGAGCGCCATGGAGCGCAAGTGGAACTTCAGGTCCACTCGCCAGCTCAAGTAATTCTTGCCAGCTGCATCGAGCACATCGAAATCGACGCTTGCCAATTTGGCCATTTTATCTATGCAATTTAAAGATAATCATGGATTAAAATAAATTCAACAAACCATGCATAAATTAATAAGTAAAAATGCGGGGATCGGCCAGATACCCAAAATAATAAACAGTCCAAAGTTCGATTACAGTCCAAAGAAAAGAGATTAAAAAATACAACTTTGGAAACCCCGGGTGGGTCCCTATTTCTGCATCCGTCTTCTTCTGCTGTTGCATCGAGCTTTGGCTTACACAGTCATGAATCGACTCCTTGCGATCCAGCGGACGCGGCCAGGGAATTGACTAAGCCAGGACCACTTGTTACCCAGTCAAGCTAGGTTGGTCCAGCAAACTTAGCCAAGCACATTGACCGACATCATGATCCATTGAAGGAGTTTTCATCAATTCTATGTGCTGTTGCATCGAGCTTGGGCTTTTAAATACAAATTTCCTCACTTACAAATTCTCTCAAAAGATACTAAAAGTGCAAGGAAAGTAAATAGGTATACAATGGTCGATCCCGAAAAACACATTTTTACTTATTTTAAACATCCACGCAATTTATATGCTACAGGCATAAATTAAACAACCACGCATATATCTCAAGCATAAAAAAAATATGGAAAAAGTAAACTAGAAAATATAACTATCTCGTAGACCACGGGGAAACGTCATACACCGTTAGGTTAATTACCTAACGGCAGAGCGGTCTCAGGATCTTTGAGATGATTATATTTTTTTAAAAATTCTAGTAAACCATACATAATAATTTGCAAGAGAGATGTTTAAATAAATAGAGGAACATATAAATGTAATTATTGATTTTACAAAGTTTTTCTCATAAATTTCAATTTGCAAATTTAATTCTTCTTTAAAATTATGAAGAAGCCGAATTTCTGTAGAATTTTGTGGCTTCGGGCCAAAAATTATTTTTAGTATAAGCGCTTGTGGCACGTTCCGCAGTTCTGCAAAGTTGTTTGTCGCAATTATTATGGCTTCGAGCCAAAAATAAACAATTAGCCTCGGCTTCAGGCCTCGGCCTCGGCCTCGGGCTCGGCCTCGGGTCACGGTCACGGGCTCGGCCTCGGTCTCGGGCTCGGCTTCGGCCTCGGCCTCAGGGCTCAGCCTGCCATCGGCCTCGGCCTCAGGGCTCGGCCTCGGCCTCAGGGCTCAGCCTGCCATCAGCCTCGGCCTCGGGGCTCAGCCTCGGCCTCAGGGCTCTGCCTCGGCCTCAGGCTGCCCCCTTTCAGCGGGGGGGGCGGCGGCGCAGAAGGCCCCCCTCTCCACTGCAGGGGGGGCATGGTCGGCATTGTGGGAAGGCCCACTCCTCCGTCAGGGGGGAGGGGAGGATTTCATTCCGGTTCTTCTTCCCACCGAAGAATTTTAATGGCAAAAGGAAAAAAAAATTTCATAGGAAAAAAAAACTTTGTAATAGGGATAAATTTTTTTTCTTTTATTAGACTAAATTTTTTTTTACTTGTATATTAAAACAATGTAAAAATTATTTAGTCTAATTTTATCTACAGGATTATAGGGTTTTACCTCTAGATCAATGATCTAGGGAAGAACGCGACGATGATCCGTAGAAATAATAATCCAAGCTCCCGAACGCTTTTAGGATGCCGCAACGCTCCAACGAACCGCCGCAGCAACGTTAGATTCCTTGCGCGTAGGGATGAATGTAGATGAAGATTTTTGCTCAAGAATGGAGAACACGTGCTGATAACGTGTTGGATGATGATGAACTCAAGAGAGAAAGAGACAAGATTTCTTAGCAAAAGAATAAGTCACCATAGCTAAGAGCCATGGTGCTCTATTTATATATCTCATAGTGGGGAGGCCAAAAGCCTCTAGGAGACCAAGGGTCCCCATTACTCTAAGTAATGGGGCCTAATGAATGGGTAATGAAGGAGGGGAGGCCAAAGGCCTCCCTCATTCATAACAGCTTTCTCTTTTTCTAACATCGTAATGGTAGATTTGCATGCAACAAGCTCTTGTTTAATATTTTTCATTTCTATGGACATGTCATACTCAGTTTGTTGCATATCAAAATTATCATTCCTATAACATTCCACATCAGCTTCTAGCTCATCAATTCTATGTTGCATTCTGTCACGCCTTGCTTCCCAAAGCTATGGAGGCGAGACGTGAAAAGGTCTACACGGGAGTGGAGCTGTGAAGCCCCAAACCCGATAAGCATCAATAAAACATAAGCAGGTCCCTGTAACCACAAACGGAACAACAATAATAACACAAGAGAGACAGAAATAAAATCTCAAATCTCAGCATTGTCCAACATTAAAATTTAGTTCAACATCCAGAAAAGCCACCAGGCTAAAAGAAAGAGTCTAAAGGCCCAGAACAAGGCCAAACAAAGACAACCATAACAGAGTATTGGTGCCGCACACCGACAACAAAAACAGTCTAACACGAAGAACACAAACAGCCTCTACGACTGATCGCCCGTGTCTTCGTACTCCTCAACAAACGCATGTTCCGACTCAGCGTCAGCGAACACCACGTTCTCCGCAGCACTCTCAGGCTCGGGATCTAACATGTGTCATCCAAAAGAATAAAGGGGCACATGTCAGTAAGTCTAAAGACTTGGGCAAGGAAACTGAAAGGAAAGTACACTAACAACCTAGCAGTTATAGTATGATGCATGACATGGCAAGTATAGTATGGAAGTGACAAGTAAAGGGAAGTACAAGTAGCAAGTATGTCATGGATAACGAGTTTTACAAGTAAAACACGGACAAGTACAAGTCAAGTGGTTCACGTCAAGTGATCACGTCAAGTAAACACGTCAAGTGAACAAGTTGTGCACAGAGATTTCGTCTGCTGGCTAGAGTGGCTGATCGGGCCAACTCGTAAGCTCAGGTGACCGCTTATTCCTACCCCTCCACGTGTATCGAGCCAGGGCATTACCCCGAACACGGAATGCTCGCTTCTGGATCACGAGCCAGGAAGTGTATTTAACACGTATGGCATAGGGTTATGCCTGCAACGCAGGTGCCTAGCCGGAAACAAGTAGATCGGGCATTGGCTATCAACCAACTCATGTGGCCCGCTTCTGGAACACGAGCCAGGAAACACAAGTATTGTAGCGTGTGCTACGAATGCGACATTCAACAAGGATAGCATGGATGACAATTAATTTGCGTACCGTTAATTAAAATTAAACGTGACATGGTAGTTATGCAACATGATAAATGACGGATCTAACTTCGTTGTCAAGCTAGTTCCTGAAATTTCGCCTAGGCGAGTATCATTTCGTCGCCTAGTCTCTTTTACGCCTACACAAGCAAATGGCCTAAGACATGGCCCAAAACCCTAAGTGGCAAGTTTCACTTGCCTAGCACCGAGGATGACGATCAACGAGGCCGTCACACAAATGCGAACTACGGAGATGAGATCGCTGCCATGGCAAAACAATATTAGAACAACATCCAACCTAGTTTTATTAGGGTTTCACAAAAACACAAATGGGTTATGAGAACATTAAAGGATCGAGTTATTACCGAGTCGCTAGCGGAAGAACGATGCCGAGCAAGCACGGCGACGGAAGAAACGATCCGGGGAACCTACGGTTCAGATCTGGAATGGATGGAGAAATCTGGAGAAAATAGGATTTTGGGGGTTTTGGGAGTTTTCCGGCGACCTAGAGGTGGTGGCCGGCCAAAATGGAGAGGGAGAGGAGCTCTTGATGAAGGAGGAGGGCTAGGGTTAGATGGATGATGATTTGGGGAAGAAAGAGGCTCAGGAGAAATGAAAGAAGAAAAGAAAAACGTTTGGGGGTTTAAATAGGAAGAGCTGGCGGCTGCCCAGAAATTAGGGGTTCGACACTGATTAGTCGGTCAAAGAGCAACCTCTGACCGACTAGTTTGGGAACTAGTCGGTCGGTTGACCAACGCAGACCGACTAAGTGTAAACAGTAACTCCTGACGAAAAATAGGATTTAGATTTAGTCGGTCAAAGAACAACTACTGACCGACTAGTTTCTCATCTATTCGGTCGACGAACGTTCTTAGACCGACTAAGAATTAATAGTACTTGGTATCAAAAATGATCATAGAGCTAGTCGGTTAAAGAACGATTGCTGACCGACTAGTTTGCAACCTAGTCGGTCGACAAATGTTCTTAGACCGACTAACGATAAACAGTAACTCCTGAATAATTAACAAAGCCCACTAGTCGGTCCATGAAGGTTTACCGACCGACTAAATCGTCATCTAGTCGGTCGGTTCCCCTTCTTGTACCGGCTAACGTGCACAGAAAGTTCCGAAATGGAGCGCGAAGCTCCGGGATCGATTCCTAAAACTCCTAGGCTTGATCTAACAATAAGATATGACCGATATGAAACCCGTCACGAATGACTTACTCCGAAATCGACGATCAACGGAAGAAGCTAGGAAAACACGACGAAACGAACGAAAACGAAAACTACGGAGACGAAAAACCACGCATAAGGAGAAAATCCACCAAAACATATATATAATATAAATAACCCAGATACATGAAAACCAGTCGTTACATCCTCCCTAACTTAAGAAAAATTCCGTCCTCGGAATTTCCCAACACTCACGTGTCCGGAAACAAAAGTGGGAAACGCTCTCGCATCTCATCCTCATTCTTCCAAGTAGACTCTCCTGGCGAGCCGTGTCGCCACATCACCCTCACAAGATTAACAACCTTGTTCCGGAGCGACTTCTGACGCCTGTCCAGAATCTGCACTGGCTGCTGGTTATACGTCATATCAGGGTGAACGGTAATCTCCGAGAAATCCACAGCATGAGATGGATCACTAATGTATCGACGAAGCTGCGACACATGGAAAACATTGTGAACTCCTTCCAAAGATGGCGGCAAGGCTAAGCGGTAGGATACCTCGCCAACTCTCTCCAGAACGTCAAACGGTCCAATGTATCGCGGGCTCAGCTTCCCTTGCTTCCCAAAGCGAATCACACCACGATTCGGGGAATCTTCAAGAACACATGGTCGCCCGGCTGAAACTCCAAAGGACGGCGTTTATTATCCACCCAATGCTTAAAGCGGTCCTGAGCAATCCTCACCCTCTCCCGAATGTTCCTGACAACATCCACGGCCTCCACAATCATCTCAGGTCCCAACATCTCCCGATCACCAACGTCATCCCAACTCAGTGGCAATCGACATTTCCTCCCATACAATGCGGCGAAAGGCGCCATGCCAATGGACGCCTGGAAGCTATTGTTGTAAGAGAACTCCACCAAATGCAAATGGTCCTCCCACGAACCCTTGAAATCCAACATGCACGCCCTCAGCATGTCCTCCAAGATCTGAATCGTCCTCTCGGACTGGCCATCTGTCTGCGGATGGTACGCCGTGCTGAAACTCAGACGCGTACCCAAACTCTTCTGCAAACTCTGCCAGAACTGAGATGTGAACCTCGTGTCTCTGTCCGACACGATACTCACGGGGACTCCGTGAAGTCGCACGACCTCCTGCACGATTCACGTTACATCACTATCCGAACTAGGAAAAGGAAATAGAAACGGAGAGTAAAAGAATTTACCTCCATGTATCTCCTTGCTAGCGCCTCAGTGGACTGTCCTACTCGAAATGGAATGAAGTGCGCAGATTTGGTCAACCGATCTACGATCACCCAAATTGTGTTATTCTGCTTCGGACTCCGAGGTAGTCCAGTCACGAAATCCATAGTGATGTGTTGCCACTTCCACTCCGGAATCAGAAGCGGTTGTAGCAACCGTGTCGTACGCTGATGCTCCGCCTTTACCTGCTGGCAAACCAAGCACTTGGCTACACTCTGAGCCACACTCCTCTTCATACCATGCCACCAATAGTTCAGACGAAGATCCTTGTACATCTTGGTCCCACCAGGATGCATAGAATACGGCGAACTGTGTGCCTCCACCATCAACTCCTCTCTAATATCCCCAGCTGGCACACACAACCTGGCTCCAATCCTCAGCGAGCCATCCTCATGAATCAAAAAGTCAGTCCGCAGACCGGCTTCCACCTGCTCCCGAATCTTCACCAGCTTCGGATCCTCAGCCTGGCCAGCCTTGATCCGATCCACGATCGTCGACTGAATCTGCATACTCATCAACGAAGAGGCCTCCCCAGGAAGAACAATCTCAATACCAGACT
The DNA here is from genome assembly GCA_030789695.1 of Scilla litardierei. Taxonomy (NCBI): domain Eukaryota; kingdom Viridiplantae; phylum Streptophyta; class Magnoliopsida; order Asparagales; family Asparagaceae; genus Scilla; species Scilla litardierei. The sequence continues at coordinate 29,179,064 of CM061131.1, read as the reverse complement.
CGCAAAAATACTGCTGTAATCTCCACTGCGAGGTCAACATCATCACTGCTGGAAGCCTACTCAGCGCATCAGGAACCACATTCACCTTGCCAGGGTGAAACTGCAAATCAATCTCATAATCCGCCATGAGCTCCAACCATCGACGCTGTCGCATGTTGAGCTCCTTCTGAGTAAAAATATACTTCAAGCTTTTGTGATCGGTGAAGATCTTCACTTTCTCACTCAGCAAGAAGTGCCTCCAAATCTTAAGAGCAAACACAACAGCAGCCAACTCCAAATCATGCGTCGGGTAATTCTTCTCATGAGTCTTGAGCTGACGCGAAGCATAAGCCACAACATGCCCGTGCTGATGCAACACACAACCGAGACCCTTGCCGGAAGCATCGCAAAAGATCTCAAATCCTCCACTGCGATCAGGCACAACAAGAATAGGGGCAGTCGTCAATCTCTCCCTCAGAACGCCAAAAGCATTCTCACAATCACCCGACCAAACAAAAGGCACATCCTTCCGCGTCAATCTGGTCATCGGCTCGGCGATACGGGAAAAGTCCTTAATGAAGCGCCAATAATATCCCACCAAACCAAGGAAACTCCGAATCTCAGACACTGACAGCGGAACAGGCCACTCCCTGATGGCCCTAATCTTCTCGGGATCCACTGAAATACCATCACCAGAAACCACATGCCCGAGAAAAGCAACTCTGTCCAGCCAAAACTCGCACTTCAAAAACTTAGCATACAACCGATGCTTCCTCAAAATCTCCAACACCGTCCTCAAGTGCGATGCATGCTCCTCCTCCAACTTAGAATAGATCAGAATGTCGTCAATAAAGATAACGACAAACTTATCTAAAAAGTCGTAGAAAATCAGGTTCATCAAATTCATGAAAACTGCGGGTGCGTTAGTTACGCCGAAGGGCATAACCACAAACTCATAGTGTCCATACTTCGTCCTGAACGCTGTCTTCGGAACATCATCCTTCTTCACCTTCAGCTGATGATAACCACTCCTCAGATCCAACTACGAAAACACACTCGAACCTCCAAGCTGATCAAAAATATCATCGATGCGAGGCAACTGGTATTTATTCTTAATGGTCACCGCATTCAACTCCCGGTAGTCCACGCACATGCGACGCGAACCATCCTTCTTCTTTACCAGCAACACCGGTGCTTCCCACGGAGACACACTAGGATTGATATAACCCTTCTGCAAAAGCTCATCCAGCTGCTTCCGTAATTCCTCCAACTCAGCGGGTGCCATACGATATGGCGCCTTTGAAATTGGTTGCGCTCCCGGAACAAGATCAATAGAAAATTCTAAAGCTCGATCAGGTGGCAATCCAGACATCTCCTCGGGGAAGACGTCATCAAAGTCCCGCACAACCACTGGCCTCTCCAGCTCCATCTGCATAGCCACAATCTCCACCGGCCTGGCCCGAAATCTGACAGGACCAAGCGAACTGCTTCCACGACTGAACTCAAATACTGGGTGTCCGGGAACCTCGAACACCACCTTCTTCTTCCGACAGTCGATCGTAGCATAGAAGCCAATCCATCCCAAGGACCGCATCATAGTTGATGATGTCATGGACAATGAAATCAGCGTAAAGCTCATGTCCACAGACCACCAACGAGCAAGAATTGCAACCAAGATGCACCGAGACCACGCCATTTCCTGTGACGATATTCCAACTCTTCGGAAGAGGGGACGTCGACAAGGAATGCTTCTCCACGAAGCTCCGAGAAATAATGCGCATCGATGCACCTGAGTCAAAGAGGACTCGTGCAGGAAATGTGCACACCAAAATCACACCTAACAAGCAATTTAACAATCAAGCCCTAGTCTAGCAAACAATCATGTTCAAGCAAACAACATAATCTAACAATCAAAACTAGCTAGGAAAGCAACAGCTAGATTGAGGATTACCTGCGATAACCTCATCCACAGCCCCGTTCTCCACAGCGATCATCAGAAAAGCCTGCCGCCTCGGCTGAAAAGCCTGCTGAAAGGCCTGCCTCTGTGGAACAAGAGCTGCTCCACGTCCAGCAGGAACAGACGCTCTCTGCTGCAACGGCTGTGCTGCAACAGGTGCCTTCCAAGGCTGCTTCGACCTCGGACAATCCTTCATGGTATGGGTAGGATCTCCACAGACAACACACTGGCCCAGGAATCTCCTACACTGATCCTTGACATGCCAGGTCCTGCCGCAGAAATGGCAAGTCTTCTGAACATGCCCTCCTGGCCTCTTGAACTGCACCGGATGATTAGGCTTGAAACCAGGCCTAACCACCGCCCTGGCCTGCTCCATAGGCCTCTTCCCAACACCAGAAACATGTCCTCTCCTCTAGCTCAGGTTCAGCTCCGGCCTCCTCGCAGCGACCAGAACCTTCTGATAAGAGTCCAGATCAGAGGAAGACACAAAACTCTGTAGCTCCAAAGCAAGTCCCTACAGGAACCTCTGAGCCCTCTCATCAGCATCCTGCACCATCTTCGGTGCGAACTGACTCAGCCTAGTGAACTCTTGGTGGTACTGGTCCACCGACGAGCTCCCTTGCTTCAGCTCAATAAAACGCTGCAGCATCTCCTTCCTAGCAGCCTTCGGAAAGAACTCCTCATCGAAACTGGACTTGAAGGTAGCCCAAGCTATCGGCTCCTCCAACAGCTCCTCCTCAGCATCCCACCAATTCCGAGCATTATCCTTGAGTTGCCTCTTCGCCAGATCAACCCATCCAGCTGGGCCGATCTTCGCCATCTTCAAATTATCCTCTATGTTCCGAATCCACTAACCGGCAGCCAGAGGACCCTCAGACCCATCAAAATATACGGGACCCAGCTCTCGAAATTGCTTCGCTCCCGGCTCGGGGCGAGGGGCATCCTGAACTGCCCGAGCACCCCGAACAACTGGAGCATTCTGGATTTGCAGGAGCACGCCCTGCTGCACCTGCATCATCTGAAGCATCATCCGCATCATCTCTCCATTGGTGGCCTCCCATTCAGGCTCCTCGTCATGAGGGGGCGCACCGCTACCACCACCACGGGTGAATCGCCTTCCTGCCATCTAATGACACAGAAAACGAAACAAATTAGACTCATAGCTTATGACTTGGACGTCAAACTTAGTTTATTGGACATTCAAATATTATTATCGTCATTCCGATAATCGCAGTTACAGAAGAGGACCTGCATGGGCCACCAACAAAACCTGTCACGCCCCGCTTCCCAAAGCTATGGAGGCGAGACGTGAAAAGGTCCGCACGGGAGTGGAGCTGTGAAGCCCCAAACCCGATAAGCGTCAATAAAACATAAGCAGGTCCCTGTAACCACAAACGGAACAACAATAATAACACAAGAGAGACAGAAATAAAATCTCAAATCTCAGCATTGTCCAACATTAAAATTTAGTTCAACATCCAGAAAAGCCACCAGGCTAAAAGAAAGAGTCTAAAGGCCCAGAACAAGGCCAAACAAAGACAACCATAACAGAGTATTGGTGCCGCACACCGACAACAAAAACAGTCTAACACGAAGAACACAAACAGCCTCTACGACTGATCGCCCGTGTCTTCGTACTCCTCAACAAACGCATGTTCCGACTCAGCGTCAGCGAACACCACGTTCTCCGCAGCACTCTCAGGCTCGGGATCTAACATGTGTCATCCAAAAGAATAAAGGGGCACATGTCAGTAAGTCTAAAGACTTGGGCAAGGAAACTGAAAGGAAAGTACACTAACAACCTAGCAGTTATAGTATGATGCATGACATGGCAAGTATAGTATGGAAGTGACAAGTAAAGGGAAGTACAAGTAGCAAGTATGTCATGGATAACGAGTTTTACAAGTAAAACACGGACAAGTACAAGTCAAGTGGTTCACGTCAAGTGATCACGTCAAGTAAACACGTCAAGTAAACACGTCATGTAAACAAGTTGTGCACAGAGATTTCGTCTGCTGGCTAGAGTGGCTGATCGGGCCAACTCGTAAGCTCAGGTGACCGCTTATCCCTACCCCTCCATGTGTATCGAGCCAGGGCATTACCCCGAACACAGAATGCTCGCTTCTGGATCACGAGCCAGGAAGTGTATTTAACACGTATGGCATAGGGTTATGCCTGCAACGCAGGTGCCTAGCCGGAAACAAGTAGATTGGGCATTGGCTATCAACCAACTCACGTGGCCCGCTTCTGGAACACGAGCCAGGAAACACAAGTATTGTAGCGTGTGCTACGAATGCGACATTCAACAAGGATAGCATGGATGACAATTAATTCGCGTACCGTTAATTAAAATTAAACGTGACATGGTAGTTATGCAACATGATAAATGACGGATCTAACTTCATTGTCAAGCTAGTTCCTGAAATTTTGCCTAGGCGAGTATCATTTCGTCGCCTAGTCTCTTTTACGCCTACACAAGCAAATGGCCTAAGACATGGCCCAAAACCCTAAGTGGCAAGTTTCACTTGCCTAGCACCGAGGATGACGATCAACGAGGCCGTCACACAAATGCTGACTACGGAGATGAGATCACTGCCATGGCAAAACAATATTAGAACAACATCCAACCTAGTTTTATTAGGGTTTCACAAAAACACAAATGGGTTATGAGAACATTAAAGGATCGAGTTATTACCGAGTCGCTAGCGGAAGAACGATGCCGAGCAAGCACGGCGACGGAAGAAACGATCCGGGGAACCTACGGTTCAGATCTGGAATGGATGGAGAAATCTGGAGAAAATAGGATTTTGGGGGTTTTGGGAGTTTTCCGGCGACCTAGAGGTGGTGGCCGGCCAAAATGGAGAGGGAGAGGAGCTCTTGATGAAGGAGGAGGGCTAGGGTTAGATGGATGATGATTTGGGGAAGAAAGAGGCTCAGGAGAAATGAAAGAAGAAAAGAAAAACGTTTGGGGGTTTAAATAGGAAGAGCTGGCGGCTGCCCAGAAATTAGGGTTTCGACACTGATTAGTCGGTCAAAGAGCAACCTCTGACCGACTAGTTTGGGAACTAGTCGGTCGGTTGACCAACGCAGACCGACTAAGTGTAAACAGTAACTCCTGACGAAAAATAGGATTTAGATTTAGTCGGTCAAAGAACAACTACTGACCGACTAGTTTCTTATCTAGTCGGTCGACGAACGTTCTTAGACCGACTAAGAATGAATAGTACTTGGTATCAAAAATGATCATAGAGCTAGTCGGTTAAAGAACGATTGCTGACCGACTAGTTTGCAACCTAATCGGTCGACAAATGTTCTTAGACCGACTAACGATAAACAGTAACTCCTGAATAATTAACAAAGCCCACTAGTCGGTCCATGAAGGTTTACCGACCGACTAAATCGTCATCTAGTCGGTCGGTTCCCCTTCTTGTACCGGCTAACGTGCACAGAAAGTTCCGAAATGGAGCACGAAGCTCCGGGATCGATTCCTAAAACTCCTAGGCTTGATCTAACAATAAGATATGACCGATATGAAGCCCGTTACGAATGACTTACTCCGAAATCGACGATCAACGGAAGAAGCTAGGAAAACACGACGAAACGAACGAAAACGAAAACTACGGAGACGAAAAACCACGCATAAGGAGAAAATCCATCAAAACATATATATAATATAAATAACCCAGATACATGAAAACCAGTCGTTACACATTCCTTTACAGATTTCTAAGAATTCAGTTTTAGTGGGAGATTCTACCTCATTGTGTTTGGCCATCAATGCCATGCAGGAGTGGGCTTCATGTTCCTCATCCTCCTCCTCAGCTTCGCTATCCATGTCCCACGTCAGCACTTTCGTTTTTCCTTTTGCAACTTGAGCTGTGTGTTGTTGTGGGCAATCTTTTATGTGGTGCCCTTTCTTCCTGCATTTAAAACATTCACTTCTATTAATAGCTTTCTGATCATAGGAATTTCTACCAAAATTAGAATTATTAGAACGAATGAACCTTTTTCCCATCTCAGCTCTTCCTTGATCAGTCTGAATGTATCTCCTGAAGTTTCTAACCATTAGGGCTTGCTCTTCATCGAGATCGTCATCGTTAGCTTGAAGAGCTAATGGTGTGGAAGCTGTGGTCTTCTCTTCAGGTTTCTCTCTGGCTTCTATACTCTGCAACTTAAGCTCGTGTGACATTAGGTTGCCTATCAAGTCCTCCACTTTCATTATTGACAAGTCCTTAGCTTCTTGAATAGCGGTGACTTTAGGCCTGAACGAGCTTGGTAGCGCCCTTAAGATCTTTCGTACCTTTTCATGGCTAGAGTATGGCTTACCGAGGGAAGTGGATTTGTAGACGATGTCTGTGAACCTCGCAAACATGTCTTTAACTGATTCTGTTGGCAGCATATGGAAGCTCTCATATTCAGTGCTCAGCAACTCAAGTCTGGATTCCTTTACTTGCGATGTTCCCTCGTGTGTCACCTCCAGAGTGTGCCAGATTTCCTGTGTAGTTAGACAATGTGACATACGATTAAACTCGGATTTATCAAGAGAACATATAAGCGCATTCATAGCTTTACCATTAAGAGTATAAAGTTTCTTATCAGCTATATCCCACTTGTCTTTCACAGTGTCTTCAATTTTAATAGTGGGTAGACTATAACCATTTTCAACAATATCCCACACATCATAATCTACAGACACTAGATAGATTTTCATCCTAGCCTTCCAATATGCAAAGTTTATACCGTTAAACTTAGGGGGACGGGCTATAGACCGACCTTCAGCAAAAGCACAATCAGATATATTCATGGTCAACTAAAAATCTAGGCTAGATCCTCTAAACGGGCTCTGATACCACTTGTTGGATCTGGATCGTAGCCTAGAGGGGGGGTGACTAGGCTAATAAAAATATTCGTGCAACCCACGAACAATCCCACGCAGTTATAGGCACAGTTAGAGCAATAAAATAGCAATCACAGAATACGCACAGATATACCCTGGTTCGGTCGTCCCCACGACCTACTCCAGCCCCCGAAAGCAAATACTAGATAGATATGTAATCCTGTACAGCTACAATGAGTCAAGATCCCAAATCTACTCTCACATAGCTCGTACGCACACCACGTGCTCTACACTATCAATCTAGTCAGATGCTCTCCCTCCGTGACGACTCCCAAAGTCGTCAGGTCCCCAAAATTAACACAGAAGGTAAAAAGTTTCCCCTACGAAGATCTATCACAATTGCTACACAGAATAATAAAGTATTGAGTTTAGAAAGCTCAGATTGTGCAGCTGCGATGTCTTCGTCAATAAGCACGGGCCAGAAGTCGTCTGGCAAGTAGTAGTGGTCTCTCGATGTCTCTTCGATAGTTCGGCTCCCCTCTCGATGAAACTTGCGCCTTCCACCAAAGATTGAAACTTGCGGCACCTCCCCAAAGATTGCAACTTGCGTCTTTGCCCCTTCTCTGAAAGTGATATTGGGTACTTGGATTGCGACACCTTTGATTGGATTTCGGCTTCACACAAACTCCACCAATTTCATGCGTACATGCACACAAAGAATTGTTTCGGCAGCAACCAAAGATAACTCCTTTTGTGATTTGACTTCTTCAATGCTTGAAGACTTGTGAGAGGAAGTGTAGGATCCCTTTGAATAATTCTTCGGCTGTCCCCTCTTGGAATTTTACACCTGCACACCAAGAGCCCAACAGAAACCCATAATAATTTCGTGCTCCCCTCAGGATGAATCCTGAAAAAAAAAGTACTTCTGTGCTCTTTAAATTTCTAAGAGAAGAGCACAAAAAAAGGAATGATTCGGCCAATCAATTTATAGAGGAGATGATCCTTGGAAGAATGTGCCTGCCGAAAGAAATAATACAAGTGGCGATTAAAGCTTAAAAAAACTTAGTGGAGAAGAAACAGAAGAATTATTTTTACTACTTCCCTTTGAATGAGCTCTTAATTCCACCTGCAATCAGGATACAAGTATTAAAAAAAGGAAGAACAAAGGAAATCGGCAGCAGGGGATTATTTTCTTTTTGTTTTTGCTCTAAAGATGAATTCGGCCTCTAGGTTCTTTTTGAAGAAAAGCACAGCCAAGGTGCTTTGATTGGGTGCTTGACGTTTTTATTAAGGGCGGCTGCTCCCTAGGTTTCGGCTGCCTCTTTCTCAAAACAACATATCATACGGCTCTAGGCGAAAATGAAGAGAGTCCAAAACAAAAAATATCTGGTTGAGCTCTCTTGAGTATTTTTTTACAAATCGGCAACTTTCTCTAAAAAGTTTCGGCCTGGGCTTTTTTAGTATGTTTCGGCCTGTCAAAACAAACCCAGTTTTTTTTTATTTAATCACCAATGCAAAGATGATGTGATCAAAAGATCAGCAGTGCTTGGGAATTGGTTGGCTTAGGTGTTGGCTTAGTGTTGGCTTAGTGCTTGGGAATTGGTTGGATGTGGTCACATAAAAACAATAAGATTAGAAGACACCCTTCCAGAGAGATCCTAATGTGAATCTCGTTTGATCTCATCTCTCCTTAGTTGACTATTTATCCTTTGCACAATGACCAAGCCTTTCCGTGAATTAGTCGCACGTTCGCCGTTCCTGAAACACTTAACACACATGTTAAAACGTTCACACCCGTTTGTCATCGTCAAACTAAAGTTCCTAAATCGTTGCGTCCAACAGATTAAATTGCAGATCTTATTGCAGTCTCTTCAAGGTATTCTGTTATATGATGTTATGTTGAAGAATCGTTGACGATGCACTTGAAAGTTGTTATCTCTTAGATTTGATTGAAGAATCTGTTGGAGAGATATTAGCCCGCAAATAGCGGTTGAAGGATCTTTGAAGATATTACGGAACCACCTGCCTGAAGTGGTTCCTTAATTTGCAGGCTGCCGATCTACACATGATTTATCGAGCGATCTACCTTATCTATACCGAGATTGAGGGGGAGCGGAGTATCTAAGGCGCGTGCGGTTTTGTGGCTAGGGTTATGATTTTTGCGAAAGTTTTCGTATAACTCCAGAGGGAGGCTGACGGCTACCAAGGTAGGAATCAAGAGAGTTGATTCTAGTCAGTTTGGCAAGGGGATCTTGCATGCAAGGGGAGCTTGCATAGATTACCTCATGGGTTTGGTAGAGACTGTTGAGTATTGACTCCCCGGATTTGGTTTTGGATGATGAACAAACATAAATATCGCGAACTAACTCTTTGTGAGCACAGTTATGGAGATCGTCGCCAAATTTCTATGAACATCAAAAGCGACGTCTCGAGACTTCTCAAAGCGCATGATCGTGTGCTTGAAGCTTCGTTGAAGCTCAAGGACCATTATTGAAGTCAAGAGATTCGAATCGAAGCGTTTGAAGACGGTTCGTCAAGTTTTATTTATAGTCTTCTAGCTTCTTTTCGTAGAATGTTAAGCCTTGAGTAGGTCTTACGTTTTAATCTTCATAACGCTCATATCTTAGAGCTAGGATCATATTAGAAGCACATACAAACTTTCCTGAAGCTTAACGCTTCTCATCGCGGCTTCTTGTGCATGTTAGTTGGTTCAAGAAGAAGAACCAACCGACTAGATGGCAATCTAGTCGGTCGGCAATCCTTCTTGAACCGACTAGAATGCCTTGTTCATTTTCAGCACTTTACTGTTTACAGTTAGTCGGTCCAAGAAGGTTCACCGACCGACTAGTTGTGAAACTAGTCGGTTTGGAATCCTTAGACCGACTAGTTGTGTGTACAGTTTTTCAGCCTTAGCTACTGTTTATCTTTAGTCGGTCTAAGAACGATTGTCGACCGACTAGTTGAGAAACTAGTCGGTTGAAATTTGTTCTCAAACCAACTAGTTCAACTTGTATTCAGCCTATTTGATTTCATCTCTTAGTCGGTCAAAGAACACTCACCGACCGACTAGTTGTGAAACTAGTCGGTTGGCAAGTCTTCTTAGACCGACTAGTTCTCTATTGTCTGAACTTCTCCTATTGGCTGTTCTCCAGTTAGTCGGTTCATGTTGAATCACCGACCGACTAGTTGAGAAACTAGTCGGTCAGTGATCCTTCTTTGACCGACTAGTCTGCTTCAGAATATAGCCGTTGGAGCATTAAATGCCACGATTTTTGCTCTCTCTTTCCTCTATCCTATATATACTTGAAGGGCTGCTTGCTAAGCATTCAAGGCTGATATTTATTGAAGTTTAGAGAATCAAAGAGAAGCATTTATTCTCATTTCCAAGCTCATTCATTTCTCAAGGATCTCTCTCTCACTCTTATTTCCAAAGATAGATTCACATTGATTGTGAGCCACTCAAGCCAAGAGCTTGATCCAAGGTCACCAACATCTTCCTAGCCTCCCATTGCTGGTCAACATCTTGGAGCTAGGGTTTGGTGCCTTCATCTTCCCAAAAATCCTTCGTGCCCTAAAATCGTAAGTTTTACTCAAGGCATAGGGTTTTGTGGTAAGCATTTCATATTTCAATTTACCTTGAATATTGCAAGTTTTACTCTCGGTTGTGAGAGTTGTGTGCGATCCCGGTTTGTGGGAGTCACATTTTCATTTGTGTATGATTTGATCTTGTAGAGGTTTTCTACAAGTATTTCATAGTGCAAATTTGAGTTAGAGGTTTCTAACTCAAGTAGCCGGAGGGGATCCGGGTGTTTGGGACGTAGGATCACCAGGAACAAGTCGGGGAGACTTGGGTGGATCCGAACCCGTTATATCGTCTGTTTGCGATTGCATTTCTTTGTTGTCAATATTTTCATTTCCGCATTGTTGGTTGAGTTTGCAATGTAATTAGGAATTATCTTCTTAATTATTTTAAAGTACTATTCACCTCCCCCTCTAGTACTTGTGCAGTAGGTATCAGGGCATTACATTTGGTATCAGAGCCAAGTACCTAGCTATGTCTTCTAACGACAACAAAACCGTACGTCCACCTTCAGACTACAGCACCTTCAGGAACCGTGAAGGAGCTTCTTCGGTGATGGAAGGACACTCCTCGACTAGGCCTCCCTTCTTCAATGGTACCAACTATGGGTACTGGAAATGCCGGATGGAAACGTTCCTCCGGAGCGCTTCACTGTGGAGAGCCACGTTGACGGAGTACGTCGAGCCCGAAGAAGAAGATTTCGCTAAGTGGACTACCGTGGAGGTCGCCGCGGAGGTAAGCAATGCCAAGGCAATGAATGCCTTGCAATGTGCGTTGGAGCCCGAAGACTTCAACAAGATATGCACATGTAAGAGTGCATTTCAAATCTGGAACCCACTCCTCACCTTGCATGAAGGAACGAGTAGGGTAAGAGACTCCAAACTCGTTGTTGTAAATAAAGATTACGAATTATTTCATATGAAACATGGTGAGAAGATGAAGGAGTGATATGCTCGATTCGTTGACATTATCAACGAGTTGGAGGCTCTTGGAAAGACCTACACCCAAAAGAAGAAAGTCTCAAAGATCATTGACGGACTTCCTTCTTGTTGGGAAAAGCGTACCTTCGCCATCGAGGAAGGTAACGATATGAATAAGTATACTGTCGTACAACTAATGGATACCTTGATGTCTTATGAGGTACGCAAAGACAATAAACTAAAGATTCAGGACAAGATGAAGTCGTACTTGAAGCAAGACGAGCCAAAAAAAGGCAATTGCGTTCAAGGCCGCTCCATCTACATCTACCGATGATGAAGAATCAGAAGACGAGTTGGATATTGAATCTCTTGCCCTCATGGCAAAGAAGTTCAACCGATTCTTCCGGAAAGGTAATTTCAAGAACAAATCTAAGTTTAGTTCTTCTAACCCCTCCGCTCCTTTGTGTTTTAAATGCAATAAGCCAGGACACATGAAAGCGGATTGTCCTCAAAACAAGCAAAAGGAGAAATGGAAGGTGCCAAAGTTCGACAAGTCAAAGAAGTACAAGAAAGGGTACAAGAAAGGACTTTGTCACGACCCGCTTCCCTAAAATGGAGGCGAGACGTGAGAAGGTCCGCACGAGAGTGGAGCTGTGAAGCCCCAAACCCGATAAGCGTCAAAAATACATAAGCAGGTCCCTGTAACCACAACGGAATAACAATAATAACACAAGGAGAGATTGAAATGAAATCTCACATCTCATAAATTGTCCAACAAGAAAATAAGTCCAACATCCAGAAAAGCCACCAGGCTAAAGGAAAGAGTCTAAGGCCCAGAACAAGGCCAACAAAAGCACAACGACAAAACAAGGTATAGGTGCTACGCACCAATAACAAAACAACTGTCTAACAAAAGTAAAACACAACGGAGACACTAGGACTGGTCCCCAGTGTCCACGTACTCCCCGTCAAACACAAGCTCGGGCTCGGCGTCAGCAAACACCTCGTCCTCAACAAGGTACTCAGGCTCAGGATCTAACATGTGTCACCCAAAAGAGTAAAGGGGCACATATCAGCAAGTCTAAAAGACTTGAGCAAGGAAACTGAAAGTAAGGCAACTAGCAACCTAGCAGTTTAGTATGCATGACATGGCAGTTATAACATGAGTGCACAATTGAAACATGGCAAAACAATTTGTACAAGAGAACAATTATCGGGACAAGACAAGACAAGACAAGACAAGAGTAGCCACGCTACTATCAGTCTCAATCAATTCACTATTCACGTCGTTTTGTAGATGTTTACGCCTTACAGCTGAATGGTTTCACCTCCGCTGAGTGGCCGCTTAACAACTACCCCAAACCCAAGAGTTTACGCCTTACCACTGCAGTTGCTGATCGGGCAGACTCCCAGTTGATTGGTCGCTTAACTCTTACCCCCAATACCCACACGTAATGGAGCCAGGGTCCCCGCACAATGAACTCAGCTAGTGAGCCTGGGGTTGCCCCGCACATGAGCTCGCATTATTAAACATTTGGCGTAGGGGTGCACCTAGCCGGAAACACGCAATTCGGGCATTGGCTATCAACCAACACATGGCCCGCTTCTGGAACACGAGCCAGGAACACAAGCATTTGTAGCAAAGCTACGCAATCACAGAAACACTTAAAGAATGCAATGACATGACAATTAATTTGCGTACCGTTAATGGAAAGTAAACATGACATGGTAATTGTGCAACATGCTAAATGTCGGAACTAGCTTCGTTGTCAAGCTAGTTCCCCAATTTGCGCCTAGGCGAGTATCATTTCGTCGCCTAGCCTCTTTTACGCCTACAACAAGCAAATGGCCTAAAACATGGCCTAAACCCTAAGTGGCAAGTTTCACTTGCCTAGCACCGGGGATGACGACCACTTCGTCACACGGATGCCAATCTACGGGGAAATCGCTGTTTTGGGGGAAACAATCAACAAACAACATGAATTTTATTAGGGTTTCATAAAAATATAAATAGGTTAAGAAAACAACGGTAGATCGATTTCTTACCAAGAGGAGACGGAAGAAACACTCCGGGGAACCCTAGGATCAGATCTGGAAAAGATTGGAGAAGTTTGGGGAAACTAGGGTTTTGGGGGATTTGAGGATTTTGATGGATTTTGGTGAGATTTTGGGGAAGATGAGAGGTAGATAGAGTGAATGGATGGTTTGGATGATGATTCTAGGGCTTGGAATGAAGGATTGAAGCTTGGAGGAAGATGGGGGCTCAAGGGGGAAGATTTTAGGGTTTTGGGTCGTGTTGGGGAAGAAGAAAACGTTTGGGTTGGGTTTAAATAGGATGGGCTGGCGGCTGCCCAGAAATTAGGGTTTCAACACTGTTTAGTCGGTCAAAGAGCAACCACTGACCGACTAGTTTGACAACTAGTCGGTCGGTCGACCAACGCAGACCGACTAAGTGCAAACAGTAACTCCTGAACGAAAATAGGATTTAGAGTTAGTCGGTCCATGAACAAATACTGACCGACTAGTTTAGCATCTAGTCGGTCGATGAACGTTCTTAGACCGACTAAGAGTAAACAGTAACTCAACTAAAATTAAGATGATGTGTTAGTCGGTTAAAGAAGCATTGCTGACCGACTAGTTTGCAACCTAGTCGGTCAACCAACGTTCTTAGACCGACTAACGATAAACAGTAACTCCTGAATAATTTTAGAAAGCCAACTAGTCGGTCCAAGAAGGATTGCCGACCGACTGGATCGTCATCTAGTCGGTCGATGCCCCTTCTTATACCGGCTAATGAGCACAAAAAGTTCCGATATGGAGCGCGGGGCCCCGGGATCGATACCTAAGACTCCTAGGCTTGATCTAATAGTAAGATACGACCGTTATGAAGTCCGTCACGAATGACTTACTTTGAAATCGACAATCCTAAGGAAGAAGCGAGAAAATACGACGAATCGATCGAAAATGAAAGCTACGGAGACAAAAACCACACAAGAGGAGAAAATCCACCAAAACATATATTATATTATAATAAATTCAGATACATGAAAAGCAGTCGTTACATCCTCCCCAACTTAAGAAAAATTCCGTCCTCGGAATTTCCAAATACTCACGAGTCCGGAAACAAAAGTGGGAAACGCTCTCGCATCTCATCCTCATTCTCCCAAGTAGACTCTCCAGGTGAGCCGTGTCGCCACATCACGCTCACAAGATTGACAATCTTGTTCCGAAGTGATTTCTGACGCCTGTCCAGAATCTGCACTGGATGCTGGTCATACATCATATCGGGGCGAACGGTAATCTCCGAAAAATCTACCGCATGAGACGGATCGCTAATGTATCGACGAAGCTGCGACACATGGAAAACATTGTGAACTCCTTCCAAATATGGCGGCAAGGCCAAGCGATAAGCTACCTCGCCAACCCTCTCTAAAACGTCAAACGGTCCAATGTATCGCGGGCTCAACTTCCCACGCTTCCCGAAACGAATCACACCACGATTCGGGGAAATCTTCAAGAACACATGGTCGCCCGGCTAAAACTCCAAAGGACGACGTTTAGCATCCGCCCAATGCTTAAAACGGTCCTGAGCAATTCTCAACCTCTCCCGAATATTCCTGACGATATCCACGGCCTCCACGATCATCTCAGGTCCCAACAACTCCCGATCACCAACGTCATCCCAACTCAATGGCGATCGACATTTCCTCCCATAAAGAGCGACGAATGGCGCCATGCCAATACTCGCCTGGAAGCTGTTGTTGTAAGAAAACTCTACCAGATGTAGATGGTCCTCCCACGAACCCTTGAAATACAACATGCACGCCCTCAGCATGTCTTCCAAAATCTGAATCGTCCTCTCGGACTGGCCATCCGTCTGCGGATGGTACGCCGTGCTGAAACTCAGACGCGTACCCAAACTCTTCTGCAAACTCTGCCAAAACTGAGATGTGAATCTCGTGTCTCTGTCAGACACGATACTCACGGGGACTCCATGAAGTCGCACAACCTCCTGCACGATTCACGTTACATCAATATCCAAACTAGGAAAAGGAAATAAAAACGGAGAGTAAAAGAACTTTACCTCCATATATCTCCTCGCTAGCGCCTCAGTGGACTGTCCCACTCGGAATGGAATAAAGTGCGCAGATTTGGTCAATCGATCTACGATCACCCAAATCGCGTCATTCTGCTTCGGACTCCGAGGTAGTCCAGTCACGAAATCCATAGTGATGTGTTGCCACTTCCACTCCGGAATCGGAAGCGGTTGTAGCAACCCGGCCGTACGCTGATGCTCCGCCTTCACTTGCTGGCAAACCAAGCACTTGGCTACACTCCGAGCCACGCTCCTCTTCATACCATGCCACCAATAATTCAAACGAAGATCCTGGTACATCTTGGTGCCACCAGGATGCACAGAATACGGCGAACTGTGTGCCTCCACCATCAGCTCCTCTCTGATATCCCCAGCTGGCACACACAACCTGGCTCCGAACCTCAGCGAGCCATCCTCATGAATCAAAAAGTCAGTCCGCAGACCGGCTTCCACTTGCTACCGAATCTTCATCAGCTTCGGATCCTCAGCCTGGCCAGCCTTAATCCGATCCACGATCGTCGACTGTACCTGCATGTACATCAACGAAGAAGCCTCTCCAGGAAGAACAATCTCCAAACCAGACTCGCAAAAATCCTGCTGCAACCTCCACCGCGAGGTCAAAATCATCACCGCTGGAAGCCTACTCAAAGCATCCGGAACCACATTCACCTTGCCAGGGTGAAACTGCAAATCAATCTCATAATCCGCCATAAGCTCCAACCATCGACGCTGTCGCATGTTGAGCTCCTTCTGAGTGAAAATGTACTTCAAGCTTTTGTGATCGGTGAAAATCTTCACTTTCTCACTCAGCAAGAAGTGCCTCCAACTCTTAAGAGCAAACACAACGGCATCCAACTCCAAATCATGCGTCGGATAATTCTTCTCATGAACCTTAAGCTGACGAGACGCATACGCCACAACATGCCCATGCTGATGCAACACACAACCGAGACCCTTGCCAGAAGCATCGCAAAAGATCTCAAATCCACCGCTGCGATCAGGCACAACAAGAATAGGGGCAGTCGTCAACCTCTCCTTCAGAACACCAAAAGCACTCTCACAATCACCCGACCAAACAAAAGCAACATCCTTCCGCGTTAACCTGGTCATCGGCTCAGCAATACGAGAAAAGTCCTTAATCAATCGCCGATAGTAACCAGCAAGTCCAAGGAAACTCCGGATCTCAGACGCAGACGACGGAACAGGCCACTCCCTGATGGCCTGAATCTTCTCGGGATCCACTGAAATACCATCTCCAGTCACCACATGCCCGAGAAAAGCAACTCTATCCAGCCAAAACTCGCACTTCGAAAACTTAGCATACAACCGATGCTTCCTCAAAATCTCCAACACCGTCCTTAAGTGCGAGGCATGCTCTTCCTCCGACTTCGAATAGATCAGAATGTCGTCAATAAAGATAACGACAAACTTATCCAAAAAGTCGTAGAAAATCAGGTTCATCAGATTCATGAAAACTGCGGGCGCGTTAGTTACGCCGAAAGGCATAACCACAAACTCATAGTGTCCATACTTCGTCCTGAACGCTGTCTTCGGAACATCTCCCTTCTTCACCTTCAACTGATGGTAACCACTCCTCAAATCCAATTTAGAAAACACCCTCGAACCTCCAAGCTGATCAAAAATATCATCGATGCGAGGCAACGGGTATTTATTCTTAATGGTCACCGCATTCAACTCCCGATAGTCCACGCACATGCGACGCGAACCATCCTTCTTCTTAACCAGCAACACCGGTGCTCCCCACGGAGACACGCTAGGATTAATATAACCCTTCTGCAAAAGCTCATCCAACTGCTTCCGCAACTCCTCCAATTCTGCAGGTGCCATACGATACGGCGCCTTCGAAATCGGCTGCGCACCTGGAACAAGATCGATAGAAAATTCCAGAGCTTGATCAGGCGGCAAACCAGACATCTCCTCGGGGAAGACGTCGCCAAAATCACGCACCACAGCTGGCCACTCCAGCTCCATCTGCATAGCCACAGCCTCCACCAGCCTGGCCCGAAATCTGACAGGACCAATCGAACTGCTACCACGACTGAACTCAAATACTGGATGTCCAGGAATCTCGAACACCACCTTCTTCCTCCGACAGTCGATCGTAGCATAGAAGCTCGCAAGCCAGTCCATCCCAAGAACTGCATCATAGTTGATGATGTCGTGGACAATGAAATCAACGAAAAGCTCATGTCCACAGACCACCAAAGAGCAAGAATTGCAACCACGATGCACCGAGACCACGCCATTCCCTGTAACGATATTCCAACTCTTGGGTAGAGGGGACGTCGACAAGGAATGCCTCTCCACGAAGCTCCGAGAAATAATGCACATCGATGCACCCGAGTCAAAGAGGACTCGTGCAGGAAATGTGCAAACCAAAACCACACCTAACAAGCAATTAACAATCAAACCCTAGTCTAGCAAACAACCATGTTCAAGCAAACAACATAATCTAACAATCAAAACCAGCTAGGAAAGTAACAGCTAGAGTGAGTATTACCTGCGATAACCTCATCCACAGCCTCGCTCTCCGCAGCGGTCATCAGAAAAGCCTGCCTCCTCGGCGGAACAGCCTGCCGAAAAGCCTGCCCCTGCGGAACAAGAGCTGCTCCACGGCCAGCAGGAACAGACGCTCGCTGCTGCAACGGCTGTGCTGCAACAGGAGCCCTCCGCAGCTGATTCGCATGCCGACAATCCTTCGCGGCATGGGAAGCATCTCCACAAACCAGACACTGGCCCAAAAACTTCCGACACTGATCCTTGACGTGGCCAGGCTTGCCGTAGAAATGGCAAGTCTTCAGAATAGGCCCTCCTGGCCTCTTAAACTGAGCGGACTGATTAGGCCTGAATCCAGGTCTAACCACAGCTCTCGCCTGTTCCACATGCCTCTTCCCAGCACCAACAACAGACCCCTTCCTCTGGTTCACGAGCAGCTCCTGCCTCCTGGCAGCGACCAGAACCTTCTGATAAGATTCCCGGTCAGAAGAGGTCACAAAACTCTGGAGCTCCGAAGCATGCCCCTGCAGGAACCTCTGAGCCTTCTCCTCAGCGTCCTGCACCATCTTTGGTGCAAACCGACTCAGCCTCATGAACTCTTGGTGATACATGTCCACTGACGAGTTCCCTTGCTTCAAATCGATAAAACGCTGCAGCATCTCCTCCCTGGCAGCTTTCGGGAAGAACTCACCCTCAAATCTGGCCTTGAAGGTAGCCCAAGCTATCGGCTCCACCAACATCTTCTCTTCCGCATCCCACCAATTCCGAGCATTATCCTTGAGTTGCCTCTTCGCCAAATCAACCCATCTAGCCGGGGTGATCTTGGCCATCTTCAGATTGTCCTCGATGTTTCGAATCCACTCATCGGCAGCCAGAGGACCCTCAGACCCATCAAAATATGCGGGACCCAGCTCCCGAAATTGCTTCGCTCCTGGCTCAGAGCGAGGGGCATCCGGAAGAGCCCGGGCAGCTCGAGCAAGTGGAGCATTCTGGACTTGCAAAAGCACGCCCTGCTGCACTTGCATCATCTGGAGCATCATCCGCATCATCTCACCGCTGGTGGGTTCCCGCTCAGGCTCCTCATCATGAGGGACCGCGCCACTACCCCCACCACGGGTGAAACGTCTTCCTGCCATCTAGTGACACAGAAAACGAATCAGATTAGACTCATAGCTTATGACTCGGACATCGAACTTAATTTATTGGACATTATAATATTATTATCGCTATTCCAAAAATCGCAGTTACAGAAGGACCTGCATGGGCCACCACTGAAACCTGTCACGACCCGCTTCCCTAAAATGGAGGCGAGACGTGAGAAGGTCCGCACGAGAGTGGAGCTGTGAAGCCCCAAACCCGATAAGCGTCAAAAATACATAAGCAGGTCCCTGTAACCACAACGGAATAACAATAATAACACAAGGAGAGACTGAAATGAAATCTCACATCTCATAAATTGTCCAACAAGAAAATAAGTCCAATATCCAGAAAAACCACCAGGCTAAAGGAAAGAGTCTAAGGCCCAGAACAAGGCCAACAAAAGCACAACGACAAAACAAGGTATAGGTGCTACGCACCGATAACAAAACAACTGTCTAACAAAAGTAAAACACAACGGAGACACTAGGACTGGTCCCCAGTGTTCACGTACTCCCCGTCAAACACAAGCTCGGGCTCGGCGTCAGCAAACACCTCGTCCTCAACAAGGTACTCAGGCTCAGGATCTAACATGTGTCACCCAAAAGAGTAAAGGGGCACATGTCAGCAAGTCTAAAAGACTTGAGCAAGGAAACTGAAAGTAAGGCAACTAGCAACCTAGCAGTTTAGTATGCATGACATGGCAGTTATAACATGAGTGCACAATTGAAACATGGCAAAACAATTTGTACAAGAGAACAATTATCGGGACAAGACAAGACAAGACAAGACAAGAGTAGCCACGCTACTATCAGTCTCAATCAATTCACTATTCACGTCGTTTTGTAGATGTTTACGCCTTACAGCTGAATGGTTTCACCTCCGCTGAGTGGCCGCTTAACAACTACCCCAAACCCAAGAGTTTACGCCTTACCACTGCAGTTGCTGATCGGGCAGACTCCCAGTTGATTGGTCGCTTAACTCTTACCCCCAATACCCACACGTAATGGAGCCAGGGTCCCCGCACAATGAACTCAGCTAGTGAGCCTGGGGTTGCCCCGCACATGAGCTCGCATTATTAAACATTTGGCGTAGGGGTGCACCTAGCCGGAAACACGCAATTCGGGCATTGGCTATCAACCAACACATGGCCCGCTTCTGGAACACGAGCCAGGAACACAAGCATTTGTAGCAAAGCTACGCAATCACAGAAACACTTAAAGAATGCAATGACATGACAATTAATTTGCGTACCGTTAATGGAAAGTAAACATGACATGGTAATTGTGCAACATGCTAAATGTCGGAACTAGCTTCGTTGTCAAGCTAGTTCCCCAATTTGCGCCTAGGCGAGTATCATTTCGTCGCCTAGCCTCTTTTACGCCTACAACAAGCAAATGGCCTAAAACATGGCCTAAACCCTAAGTGGCAAGTTTCACTTGCCTAGCACCGGGGATGACGACCACTTCGTCACACGGATGCCAATCTACGGGGAAATCGCTGTTTTGGGGGAAACAATCAACAAACAACATGAATTTTATTAGGGTTTCATAAAAATATAAATAGGTTAAGAAAACAACGGTAGATCGATTTCTTACCAAGAGGAGACGGAAGAAACACTCCGGGGAACCCTAGGATCAGATCTGGAAAAGATTGGAGAAGTTTGGGGAAACTAGGGTTTTGGGGGATTTGGGGATTTTGATGGATTTTGGTGAGATTTTGGGGAAGATGAGAGGTAGATAGAGTGAATGGATGGTTTGGATGATGATTCTAGGGCTTGGAATGAAGGATTGAAGCTTGGAGGAAGATGGGGGCTCAAGGGGGAAGATTTTAGGGTTTTGGGTCGTGTTGGGGAAGAAGAAAACGTTTGGGTTGGGTTTAAATAGGATGGACTGGCGGCTGCCCAGAAATTAGGGTTTCAACACTGGTTAGTCGGTCAAAGAGCAACCACTGACTGACTAGTTTGGCAACTAGTCGGTCGGTCGACCAACGCAGACCGACTAAGTGCAAACAGTAACTCCTGAACGAAAATGGGATTTAGAGTTAGTCGGTCCATGAACAAATACTGACCGACTAGTTTAGCATCTAGTCGGTCGATGAACGTTCTTAGACCGACTAAGAGTAAACAGTAACTCAACTAAAATTAAGATGATGTGTTAGTCGGTTAAAGAAGCATTGCTGACCGACTAGTTTGCAACCTAGTCGGTCAACCAACGTTCTTAGACCGACTAACGATAAACAGTAACTCCTGAATAATTTTAGAAAGCCAACTAGTCGGTCCAAGAAGGATTGCCGACCGACTGGATCGTCATCTAGTCGGTCGATGCCCCTTCTTATACCGGCTAATGAGCACAAAAAGTTCCGATACGGAGCGCGGGGCCCCGGGATCGATACCTAAGACTCCTAGGCTTGATCTAATAGTAAGATACGACCGTTATGAAGTCCGTCACGAATGACTTACTTCGAAATCGACAATCCTAAGGAAGAAGTGAGAAAATACGACGAATCGATCGAAAATGAAAGCTACGGAGACGAAAACCACACAAGAGGAGAAAATCCACCAAAACATATATTATATTATAATAAATTCAGATACATGAAAAGCAGTCGTTACAGACTTGTCGGGACATTCACCGACTCCGACAAGGATTCATCAAGTGGAGAGTCAGATGATGAACAAGTGGAGCAAGCACACATGTGCTTCATGGTAAGAGAGGAACATGATCACGGATCTCCTCCGATGATAGCGAGGATGAAGGCGATGAGGTACTATGGATGACCTTAGATTAGCTAACGAGCAGATATGGTCTAAGTATTCTAAATTAGTAAATAGATATACTAAGACTAAAGATGAGTTAACTAGTCTCCAAACCTCACCTAAGCCTATCGTTATCAACAACGACACTGTTGTTGAAGACTTGAGAAATGAGATTGTAAATCTCAAATCTCAACTTGAGCATGTTCATATTGAGAACTCGGATGAACGCGAGATGGCGGATTTGATTTCTCGAAACTCAACTTTGAGTATTGAGAATGAGAATCTCAAATCTCGTGTTTGTGTACTCACATCGCAAGTGTCCTCTTTGGATGCTTCTATGCTTTCTCTCACCGAGAAGTATGAGTGCACATTAGGCCGAATTAATAAATTCAATAAAGGTAAGGACCATTTGGATAATATCCTAAATGACTTACTTCCGGCCAATCACCACATTGGCTTGGGGTATAAGATGGGAAATTCATCCAAATCATCTACTACTTTTGTTAGGCCAACTTCCGATGCCTCAACGAATGGGAGCAAACACCTCATTGGTAGTTCATCTACCAATGATGCTTCCACTTCGTACACACCCTCGTTTGGAAAGAAACCCACTTTGGGTGGACCTCCAAAGAAGGGTCATACATTTATGTACACCAATACCATGCCACGTAAGAACACACATCCTACTCCACCGGTTCACAATTATGATGATTTTTATGGACCACGTCCACGAGCACGTGCACACCAAGTGAGACACCCTCACGCACGTGTTCCTCCACATGCATATGTTCATCCACATTATCATATGAACAATTATCATCATGCACCATATCATATGATTCCACCACCATTTCATCGTGTGCCATATGCATATCCACGACATGCATCACGTAGAAATCAACAACGTATGCATGCTCCCAATAGGAATAGGGCTCCCAAAATATTCACTATTTGGGGCCCGAAGAACACCAATATGCATGAAAAACAAGCTTACATGAATTCTTATTTCATGAATGTAGTGCATAATGATGATTATGTGGGGAAGTCTAAGTCCAATTGGACTTGGCTTCCAAAGGTCTAATCTTTTTGGACACAATGACTTTGGGTACCATGGAATGATATTTCTATCTTTAGGTACGCAAGAAAAAGAAACGGAGCAACAAATCCAAATTTAGCTCCAAGAATAATTGGATACTCGATAGCGGGTGTTCAAAACACATGACGGGTGATGCTCAATTGCTCTCCGGAGTGGTGCCCATTGCAAATGGGAACCGAGTCGTCTTTGGAGGCAACGAGAGCGGAACCATCATTGGTGTTGGTAAAGTAGGTAATCCTTCTAAACCATTAATAAGTGATGTTTACCTTGTTAAAGGATTAAATCTCAATCTTATTTCAATAAGCCAACTTTGTGACAAAGGTTACAAAGTTAGCTTTGCAAAAGGAATGTGTCATATTTTGAATAAAAATACTAATGATGTATTATTCTCTGGCACACGCCATAAGGATATTTATATATTAGATCTTCCAAAATCACATGAACAATGTCTCATTGCCAACACAAGTGAACAACACTTATGGCATCGACGTTTTGGTCATGTGAACTTTGGAACACTTTTTAAGCTCTCCAAGTTAAATTCTATTAAAGGATTTCCTAAGCTTGTCTTTCAAAAGAAAAGCTTTTGTGACTCGTGTCAACGAGGCAAGCTTCCTAAATCGTCTTTTAAACCTAAGAAAAGCATTTCATCTAAGCGGCCTCTAGAGCTTTTACATCTAGATCTTTTTGGGCCAACTAGAGTTGCTTCATTAGGAAATGCACGATATGGACTTGTCATCGTTGATGACTTTTCTAGATTTACTTGGGTATTTTCCTTAAGTAATAAAAATGATGCTTTTGAAAACTTCACAATATTTGTTAAGAAAGTACAAAATCCCATTGGAACCACCATTGTCACTATTCGTAGTGATCATAGAGGGGAATTTGAGAATGAGTCTTTCTCAAATTTTTGTGATGAAGTTGGTATTACTCACACCTTTTCTTTCCCTTGCGCACCCCCTCAAAATGGTGTTGTTGAGAGGAAGAATAGGACGCTAGTGGAATGTGCTCGCACTATGCTTGATGATAGCCAACTTGGCCATCAATTTTGGGCGGAAGCGGTACATACCGCTTGTTATGTGTTTAATAGAATACTTTTGAGTCCCGGCACCAAACAAACTTGTTATGAATTGTTGTTTGGTAGATTGCCTCAAGTTAAACATTTTCGTGTTTTCGGCGCAAAATGTTTTATTAAAAACACGTATGGTAGCTTGGACAAATTTGATCCAAGATCCGATGAGGGGATATTTGTTGGATATTCCTCCCATAGCAAAGCCTACCGGATATACAACAAACGAACCTCAACGATCGAGGAATCACTTCATGTTTCATTTAATGAAGGTTTTGTCCCTACTAGAATTACTAATGATGATGACTCCATGGATGTCTTATGTGATTCTATTGGTAATTCTAATTATATTGATTCTATTGATACTAACCCTACTAATGAATCTTTTGAGAATGTTCCTAGTGATTAGGGAGTTCCCAAACGGCTTCATACAGTCCGTGACCATCCACATGAGCAAGTCATTGGCAACATACTTGATATTGTCAAGACGAGATCTCAAGTCAACTACTTCGCTCATTGTGCCTTTGCCTCCTCAATAGAGCCAAAGAATATTAATGAAGCGTGCGAAGATAGTGCTTGAATCTTAGACTTGGAGGAGGAACTCATTCAATTTGAGAGGAATGAGGTTTGGGAGCTTGTTCCATTGCCTTCGAAGAACCACACCGTTATAGGAACGAAGTGGATTTTCAAGAACAAGCCCGACGAAAACCAAATCGTCGTCCGGAACAAAGCTCGGTTAGTAGCTCAAGGCTACCAGCAAGAGGAATGTATTGATTTCGAAGAATCCTTTGCTCTGGTAGCTAGATTAGAATCTATTAGGTTATTGTTATCTTTTGCATGCCATAAAGATTTTAAACTCTTTCAAATGGATGTAAAAAGTGCATTTTTAAACGGAGATGTTGTTGAGGAAGTTTATGTCTCTCAACCTCCGGGTTTTATAAATGAAAATTTTCCAAATCATGTTTTCAAACTTAAGAAAGCACTTTATGGTTTGAGACAAGCTCCTCGAGCTTGGTATGACCGCCTAAAGAACTTTCTTTTGGATTTGGGTTTTAAAATGGGTGAAGTTGATTCTACATTATTTGTTAAGTATTCGAATAATGATATTATTTTAGTTCAAATTTACGTTGATGATATCATTTACGGTGCTACTAACTTCACTCTTTACGAAGAGTTTTCTAATGTTATGAAGGATCAATTTGAGATGAGCCACATGAGTGAGCTCAAATATTTCTTAGGTCTCCAAATTCGCCAAATGAACGATGCAATCTTTATCCACCAAACCAAGTACACGGTGGAGTTGCTAAAGCTATTTGGAATGGAGAATGCCTCCGGGAAGAAGACTCCAATGAGCACTACTACACATCTTGATAAGGATTCGGGCGGTAAAGATAGACATTCGTCTATATCGAGGTATGATAGGTAGTTTATTATATCTTACTGCTAATAGGCCCGATATTATGTCTGCCGTATGTGTATGTGCTCGTTATCAGTCTCAACCTAAGCAATCTCACTTAGTAGCGGTAAAACGTATTTTCCGTTATTTAAGTTACACACTCGACTACGGATTATATTATCCAAAGTCTAGCACATATGAGTTAATCTCATATAGTGACGCAGATTATGCGGGATGCAAATCCGACAGGAAAAGTACTAGTGGCACTTGCCATTTTATAGGAAATTCTCTTGTCTCTTGGTTTTCCAAGAAGCAGAATTTCGTATCACTTTCAACCATCGAGGCGGAATATATTGCCGCCGGTGCTGCGTGTGCTCGGGTTCTTTGGATGAGACACACTCTTAAAGACTTTGGTATAAACTGTGATACTTGCCCTATCATGGTGGACAACCAAAGTGCAATATGCCTCTCTAAGAATCCGGTACGCCATTCCCGTTCTAAACACATAGATGTCCGTCACCATTTCTTAGATGATCATGTTGCTAAAAAGGACATCATTTTAGTGTACGTTGAAACCCAGAAGCAAATCGCCGATGTTTTCACGAAATCACTCAAGGAAGACTCCTTTGTGCGGTTACGTCGAGAATTGGGGATTATGGGTGAATCCGAGATTTAGGATTCATATGTTCAGTAATTTTGCATGATATTAAATTTCTTTATATATGCGCATGCTCGATGTGTTGAAATTTTCTGGATTTTTGGTTGAATTTTCGGAATTTATGCTCGAATTATTCATGAACGCCGTCTTTAAGATTTTCGATGTTTTATGGGGGTAGTATAATGATGTATGAGAGTATTTCGATGTATCGTTCAAGTGCGATTATGAGAGAACTCAAAATTTCTAAATTTCAAATTTTTGGACTCTCTTAGTCGGTCCAAGTTTGTTGGCTGACCGACTAGATTCAGTTCTAGTCGGTCAGTGAATGAACTTAGACCGACTAACTCTTGCTCAAAATTTGGCTTCAGTTACTGTTTGCACTTAGTCGGTTCAAGCTCATTGGCCGACCGACTAGATCTCATTCTAGTCGGTCAGCGCTTGAACTGTGACCGACTAAATGCGCAGGGACTGTTGTGTATTTTCGCATTCCGATCGTTTTTATTCTCTCCGCACCGATTAGATCTCACTCTAATCGGTGCCTATCTCCTCTCTAACCACCTAAACCCCTGAAACCCCTCACTCTCCTCCACTGTCTCCGTCGTTTTCCGGCCATCTCCGTCGTTTGCCGTCGATTCCTAGCCGATCATCTCTCTCCTCCACCTAGGTATCTCCTTCTCTCAGCATTTTTAGGGTTTCATTCTAGGTTTATCTTCAATTTCCGTCGACCTAGGGTTTGTGTTAGGTTTTTAGTTTTCGATCTCGTGCGTCGTTTAAGCTTTGTCTCGTCTCGATTATGGCGAAGACTCGTATTCCTATCGGTCCATCTAGTCCGTCTCCTATGACCGTCGAGTCACCTCCTACGAACCCCCCTCAACCCAAACGCCGTGCTAAGACCACTCTTCCTTCTTCGTCTTCGCCTCCTCTTAAGAAGAAGAGGACGGCGACTGCGAAGCCTAGAGCCCAATCTCAGCCTAAACCCAAGCCTAGGAAGCATATTGTGTCTCCAGCTTCATTTCGTGCTCCCACTCCTCTCGGTGCTTCTGATTTCGACACCGAGTATATTCCCGAGTCTGAGCCTACCGATAAGGCTCCTACTCATCCTCCTAGATCTAGCACACGTCCGTCTAATGGGAAGGCTCCCATGCCAGTGGGCGGTGTTGATATATTGTTGTGTCGCGATGACCCATTGTGTCTCGCGGCTTACAACCGTATTGAGCACTGTCCATTGCTATTGGAGCACTTCGTTCAGTTCTCCAATTTTCAACACCTCGCCGATCTTCTTTCCGACAGCGGCCTCATCGATTATCTTCGCCATGACCCCAAAGCGAACCCTCACCCATACCCCCGTCTTGTCAAGCTATTCTATGTGAATCGTGTCCGGGGTCAGTATGACGACACCCATTCCATTGAGACGACTGTCTTAGGGACACCGATTGTCCTCACGGCAGAAATCTTAGGGGATTTGATAGGTGTCTCATCTTCTGGCCTTCTTCCAGCTGATATCTCTGTTGATGATATTTCTGATCTTGACCAGACCGTGCTTGCCGACATGTTTCATGTCATCCCTCCCGCCATGATAGTCGTCCCTTCTAAATCTTTTAAGCCGAATGCCTGGGTTCTTAATCTTATCTTGAAGTCGTGCCTCCTTCCGAAGTACGGCTCATCTAGCTTACCCTCCCAGCCATTTCTTAAGCTGATCTACGCTCTTTTCATGGGGAGCGAGATCAATTGGGCACGGATTATTCTTGACAAGATGGATTCCTTTGAGTGCATAAGGAAATCCACCAAGTCAGCCCACATTCCATATCCGTGCCTATTGACTCTCGTTTTCCGTCACTTCGGCGTCCCTCTCCCTTCAGATGGCCAGCGTCCTCTTAGTCCTCCTCTGAATGCGACGGCCGTCAAGAAGTCTCTTGCGACGCTTCGTCACGTTCAGAGGACGACTCCTTCAGTTTCAGCTTCAGCTCCTCCTCCTACTCCTACACTCGCTGAGTTTGTCGTCTCTCTGAGACGTGTGGAGTCTCGTGTCTCTCGTTCTGAGGTGATGCTAGCTCGCATATGCTCTCACTTGGGCATTGAGGTTCCTCCGTCTGTTTCTGACGATGAGGAGATGGATGAGGCTGAGCTCCAGGAGCTTGTTGGATCTGCTGCTCGTGCCCCTGAGGGTACGTCTGCTCGTGCTGCTGCTACTTCTGCTGGTGATCCAGAGAGAACACCTGCTGCCACCATTCCTTCAGTGGATACTTCGTCTGTTGGTGCTCCCGAGACCACTCCCATTGCTACTCTCCCATCAGTTGACACTCCAGTCGTTCCTGAGACCACCACACCTTCTGCAGAGCCTGCTGCTGCTGCTGACCCTGCCTCCGCCTCCTGAGCTTGCGTTGGAGAACTCTCCCTATGCACATTGGATGATATATCTTGGTGTGTGTGAGTGGGGTAGGATAGTTTGGGTGGTTCTGGATTTTTGATGTATTTTAATGTATTTAATAGAAATTATTTCTATGAATACATAGAATTGTTTTCCATGCACTAAATTCATCAAGAATGTTGATATTGGAGAGTATGTTCCATAACTCAATACGTGAAATTGATTTGAGTTTTGATGATTTTATTTTTCGATTATCGACTATAGTCTCGTTGGCACGCTTTGATTTATTTCGTATTTTCCTTTGGTGTCATTTGGACCGTGGTCGTATTCTACGACTCCCGTGCTTTTATTTGTAGCCATTGTTGTTGTCGTTGATCTCCTCCCGCTCTTTTTGCTAATGCCAAAGGGGGAGAGAATTAATAATGACGATGTGCTAAATGATAATTTAAAGCAATTTTCCGAGATTCTAATTTGATATGTTAGATTCAGGGGGAGTTAAGATATAAAAATGGATTTAGATCCTAAATTTCAATAATTGGATTCACATTTTATACTTTCCTCGTCTTCTTGATGCGTATGATTATTATTTAATTCGGAATTAACGTGTCATCAATGCAGGGGGAGTAAGTAAATTACATTTGAATCATTATTTTTTATTATTATTTATGTTGGTTTGTCATCACCAAAAAGGGGGAGAATGTTGAGTATTGACTCCCCGGATTTGGTTTTGGATGATGAACAAACATAAATATCGTGAACTAACTCTTTGTGAGCGCAGTTATGGAGATCGTCGCCAAATTTCTATGAACATCAAAAGCGACGTCTCGAGACTTCTCAAAGCGCGTGATCGTGTGCTTGAAGCTTCGTTGAAGCTCAAGGACCATTATTGAAGTCAAGATATTCGAATCGAAGCGTTTGAAGACGGTTCGTCAAGTTTTATTTATACTCTTCTAGCTTCTTTTCGTAGAATGTTAAGACTTGAGTAGGTCTTACGTGTTAATCTTCAAAACGCTCATATCTTAGAGCTAGGATCATATTAGAAGCCCATACAAACTTTCCCGAAGCTTAACACTTCTCATCGCGGCTTCTTGTGCATGTTAGTTGGTTCAAGAAGAAGAACCAACCGACTAGATGGCAATCTAGTC
The DNA here is from genome assembly GCA_030789695.1 of Scilla litardierei. Classification (NCBI taxonomy): domain Eukaryota; kingdom Viridiplantae; phylum Streptophyta; class Magnoliopsida; order Asparagales; family Asparagaceae; genus Scilla; species Scilla litardierei. Next base: position 29,149,554 of record CM061131.1, on the reverse strand, counting down.
GGTCGGCAATCCTTCTTGAACCGACTAGAATGCCTTGTTCATTTTTAGCTCTTTACTGTTTACATTTAGTCGGTCCAAGAAGGTTCACCGACCGACTAGTTGTGAAACTAGTCGGTTTGAAATCCTTCTTAGACCGACTAGTTGTGTGTACAATTTTTTAGCCTTAGCTACTGTTTATCTTTAGTCAGTATAAGAACGATTGTCGACCGACTAGTTGAGAAACTAGTCCGTTGGAATTTGTTCTCAGACCGACTAGTTCAACTTGTATTCAGCCTATTTGATTTCATCTCTTAGTCGGTCAAAGAACACTCACCGATTGACTAGTTGTGAAACTAGTCGGTTGGCAAGTCTTCTTAGACCGACTAGTTCTCTATTGTCTAAACTTCTCCTGTTGGTTGTTCTCCAGTTAGTCGGTTCATGTTGAATCACCGACCGACTAGTTGAGAAACTAGTCGGTCAGTGATCCTTCTTTGACCGACTAGGCTGCTTCAGAATAGAGCCGTTGGAGCATTAAATGCCATGATTTTTTACTCTCTATTTCCTCTATCCTATATATACTTGAAGGGCTGCTTGCTAAGCATTCAAGGCTGATATTTATTGAAGTTTAGAGAATCAAAGAGAAGCATTTATTCTCATTTCCAAGCTCATTCAATTCTCAAGAATCTCTCTCTCACTCTTATTTCCAAAGAGAGATCCACATTGATTGTGAGTCACTCAAGCCAAGGGCTTGATCCAAGGTCACCAACATCTTCATAGCCTCTCATTGCTGGTCAACATCTTGGAGCTAGGGTTTGGTGCCTTCATCTTCACCAAAATCCTTCTTGCCCTAAAATCGTAAGTTTTACTCAAGGCATAGGGTTTTGTGGTAAGCATTTCATATTTCAATTTACTTTGAATATTGCAAGTTTTACTCTCGGTTGTGAGAGTTGTGTGTGATCCCGGTTTGTGGGAGTCACATTTTCATTTGTGTATGATTTGATCTTGTAGAGGTTTTCTACAAGTATTTCATAGTGCAAATTTGAGTTAGAGGTTTCTAACTCAAGTAGCCGGAGGGGATCCGGGTGTTTGGGCCGTAGGATCACCGGGAACAAGTCGGGGAGACTTGGATGGATCCGAACCCGTTATATCGTCTGTTTGCGATTGCATTTCTTTGTTGTCAATATTTTCATTTCCGCATTGTTGGTTGAGTTTGCAAGGTAATTAGGAATTATCTTCTTAATTATTTTAAAGTACTATTCACCACCCTCTAGTACTTGTGCAGTAGCTATCAGGGCATTACAGAGACCACCCATCACGGTTTGTATTGAGGGGGAGTTTGTTCCTCCTAATAGAAATCCGGTATTAGTGAGTGTAATCATTCTTATCTTAGTGGAGTAATCTGATCTTTCTGGGCGTGACCCCGCAGATGTAGGTGTGCGCAACGAACTGCGTTACCAAGTTTTGCGTGTCGTTGCTTGGTTTTATGTTTAATTATTATGCTTGATTGATTAATCTCTACGTACTGAATTTCAATAAGATTTATGTCTTTTTGTTTTGATATGTGTGAGTCCTTTCAATGTATTGTGGCTTACAAAGAATATTACAACTTTCTTGAAGATCATAGGGTCATGCAAGGATATGTCAATCCTATTGAGATCTTTGCACTTGCAAAAGGTGAAGTGACATGTTCCAAGGTCCATAGGAGTGGTGTGAAGGTTAGATGGCCCTACTTAGACTTCCACACTTATGAACGGTGGAGTGATACATATTGAGGTTTGCAAGTCTTGTGCCAATGGTGAGACGATCATACTAACACGTTTATACCAATGAAGGGCAAAATAATATGTATTGAGACGCGCAGAGTTCAACATGAGGCTTAGATGATCTTGGCGACATCTTTGTGCCTATGGAAAGCAAAATGTTGAAGAGATTTTTCCTTTAGGGTTGCTTACACTTACAAAGCAATGTCGAAGCATGTTCTCTCTATTGGTATCTCAGTGCCCATAAAGGGCAAATGGTGAGACGAGCCCATTGAAACTTGCTTGCACTTGCAACCATCGTGAGTGCAATATGACCTTACCAAGCTCTCAGTGCCCATAAGGGGCAAATGGAAAGATGATTGGGACCTTTTTCATCTTGTAAATTCACAACAAAGCAGGTGACCATATTGTAGTTTCGGTATCCGAAAAGGATGAGGGGTCAGATGAACCTTATCATGGCATACATACACTAAAAAGCATGCATGCGATGGATACCTTTATGGGGTTCTCGATTCCCACAACGTGAATAATGAGCCAAATCTTAGATTTTACTTATCATGGAGCTTTTGGTTCTTTATTACATTCCCTTTTTGATGGTAGCTTTAAACTTGGTAATGCGGAAGATGAGGAGTAAGGCACAAATAATGTGATGGTGGTGATGATAAATGATTAGCTTTGAATTTCTTTTATGATTGTGAGGAATTTTGGGAAGAGGATGAAAAGGAACATGAAGAGGAGCAAGAAAAAGAGATTGAGGAAAGAGATTTGGAGATGATGTAAATTAAGGATGGTGTGATCATCATATGACTTCATATTTAAAATAAAACTTAGCTCCTTAACAAATAACTTTAAAGTATAACGGATTGTAATGTTGAACCTATAAAACCGGAAAGTTTGTTTTTAAATAATAAATTTTACTATTAGATTATTTACCAAAATAGTGTCACATCACGAAAGGACCGTTGTATTGAACTCAACCACTACAATGGTATTTTTTAAAATTCATCTCCTCAATCCTCTCCTCGTTCCTCGAGTAATTCTATACACAAATCTAATTACTATACAGTACAGGTAGACCCCTTTATGCATACACCCAAAAATATTTGAAAATTAGTTTTTGCTTTATACACCTGCTCATATCCCCAAATTTCATATTATGTCCTCCTCATACTCCCCAATTTCTACCATAGCCGACATCGTAATCGGTGGCACCAGTGGCACCAGCAGCAGTGGCAACGGAAACAGTGGAAGAGAGGAGGATGAAGGAACATTGTGGAGAAAGAAGTGGAGGGAGAGAGGATTGATGATGCAGTGGAGAGATCGACAAAGGCGGCATGGGGGTTGCGGTGGTGGTGGGCTACATACGGCGGCGACAACGGATAAGAAGAGGAGGAGGGAGGGGGAAGGGAAGAGGAAGGTTAAAAATGGAAATATTCCAATGGCAAACCTGTAAATTCTGAGTAGCAAACTTGTAAATAAATGATCTGTGTGTTCAGCAATTAGGTCTGTGTGTACAGCGAGTCCCCCCATTCCTCCTGCATCCCGATTCCCGATACAACAAGTAATCCCTCTCTTCTAACATCCCTTCTTTTCTCAACAACTCCACGGTCCCCCGTCCCGCCCTTTTTAAAATGCGCATCCACAAAACCCTAACCCTAACCCCAACCACAACCATAATTCACCAACCATTCCAATAGTATCCACGCCATTCAACCCGCCAACAAAGTCGAGCGCCATGGTCGAGATCTTATCCCCGAGCAGCCGCTTACATTTCAGTCACCAAAGACGCTTCCTCCCATGGATCCTCTCATACCCGATAACCCTACTGACGGTCCTGTGGGTTATCGGGTTCGGATCGATCTTCATCTGGCAGACCAGCTCTGTTACGGGAATTCGAATCTTTGGGGGACGGGCGAGACCGGGGCACCGTCCGATCCCGATGCTGAGGCCGAGGGCGTTCAACCTGACTGAGTTCGGGGCGGTCGGAGACGGCGTCACGGTGAACACGGCGGCGTTCGAGCGGGCGGTGGAGGCGATTGGGAGGCTGCGGGATAAAGGGGGAGGGCAGCTCAACGTCCTGCCTGGTGTTTGGCTGACGGCGCCGTTTAATTTGACGAGCCACATGACGCTGTTTCTCGCTGAGGGGGCCGTGATTCTTGGAGTTCAGGTGAGAGTTTTTGTGAAATCTAGAAATGTAAATATCAGATTTAAATTCACAATTTGAAATTCCGGGAAAGCCGTATTTAAAAAAGGAAATACAAACACGTTTTGATCAACAGTACTAAAAGATGGGAAGAGTTAATGGTAGAGGGATTAAAAGATCATGTTTTTTTGGGTAAGAGTTGGAAAACTTGCATTTATAGTTTTTACTGTATAGTGGGGGGAAATATCAAAGAAATAAGAAAAAGAAATATGAAAATGAGTGTTTTGTTCTGTTTTTTTGGTTGGAATCATGAAGTGGATTAATATACAAAATTTTTATGGGTTTACATGTTAATTTTTTGAAGTATCTGAAATTGTATTGTGTTGGATCCATGTTGAGTTGAGGCTGAGTTATGGATGAATGTGACGTGCAAATGATCTATGCTGATTGTTGAGTTGATGTTAAGTTATGGATGAATGTGATGCGTGAAAGGAATAATGTATCCAGCTGGAAAAAATTATGGATAAACTTTTTGTTTTCAGGTATTTATAGATGAAAATGTAGTTCATCAAAATCGACATTGAGTTGAAGCAAGATAAGTTTAAAATAGAAACTTGGAATAGTAGTTATTCCTTTGAAATTTTGGTTGTGACTAAGTAAGGGTGAAAAAGAAAGTTATCATGAACTGAATTGTCTGCATGAAGAAGGTTTTTGTAGAATTGCATCTACATTATGAATTAGAAAGCTGGAAAACTGAGAATAATATGAAAATCCAAAATTCAATTTTTAATCAGCAAATACATATCAGTATTTTAAAAATCTCATTACCAAGCTCAGTTTGAAGCATAGCAGTGATATTCTGTTGTATACACTATTAGACTAAGCTCCACAAGCGTTCTTTGTTTCCACTAAAACTACGCTTTCATGTTCTGTTGCTTGCTCTTGGAGACATATCTAGTAATACAAAAACGTCATCAATGATTTTTTTCTTCATAGTAACTAGTAACAATTTCCAACATAAAGTTCATATTGTCAATCGATTATATCCATATTCGTCTTCTTCTTCTTTTGTAATGTAAAAAGGAGTCCAGCATATACACAGTAATGCTTCTTTCTCTTCTATTGTCCTATCTCTTGTCCATCTGCTCTCGGTTTGTATGTTTTACATCTGTACTTAGTTAGATCTTCTCAACTTCTTTATTTAGCTCCGCTTTGCATTTCTAGTGATAAAAAGGCTTGAGCATGCAGCAGACAGGAGCTACACAACCTAAACAAGTACACCTGCCATTCTTGTTTTCACTCACATTTAGGAATGGTGTGAGAGACTCATTGCAGTTTTCCTAGCACAAGCTATTGGCTTCATGTCTTAACATACGTCGTATAAATAAATAAAAGATCACATAAAATATCTTGGTGTATGCAAGTAATCCTTTTGAGGGCATGCCTGTCGTCATTATTGTCAACTCATAGGATTGATTGGTGTATGCATTTGGTGTCTTTTCAGTTTTCACTTCTACAACTTCCATGATCGAATGCGGACGTGGACAGAATGTTGAAATTGGATGGATTATTGAGCTTATAATATGTACCCTTATTCCTCCTAAATGGCTACCTTACTGCATGTGTTATGAAATTACCCTCTACTTCTATGATATTTTCTCATGACTGTTTAGGCTGAGGGATGTGTACTACTCTGGATCATCCTTCATCTTGATCACCTTTGGAATCATTTAGAGACTGGATATCTAATTGAGAGAATTTGGATACTGCAACAAGAATAATTTTGGGACAGCCGCATTGCACCCTTGCAGGCCTAGGTCAGTATAGTAAGAATCTGGTGCTGGAGGCTACTAATTTGTCTGGCCGTCCCTGGTCGTGTACAGTATAGTGTACATTAGCTATAAAAAATCATGCAGGTAGGATCTACTATATGTGATTTGGAGGCTTTCAGCGTGTTTTAACATCCACTACTGTTTATTTGCGATGAAAAAGTCCACCAAGTATGTATTTGCTTCGTATGCGCAGATCTTGGGTAGTGGGTGTTGTAGCTGATTTAAATGAGAGTTCAATCACACTTCATCTTCATTAGGTGATCTGGTCTTCCTGTTGCCTATGGTTATTATCTATTTCAAAATGTTCAAATCAGAAACAAAGTTTGATAGAGGCAAGCAGTAAATCTTCTAAAGTATGGGTAGGCCTATTTTTTGTGGGGGACACGTTCTTTCTCATTATCTTAGTAGCTTTCTTTCTACAATTTCAGGTGGGAATAAACGTAAATGGTTTATGTCTGTTGGTGTGCAATAGTTGGGATTATTAAACCTAGAAACATGAGTGTACTGTAGGTGATGAGGTAAAAAATCTCCACCTGCTGCAGAGAAATTCCAGCAGAAGTTGCCTAAATTTCATCTTGTTTGCACAAATTCAAGGTAAATCAACAAATGATTAGGGACATTAGACATATTAGGACGCAGAAAGGACGTGAGAATGACAGCTAAGGAAAATGAGAGTGGAGAGGCATAAAAGAGCATCAAGAAAATTCCTGCAATTTTTCTTCCTTAAAAATACTTACCATATGGTGCATTTGTAGCTTAAGTGATGGAGCCTGATACATCAGAAATATAAACAAAAATTACCTAAAAGTGTTCTTTATAAATCTTTTGTGGAGAGTAATAAGAGCCAACATGGAGTACAAAACTCATATATATGAGGTGGCGAACAAAAAGTTGTATGCCCCTCGTCTTTATTAAAGATGCAGGCACAGTTTAGCGCGCACACCACTTCTAGAATTTTCATACAGGAATCAGCTCTGGGATGATCCATTGACGAAGAAATTTCATGACTCCTACACCTCCCTTTCCCTATGGCGGCCAAATAGTGCTATATGTTAACGTAGGTATTTTAACATCACAAAACAATAACGAATAAATAATAAAATAAATTAATAGCAGGTGGGATAAAGTCAGAGTAAATAAATAAAATAATTTAAACTAGCACAAAAAAGTAAGGAATACTGGGATTCAGTCTGGACTGAGCTCCCATCGTCTGGAAACACATTACGACCAACCATTTGGGGAATCAAACTACACCATTGCTCATGTACGAACAATTTATAGTTAGTGCATCATCCATGGGAATAATGGCTGGTAAGAATGAACTCGTGGGGATGGCATGCTAATGATACCGTGACTCCCAGAGGAGACCAACAAATTTTATTTGAAAATGGCATTTTTTGTGTTTCTAAAAATTCTTATTCATTGTTTGTGATTCATCAAATACATTTTCAGTTGCTTAGTTCACCTAAACAAATTGGACATGAGTGAAATAAAACAATGAAATAGACTTAAAAATCATATTTTACCCATTTGTAAATGCACATAAATTTCGAAAGGAAGACTGTTGTTTTTATTACTATAGACCGTGTGTTTCTGTACGTTTATGTATAACAGCTGATCCTTGTAACATGGATGTGGGGGGAGCATTAGTGATTTATGTCTTGTTCGTTGCATCAGGATGAAAACTACTGGCCATTAATGCCTCCATTGCCATCATATGGATTGGGAAGGGAACGCATAGGGCCTCGATATGGAAGTCTGATCCATGGTCAAAATCTAAAGGACGTTGTTTTAACAGGTGAATACATTTAGTCTTCTGCAATTCCTTTAAGCTTATCTGTAAATTCTTTGGGACTCTTACCGATCATTTTCAGACAAAAGTTAAAACTCTCAGCCAATGTTACTAACTTAAAGGATAGGGCAGTTGAAACTGTAACAAGATGTTCTAGATTTTAATTGAATCAATCTGGGATATTTTTAGTGTACAAATTAGAGTTGCAAGGACATATTGCTCTTGCACTTCTAGTGCTACAAGGTTCCTACTTCTATGAGTTGATTGGACTTTTACTTCTGTGGAATCTTGATTTAAGGCTGTTAGCAGGGATGTGGCACAGTTCAAAAGAGGGACTTAATGGGTATGCAGTGCAGCATGTTATTGCGGGTCTGTGTAGTCCAGTTCTGTCAAAAAGGATCTTTGCAAACTTTTCGAATTAAATTCTCAATCCAATGATTTCTTGATGAAACCAAATGTTGGAATTCCATATCTTGTTTAAAAGCAAGGCAGCATTTGAAACTACTCATATTAACGAAAGCATGTGTATCAACAGACATGGTTTTAATGTTTGATTAATTGGATTCAACGCGGAAGAATGGCTGTAAATGGAATGAAATATTCATTTAGGGTCTGCTTGGTTTGGGGGAGAAGAAAAGAAAGGGAAAGAAAATGGAAGAGAAATATGCTTTATGCCCTTTGGTTGGAAGGAAAAGGAAAGAGAAATAAAGTGAGGGAAAATGAAAGGAAAAAATTTTCTCCCCCGTTTTCTCTCTCCAAACCCACGAAAATTAGAGAAAGAAAACATCGCATTTGAGACGGCGCTCTCCAATCCCATACCCCTGGGAAACGAGAGAATTTTCTGTCGAGGCCGTCGTCCCCTCCATGGAGGCCGCTGTCCTCTTCTCCCGCTCCAACTTCTCCCGCTCCAACTTCTCCCTCGGCTCTCTCGATGGCACCCTGCTTGCACTCCTCCGCACCTCCTCCATCTCCACAGCTGCCTCCACCCTCATCTCCCTCAATCCCTCTCCACCCTTCTCCCCGACGGCATCGGCACCCTTGCCCCCACCTCATCTCCGCCCACTGCTCCGTCATTCCCCTCCCTTCGCCGCTTCAGCCACTGGAACAGCTCCTGCATAAATCCATCTCCATCGCCTCTCAGTTACATCACTTGAACTAGCACACGACTTATGAGCACTTTTTTGCTCGAATCAACCACCCATTGCTCCGCCTCTAACTTCTCAAACCATCGTCATCTTTAAGAGAATGAGCAACACAATTTTAGCGTACTCAAATCCCTCTTTAAAATAATCATGGTATTGGCTGTCAAGTTGATCGCCCAGTTTGTAAAAATGTTCAAGAACAAAATTCTTTTGGTAATAAAAAGAAAAATATTTTTACTTTTCATTACAAATATCTTTAATAACCAAACATGAAAGAAATTTGATTTCTTTTTTTCCTTGTCTTTCTATTTCTATTTCTATTGCATTTCATTTTTCTTTCTATCAATTTCTCTTGTACCAAACGCATCCTTATGCTTTTAGCACAATGATAAGGCTAAATGTGGTGATTTAGCACTCATTTACAATGAAATTAGAAGGGTTTATCATGTATTGAAGGATCGTCTGGATTGATAGGGTCCCCATTTGGATGCATTATTTTTGGAGTTTTTAGTATATTAGATGCAGCTGACAGCAGATTAGGATTGTTATTCATACTTTTAAAGAGGTGCTTGGGCATTGCTTTGTTATTTTGCATTGTTTTTTGTAACTTTTTTGATGAGGATCCATTTAGTTTGAAATTGAAAGAGTCATTTTAAGTGTTTATTTGAGATAGAGTTTGAGCTCTTTAAGCCTTTTAGTTATTTTATTTTAGATAAAGTTTGGTTCCTTATAATTCTTTTAGTTTTTTTGAAGTTTTAGTCACACATTGGATTGGATGTAGTTTTTGAAAATTAAGATGTAAGCCTATATAAAAGCTACAAACTTATTTTATATTCATAAAGAGTTATAGAAATTGAAATTTTGGCGTAAACTTTGAGTTTCTTCAATAATTAAATCTTTTATATTTGAGTGCGAGAGTGGAATTGGTTAGCTAAGCTAGATGTCCAAAAAAATCTTCGCGTGCGAGTTGTGTGATTTGGTGATAGTTAAATCTTTAAGACGCGAGACTTGAAAAGTTTTAAAATCTCTAATTTTTTTCTTCTCTATTTTTCCCATCACAATTTTTTTCCTTCTGTTTTGCGTCAAGCTTGGTATTAGAGCCAAAATTTGGTTTATTTTTCTTCCTTTCTTCATTATTAAAAAATTCTTTTTTCTTTTTAATTAGGTTTTAGAGCAAAAAAAATCAAAGAAGGAGAGATCAACAAAAAAATAAATATAAGAGAGGTATAAAAGAGTTTCAAAAAATAGTTGAAAAAAATTCTAAAAATAGAAAATAAAGAGAAGAAAGGGAAGAAAGAGAAGAAACAAATAATTAAAAAAATTTAATCATCATCTTCCACCTCATTTTAAACACTAACATTAACTTGTTGGGTGTTGGCCATTTTGCCCACTATTGTTTTGATGATGTTCAGTTCATTATGAGTTGCTAACGGCTCTCATTGTTTTAGTCTCAGATTTATTAATATTTATCTTGATGAGGAGACAAAGTAATTGGTATGGGATGAGATCACGGCTATGGAGCAAGGGGATTCATGAAGATATTGGACTTCATTGTATTTTTCAATTTATTCTTCATGTAATCTTGTCTTTCTTTCATAGATTATATGTAGCCTTGAATAGATGCACAACACACTCACATATGCATCATATCCATCTTAGGGTTCATTAGAAATCATGTTGAACCTGTCCTATTTGGTCCATTGCTCTAAGCACACATGTGTGTGCATTTTAGAGTTAGCCAGATGCCTGGAGTAGGGGCATCAGACACTTGGCGTGTCAGAATTCTTGATCCGTTGACACAGCCAAGGGGCAGTCGCCTGATGGTCTATGACCAGGTGTCTGAACAGTGGTCCAGACACCTGGTACATGAACTTCAGGCGCCTGGTCAGTTGAGCCAAACTTTCTGTGCTCCATGTTCTTTTCTGCAATCTGTTTTTGACTTTAAACCACTGTCAGTTTTTTTGTGGTTGGAATTTCTCATCTATTCCAAGCCCATTGGATTGCATTTTTTATTAGCTTTCCAACACATCTTGAAGCACCTTAATCGGAGTTCATTTGTGTTAGTTATGACTGTTTTGATGAGTAAAGTGTTTTCTCGGTAGAGTCTGTTGGATTTTCTGTAATTTGTTTCTGACTTCAAACATCTGTCAGTTTTTGTGGTTGGAATTTATCATACATTCCAAGCCCATTAGATTGCATTCTTTGTTAGCTTTCCAACGCATCTTGAATCACCCCAATCGGAGTCCATTCGAGAAAGTTATGACTGTTTTGGTGATCACGTGTTTTTCTGGATAGATTCTGTCAGATGTTCTATAACGTCGGACCAATCGTCTGAAGAGTGCACCAGACGCCTGGTACGTATTTATCAGGCGCCATGTCCCTCTCTTTTTTGCCCGTTTATAGCCGGTGGGTGTGATTTTTGAGGAGCCGTTTTCTTGTCTTTCGTGTAAGATTGCGGGTTTATTTAAGCTTGGTTTAGAGACAGTTTTTGGCACCAATGCTCACTGAATTTCTACTCTTTTAGAGCAAAAAACTTAGAGCATTTTCCTCTCTCTCATTTTCTCTTTCACTTTGGTTAAAAGTGTTCATGCATTGAGATTGCATCAAGAGTGTGTATTTCAAGTTCATCATCTTCTACATTAAGCACTTGTTTTTCATTCTTCATGCCTTCACACACTATGGTAAGATTTATTAAGGCATAGGTAAGATTGGTGTTTTTCGTTTCTTTGGTTACGAAACCTAGTACTCAGGTTGTGAGTACATTGTCGGGGGATGAGTTTACTCCACTTAGAGAGTTTCTCTCCATTTACCGGTTTAGGGATTGTCCCGGTTTAAGAATTGTTGCTCATGAAGAGTGTGCTTGTGTGTCCCGGTTTAGGGAGCAATAGTGGACAAGTCATCGCTCTGGTTTAGAAGGATGTGTCTGGATTATGATCGTCGGTGTAGAGATCCGAATCAGGATAAAATCTTTGTGTTTGCGTTTGCATTGTCTCTTTCTTTTGTGATTGTGTGCAATTATATTTCGCATTGCTTAATTAGTTTCAATTAGCATTTAATTGCCTATAAACTATTCACCACCTCTCTACTGTTGTTTAGCGTGCAAGAGATCCTATATAACCCACATTTTTGCTCATGCAACCGATTTCACTGCCAGCAATCCACTATGCATCCACCTCCATCTTCCTTGCAGGTAACTGACGCCATCGTTGCCATATCCATCATCCAGAGCCATCATTGTCACTTCTCATCGTTGCCACAGTCGACGAGAAGAGACCCCACAGTCGACGAGAAGAGACACATCCGTTAATCTCGATATCTGTATGTCACACTACAACCACCATCACCTTCGTCGTTGTCTACTGTGTTTAACACAACCAACCTCAACGAAAAACGTTGGCGAAATTGGTCGAAAAAGTAATTGGTACCGAGCCACTACAGTAGAAGCTCTAATGAGCCATCTTCGTTGTAGAGCCGAATTAATTAACGAGCTGAGCCGATCTCTAACCGTCATCATTGTTCATCGGCTCAGCTGTGACTAATTGATAATGCATGCTATAACATAGTGACAAAAATTCTATAATTAGATATGGATGATAATGCAATTTAAAGATTAGAAACACAACTACAAAATATGTACCTAGAGATTAAAGCTTACATAAATCAAATATGAGATCGCCTCGAAGCCTTAGACAATAAATTAAAAAAAATAACATTTTGAAGATGAAGCACAAAGTACATTTGATGACGAAACTAGAATGAATAAAAATAGAAACAATTGAAATAATTGGAGACAGAAAATTCTAAGGATAATTTCGGATGAGATAATATCACACACTGAATTAAGATATGTGCTCTCAACTTTGATGGAACATATAATCTTCAAACTTTTTATTTTTATATTCGCTAACATGGATGTGACATTTGTTCAAATTGTACTACTAATCAAATGAGCAAAAAGTTCAAATTGTTAAGATAAATCTAATGTCTGTTAAAATTTTCTAGACATCCATAGAGAGATAACAAGAGAGAGCATTTAAGACCTATATAGACATGAAATAAAACAATCAAACTAAAAAGAAATATTTGACACATACCTATAGAGATCACCTTCTAAAAAAATTAAATGACATACATTAAGAATACATGATATATTTGTTAGAAATACACTACAATAAGATTTTCAATATACCCTTGTTAGATTTCATTCTGGGTTAAGAATAGACATTAGACGTGAGATGCTGTTCCACATTGTAAATAATGCGCAACAAGCGTTCATTCTAGCTTTAAATTTGGAGTATATGAGAGCCAACCATAAATAGAACGCCTACAATAAAACTGGCAAATAACTAAAGCGATCAAATGATAACATGATTAAATCTCAAATCAATGTCGCTAAAGAGATAATGAAAAGGTTATGGCTGAAGAACTTATACAACAAAAACTTAAATGAGTGCAATGTTTTAAATAAGGCTTTGAACATTTTGCTAGGCAGTGCCCCAATGTGAGCCTACTTATGGGAGAGGTTAATAATGAGTATTGACTAATCGAAGAAGAATACATTTTCACATGAGGATATTATTGAGGAAGATAATGATTTAGATGAATATAACACTTACAAGTTATTAGGTGTCTAGCTATCACATCTAGAAATGGAAAAGATTGGTAGAAAACTAATGTTTTCTTTATCTACGTTAAAGATAGTGACTTTCAAAGTGATGATTGATGGAAGTAGTTATACGAATTTAGTCACCAAATCAGCTATGAACAAGATGCGACTAAAACTTGAATATCATTTATATCTTCACAACGTTACATAGGTTGATAATACCTCACATTTTGTTTCCTAATGTGATATGGATCGGATCAAGGATTTTTAATTTTATTTTTGAGGTTTAGAGTCCTTAGGTATTTTGAGTCTTTTTATTTATTTATAGGTATTTTAATGTTTAGTACCATATCGGATGGGTGAAGAAGAGTCAGAGTCTGTAAGCCTATATAATTCATTAGCTTGTTTTATTTTGAAATCAATGAATAATAATGAAAGGAAATTTTTTTCTCAAACCTGAGAAAGGTCTTCCTTCCTTGGTGAGAAGCCACGAACCATAATCTATCTATTTCTTCTCCAAGTCCCCCACCAAATTCCTAAATCCCTAAATCTCATCACGTCCTATATCAATTTGGTATCAGAGCTGAACGATTGTTTCTCATCTGCCAGTTTTCAGATTTAAAAAAATCAAAATCCCTAACAAAAAATTTCTCTTTTCCAATTCTATTTCTATTTTTTCCAAAAAAAACCTTAAAAACAATTACTTGTGCCCCCTTCCGCCACTAACATGAAACCCCAATCCTCAAATTTTCAAAACCCTAATTGTCCGTAGTCATATTCTGCCTGAAGCATGCGCTTCCTTGGCGACACATGACGCTGTGGCTACTATAACCGTCGATTATCAATTGATCTTTGACGCTCGTTGAGATTGTCTCCACCAAACGCCTCAGTCCCTGACGACCTTTGCCGCTATTCCAAATCCACCCAACAACTTCGACAACCAGGCTACAACCGGTAGCATCATCACCAGCATTTAAAACCCTAGGAACCATTGTCGCAAAGGGTTTCGAAGATCATCGGTCGTCTTCGGTGACGGTCGGAGTCCTTGACCATACTGATTAACTCTTCGACCAGCAGCGAAGCTATAGAAGCTAACCCGATGGTGAATAGCCGTCAGAACCGTCAGAAGCGTCATCGTCAAGCTTTCAAAGCTCGCTAGCGTCACTGTCGGCGTCGACCGTGGCCACCAACCACCTTAGTTTGTTCTTTAGCTGCAGTCGATGCTGTTGGAAGAACGGTAGCGAAGTCCTGTCGGAAACGCCAAAATTCGTCGTCGGCGTTGACCAAGTCGATGTCGATACAGTGCGAGCTCGTCGAGCCGACCCCGACCCAGCTTTGGCTCAGCCGAGGCGGTTGACTGGTCAACGACTCCGCTGAGCCGCGGCTCAGCACATTGAGCCGTTTTATTTTTCGAGATATTTGGGCTTATTTTTCTGGATTTCCTGTGTAGCTTCAGTATCTTAACGATTCTGGATCTGTCTGAAGCCTAAATTCAATACCGTTCGTGCCAATGGATATCTGACTCAGCCAAGTACACATCGGTATCCTCATGCAAGAAGAACAATTCTAAATCATGGGAGATTATAATGACTACGAGGAAACTTACTACAAGGCTTATTCTCCTCGAACAGAGTATAATCGGGTACTATACTTTTATGGCTTCGAAGACAAGTATGGATATAATGACTAGGAATCCTATCTATAGTATTTCTTTTCCTCTTTTCAATGTTCAGAAGAGTAGAAATATACATATGCATATCATGCATTCAAAGGAGAAACATGATCTTGGTATGCATCTTCCACGTTATAGTCGTTGATGACTAGTGTTCAAACTCCGTCTTCAAGATCGAAATTCTTTCAAGCATCGATATCTTCCGCATGCACATCATCAATATTCAAGCATGAAAGAAAATATGTGGTTAGATGAAGAGCTAAGTGAGAGAAACAAAAAAAATTCTTTAAGGGATCGAACAATGGTGGAAAGAACAACAGAGTAAACTCAAACAGAGTAAACTCAAGCCAGAGCCCGTAATAGACGTTGATTCAATACATGTGGCAGAGTGTGAGATTGGACATGAGATGAAGCGAGATCATGACCCAGACATTGAGACAGATTCTGCCTGAGCCTGGATTCGAGCCCGAGCCTGAGCTTGAATTAGTGTTTGATCTAATGCTGCATTCTAACCAGAGACAGAACTTGATCCAACACTGCAAACTGAGCGAGAGTCATATCTAGAGCCATATGTGGGGTGTTTTTTAGTGAAACTGAGTGGCTCATGACCGCAAGGATCGAGATACAATATGAGGCATGCCACAATGATAGGCCTTGCACCACCGGCAAAAGATTTTCACTTAATCAACATAAGCAAGGCATGAGCTTTAGTTATGCCTAGTTTTTTTGGCAGGAGCTCAGCTTGAGAATGAGATGGAATAAGAATGCAAGTGTTTTTTTCCTTCAAAAAACATGTGAGACCACTGATAATTCTGATGCTGTATATTTTTTCTTTCAGCTAACGATGCACAGATCTATGAACTCACTTCAAATGTTATTTAGTTAAATATAGATTTGATTTGAGGGCTAGCTTTAAATATGGGCATGGTCTTTGCAATTCAAAGACAGTACACTCCAAATATTGCCATGTTTTTTTCTGATGGAATGGTGGTGAAGAAGTGTGCATGCTTGGCATTTGAAGGAATATCAGCTAACATCTATACTGACTAAACTCACACTGTTGATGCGAAATGTTCTTTGGCTATTGACTATATACTTGAATATCTTGGAGGTTCCAATATGTCTGCAAATTACATGGACCTGGACTAGGATTAGATAGCCAGCTGGCCTCAACATGTAGCAATGCAAGTATCATCATTGGTTTCTGTCAAAGATATGCTTCTCCTAATATCAGTAGGCTCCGAAACCTCTAGTGAGAATAGCATAAATTCGCTAGTCTGCAATAAACACCCAAATCTTTTCTCAGCTCATCAAATTTCAACCATTGTTCAAGGAGGAGGTTTATGCTTAACAAAGCTTTTCTCAGCTTATCAAATCTTAACCATTACTGAAGAAGAGGCTTTTGAACTGTCCTTAATACACTAATCTTGGATAGTGAAGCAACAATTGCACTTAACAACGTGATTTTCTTTGGTGAAATGTTATATGGCCAAAACTAAGTGTCTCATGTACATTCTTTCATTCTTTGTTTACTAGAATCTTTTACACAATGTTGACATGCCTCCTACCAACTTAAGATCAGACGATTAGTATTATTATTTGGGTTTCCAAAAAACAGGACATCGGACTTGTTGATGTTTTGGAAAATATAATATTGGATAGCAGATATTGGGGATATTTAGTTCATATGGAGTGCAATGTTGGATGATAAAAATACATGTCATATTTGTTTTATACACATCTAACTATTTATAAATCTTATCCGCTTTCGTAATGGAAGATTAAAATATACATACTTGGCAACTTGTATTAATCTATGAATTAACTAATTGCATAAAATTTTCAATTTGATTTGAGAGAAGAAGATTATCAGGAAATGAAAAATTACATTTTCACATCTTCATCTCCTTCTTTTGTCGCTTGCACAGGGACCAAGAGACCGCCTTATCGTTGGCGTGTCATTGAAACAAAAGAGAAAGTTGAGAGAGAGAGAGAGAGAGAGAGAGAGAGAGAGAGAGAGAGAGGGAGATGATGATGATGATGATGATGATGATGATGATGGTCGTCTTCATCATTGGCAGCCATCTCGTCTTGCCAATTCGCTGGCCATACGACATGCCGATTCGTTGGCCATATTGCTCCGCCATGTTGTCGGGACAAGATCGAGATAGAGAGAGTCGGGCTCGGGTTTAATTCGAGTCATAAATCTCCTCTATCTTCTTTAACAGAAGATCTGAGTGGCTAATGAATTTTGGTGCTAAACGTGCAGCCATTTGGCCTTAATTTTTTTTAAAAAAGGAAAGTCAGCCCCTTTCATATGGTGGATATAGCGGGTGCTATATTGCCTGATACCTAATTCTGGCTGATATACTGCCCCAAAATGCTAATCACCTTCAGTTGGTCGATAGCATAGCGGCAAATATCTTTTTCTGCTATATCGGCCGATATGTCATGTTGCCAAATGAGGCCATGTTTTTGGAATGAAATCATGTTCCCAAAGCGATATCTCAGTATTTGAAACTAAACCATGTTGCCAAACAAGGCCTAAGCCTTTTATGTGTAATATAGTAGAATGTGCTGTTTTCAGGGTTCTGAGAGCTAATATATTTATGGTTATTTTAGGACGCCACCAATCAATATTGTGTTATTTTATTCTTAAATAATTTAATCCAGCAACTATGAACAGACGTCTTAGAAGAAGTTACATGTAATCTCAGCACTTCGTGTATTCAAGGAGAATATCTTAGTCACTTCTGACTGCCTAAGTTTGTTTCTGTTTAATTATAGTTTCCAACTTCTAGAACTCTACACTGAACCCAATTCGATTCTAGAAAAATATGGAGCGTTAAATATCTAGTAAGCTGGAAATTTTGTGTGTTGCCGGAGAAAGTACTAAATCCCGTTCTATGGGTTCTTCAATGTATTTGTTTGGTGTTGTTGATGAGTGATGACACTGTCCTCTTTGGATTAAAAGTTGATATTCCTAGTGAGAAAGAATGTGGTGTTTGCTTGATTAAACAGTTCTCTTTTTGCTGACAGGAAACAATGGCACAATTGATGGACAAGGCCAATCATGGTGGTCAAAGTACAAAAAGAAACTTCTTAACCATACAAGAGGGCCCCTTGTGCAGTTAATGTATTCAAGGGACATAGTAATTTCAAACATTACACTACGTGATTCTCCTTTCTGGACGCTCCACCCTTATGATTGCAAGAACATAATTATCAGAAACGTCACTATTTTAGCCCCTGTTAATGGAGCTCCAAACACAGATGGAATTGATCCAGGTAACTGCGTTCTTTATTGGTTCTGCTCGGTTCCTAGTTACCATACGTATGTTTTGTTTCTATGCCCAAAACTCTGTTTCAAAGATAGACAATTGTGCTTCAATAAAAGGATTTGCTATTATAGATGTTAGAGTTGTATTATCTGTCTTTTCTATTTGTGTTTGTCTAATCTGATCCTGATAATATTACTTCATGTCCCGACATTACTGTTTACCACATCTTGAACAATTTCCCTTTTATGGATAACCAATGGCCAGGATGCATTCTTAAAGAAATATTGTTTAGCGAGAAATACTTCAGTTAGCTTGGAACGTCTCATGAAAACAGATTGTCATTTGTCATTTCCTTGGCATTTAAATGCATTTTAAGCATGTAATGATAACTCTTTTACCCTAACTACTACTTATGGTCTATGTAGACTCTTGTGAGAACATGGTGATAGAGAATTGTTACATATCTGTTGGTGATGACGGAATAGCAATAAAGAGCGGTTGGGATCAGTATGGAATTGCATATGGACGACCATCAACAAACATATTAATTCGCGATGTGACTGTTCGCTCTGTGGTGAGGTTAGTAACCCCCCTCCCCCCAAAAACACCAAAATGAAAAAAGTTTTCTATTGCCTCTATATGCATGCACATTTACTCAAGCAGAGTTGTTGGATGCCTGTGTGGGGTGTTAAGTCTCCATCCCATGAGCCGCTTTGCTTCACGTTGCATCTAGGCATTTTAGTCAGGAACATTATAATAATTATAATAATGATTTGGTTTTGGTTTAAGTTTATTTAATTTCTTCATGTTTCGAATTAGGAGTAGTAAACAGTTGCCTTATATGTAACTGTCCAACATTCTCATCAATATGGACAAGATTAGGGGTGGCAAACGGGTTTGCTTCCGATGGGTCCGGCACGTACCCGACTCGGATATTAGGGTTCGGGTTTATCCTTAATGGGTCCAGGTCGAATCTAGGCTGAACTTGCTAACTCAGACGAAATTCAAGACGAGTATGGGTGTAGTACCCCTAATTTGAATGGACCTGGATCCAAACTGCTTTGATTTAATAAATATACAATCATATACATCTATTATACACTTAATGGATTTTTTTTGAATGAGTGCCGACTAGGCAAAAGTGTGGGTACAAAGACGGCTGGGATTGAATCTTAAGGAATTAATGGGTATGATGAGAGTTTGTAAAAAATTTAGGAGGAAAACCCTAAAATTTTTCCGGAGAGCTAAATCTGGAGGGAACTAAATTTTAAGGAGAATTAAAATTTTAAATTTTGGGGGAGCTAAATCTAGAGGGAACTAAATTTTGGGGGAAACTGAAATTTTAGGGAACTAAATTTTTAACTTAAAATTTTAGGGAAAACTAAATCTGAAGTAAACTAAAATTTGGGGAGAACTAAAATTTTAAATTTTGATGGAAACTAAATCTGTAGGCAACTAAATTTTGAAGGGAACTACAATTTTTATTGGAAACTAACTTTTACCTTGAATGTGGTTATAATTTTGTTAGGATGGAATTTTTTAAAAGAGATTGCAAATTTTTGGGAGGATAGATTTTGAATGAGTTGAAATTTTTTGGGGGAATATTTTAAATGCCATGTGACCTATGGTCACTGTTTATGACTAGTACATATATATTGAATAATGGAAACCATATGACATATGTGGTTAAGTCACATATGCCTCTAATGTATACCAATCCTTATTTTTTTCGGATGATCAGAACCATTTTGATCTTTATATTCTAAAAGCTCAAAACACTAAATATTAGGTAAACATAAAAGGTTTTACCCGTTCATCCATTCATGAAAAAATTTAACAATTTCATTTGAATAAAACTTTCGCAATGGGTGGATGAACTTGTAAAATTCTTTTGGTTTATCCACTATTTGATGTGTTGAGGTATTAAAATATGAGGATCAAAACGATCTCATCGTCCAAAATATAAGGGAGAGTGGGGTTTTGGAGATTGCATATGTGACTTTGTCACATTTGTTATATGTTTCTCATTATTCTCATATGTATGTTTGTATGTATGTATATATGCATATGTATGCATGCATAATCAAACCCAAACCCAACCCGACTAGTAAAGTGGGTTGGGTTCGGGTGACTTGGATTTCATACGGGTCAGATATAGTTTTCAAGTTCCTGATGCCAAATTAAATATGGGTTAGGTTGTTATACACCCATATCCGGATCCGGTCAGATCTGACCTTACCTGAATCCGATCCTACCCAACCCAAATAGCACCTCTAGACAAGATGAAATATCCTTACTATTTTTGGTTGCTGTTTTCATATTTTCCTTCCTTTTCCTTATTGTTGTGGCTAAACTTTTGTTGCACAGTGGTATATGTTTTCAAGTATTAGAAGTGTTTTGTATTTGAGGTTATTGATGATCTTATTGTTTCATAAAGTTATATGTTTAGCCATGTGTTTCCATCACCAAGTTTAGACTTGGGCATAGGCTTCTTATAAATTCGAGGAATTATCTTATTCAGCACGTTGTGTTGGTTCCCCTCCTTCGTGTCTTTTTTTTGTTTTTTGTTTTTTGTTTTTTGTTTTTTGTTTTTGGGTGTGTGTGTGTGTGTGTTTTTTTTTTTTTGGGGGGGGGGGTGGTTTGGCGAGAGAGAGTTGAAGGAGTCACAATTACTTAGGAAAAAGAGTAGCACTCTCGTCAACTATGTATATCTTGATGTATCTATAATTTTCTATGAAAATATATTTAACTCTTCATAGTTTAAAATACTTCAATATTTTAGCCATTCATATAAAAATACAATTAAATAAATATTTTAAACATATAAAAACATGTTATGTGAAAAAAGAAATCTACGAGTCATGTAAACATGTCTCCAATGTTTCCATAAAGTGTCCTAAATTCGAAAATATAGTTTATAATTAACACATTTGAAAAGTATAAGACACATGTCGGATGGGTGTCCAAGTGTCTGTGTACGGTACAGGTGTTGGTTTGTCCGGTACATATACGCTTTCATGTTAGAAGTACACATGTACATATGTTCTGTCATTGATTGCCATGTTCAAAAATGTTTAGGTATTTCATACTCTATAGTTCATTGACTCTATGCCTGAACGTGTTATAAAATAGAGGTCGTATAGCCAAAGCAATATACATCACCAGTCACGAAGGCCTTAAATGATCGGGGTGGGTCCCATAAGAGGCAGAGGCAAGTATGTAGTAGGAGGTTACACAGTGAACTATGGGAATGCTTAATGGAAGATAAGAAAAATATTGTGTGCCTTTGCCCCACAAGGGGGGTGGGGGTGGAGGTGTGGGTTACAAAGAAGGGAAAAGGTAAAACTGCAACAGAAAAAGTTAACATGGAACTATATAAATATATTTAATTTTCAAGATCTGAATGTGTGTCATGGGATGAGAAAAGTGGTTTATATTCTATTACTCCGCCGCCACTTTTGCACCTTTTTTCATGAAACTTGGGAGTTGGGAATATGCGCAAAGGTTTCATTGTTAAGATCCTTTTTATATGCCTGTCCAATTTGGGTATTCTATGCAATGACAAACTTCTAAGTTGTAATGTGGGGTTTATGTATATATGTTGTAGTGCAATGAAGCTAGCTGAAGAATGTCCCATCGAGGACTTTCTCACATGCTACATGTAATCCATCCTACTACTAACCATATGCAAGTGACACCGGACGGAATGAGAAAAGTTTTGGTTGGGAAATTGGGGAAGAGGAAAATTGAGAATTTGATAATTTTTAGGTATCGCACCTTAAAGATCTAACGATCATCGACTCACATGCATTACATGCAAAATTTTTTCCAAGCTCTTGCCCAGGCAACCAAACAAATTCTCCCATTTCAATGCTAAAGATTTAATTTTTGGAGAAACTCAAAGTTTATATCAAAATTTTAATTTATATACTTTTCATTAAAAATAAGATAAGTTTGTGATCTTTATATATGTTTACAACTTGATTTTTAAAAATTACATCCAATGTGAGACTAAAATTTAAAAATAACTAAAAGATCCAAAATAACCAAAATACTCAATACTCAAACTTTATCTCAATTAAAATAATTAAAAGATTCAAAATAATTAAAAGACTCAAAAAGACTCAAATTCTATTTTAAATAAAATAACTAAAAGATTTAAAGGACCCAGACTCTATCTAAAATAAAATCTAAAATAAAATTTAAAAAGGATTCTATATAAATTTCAAGCTAGATTCTTATTGTTCTTTCTGATTTGAGAACTTCACAGTCTAATGAATGGTGACAAGAATAACACAATTAGGTAGAAGTCACAAGACTCTAGTTAGAGAAGATGCGTTCATAAACTTTGAAATGTAGCAGGAGGTTGATTTGTAGGTAAATATCTTCTGAAAAATATTTCCAAATTCACAAAAGACATGAAATCATATAAAATTTGTTTTTTGTTAGGATGTAAAGGATTTGAGATGATGAACTTGATGTGTGTAACTACTTCGATCAACAGTTGGTTCAGATAGTAGCTTCACATCGGGCTCAGAATCATGATCTGATTTAGGCTCAATTGTTGGCTCAAGTCTGGGCTCAAACTTTATGTTCGATTCCACATTTGGCTTGGGCTTGATAGACATCTGGTTTGGATTATTGTTTGGGCTTCAAAGGGTTCATCATACTTGGCTCATTGGAGTTCAACCTAATCTTTTGATCAACTCAAATATTGGGGTGGGGAGGTTTTAACAGAAATTTTTTCTCGTTAAACATGAATGCGTGTGTTTAACCTTCCAGAACTCATCACATCGAGATCGTTCAACCAAGACATTCTTAGCAAAATGTGTGTTGTTTCCTGGGCATAACGTCATATCAAATATGATCATAATAACTCGCAAGCTGAAGAACTAAATATCATTGGGTAACTGAATGATCAATATTATCAATCCAAGTGACTTTATATGATTGGGATGAGGTTGAGCTGTTAGACTCATTCTTTATAAGACTAACTTGGCGATAATATCCTTCATTAATCATCAGTTTATGGGACTCATCACCTACCATAAAATAGTTATAGAAAATGCTAAGCACCTAATGACATTAACATGATCACTAAATTCACACAAGTCTACATCAACATCAATAGTATTTTCAAATGCATAAATTTCGTCAATAATTCCTTCAAAATATGTAACGGTTCGAGTTGGCTTGTCGATGGCTCAAATGGATAGCAATAGGGCTTAAAATGGCTTCAAAATCTTCAAAATAGTGAGGTAGCGTAAAAATTAACTGTAAACCCCTTCAGAAAATTCTCGAAAATCCCAAGCAATGTCGTAGGAAAAAAACTTGAAATTTTTTACACTAAATTTTAAACATCATTTTGAATTTTTTCTTTTTATTACCATTGTTTTGAATTTTTTACTCTTTAAAAAATTCTATTTGTTCTATCTTTTTATATATCATTTTACTCCCATATCGTTTCTCCTTTTTTCGTGAAATTTTTTTCACTCTTTTTTGGAACTTTTTTGTTGATCTCTCTTTTTAGTTAAAACCTAAATAGAATAAAAGAAGATACGTATGATGATGAAAAAGAAAAGAAATAAAAATTAAATAAAAATATCAGGATTTGGCTTTGATACCAAGTTTGATGTAGGACGGAAGGGAAAAGTTATGGTGTGGAAATTAGGAAAGAAACATTCAGAATTTGATAACTTTTCGGGCATCACATCCTGAGACCAACGGTCACCGACTCACATGTCTCGTACACGGATATTTTTTAGATCTTTCGCTCAAAAAACCAAACTCACTCGCACTCCAATGTAAAAGATTTAATTTTGAGAAAACTCATTGTTTACATCAAAATTTTCAATTCTATTCTCTTCATTAAAAATAAAACAAGTTTGTGATCTTTATATAGACTAATAATTTGACTTTTAGAAATTACATCCAATGTGAGACTAAAAATTTAAAAATAATTAAAATGTCCAAATAACTAAAAGACTCAAAAATATCAAACTCTACCTGAAATAAAATGATTAAAAGATTCAAAATAACTAAAATATTTAAAAAGACTAAAACTCTATCTCAATTCTCAAATAAAATAAAAGATTTAAAGGACCCAAACTTTATCTAAAATAAAATCTAAAAAAGACCATCTCAATTTCAAACGGGATCCCTATCAACAAGCACACATAACCATATAATTTATCCATGCTTCGAGGAGATGTTGCAACGATTAATGCTCGAGTTTGTGGAAATGGTTTTATACCAGACGACTCTTTGGTTGATTGCAGATGTAATCTTCCTACCCCCGGGAAAGAATACACGTGCAACTGAAATAAAAAAGACAACCCGACAGAAAATGAATGCTGCAGCATGTTAAATGATTGCAGAGGTGGTTGCCTGATAGGACTGCAGAGCTGGAATTTTGCAGTTTTCAGGGGCGTTTTTTGTAATTTTCAGTTTTCTAGGGTTATTTTTGTAATTTTCAACTTTAGAGTTATTTCTATGATTTTTTATCTTCTGATTCGTATTTATATAGGGGCTATGGTGATTAGGAAGAAGTGTCGAATCTTGAGAGAACTTCTGAGATGTTGAGATTTCCCTCTTTGTTAGAGAGCATGACTACCCTCTCGAATAGGCAGCTTGGGAGAACGAGTTCCTTTTAAAAGAACTCAATCTATCTTGAATCCCTTTTTTATTTCATTTTGTTAATTATAAAAATCCAATCTTTCTTTCCTAAATCCACTTTCTAGCCCTAAAAATCCCATCTTTCCATTAAAAATATCATCTTTCTACCAAAAATCCTATTTAAACCATCAAAATCCTAGGAAAAATCCTATCAAGTGGTATCGAAGCTTTGGTTGGCCCGTCGAGCATCGGTCGACGTGCCAGGGGCCTGGCTGCTTTTTGGCAGTCCGTCGAGACCTCAAGCACGATTTTGTGATGCTTTTGGGACTCGAGGATGATGTGTAAGAGCTCCAGGGGATTCGTGGGCCTCGGTTTGTTGCAGAAAGGTGACGACGACGAGTACTTTCGGCCTACGAGGATTTTCAGAATGATTACAATAAGGACCGGGCTATGATAAGAATGTTGACGACCTGGGCTGAGGATGACTAGGGCATCGTTGGAGACGGGGCGGCGGCCAATTGAGGGGCTATGTGCGACGCATGGAAGTAGGACGCGACAATTATAATCCGCCTTACTATGTATCTGCAGGAGGGCGAGTTGACCAGGAAAGACTTGATGTTGATGACAGGATGAGAAAGCTAAAGATGTCACTGTTTGAGAGAGATGATACTTACAGATAGATCTACTGAGATGAGACTTTCTTTGCAGTGACACGTCTGACAGAGAGACAAATTGGAGATGAATGACATCTATTTCGAAGAGAAGGTGCTTGTTTGGTTTCAGTAGAGGGAAGAACGACGCTGTTTTCGTTGATGGGAGAAACTCAAGGATTGCTTGATGGACAGATTCAGAGACACTATTGACAAAACTTACAGGAGCAGCGGTTGGGTAGGTGGTATGGCAATTTGATCTATGTTTCACGTACTTCCAACTTCGTCGATCTTTAATACTATTTTCAATGCCTCGAAGGACTTCCCATGAGGTCACTTATCATTGTACTGTTGTTGTCTGAGCATGCATAGCGCTTTTTGAGATTTCTCCCTTAAAATACTAGCTACAATTAGTTTTTAGGTTCATGAAAATTATTATGGTTAAATTTCACAAAACTACCAAAATTTCATATGACCACTAGAAAACTATCATACTATCCTAAACTTATTAAATTACAAAAAAACTATCACAGACTTTCTGCTTCCTAGTTAATTGCCCCTAAAAGTATTAATACAAATGACTTTTTTGCTCTCACATGAGACATGACATGCGGTCTCCACAAATTTTTTAATTATAAAAATGAAAAAAAAACCAAAAGGAGAATGACATGTCCTAAAAAATTCAAATAAAATTAAAAAACAAAAACAGAGAATGACATGTGGTTGCAGAAAATAAAAAAACAAAAAGAGCGAGGAAAAACCCATGATCCTAACCCTAAACCCATTATCTCTCCCTCTTCTCCTCCAACTTGATCACTCTTCTCTCTAACCTCCTCGATCTCTGCTCTTCCTCCTCGCTTCCCAACCTCATCTTTCACTCTCCACCTCGACCCCGACAGCCTCACCACCACTGGTTCCACTTGCCGTGCCGGCAAACCAACTGCCTGTGGCCCACTACCCCTACCCCTTAATCCACATGTTGTGGGTTTGTGGCAAAAACAAAATATAATTAAAGGAAAAGAAAAATCAAAGACTAAGGCACGTGCCAGTTTAGGGGTTTTCAAATTTTTTCTTTTCGTGAATGGTAGTATTGTCAATGTTAGGAATGTGATTATTACCTGATAATTTTTTAAACAAACAATCAACAAAGGGTAGTTATATGTATAAAGTACATGATAATTTTATAATTTGCAACGACAAGTAATTTTTTTGGAATCGTATGGAAGTTATATGGAAGTTTTATGAAATTTAGCCAATTATTATATAGTAGAAACCATTCTATTTGGTTCCACATGGGTGTGGAGATGAAAATGGAAAGAAAGTAAAAGAAGGCTCATTGGAATTTGGGTTCTTCGGGCAAGAGGTTGGCGGTACCTGTGGCAATATCCAGTGAGATAGGCAGCAAGGGGCTCACAGGAAGATGGGTAAAGATGGGAGTCTAGCAGCAGCGGTGTCTATCCTGTGAGACTGGCAGCAAGTGGCATACATTACATTGTGGTCATATGTTTAATTATGTTAGTCATATGCCTTGGTTGGGATTAGATTGCAAGACTAAAAAAACATGATGAACAGCAACGAGGAGAGGAATATTGCTTAAATTAAGAGAGTAAAGTTTGGATGATCAAAATTACCTCACTGAGATGGTTCTGAACCAGCTGTTCATATCTTTTTGCCTAGTTTAAACATGGGTAATGATTATCAGACTCGGGGTCAGCGAACCCAGGTTCTGATTGGCTGAATTTTTTTGAAATGGAAACACCACCACCCCCTTATTAATCCCTTGGCTCTAATCGTGCCACATCACCCCTACCCCTGTCGGCCGACCGGGGTTCCAAGTATCACTACTCCTTGAACAGTGAGTTTGCAGGGAACACCTGTAGGTCATAACGAAGCCATCAAAGGATGCGCCGGTTTAATATCAAGCGGGTTGAAAGCAAGTTCAAACTGCACACTGCTATCATTATCAGTTGTCTCAAGTTTAAGCTTTCATCCTAATTTTATGAGTTGTTTGAATACGGCACAACATTCTTACATCAAATTTCAGGTTTTCTGATTTGTCAAACTCCAGTCATGTGGGCATCTAATAACACTTCTTGGACGCTCCAGCAATGTTTTAAGTAATTAAACTCTGAACATATTAAATGTTACAGTTTTCTGGTGTAATCTTGGAGCTTGTGTGTGCCAGATATTGAAGTGGATTGCATCAGCCATTTCGGGTCATTTTCTTGAAATTTGGCATTGACCCAATTTCCTTTGTTGATTCCTCAGTTAATGCATAGTTCGTAAATCTTTATATCCACATCTACGAATTATAGCGGTCTTCCTACATCCGAATTCTGGAAGGTTCCTCTTTCGAACAATATCCTTGGACATCCGATGCCGATATCTTGTGTCATAATACTGATGTGCAAAGAACGTGCATATGTAGAAACATGATGCGATATGAAATATTTATTTCCATGAAAGAATCACCCTGTATGATTTAGAGATGTGCAACCACACAGGCTCAAGTGTTTCATGAATTATTCCTGAACGGATCTTGGTAATCTCAATATCAGTAAATACCTATGACATGTAGGATACTTCTTCCAACCATAATTGACATGTACAATAGATATGTTGATTGACCCAAATATGTACACATTATTCACCTAAAAAATATATGCCACATGCTTCATGTTGTGTTCTTTCTTGACAGAAGTGATAGTTCTATATATCTTTCTATAAAATGAAGTTCTCTTTATACATATATGGCCCGATGGATATTTATATAAATCGAAAACAAACATAAATATATGTGTTCTCGTGTCTAGAGTTAAGACAGTATCCGTGTCAGAGTGTGCCACTCGTGTCTGTCTCCAAAACTATTTGAATTAATAAAAGGGGTCAAATTGTATGCAATTACTATTTACAATGTTTATTTGATATAACCCTCCTAGGGGCAATTCTAGCACAATCTACAAAGCACTTTCTTTCATTGGTGTTGAACTGCCATGTGTGATGTTAAGTATATACCCACAGTTTTCTCATGTAATTACCGTCTTTGCTGATTTTTTGGCTGCCCGTCGGCTGCAACATTTGGTTGCAACATATGCTTCTAAGCCTTCCCCTGTTCCAGCAAAGACCCGTTAGTATAGTCATATATGGTACATTGATCTTCATACTAATCTGCTTCTATCATACGGCCAGTCGTAAGACATTCCTTAATAACGAGAATATGTTTTCTCTATGATTATTTTGGTAACTTTTGTACCTGCCTGAGTGGAACTTCATCGTATGCCTATGCTAGCGCCGGAGTATCAATCGGAAGCGAGATGTCCGGTGGCGTCTCCAACATCACCATCGAGAACCTTTACGTATGGCAATCGAGGCGTGGGGTAAGAATAAAGACAGCTGCGGGAAGAGGAGGCTATGTCCGTGGCATCAAATACCGGAACATCACCCTTGATTTTGTCCGTGTCGGGATCGTAGTCAAGACCGATTACAATGAACACCCAGACCAAGGGTTTGATCCAGATGCGTTGCCTGCCATAGAGGATATCACATTCAGTGGCGTTCATGGCCAGGGGGTTCGGGTCCCAGTGCGGATGCATGGCAGCGAAGAGATACCCATTAGGGGGGTGACTTTTCGAGATTTTTCCGTAGGCATAACATACAAGAAGAAACACATCTTCCAGTGCTCCTATGTGGAGGGGCGGGTTATCGGGTCGATTTTTCCAGCACCTTGCGAGAACCTGGATCGATACGACGAGGAGGGGAGGCTGGTGAAGAAGTCGAAGGCGCAGAACCTTAGTGACATTGATTATGACTTTTGAACACAAAACACTAATGTTATTCGTCATTCTCTGCTCTGTTCTTTCTTCTCATTGTTGAAGTTCCCCCTCTTCCCAGCTTGTATTTGATTATTTTGAGCCCTTGTACAGAGTTTACGGGTCTAAGAGAAGGAGAGCGGTGATATATTGCTGCTAGTGTAGATTTAGGTGTGACTCTCTATGTTGAGTTTGATTTGTAAGTACATAAAAGCGTGCCCTCGTCTAAGAAGTTGTTTTTCTCGGAAAATTATACAAGGTAAGACTCAAGTGTTTTTAAAACTCGTAATTATTTATTTAATAAGACTTATCAAATTAAACTCTAATATACAACCATATAAAATCCGTGAGTGCTCGAAAAACAAGCGATTGCAAACACGTCATGCAGAACAAGGATTAATGCAAGCCTCATGTAAAATCAATGCGGATGGAGTAAAGAGTAGTCTGTAGCAACATTAGTTGCTGTTGGATGTATGGGTCACGGAGAGCTGCAGACTATCAAGCCCACAAAAAAGACAAATAATCAACGAGAGAAAGGAGAGGAGAGATGCCAAAGGAGAGGAGAGAGATCGTGGTCCAGCGGCATTTACATCCGCTTTTGAGTGGGACAACCAGGGATCGATTTCTGATGGATGCGAAACACGTGTACACCTTTAACCAGCTTTCTGATATATATAAAAAAATAAATAAAGACGAGAGAATGGGAAGCGGTTTCTGAGAAAGCGCCAGCGGAGAGAAGCAATCAATAAATATCGCCAAATAAACTATCGTAATGCATGTGAAACACGGAGCCTCTCCTTGCATAACAGTAGGAAGCCCCCAACATTTTTCCCGCCCCCCAAAACAGGCTGGAAAGCTCAAACCCAAAAACTGGCCACCTATTCCTGGCTACCCCATTCCCTATGATAATCCCTACATCCAATTTTATGCTAGGGAGAGTGCTATGTACATCCGGAAAGTGTGCATTTAATCATTTTTCCTTCAAAAAAGTAACAAGCGATTGGCTTGCTTTATTTTTGGAAAGGGTTCTACTATCTGCAACTATCTGCACGGCCATGACGTCGGTGCAGACTTTTTTTTTGCTATAAATAGCAAAATCTTTCACATCCATGTGACTTTATGTCACATCGAAGCGCCAATCTTTGCCCTTTAGAGCAAAAATCAAGTCTGCATCGCATTGTACACGGATGCAGATAGCAATCAAATAAACCCCTACTCATAAGGGTGTATATAGGTTTCAGCGTCAATTTTTGCTTAAAATAGAAAAGAGTAAAAATTATTTGGCAAATAAATTTTCTAATTTTGGACATCTAACCGACATACACCCCTCTGAGTAGGGGTGTATACAACATAACCATGGCAATTCTCTTTGGGAAAAAAATCTCATCCTATATTAATTGAATCCTTATGCTAGTCCTATAAACTTGGCATATTTTAAATAGCAAGTAGAATACAGTAAGCAACTGGTCGTTGTACTGGTAATGGTAATAATAAATAAAAAATAATGACATTAGTAATGTCACTTCCCTTCAATTGTTGTTTGTTGTAGAAGCGAACGCAACGATAGCTCCGGAAAAGACGCTGGGTCGTCAAATACCCTTCAATGTTTGTTTTGATTAAGAAACAGGCCATCAAGGGCTATTTCGCAATAATGAGAATGACAAACACCGTCGTTGTCGTCGGCTGTCGTCATCGCCCCGCCATTACAAGCGAAAAATTCAAACACGCGTGGAAAACTAATGGAGGAGCTCAACTCCGTGCCACGTGCCGATGAAATCGAGGCCTGCCGACTTCGACTTATTTCTCATTTCATTTCATTTTAACATTTTTTTTTTTTGAACTTTTCACGTGCTGTTTTGACGAAGTGACATAATAGCCTTTTGATATTCGTCTGTAATTTGCTTTCCTGTTCGGGAAGTGTTCTGCAGAAAATTGTCTTCAAATTAAACACGTTTAGGCCCAGCTGGGCCGCCAAAAGGCCGTGGTGAACCTCGTGTCTTGCTTTTTGTTGAAGTTCGCTCAGATTCTCTTTATTTTTTATTTTTTATTTTTTCTATTTGTGTATTATTGGGCATAACGTGTGATCACTGATCACAAGTAACGTGGCATACAAATATTTCTCCGAAAAATTTCAGTCCATTCAAAATATTCATTTCCATAAAAAAACGGTAGCCTCTTCAAAATATATCCAACAAAATATATTATCCATTGGGATATTATGTTTGATGTTGTACTCATTCCTTTTTATTATGGCTAATTAATTTAGAGTTTAACATTTGATGAGATCACGGGGCATGCATCATAATACTAATCTGTCTAAAATCTTGATGTTGGTTTTTCCATAATTTATCCATTGGAATATTTCTATCTACATTTTTTCCAGTTCATCCTGTCATTGTATACAAGGCACCGTTGTCATTTAACACATTTGCTCTCTTTTTGTTTGATTCTTGTGTCATTTAACACATTTTTTGTTTGGATACGAAATCCAAATGCCATTCATTAATTCTCTGTTCTGTTCTATCGTCTCATTGTGGAAGTTCCCCTCTTCTCGGCTTGCATTTGATTCTGTTGAGCATTTGTACAGAGTTCACCCCTGAAGGAGATTGATGGTATACTGTAGATTTAGGTGTGACACTGACTCTTTGTTGAGTTTTATTTGTTAGTACACTAGAAGTAACACGTGCAGATAGTGCACGGGGAACTCAAAAAAAAAACACGCTCAGAATGTGGGACCCACGAACGTGGGTAAATGAGAGAGGAGTGGGTGTAAGTGTGGGGATTGTCGGGTGTAAGAGGGGTAAAAATCCCAATGGCAAACATGTAAATAAGTGGTGGTCAAAGGGGGAAAAAATGTAAATCACAACCTTGTAATTAGAGGGGGACCATGGGGAAAGCTTGGAGGGGTGATTGATGTGACATTGCCACATAGGACAAATATCATGTCAATAGATTTAGGTGTGACACTCTTTGTGGAGTCTTATTTGTTTGTACACTAGAAATAACCTGTGCACATAGTCCATGGGAAACACAAAAAAAACACGCACAGAATGTGGACCCAAGAACATGGGTAAAGGAGAGAGAGAGAAGAGTGGGTGTAAGTGTGAGGATTGTCGGTGTGTAAAGGGGGTAAAAATCCCAATGGCAAACATGTAAATAAGGGGAGTCAAATGGGGAAAATGTCAATGACAACCTTGTAAATAGAGGGGGGCTCGGGGGAGAAGCTTGGAGGGGTGTTGATGTGACATTGTCACATAGGACAAATGCCGTGTCAATAGATTTATGTGTGAAACTCTTTGTTGAGTTTTATTTGTTAATACACTAGAAATAATCCATGCACATAGTCTACGGAAAAAACAAAAAACTCACGCACAGAATGTGGGACCCACGAACATGGGTAAAGAAGAGAGAAGAGAGAGTGTAAGGGTGGGGATTGCCATAGGTAAAAGGGGTAAAAATCCCAACAACAAACATGTACATGGGGGGGGGGGGGGGGGGGGGGGGGGGGGGGGGGGGGGGGTCAAAAAAACGTCTACCTTGTAAATAGAGAGAGACCAAGGGGGAAAGCTTGGAGGGGGTGTTGATGTGACATTGCCACAAATGTCACCTCAACATCCCTCATATGTATAAAGGACAGATGTGACATCAACATCCCTCATTTATATAAAGGATAGATGCTGTTCGCATTTATTAGGCAAGTTTTTCCTGGAATTGTTTATAGGATGCTTTGGAGCGTAAATGGAGTGGATATCCAATCCATTTAAATGGGATGCCATGCTTCATGATATTTTGCAAAATCTCAAACCACCAATTTTCAAGTGAACACAAAGGATTTTGCTCATTCATTCGCTTGTCGCAAATTTAACGGTTTCGTAGTAACAGAACTTTTTGATATGGTTAAATGTTCAAGCAAAACACATTTGGTTCACTAGGAAAATGTGACACATCATCGTATTATAGAGAGATCTCTCATATACCGTATGATGCCCATTATTACATACTTACATTGTATGTAAGCATGCATGTATCTATATATGTGTATAAAGTTGGACTACTGATAACATCATAAGTATCAGTAGCAGCAGTAGTCTCTATGGATTGTTAAAGTGAAGACCCTATTAAATGTAGTCCAAGACACGAGTCATAGACCAGTATCATGTTAACTTCTCGATCCATCGTTCAGATCTTCATTGTTGATTCAAAATGTAGCATGTGAATTTCGCTAGTTGTTGATAATATCCACACACACACACGGTGATGTCGTGTTGACTCTATGCATGCATGCACACGCGTGCACGCACGCGCACACGCATGCACGCGCACACAGGCATCCCAAGCCCATTAAGAGACCTCCGTGCAAAGGGCCTTTATGAGAAAGCCCATAGCTAACTAAATATGGCCAATACTCCAAGCCCATTAGGAACACCTGAAGCCAGTGTCTACTTGGAGATGGGCTGATCCACAGATTAACCAGTTGGGGGCATCCCATCAGTTAGAGCCATCCCATTATCTTTGCAATTACTAATATATCTATAATACTACTGCTATAAATACTTAAATACCAGTTGTAATTAAGGTATGATGAAGCTTTTAAGTTCGTGTTTCTACGCTTAACATTCGGATAGTTCAACACCTCTACACTTGTATATGTCAATCATTGAGTTTTTCCATTCTGCTCTCATGCATGGATAGCTCAGCCATTGAGATTGTCCATTCAACCCTTACCCTCTACTATAGTTCAGGGAATTACAGCTCGGTCTCCTAACAGATTGGTTGTAATTATACTGGGGTTGCCCTTACCACGACCAACTTACATCGGAGGGGATTTGACCGGGCACACCACCACTCCCCTGACGTGCTGCTTTGTGACTGGTCGGTGAATATAGGTCTGCCAAAGAAGGAATACTCTTCTGTGCTTGTCCAGTCATACGTGGTCTCTGCATCTCAAATCTCAGACCAACTTTCTTCTCCTGGTGTTGTCAAGTCCTTGGGCCGGCTCTCGAGGAAGAGGGAATATTTTCTCTCTAAATAATGAAGCCCACAAAAATGACCCTTTAGCCCACTGGGCCCATGAAGCCTGCAAGGAAGGCTAACCGTTAGCCATGTCAAAGCTCACACGTCACTTGCGTCACTTGCCAGTTGAGCTTCCGTACCTTGAGGAGGCGGTTGATTACGGGCTCATCAATGGCAGGAAGAGTGGACAGTGGTTATGCCTATTTATGAGGAATAATCGTGTCAACATAATTGGTGACCGTTATTCGCCAACGTCACTAAGGAGACACCTCTATCTATAAATAAAGGAAGGACAAACAGAAGAAGGGCAGACTCCAGAAGTGCAGAATACTAGGTACTCTGACAAACTCAGTCTTTCCACTCTTATATTTCTTTCTCCAAAAAAGCTTGAGGTGACTGAATCGAGACGATCTTCCTTGGGTCGATCTTGACAGCCCCGAGCCTTTCTTAAGTGGTTACTAATTTAAGCATAGGAGTGGATTTTGGTCAGAACCCAGATCCGACCACCCCTAACTCTTATATTCCTTTTCACTGGGTCGTGCCTCGAACGGTCGTCATATTCGACCACGAGATTCTTTGAGCTATAGCCCGAAGCTCGAAGCCCAGCCTTCTTTGACCCTGGTTCTACCAACCGAGGGTTCTCCATCTCATCGAAGGAGTCCACAACAGCCACGATTACTGTTGACCGGAACCAGTTGTCAACCGGTGCAAATCTGAACACGTGTTGATGGATCTTTCCCCTTCACAACCTCAACTTCTTCAATCCGATATTTCCAAGTGGAAAAAGTACCGGAAACACTTTGCGTGCAAAACAATACATAAATTTTTGCATCAAATGCAGCCCAGACCAAATTCTTAGTAATTGACAAGATGATAATGTATTATCCGTACACTTTAATTTCTAGATCATGTGTTGGGCTTTCACACGTTTGTTTATGTCGAGGACCACCAAGGTCCAAAGGGCAAGATTCGTCTCTCTAATAATAATAATAATAATAATAATAATAATAATAGCGGTGGTCCCTAAGAACGAGCTAATAATTCAAACGCGCGTGGAAATTAAATGCACGGTAGTCAAAAATATAATGGCGCAGCTCAACTCCATGCCACGTGCCGAGGAAATCGAGGCCTGCCGACTTCGTCTTATTTTTCTTTTATATCCTTTTTCTTTTTTTTAAATTGCCAATTTTCACGTGCGGATATTGGCAAATTTCATGATAATCTTTTGATATCCTTTACGACAATGCTTTTGATTTTCGAGATAACACAAAAGACTAGTGTTTAATAGGCGTGAAATTAACTTAGTGCCTAAACCATCTAAGCTGAAGTTAAGCATTAGTAGTTGTGAAATGGTAAGCTTCCAAAATCTATCAGTACAATTAATAAATTTAGAACATAAAAAATGAATAAGAATTTGGTATGCTTTGATGATTGTGAAAATTTAAGGAGGCACGTATTTTCTTTTTAAGAATTCAGATGAGAACTTTCTTGTCATTCCGTCTTTTGTTTTCCAACCCCAAAGTATTTATAGGCTAGTCTTACCCTATGCACGCATTAAAAAAGAGAATGTAATGGCTATATTGTCGGGCAAAACCGACACACTATCGTCAACACCAATGTGTGCCCAATGGATCGATCAATGGTAGCATATCGCCAACTTTAATCAAACGGGGTCAGGATCTTGGATGAATCATAGAACGTACAAAATTAACCACCACACAACAAGAGTCAGCCAATCACACCGAGACACAATATTTATATTGGTTCGGTCCATTCTATGGCCTACGTCCAGTCTTCCGTTGTTACGGCTTCCACTATAGATTAAAGATGTTTACAAAATCGGCTCCCAAATCTCCTCCAAACAATATGTAGCCCTCTTGACAAAGTACTCCTAGCACTCTAGCGATTACCTGATCTCAAGCATACAAGAACAATGAAGAAAATCCAATCAGAAACCCAAAGAGAAGACTATCTCACCTCCAAGAGCTCAAGCTGCTGTTCTTTCTCTTTCTCCTTAAAGCCGATCTCACCAAAGCTTTAATTTTCTGCGTCTATGGCTTAGGAGGTCTTTAATCCCATCTCAAGCGATGGCCGTTCGATTAGATTGATTATCAGTAGAACATCCCAGATCTAATTCCGCCCTGGCTGAAAACACCGGCGGCAGACGTTTGACCCAATGCGATTAGACATCTGGTGCAATAATACGGGCTACACCCTTAAGCAATTTGACGTCTGGCCTCAATGCCATCAGACGTCTGATAAAAGACTGTACATGGTGCTACAGTTTCCCGAGAGTTGGAGCTTTTTGCCTCAAGCCGTCCAACCGTCTGAAGGCGAGCATCCAGGCGTCTAATCCTTCAGTCAGACGTCTGATCGTCCAACATCAGACGCCTGCCGTGTCTGTCTGATATTCTCCTTTGGAGTGGTTATAACAAGACATCTGGTCTAATACTACCAAACGTCTAGTGCTGTGAAAATTCAGATTTTGAGTTTGCAGCATACACTTCAACACTCTACCCTGCTTCAAACTTTCTCCAACATACCGACAGCACTCCAAACATCACCAAGACACATCCAAGCTCTCCATAATGACTCTACCCTAATTCAAAGCACTTTACCCAGATCTATTATCTCTGAAACACCAATGACAACAGGAAAAGTTCAACCACTCACCAAGTGAAGATTAAGCTCAAGAAATGCATGAGCTTGACTACAGGAACGGTCTTTGTGAGCATATCTGCAGGATCATGATCCGTCGAGACATTCTCCAGCGCTATCACCTTTTTCTCCTTCTATTGGAAGAAGTCCCGCACTTCAATGTACTTGGTCCTCGAAGTGTAGGCCTGGTGCTCTGCCAAGTGGATGGTCCCTGGCTAAAACAATAGACCTTTTGCCACTTCTTGCAGAATATCCAAATCTGTCAGCAGACTTTGCACATACTTGCATTCCTTGATCTACTCGACTGCAGCTATCAGTTCCGCCGATGTGGTTGATAGCGTTACAACGGACGGGATGACTGATATCCAGAATAATGCAGCAGTGCCCAATGCGAACACATATCCAGTCATAGACCTGCTCCTGTCTCTGCCACCCGCATAATCTGAATCACAGAATCAACCGTTTTGTATTTTCTCTTAAATTTGAAAGAAATAACTAACAACATAGCATTGCTATTTACGCCATTTTATGTATGGCATTAACGACGTTGTAGGGATTTTTTTTAAAAAAACTGAAGTTCATTGAGATTTCAGATTGGGGGTGGGGGGTTTCAATTTAGCCCTTTTCCCTACGATTTCTTAATCAAGGTGGGTGTGCAATCAAACTTTATTTATATTATTGGAATTATCGCGTGTACATGGATACCATGCTAATTAACAGGATACGTGTGCGTGTAGGCTCGAAATCTAACCCATGAGCCAATTGCGCACGTGGAACATGTACGGCGTACGCAAACGGAGCTCCAGCGCGAATGAAACCGATGGCAGCCGATTTCCTGTCATTTTCCTTTCCTCCTTTATTTTGTTTTTTATTCTGATTCCGCGGTCTTCACGTTTGCAACGGAATGCGTAGTAGACTTCGTATTATCTACATATAGAGCTTGTACTTCCACACTTTTGTGTCTTGCTATACGAGGCTAACCCTCTATTGTAATATGATACCCATCATTCTCAAACATAAATGCACTTTTCTGAAAGTTATCCTTAAAACTGTTTGTTTTTTTTTACACTTTCAAAATCACTTGTAAAAACAAAAAAAAAAGCATAGAAGCATGTTGCATGCGTCTTTTTTTATTAAAAAGTTTAAAAAAATGTATGCCTCAACCTTGAAATTTTTCGAAAGTTATTAAATACAAGCAATTTTGGTATTTTTAAAGATCACAACGTCAAAGAAAATGAAAAGTGAAGGATACAAAAAGAAATTAGAAGGACGAAAGTGATCATGGCACAATCCGGCATCCAATTAAGAACTTTACCGAAAGGAATGTCAAACTTGTAAATAAACGTATTTTGTTTCGCAAAATGTGTATGAATGATTTGGATGAATACACCAAGTCATCACTATCAATCTCACAAAGAAATCGGGAATAGATAACAAAAGAAGACCCAAGAACCCAAGAAATCCCAAAAACCCTAGCTTTCTGTTCTATGGTTCTCTCTTCTAATCTCTATTCAAAGCCCCTCTTGAATGCATAACAACTCTCTTGAATGAACCGTGTCCTAAGATCCCACAAGTAGCTCCTTTAATAGCCCCCAAGAGACGCAAGCAATCCGGCCATTGGATTGAGAAAGCGCTCAATCCAATGGTCACGAATCAGGCCAGGAAAAAAATACCTCAGTGGTCAGTCAAACGTCTGGAATATGTATTCCAGACGTCTGAACCCAATCAGGCGTCTGGGCGACGAGCTCCAGACGTCTGGTCCCCAACCAGATGCCGGATGCAGTCTCCACCCTAAAAACAGAGAGTTGTGAGAAATTACCATCCACGCCACTCAAGCGTCTGAAGTTGTCCAGCCAGCCGCCTGACTGCCCATGGTGCGGATACGTCTGATACGTCACACGTCTAGCCGGCATGCACAGACGTCTGGAAACTGCCCCGAGACTGAGTTCTGGAAAACACACGAAGGTCAAGAGACATCTGGTACCTAAGCACCGGTCGCCTGATCCGGGTTCCAGATTCTGTGGATTTTGCAGCACAAAGGGGGAGGTGAAGGATGGTTGTAATGTGAGAATATATGTATGTGTAACGTAAAATTATAATTTTAAATAGCATTAGGTGGACATGCAAAGTGATATGTGCGTGAAGCAATTAGGTATCCGTGTGTTGAATTCTCCTAAAAATTTCACCTAACGAGAGCGTTCAAACTGCTTCAGACACTTGACTCTTCCAATTGGCATTGCAGCATGGGCCCCACAAAGACCCCCACCTAAAACGAAACCAAAAGAGCGTGATTTCTTGTGGCCTTCCTCTGTCAACTTGTAAGTTGTCTATCAAAAATAGTTTTCAAAAAGCAAAAAAAGACTATTTGCATGTGTATCTTACCATCAGCCTCACAATGAGACTCGGTCCCCAAAACAGAACGTGCTTCTTTCCCCCTCCTGGAAAAAAAAACACGTGCCTAATTACCATTATTTTATCATTTCGCCCCCCCCCCCCCCCCCCCCCCCGACTCTGGCAGCCCTTGGACGAAGAAGGCTATTATAAAACGAAGGCAGAGCCCGAGACCAGGAAGCAAACAAACACAAAGCAAAGCGCAGACAGGAAGCAAAGGGAGAAACAGGGAGAGAAGCAAAGAGAGGGGATCTGTGCCTCCGCCGGTGAGATTAAGAAGATGGCCGAATCGAAGAAGAAATCCACCTTCTCCGTTACTTGCAACCGCTTGAGCCAGTTCCTCAGAGAGAATCGGAGCCTCGCCGATCTCGGCGTGCTCGACATCGCCCCCTCGAGGCCCCAAGAACCACCATATCGGCCGCCTACCACTTTGAATCTGCTGCCGGGGCTCGGCGTGCCGGCCGAAACGGAAACCGATACCGATTCCGTTTCGGACACAAGCGCTGCAAAAAATTTCGGAGAGCCGGAGAAGAAGCCGCTGACGATATTTTATGGCGGAAAAGTGATGATTTTCGATAATTTTTCGCCCGAAAAGGCCGCTGATTTAATGAATTTAGCTAATTTCGGTGGCATCCCCATGATCAACCCGGCGGCCAAACTCAACACTACTGGTATTGTTTCTTCTCTCAAAAATGAGTCGAAAAATAAAGTTTTTTTTATTTAATTGCAGAAGAAATAAAATTATTTTTAATTGTAACGCAGATGTGCCGATGCCAATGGCGAGAAGGGCTTCACTGCACAGGTTCCTGGAGAAAAGAAAGGATAGGTGAGAAATCCTTTAAAAAAAAATATTATTTTCTATCTGTTTAAATTGGTTTGAAATGAAATGAAAATAATTCCAAATTTCTGTTATTTTTTTGCAGGATTAATTCCAAGGCACCGTACCAAATGAGTGGATCATCCAAGAAGGCAAATTCGTGGCTGGGGCTGGGGCTGGAGGAGCCAAATTTATGCTGATTTTAGAGGATATTTGTTACAATATTTGTTGTTCTTTACAGATATAAACATTTGGGTAGAAAAAATTATCTTTTTTTGGGGATTTGCTTGACAAACCCTTTATCCACAGTTTTTGGAGGGCAGTGGATTTGATGTTGCCCTCTTTGATTTATAGATGAAGCTAAATAAAATACACATGC
Source organism: Scilla litardierei (assembly GCA_030789695.1). Lineage (NCBI taxonomy): Eukaryota > Viridiplantae > Streptophyta > Magnoliopsida > Asparagales > Asparagaceae > Scilla > Scilla litardierei. The sequence goes on along the minus strand of CM061131.1, from coordinate 29,109,015 downwards.
CGAGATTGGCTTCTATTTTGTGACTGGATAAATTCATTGAAGATTTCTTTGAAACGGCTTGTTCTCCATCTTGATATTTGCTTTCTTGTTTCATTAATCTAATGCAATGAACATGGAGAAGTGAGATGTGGCTCCGAATTTTGGATTCTTTATTAATTACTGATAGTTTTAGTATAAAGGTTCATTAGATCATATTATTATTGAGAAAGTTGCATTTCATGGCTTGTATTATTGGCACAAATCGAGCCGAACAAGCCAAGGTTAAGACAAATTAATCTGTCGAGCTTAAAATGTTGTTCAAGTCTTATCCATTTATTTAATAAATGAAAATGTTTTAAAAAAAATTGCTAGATTTATGCTCAATTTTAATTTCTTCAGACATATCAAAGGAGTTTGAATGATCTTCTTAATGACGAGTCTCGAGCTTATTTACGATCCTACATAATAATTAATGGATTCGCCGTAAACTAGTTGAATTCGAATGAGAGCTCGGATATGTTCTACCAAGCGTTTACATGGGTCGAGCTTGAGAACATATGGAGAATTGCTACATGCACAGTATGTTTTTTTTGGTGCCAAAACAGGAATATATGTCAAATCAAAGCTATGGTAGAACCTTCGATTTGACATTTTTTCCGGTTTTGGCAAAGAAAATGACAAGCACCACATTTGAGGCGGTGCATTTAGCAGGGCTCGAACATACATTTCATGTGCTAGCCGAGCTAGCACGCACGTCGAGTTCAGATATGATGTGTCAGCATTTTTGTTCATATACTAGAAATAACATGTGCACATAGTTGATTCACAGGTCGAGCCGAGCTTGGACTGTGATTCACGCGCAATAAACAATGCGCGTTCTAAGTTAAATTTCCACTGTTCGACCATGCTTTTGGGCAACTTCCCACTTGGGAGTAGGCATTTCATCGTCGGTTTCCTCGTGTTTGTCGCCATCGAGAAACCCTAAACCATCCCACTGCTTAGTGCTGTATCCTTTTGGGCCAACCCCCAGGGTTTCAACAGACTTGAAGATTTGCACGGATCCCCTTCACTGCTGCATTACCGTTGGATTAGGGTTTAGGTACAGCTCAGAGTCACATGCATGTTCATTTAGCAACCATTCACCATGCATGGTAATTTTGACCTCTTCTTGTCCAACAAGCTTTTTGAAAACACACGCATCGTGACTATTTCTTGTTCATTAGTTTCTCCCTCCTCTGCTTCCTACCATGACTCAACTTTGAACCATTCTTAGAAAAAAAAAGTGGGATAAAAGAAAGAAAGAAAGAAAGAGAGGACGCCCTTTCAAGTGACACAGAATTTGCAAGTGACCACACTAGTGCAAGTCTAACTGTTTTGGTTCTTAAGTCAACAACGCGGCTTCAATTTGGGAGAAATTTAGCCAAACCTAAAGCTTTGAATTATCATAGATCTGGTTGTTTTTAGTCAAGTTGGAATCCGACCATATTTGCCAAAGTCGGCTGGCCAGAGGAGAATCATGGGCGGCTAACTAATTTGTGTTTTATTTTTATTTGCCTAAATACAAAATGATGATCCGAAGCTGCGACCAGCGGATACTTGGGCTTATTTTGGTAGGACTCCCAAGTGGAGGGCAGGCATCACGTTAAGAACAAGACTCTGAGTTGTCTCATGATGCAAGAACATTGATGTGGTGAAAACTGAAAAGAGTTTAACTTTTGTTATGAATGAGGGAGGTCTTTGGCCTCCCCTCCTTCATTACCCACTCATTGGTCCACATTACTATGGGTAATGGAGACCCTTGGTCTCCTTGAGGCCCTTCATCTCCCTTCTCTAGTTTAATATATAGAGAACCATGGCCTATTGCCATGGTTACTCATTCTTTTCCTAAGAAAGCTTGTCTCTCTCTCTTGAGTTCTATTACCTTCTAACACGTTATCAGCACGTGTTCTTCCCAGAGCACAAATCCAAGCAAAAAAATCCCCACCAAATTGATCCCATTTGCGCTAGGAATCTTTGTTTGCTGCGGCGATTCGTTGGAGCGTTGCGGCATTCTCGCCGTTTTCGGGAGCTACGATTTTTATTTCTACGGATTTCTTTTTCCTCTACGGTCGTCCCTAGATCATCGATCTAGAGGTATATTTCTTATTTCCGTAGATAAACAATTTAGATTTTTTACAACCTCTTTTTGGATTGTTTAAAATCTGCTAAATACAATATCTTGCCTTGATAAAATACAATGATAATAATATATATATATATATATATATATATATATATATATATATATATATATATATATATATATATATATATATATATATAAATTTATGTTGCTGCTTATGTTTTGGTCCTTGAGTAGCGGGCTAAACGTAAGACCCTGATTCCTAGCGCAGGGTTCCATTGAGATTAAATACCATACGTCCAAGATGGTATGCGTGGATGTTACTAAAGCAAATAACAGATGAAAACCTTAGATCATGACTAAATATTTATTCAGGTCTTTCATCTTCATGACCCACTTCATTATAGTTCTACATACGATTTTTTACGGCAGACTTACAAAATATAGCCTTAAAAAGCATAGATAAATCACATCTATCTTCAGTAAATTTGGGAATGTCCTTGAGTAGCGGGCTTTAAAGTTCAGGACCAATTGATAATCCCCAACTTAAATGCTTGCTATGTTTTACTTGTATAATTTTTTTCCTTTGGCTGAGGTCAGAGCTCTAAAGACTGTGAGATTCTTTGATTCTCATGAATAAAAAATTTACTTTGTGGTTTATGTCTTACTGATACCATCAAGCAAGAACCCATTTATTGATATACAAATTAAGGATAGCCTCAAAGGATGTCCTAGATAGCCACACCATCACCAACATTCCTCTGGCTTTGAGAAGCTAAACCTTCAGCATTAAACTTCACGGTAGGAATATTTGCATTATCACTTGAATAATTTTTCAAGAACTAAAAAAGATGATGCAAGCTGAAGGTGAATTCCCCTATAAAGCAACATCAATCACAAACGAAACATTGACAATGTCTACCTAAATCAGGACAAATGTCAGTTGTCGTTGCATGGCTCATCCCTCATGAAGAGGGCACCGAAACATTGTTCCTAAGCTGAGTTATTTATTGGGGTATTAGGCCTTCGCCTTTTGTCCACTTTGTGCCAGTAGGTTGTCAAATCTACATTTGTTAAAATAGCACCTCTACGTCCATTAGGGGCTTAGGAGGTAGATGAAGACCGTGCCCCATGTTGATTGTTTTGTTATTGGGCCTGCAGCCCATTTGTTCCTACCAATAACTTAATTGGGCCTGCAGCCCCAATTACTTAACGTTTATTATTATTTTTTTACCCACTTAATAATGGCCTGAAGCCAATTACTTAAAGGGACTCTCCTCTATGTAAAATCTCAATTAATTTATATAGTCCATGTTGACAAATTTATTTAAACATCGCTTTTGCAAATTATTATCTATGGTTTACTAGGATTCTATTTTTCAAAATATAACTATCTTAAAGATCCTGAGACCGCTCTGCCGTTAGTCAACTAACCTAACGGTGTATGACGTTTCCACGTGGTCTACGAAATAATTATATTTTCTAGTTTCCTTTACCATATGTTATGCTTGAGATATATGCGTGGTTGTTTATTTTTATGCCTGTAGCATATTTAGAACTGCGTGGATGTTTAAATAAGTAAAAATGTGTTTTTCGGGATCGGCCATTGTATACCTATTTACATTCCTTGCACTTTTATTTTCTTTTGAGAGAATGTGTAAGTGAGGAAATTTGTATAAAAAGCCATAGCTCGGTGCAACAGCATATGAAGACGAAGATATTGGGACCCACTTTGGGTTTCCGAAGTTGTATTTTTCTTTTCTTTTATGGACTGTAAACAAACTTTGGACTGTGTACTTTTTTGGGTATCTGGCCGATCCCCGCATTTTTACTTGTTTATTTCTTTATGCATGAATTTTGAATTTTAATTAATTCATGCTTATTTTAAATTGCGTAGATAAATGGCTAAATTGGCAAGCGTCGATTTCGAAGTCCTAGACTCTGCAGGGACAAATTACCTGAGTTGGCGAGTGGACCTGAAGTTCCACTTGCGTTCGATGGCCCTCCTTGGGTCCATTTTGGCTCCTTCCTCGGCCCCAGCAGCGGCCGAAGCTTCTGCTACATCAAGCAGCAGCCCTACAACCACTGTATCCGATGTAGATAAGGCGAAAGCCATAATCTACATTAGGAAACATATAATTCGGACCTTGAAGGCCGAATACTTAACGGTTGAGGACCCAAAGGACCTATGGACAGCGCTGGAAGCACGGTATAAACATCAAATTGATGTTATATTACCCCGTGCCAGTTATGAGTGGGAAAACCTCAGACTTCAGGACTATAAGTCCGTCGCTGAGTACAATTCTGCACTTCATAACATCACCTCACGCCTGAAGTTGTGCGGTGAAGAAGTGACAGAACAGCGCATGTTGGAAAAGACATTTACCTCGTTTCACGAGAAAGATGCAATCCTCATGCAGCAGTATCGTGAACGTAATTTCACGAAATTCTCCGATCTGATCTCATGCCTACTTAGGGCAGAGCAGAATCGAGACTTACTGCTTGCAACTCATAACTTGTGTCCAGCTGGCACTGCCCCTATCCCTGAAGCCCACCACGTTTCTCCCCAGAAGTGGAAAAACAAGAGGAAGGCTAAAAACACTAAAGGGAAAGCTATAATGAAGCAACCAAGAGGTGCAGCTCCACAGACAAACAAAAACAACAAGGGAAAAAGAAACTTCACTTGGAAGCGAAAGAACACCGAGCAAGTGTCACTTCCAAAGAAGAACTTGGAGGATAAATGCCATAGATGCGGCATGACTGGTCATTGGTCCAGAAACTGCCGCACTCCTCGCCACCTCCAGGATCTATACCAGGCGAGCCAGAAGTCTCTACCTGAAACAAACTTGGCGGCTGTTCAGCCACCAACAATGTTTACTGCAAAAGACTTCGAGAACGACGACCTTCTCGATTGAGCACCATCATTTATCTATGCTTTTTAGAATTCAATGTATCTTCATCTTTATTTGCTTAAGTACGAACTTTTATTTTCGAATGAATGTTTACATTTTCGCTCAAATAAAATTTCGTTTTTGCTTATATAGATGATGTCTGAGTGCCTAGTGGACAGTGCCTCAACGCACACAATCCTTCGCGATCATTGCTATTTAAATAGCGTAAATAAATATGACGGTCCTGTTATCACAATTTCAGGACTGTCCCAAATAATCGAAGGATCTGGTGAAGCAATTATATTGCTCCCAAATAACACAAGACTTCAAATAAAAAATGCATTATTCTCTCCTAAATCAAATAGGAATCTCGTAAGTTTCAAGGATTTCCGTTTAAACGGATATCACTTTGTCACGACCCTCTTCCCTAAAATGGAGGCGAGACGTGAAAAGGTCCGCACGGGAGTGGAGCGGTGAAGCCCCAAACCCGATAAGCGTCAATTTAGTATAAGCAGGTCCCTGTAATTGCAAACGAAACAACAACAATAATAATAATAATATGAGACAGATATAAAATACCAATCCCACAATTGTCCACAAAGTATTCAACATCACAGAAAAACCACCAGGCTAAAAGAAAGAGTCTAAGGGCCCAGAACAAGGCCAAACAAAAGTAACGACATCACAAAGTAAAGGTGCTACACACCGACAACAAAACAACTGTCTAACAAAAGTAAACACAACGAAGACACTAGGACTGGTCCCCAGTGTCCGCGTACTCCCCGTCCAAAACGGGCGCAAGCTCTGCGTCCGCAAACACCTCACCCTCAGCAAGCAACTCAGGCTCAAGGTCTAACATGCGTCACCCAAAAGAGAAAGGGGCACATGTCAGCAAGTCTAAAAAGACTTGGGCAAGGAAACTGAAAGTGACTAACAACCTAGCATTTAAGTGTTAAACAATGGCATGGCAGTTAAGTATGATGCAATAGTTAAAAGAGAGGCAAACACGCACGATGTAGCAAAGGCTACCAAATCACTAATCACTTATCACTTAACACTTATCACTTAGTGCATAGAGAGTCCACCTGCTGGCCACTCGTGGCTTAGTCCGCTTATCTCTATCACTATTAATAACACTTATAACTTAACACTTAGTGCATAGAGAGTCCACCTGTTGGCCAGCTCGTGGCTCAGTCCGCTTATCTCTATCACTATTAATCACTTGTGCACTAGAGAGTCCACCTGCTGGCCGGAGTGGCGGATCAGGCCAACTCGGGGCTCAGTCCGCTTATCTCTTACCCCACCCATATGTGTCGAGCGTTGGGATTTCCAACACACTGAGCTCGCTTCTGGATCACGAGCCAGGAAGTGTATTTGGCATAGGGTTGTGCCCGCAACGCAGGTGCCTAGCCGGTATCCGAGCGTTGGGGTTTCCAACTACAGGGCTCGCTTCTGGAACACGAGCCAGGAATATAATATTGTAGCGTGTGCTACACAATCACAATAATTAATCACTATGCAATGACATGAACAAATGATTGCGTACTGTTAATTGAATTTAAACGTGACATACAAGCATGATGAGGGTGACGGACCAAGCTTCGTTGTCAAGCTAGGTCAATGGCGTCTAAACGGCTATCCTTTCACCGTTTAGTCTCTTTTACGCTAAAACAAGGTAATGGCCTAAGACATGGCCCAAATCAAGAGATGCAAGTTTCACTTGCCTATCACCGGGAATGACGGTTACGAAAGTTCGTTTCCGCGGAAGCTAGCCTACGGGGAATCGCTGTTATGGGGAACAATCATCAAAACACAAGTATTTTATTAGGGTTTCATAAAAATTACAATAGGATATGAAAACAACGGTAGATCGATTTCTTACCGAGAGGAGGCGGAAGAAACACTCCGGGGAACCCTAGGACCAGATCTGGAAGCTAATGGAGAAGTTTGAGGAAACTAGGGTTTTGGGGGATTTTGGGGTTTGATGAGATTCTTGGTGAGATTTTGGGGATGGTGAGAGGTAGATAGGGTGAATGGATGGATTGGATGATGGATTTAGGGCTTGGAATGAAGGATTGAAGCTTGGAGGAAGATGGGGGCTTAGAGGGGAAGAAACTAGGGCTTAGGGTCGTGTTGGAGAAGAAGAAAACGATTGGGTTGGGTATAAATAGGTTGAGCTGGCGGCTGCCCAGAAATTAGGGTTTTAACACAGACTAGTCGGTCAAAGAGCAACCACTGACCGACTAGTTTGGCAACTAGTCGGTCGGTCGACCAACTCAGACCGACTAAGTGTAAACAGTAACTCCTGAACGAAAATAGGATTTAGAGTTAGTCGGTCCATGAACAAGTACTGACCGACTAGTTTAGCAACTAGTCGGTCGATGAACGTTCTTAGACCGACTAAGAGTAAACAGTAACTCAACTAAAATTAAGATGATGTGTTAGTCGGTTCAAGAAGCATTGCCGACCGACTAGTTTGCAACCTAGTCGGTCAACAACTCTTCTTAGACCGACTAACGATAAACAGTAACTCCTGAGAAAATTTAGAAAGCTCACTGTCGGTCCAAGAAGGATTGCCGACCGACTGGATCGTCATCTAGTCGGTCGGTGCCCCTTCTTACACTGGCTAATGAGCACCAAAAGTTCCGATACGGAGCGCGAGGCCCCGTGATCGAATCCTAAGACTCCTAGGCTTGATCTAATAGTTAGATATGACCGTTATGAAGCCCGTCACAAACGACGTACTTCGAAATCGACGATCCTAAGGAAGAATCGAGAAAATACGACGAATCGATCGAAAATGAAAGTTACGGAGTCGAAAACCACACAAGAGGAGAAAATCCACCAAAACATATATTATATTATAATAAATTCAGATACATGAAAAGCAGTCGTTACATCCTCCCCAACTTAAGAAAAATTCCGTCCTCGGAATTCCCAAATACTCACGAGTCCGGAAACAAAAGTGGGTAGCGCTCTCGCATCTTATCTTCTCTCTCCCAAGTAGACTCTCCCGGCGAACCGTGCCGCCACATCACTCTAACAAGATCGACGACCTTGTTTCGAAGTGACTTCTGACGCCTGTCCAGAATCTGCACTGGATGCTGGTCATACGTCAAATCTGAGCGAACGGCGATCTCCGAGAAATCCACGGCATGAGATGGATCGCTAATGTATCGACGAAGCTGCGACACATGGAAAACATTGTGAACTCCTTCCAAAGATGGCGGCAAGGCCAAGCGATAAGCTACCTCACCAACCCTCTCCAAAACATCAAATGGTCCAATGTATCGCGGGCTCAACTTCCCACGCTTCCCGAAACGAATCACACCACGATTCGGGGAAATCTTCAAGAACACATGGTCGCCCGGCTGAAATTCCAAAGGACGACGTTTAGCATCCGCCCAATGCTTAAAACGGTCCTGAGCAATCCTCAACCTCTCCCGAATATTCCTGACAATATCCACGGCCTCCACGATCATCTCAGGCCCCAACAACTCCCGATCTCCAACGTCATCCCAACTCAATGGCGATCGACATTTCCTCCCATAAAGAGCGGCGAAAGGCGCCATGCCAATACTCGCCTGGAAGCTGTTGTTGTAGGAAAACTCTACCAGATGTAGATGGTCCTCCCACGAACCCTTGAAATCCAACATGCATGCCCTCAGCATGTCTTCCAAAATCTGAATCGTCCTCTCGGACTGGGTACGCGTCTGAGTTTCAGCACGGTGTGCAGTTTTGGCGGATGGTACGCCGTGCTGAAACTCAGACGCGTACCCAAACTCTTCTGCAAACTCTGCCAAAACTGAGATGTGAACCTTGTGTCTCTGTCCGACACGATACTCACGGGGACTCCATGAAGTCGCACGACTTCCTCCATATATCTCCTCGCTAGCACCTCCGTGGACTGTCCCACTCGGAATGGAATAAAGTGCGCAGATTTGGTCAATCGATCTACGATCACCCAAATCGCGTCATTCTGCTTCGGACTCCGAGGTAGTCCAGTCACGAAATCCATAGTGATGTGCTGCCACTTCCACTCCGGAATCGGAAGCGGTTGTAGCAACCCGGCCGAACGCTGATGCTCCGCCTTCACTTGCTGGCAAACCAAGCACTTGGCTACACTCCGAGCCACGCTCCTCTTCATACCATGCCACCAATAATTCAGACGAAGATCCTGGTACATCTTGGTGCCACCAGGATGCACAGAATACGGCGAACTGTGTGCCCCCACCATCAGCTCCTCTCTGATATCCCCAGCCGGCACACACAACCTGGCTCCAAACCTCAGCGAGCCATCCTCATGAATCAAAAAGTCAGTCCGCAGACCGGCTTCCACCATCTCCCGAATCCTTACCAACTTCGGATCTCCGGCCTGGCCAGCCTTAATCTGATCCACGATCGTCGACTGTACCTGCATGTACATCAACGAAGAAGCCTCTCCAGGAAGAACAATCTCCACTCCAGACTCGTAAAAATCCTGCTGCAATCTCCACTGCGAGGTCAAAATCATCACCGCTGGAAGCCTACTCAAAGCATCTGGAACCACATTCACCTTGCCAGGGTGATACTGCAAATTAATCTCATAATCCGCCATAAGCTCCAACCATCGACGCTGTCGCATGTTGAGCTCCTTCTGAGTGAAAATATACTTCAAGCTTTGTGATCGGTGAAGATTTTCACTTTCTCACTCAACAAGAAGTGCCTCCAAATCTTAAGAGCAAACACAACGGCAGCCAACTCCAAATCATGCGTCGGGTAATTCTTCTCATGAACCTTAAGCTGACGAGACGCATACGCCACAACATGCCCGTGCTGATGCAACACACAACCGAGACCCTTGCCCGAAGTATCGCAAAAGATCTCAAATCCACCACTGCGGTCAGGCACAACAAGAATAGGGGCACTCGTCAAACTCTCCTTCAGAATACCAAAAGCACTCTTGCAATCACCCGACCAAACATAAGCAACATCCTTCCGCGTCAACCTGGTCATCGGCTCAGCAATACGGGAAAAGTCCTTAATGAATCGCCGATAGTAACCAGCAAGTCCAAGGAAACTCCGAATCTCAGATGCAGACGACGGAACATGCCACTCCCTGATGGCCCTAATCTTCTCGGGATCCACAGAAATACCATCCCCAGTCACCACATGCCCCAGAAAAGCAACTCGATCCAGCCAAAACTCGCACTTCGAAAACATGGCATACAAACGATGCTTCCTCAAAATTCCCAATACCGTCCTCAAGTGCGATGCATGCTCTTCCTCCGACTTCGAATATATCAGAATGTCGTCGATAAAGATAACGACAAACTTATCCAAAAAGTCGTAGAAAATCAGGTTCATCAGATTCATGAAAACTGCGGGCGCGTTAGTTACGCCGAAAGGCATAACCACAAACTCATAGTGTCCATACTTCATCCTGAACGCTGTCTTCGGAACATCATCCCTCTTCACCTTCAACTGATGGTAACCACTCCTCAAATCCAATTTAGAAAACACCCTCGAACCTCCAAGCTGATCAAAAATATCATCGATGCGAGGCAACGGGTATTTATTCTTAATGGTCACCGCATTCAATCCCCGATAGTCCACGCACATGCGACGCGAACCATCCTTCTTCTTAACCAGCAACACCGGTGCTCCCCACGGAGACACACTAGGATTAATATAACCCTTCTGCAAAAGCTCATCCAACTGCTTCCGCAACTCTTCTAACTCTGCAGGTGCCATACGATACGGCGCCTTCGAAATCGGCTGCGCACCTGGAAGAAGATCGATAGAAAATTCCAAAGCTCGATCAGGTGGCAACCCAGACATCTCCTCGGGGAAGACGTCGCCAAAATCTCGCACCACAGCTGGCCACTCCAGCTCCATCTGCATAGCTACAGCCTCCACCGGCCTGGCCCGAAATCTGACAGGGCCAAGCGAACTGCTACCACGACTGAACTCAAATACTGGATGTCCGGGAATCTCGAACACCACCTTCTTCCTCCTGCAGTCGATCGTAGCATAGAAGCTCGCAAGCCAATCCATCCCAAAGACCGCATCGTAGTTGGTGATGTTGTGGACAATAAAATCAGCATAAAGCTCATGTCCACAAACCACCACAGAGCAAGGACTGCACCCACGATGCACCGTGACTACTCCATTCCCTGTGACGATATTCCAACTCTTGGAGAGAGGGGACGTCGACAAGGAATGCTTCTCCACGAAGCTCTGGGCCAAAATGCACATTGACGCACCTGAGTCAAAGAGGACTCAGGCAGGGAACGTGCAAACCAAAACCACACCTAACAAACAGTCTAATCGATCAAATCTTACTCTAGCAACACCATACACAAGCATTCACATAATTTAACAATCAATTAATTAAGGAAGGAACAATCTAGATCAAAAGTTACCTGCAATGACCTCATCCATGGCCAAAACCTCCTCCTCAGTCATCAGAAATGCCTGCCTCCTCGGCGGAGCGGCCCGCTGAAAAGCCTGCTTCTGCGGAACGAGGGGCACCCCACGACCAGCGGGCACCGGGGCTCTCTGCTGCAACGGCGGGGCAGCAATAGGTGTCCCCCAAGGTTGCCTCAACCTCGGGCACTCCCTGAGAGCATGGGCGGGATCTCCACAATCAATACATTTCCCCAAGAACTTCCTACACGATTCCTTGATATGACCCTCCTTGCCACAGAAATGGCAAACCTTCCGAACAGGCCCTCCTGGCCTCTTGAACTGAACAGGCTGGTTCGGCCTGAATCCAGGTCGAACCACAGCTCTCGCCTGCTCCACAGGCCTCTTCCCAGCACCAACAACAGACCCCTTCCTCTGGTTCACAAGCAGCTCCTACCTCTTGTCAGCGACCAAAACCTTCTGATAAGATTCCCGGTCAGAAGAGGTCACAAAACTCTGGAGCTCTGAAGCAAGCCCTTGCAGAAACCTCTGAGCTCGCTCCTCAGCGTCCTGCACCATCTTTGGTGCAAACCGACTCAGCCTCATGAACTCCTGGTGGTACATGTCCACCGACGAGTTCCCCTGCTTCAGGTCGATAAAACGCTGCAGCATCTCTTCCCTGGCAGCCTTCGGGAAGAACTCACCATCAAATCTGGCCTTGAAGGTAGCCCAGACGATCGGCTCAACCAACATCTTTTCCTCAGCATCCCACCAATTCCTGGCGTTATCCTTCAGCTGGCGCTTCGCCAAGTCAACCCAACTAACTTCGTTGACCTTGGACATCTTCAGATTGTCCTTAATATTTCTCATCCATTCATCAGCAGCTAAAGGACCTTCGGTTCCATCAAAATACGCAGGACCCAGCTCCCTGAACTGCTTCGCCCCGGGCTCAGGGCGAGGGGCTTCCACCACCCGAGCAGCTCGAGTCACCGGAGCATTCTGCACCTGCAGAAGCACACCCTGCTGAACCTGCATCATCTGCAACATCATCCTCATCATCTCCCCATTAGTGGGCTCCCGCTCAGGCTCCTCGTCATGAGGGGGCGCACCACTACCACCCCCCACGGGTGATCCGCCTTCCTGCCATCTAATGACGCAGAAAACGAAACAATTAGACTCATAGCTTAGGGCTCAGATGTCGAACTTATTTGTTGGACAATCTTATATCATTATCGTTATCCCGATAGTTGCAGTTACAGAAAGACCTGCATGTGCCACCACTAAAACCTGTCACGACCCGCTTCCCTAAAATGGAGGCGAGACGTGAAAAGGTCCGCACGGGAGTGGAGCGGTGAAGCCCCAAACCTGATAAGCGTCAATTTAGTATAAGCAGGTCCCAGTAATTGCAAACGAAACAACAACAACAATAATAATAATATGAGACAGATATAAAATACCAATCCCACAATTGTCCACAAAGTATTCAACATCACAGAAAAGCCACCAGGCTAAAAGAAAGAGTCTAAGGGCCCAGAACAAGGCCAAACAAAAGTAACGACATCACAAAGTAAAGGTGCTACGCACCGATAACAAAACAACTGTCTAACAAAAGTAAACACAAAGAAGACACTAGGACTGGTCCCCAGTGTCCGCGTACTCCCCGTCCAACACGGGCGCAAGCTCTGCGTCCGCAAACACCTCACCCTCAGCAAGCAACTCAGGCTCAAGGTCTAACATGCGTCACCCAAAAGAGAAAGGGGCACATGTCAGCAAGTCTAAAAAGACTTGGGCAAGGAAACTGAAAGTGACTAACAACCTAGCATTTAAGTGTTAAACAATGGCATGGCAGTTAAGTATGATGCAACAGTTAAAAGAGAGGCAAACACGCACGATGTAGCAAAGGCTACCAAATCACTAATCACTTATCACTTAACACTTATCACTTAGTGCATAGAGAGTCCACCTGCTGGCCACTCGTGGCTCAGTCCGCTTATCTCTATCACTATTAATAACACTTATAACTTAACACTTAGTGCATAGAGAGTCCACCTGCTGGCCAGCTCGTGGCTCAGTCCGTTTATCTCTATCACTATTAATCACTTGTGCACTAGAGAGTCCACCTGCTGGCCGGAGTGGCGGATCAGGCCAACTCGGGGCTCAGTCCGCTTATCTCTTACCCCACCCATATGTGTCGAGCGTTGGGATTTCCAACACACTGAGCTCGCTTCTGGATCACGAGCCAGGAAGTGTATTTGGCATAGGGTTGTGCCCGCAACGCAGGTGCCTAGCCGGTATCCGAGCGTTGGGGTTTCCAACTACAGGGCTCGCTTCTGGAACACGAGCCAGGAATATAATATTGTAGCGTGTGCTACACAATCACAATAATTAATCACTATGCAATGACATGAACAAATGATTGCGTACCGTTAATTGAATTTAAACGTGACATACAAGCATGATGAGGGTGACGGACCAAGCTTCGTTGTCAAGCTAGGTCAATGGCGTCTAAACGGCTATCCTTTCACCGTTTAGTCTCTTTTACGCTAAAACAAGGTAATGGCCTAAGACATGGCCCAAATCAAGAGATGCAAGTTTCACTTGCCTATCACCGGGAATGACGGTTACGAAAGTTCGTTTCCGCGGAAGCTAGCCTACGGGGAATCGCTGTTATGGGGAACAATCATCAAAACACAAGTATTTTATTAGGGTTTCATAAAAATTACAATAGGATATGAAAACAACGGTAGATCGATTTCTTACCGAGAGGAGGCGGAAGAAACACTCCGGGGAACCCTAGGACCAGATCTGGAAGCTAATGGAGAAGTTTGAGGAAACTAGGGTTTTGGGGGATTTTGGGGTTTGATGAGATTCTTGGTGAGATTTTGGGGATGGTGAGAGGTAGATAGGGTGAATGGATGGATTGGATGATGGATTTAGGGCTTGGAATGAAGGATTGAAGCTTGGAGGAAGATGGGGGCTTAGAGGGGAAGAAACTAGGGCTTAGGGTCGTGTTGGAGAAGAAGAAAACGATTGGGTTGGGTATAAATAGGTTGAGCTGGCGGCTGCCCAGAAATTAGGGTTTTAACACAGACTAGTCGGTCAAAGAGCAACCACTGACCGACTAGTTTGGCAACTAGTCGGTCGGTCGACCAACTCAGACCGACTAAGTGTAAACAGTAACTCCTGAACGAAAATAGGATTTAGAGTTAGTCGGTCCATGAACAAGTACTGACCGACTAGTTTAGCAACTAGTCGGTCGATGAACGTTCTTAGACCGACTAAGAGTAAACAGTAACTCAACTAAAATTAAGATGATGTGTTAGTCGGTTCAAGAAGCATTGCCGACCGACTAGTTTGCAACCTAGTCGGTCAACAACTCTTCTTAGACTGACTAACGATAAACAGTAACTCCTGAGAAAATTTAGAAAGCTCACTAGTCGGTCCAAGAAGGATTGCCGACCGACTGGATCGTCATCTAGTCGGTCGGTGCCACTTCTTACACCGGCTAATGAGCACCAAAAGTTCCGATACGGAGCGCGAGGCCCCGTGATCGAATCCTAAGACTCCTAGGCTTGATCTAATAGTTAGATATGACCGTTATGAAGCCCGTCACAAACGACGTACTTCGAAATCGACGATCCTAAGGAAGAATCGAGAAAATACGACGAATCGATCGAAAATGAAAGTTACGGAGTCGAAAACCACACAAGAGGAGAAAATCCACCAAAACATATATTATATTATAATAAATTCAGATACATGAAAAGAAGTCGTTACACACTTAGAAACCAGAGATGAAGATACGGTTGAATATCTGTATGTAACTCGTCAGAAAGATGACCGGAAGATCATCTGCGAACGATTCAAGGGACTCCCGTCGGGTCTCTACCAAACATACATTCAACCAATAGAAGCCAATATGACTGAGCACCAGACATGCCAATCACTGCCAGAGTTCGAACTCTGGCACAATAGACTTGGTCACCCTGGAACAGCAATGATGCGACACATCATCTCTGAATCCCGTGGACACAAATTGAAGAACCTGAAGATTCTTCAAAAGGGTGAATTTCCATGTCTCCCTTGTTTCAAGGGAAAACTTATAACGAGACCATCCCTCCTGAAAGTGGGATTAGAGTCTCCTGGCTTCCTTGAGAGAATTCATGGTGATATTTGCGGGCCTATTCACCCCGCAAGTGGTCCATTTCGGTACTTCATGGTACTGATTGATGCATCGACCAAATGGTCTTATGTGTGCCTCTTGTCCACCCGCAACCTAGCTTTTCCAAAGCTATTGGCACAAATAATAAGGTTGCGTGCTCATTTCCCCGATAACCAAATCAAGAAACTACGTCTTGATAATGCGGGAGAATTTACTTCACAAGTCTTCGAAGACTATTGCCGGGCAACGGGTATTGAAGTTGAACATCCTGTAGCACATGTTCACACCCAAAACGGATTAGCTGAGTCCCTTATAAAGAGACTCCAATGGATTTGCTGTCCATTGCTTATGCAATCCCAGTTTCCTGTGGATGCTTGGGGGCATGCTATTTTACATGCCGCATCACTTATTAGGATAAGACCCTCTGGAGGTGATACTTTATCCCCGATGCAACTAGCATATGGCGCACCTCCGGATATCTCTCATTTGAGAGTGTTTGGTTGTGCGGTATATGTCCCAATAGCACCACCTCAGAGGACCAAAATGGGTCCTCAGCGTCGTCTAGGTATATATATTGGGTTTGATTCGCCCTCTATTATAAGATACCTTGAACCCCTGACGGGTGACGCATTCAAGGCACGTTTTGCTGACTGTGAATTTAATGAGAAATTTTTTCCTAAACTGGGCACACAGTCTAAGAAGCCAGAAGCTTCTGAGACCATTAGTTGGGACCAGAAGTCTTTGTCCCTATATGATCCGCGTACTAATCTGTGTGAAGATGAGATCCTGAAGATCCTTCACATCCAGAATACAGTACATCTTTTGCCGGATAAATTCACGGACAACCAGAAGATTGTCCGATCACACGTCCCTGCTGCCAATACGCCAGCTAGGATTGACATCCCCATAGATGGATGCAATCCACCGGCAGCAGAATTGGCTGTACCTCAAATGAAAAGAGGACGCCCACCAGGTTCAAAAGATAAAGTTCCTCGAAAGAGGAAGACTCCTGGAGATACTAAGATTATCCCCCCACAGGATGCTGAGCTCAGACCAGCTACTTCTCCTCTCCTGATTTCCCCAGCAGAGGAAACAATAGGAGAAACATCATTAAATTTTGTACGTACTGGAGAAGTACTGGACAGAAATAGCATAGTCGTCGACGACGATTTTGCGTTCGATATTGCCGTTCACGTCACTGAATATGACGATGACGTCGAACCACGATCTCTGGCGGAATGTAAACGCCGAGATGATTGGCCAAAGTGGGACGAGGCAATAAGAGTAGAGCTGGACTCACTCTTGAAACGCAAAGTCTTTGGACCAGTAGTCCAAACACCAGTAGGTGTAAAGCCTGTGGGATATAAGTGGGTTTTCATAAGAAAAAGAGATGAAAATAATGTGATCGTTCGCTATAAGGCACGCCTTGTAGCCCAGGGATTTTCCCAAAGACCGGGGATTGATTACGAAGATACGTATTCTCCGGTCATGGATTCGATCACATTCCGATTTTTAATAAGCCTAACTTCTCTGGAAAGCCTAGAAATGCAGCTCATGGACGTTGTGACTGCATATCTATATGGCGATATAGATAAAAATATCTACATGAGACTTCCTGATGGGTTTAACTACCCCCAGAGATGAAAGAGATACCTCGGGACGTATTCTCTGTAAGGCTACATAGATCATTATATGGTCTAAAACAATCGGGAAAGATGTGGTATAACAGACTTAGTGATTTCCTAGCACAGCAAGGATTCACGAATAACGAAGTCTGCCCGTGTATCTTTATCAAAAGAACGGGAACAGGATTCGTCATCATAGCTGTATATGTAGATGACTTAAATCTCATAGGATCTCCTGCAGAGATCAAAGAGATATCTGAAAGCCTTAAACATACTTTTGAAATGAAAGACCTAGGCAAAACAAAGTATTGTCTTGGCTTACAGATAGAACACCTAAGAGGTGGAATCCTATTACACCAATCTAATTATACAAAGAAACTTCTACACAAGTTTCATATGGATAAATGTCATCCTTTAGGTACTCCTATGGTCGTAAGATCACTAAATGTACATAAGGACCCCTTCCGGCCACTGGAAGAGGGGGAGGAGATACTGGGTCCTGAAGTACCCTACCTCAGTGCCATTGGAGCACTTCTATATCTGGCTAACTGTACGTGTCCCGATATAGCGTTTACAGTTAATCTTCTAGCCAGACACAGTGCAGCGCCCACAAAGCGCCACTGGAATGTAGTAAAACATCTTCTGCGATACCTCCAGGGTTCCATTGATCTTGGACTTTACTACCAGAGAGGTGCCTCCCCCAAATTATTTGGTTATGCTGATGCAGGTTATCTCTCAGATCCGCCCACGGTAAAATCCCAAACAGGTTTTGTTTTTACCTATGGAGGTACTGCTATCTCCTGGAGATCGGTAAAGCAAACCACAACAGCTACATCATCCAACCATTCGGAGCTCATTGCGATCCATGAAGCAAGCAGAGAGTACTATTGGCTACGATCCGTCGTCCAACACATTCTTCAATCTACTGGCCTGAAGACCAGTGATTTGGAGCCTACCGTCCTGTTTGAAGATAACGCTGCATGCATTGCTCAACTTCAAAAAGGCTACATCAAGGGCGACAGGACGAATCACATATCTCCCAAGTTTTTCTAGACACATGAGCTAAAGGAGGACAAGCAAATCGAAGTTCAGCAGATACAGTCCTGCAACAACTTAGCTGATCTTTTTACTAAGTCTTTGCCCAAATGTATTTTTGTAAAGCTTGTAAAGAACATTGGTATGCAACAATTGAAAGACCTGCAAGCCTAAAGCTTGTACGGATCAGGGGGAGTAACCCGTGGGTTGCACTCTTTTCCCTTAAGCTGTTGGGTTTTTCCCACTGGGTTTTCCACAGCTAAGGTTTTAACGAGGCAAACACACTTACTCTGGATCCAGAAGTATCCACCCCTCTTTGCCTCAGATGCAGAGACCAAAGTGATGAATGGGTAAGGGGGAGTGTTATGAATGAGGGAGGCCTTTGGCCTCCCCTCCTTCATTACCCACTCATTGGTCCACATTACTATGGGTAATGGGGACCCTTGGTCTCCTTGAGGCCCTTCATCTCCCTTCTCTAGTTTAATATATAGAGAACCATGGCCTATTGCCATGGTTACTCATTCTTTTCCTAAGAAAGCTTGTCTCTCTCCCTTGAGTTCTATTACCTTCTAACAACTTTCTATATTTGAGTAGAATTCGTTTATAAGGGTATGGTGAGGGTATAATAGACATTCCTATTTGATATTCCAAAGTTTACTAGTGCTTTGCCATTAGTCGACTCACCCTGCAAGAAAAAGGGCTTTTGCTGATGCCAAATGGCATTAATAGTAGTCCAGAAATCGTCATCGGAAGTAATCACTGACGGGAAAATGCCACCAGCAATCCCCGTACTTAGTGTGTGGTGGTAAGTAAAGGTTTACTGACGGCATCCGTCAACGAAAAGCAGACCAATGCTGATGGAATCCCATCAACAAAAGTGGCCTTTGCTGACATATGACGTCAGGGAAAGTTGACATTTCGCTGACAGCTTACTGCGGTGAAAGTGCCACTATTGCTGACGAGTTGCCGTCAGAGATAGTCACAAAAGCATTAACGGCAGCCGTCGGCGATAAATAACTATCGCACTGACAGCAATTTTATGACTATCGTTGACAAGTTCCGCCAGCTATACAAATTACAATTTTTTTAAAACACCTATCCGGACGGTTTCCATCAGCAAAAACTAGCCTATCATTAGTATTTTTTAAAAAGGGTTTTTCTCATATTAGTCCCTTAAATTATGCGTAATTTGATATTAGTCCCTTAATTCTTGGTATTTTGAGTTTAATCTCTCAAATCTTAAGCCGTTAACCTAAATAGTTCCCACATCCTATATCCTGTTAAGTAGTTAGATTAATTAACGATTAATTAACAATTAGTTTTAATTAACTAAGAATTACGCCCTAATGGGGAGGGGGCGATGGAAGGCGGAGGAGGGGGAGGATGTGGTGGGAGGGGGAGGTGGACCTCCTCCCCGCCGCTGCTCTCCCCCTCACCTTCCTCCTTCATCCCCCTCCTCATCTCCCTCATCCCCCTCCTTCCTGTCGTCGCTCCCCCTCCTCTTCCCCCTCATTCCCCTCCTCCCCGTCATTTCTCTCCCCCTCCTCCTTCCCCTTCATCCCTCTCATCCCCGCTGCCGATAACCCCCCCAATCCCCCTCCTCCCAGCCACCGATCCCTCCTCCTCCGTCCCCTCATCCACCCTCCTTCATGCCACCGATCCCCCCTCCCCTCCTCCCCCCATCATCCCCCCTCCTCCCTGCCGATCTCTCCCGCCTCCTCCCCCCTTCACCCCCGCCTCCCTCTCCCCCTCATCCTCTCCCTCCTCCCCCTCCTCCCCCCATCGGGAGAGCTCTCCCCCGCCGCCTCATCCCCCTCATCCTCGTTGTCGATCCCTGTCCCTCCGCCCCCATAATAAACCCCCCCGCCGATCTCCCCCTCCTACCCGCCACCGATCCCCCCTCCCCCATCATCCTCTCTCCTCATCGCCACCACCACTCCTCCTCCTCCCCCTCATCACCGTCGCTGTCGCCGCGAACAAGCTGGACAAGTCAGCACTAACAGCCATATCAGCATTAACGAAAGTTTTAACAGAAAATTAGAGTGGGGGACTATTTTGATTATAGTTAATGATTTGAGTGATTAAACTCAAAATTTGAAAAATTAAGGGACTAATATCAAATTATGCAAAATTTAAGGGACTAATATGAGAAAAACCCTTTTTAAAAACATAGTATATTTGGACAACACAATATGTATACGAAAATTGTGTCCTTAAATTTAAATCCCCCAACACCTTTCCTAACTTAATATGTCACAAAAACAACGACCACAAACAAATTCCAAAAAAACGAGAGAGAATCAAATTCTGAATGTGACCATATCATCCATATCATCGAGTAGCAATGTTGTTTCAATACAAACATCGGACATCCCTTTCAAGCCATGTCACCGAGTAACCAGCCTAACTCACCTCACATTGACTATGTCATCAATCAACCCAACTCATATCACCTTGACTATGTCGTCAATCTTAAGGATCATTCTTACGCATTCTGTAGCAAGCGTAATGACAATTGATATGTGATGACTTCTAGTGCCTCTGCAAACTCCTTAATGCAGTAGCTTTTCATCCTACCATATTGGGTTTTGAGCTATTCCTTGAGCAGTATTTAACTTGAACAATATTTTTTAGGGCTCTTAACACCTTATTGAATCATCATTCAAAGCTATTCAACTCTCATCTTCTTCACTAAAGCTGAAAATTTCTCTTGTTCATTAAAAGCTCTAAAACTCATTCTTTCATTATATGCTCTCAACGTCTAGACAAGATATTGCATTTATTCTCTTAGAGCACTCTACTACACACACTTTACCTACTCAAGTAAGTATACTCAAGGCATAGGACACTATAAGTACAATTTCAAGTTTATTGTATCAAATTTCCTTCTTATCTCTTTCAAGTTTAGTGTATCAAATTATGAGAGTGCATGATTCCTGGGCTATGGAAACACGTGGATCGATTGTAGTTGATTTTTACTCTTATTGGGGTTTTCGTAAGAGGGTTTAGTTTATTGCTCAAGCAGGATTTGCTTAAGGGGCTTGAGTAGGATACATGAAGTCCGGATAGACTGGGTATTCGAACTAGGTAAAATTCTCTGTGTTTGTATTGGTCCAATATTTGTGGTTGTCGTCTCTCATTTCCGCATAGTTGGTTGTTTAGGTTTTAATTGGTATAAGTTCCATTTAAATTAATAAAGCACTGTTCACCCCTCCCTTCAAGTGTTTCTCTTTATATAGCTATAGGTCCTACACAAAGAATTTGTAACGACTGCTTTTCATGTATCTGGATTTTATATATTATAATATATGTTTTGGTGGATTTTCTCTTCTTGTGTGGTTTTCGTCTCCGTAGTTTTCATTTTCGATCGATTCGTCGTATTTTCTCGCTTCTTTCTTAGGATTGTCGATTTCGAAGTTTGTCACTCGTGACGGGCTTCTTAACGGTCGTATCTAACTATTAGATCAAGCCTAGGAGTCTTAGGAATCGATCCCGGGGCCCCGCGCTCCGTATCGGTACTTTCTGTGCTCATTAGCCGGTGTAAGAAGGGCCACCGACCGACTAGATGACGATCCAGTCGGTCGGCAATCCTTCTTGGACCGACTAGTTAGCTTTCTAAATTTCTCAGGAGTTACTGTTTATCGTTAGTCGGTCTAAGAACGTTGGTTGACCGACTAGGTTGCAAACTAGTCGGTCAGCAATGCTTCTTGAACCGACTAACTCATCAAATTATTTTTGTATCAGTTACTGTTCACTCTTAGTCGGTCTAAGAACGTTCATCGACCGACTAGTTGCCAAACTAGTCCGTCAGTACTTGTTCATGGACCGACTAACTCTAGAATCCTAATTTCACCTGTAGCTACTGTTTACACTTAGTCGGTCTGCGTTGGTCGACCGACCGACTAGTTGTCAAACTAGTCGGTCAGTGGTTGTTCTTTGACCGACTAACTAGTGCTGTAAACCCTAGTTTTGCCCTAGCCGCCAGCCTAGCCTATAAATACCCAACCCAAACGTTTTCTTCCCCTCCAACTCGACCCTAAACCCTAAAATCGCCCCCATTGATCCCCCACCTTCCTCCAAGCTCCATTTCTTCATTCCAAGCCCTAAATCCATCATCCAAACCATCCATCTACCCTATCTACCTCTCATCTTCCCCAAAATCTCATCAAAACCCATCAAAATCCCCAAATCACCCAAAACCCTAGTTTCCCCAAACTTCTCCAATCTCTTCCAGATTTGATCCTAGGGTTCCCCGGAGTGTTCCTTCCGTCTTCTCCCGGTAAGAAATCGATCTACCGTTGTTTTTATAACTTATTTATAATTTTGGTGAAACCCTAATTAATTTCATGTGTTTGATGTTTGTCTCCCCCAAAACAGCGATTTCCTCGTAGATAGCATCCGTGTGACGAGGTTGATCGTCATCCCCGGTGCTAGGCAAGTGAAACTTGCCACTTAGGGTTTAGGCCATGTTTTAGGCCATTTGCATGTTGTAGGCGTAAAAGAGGCTAGGCGAAGATGAAACTCGCCTAGGCGCAAATCGGGGAATTAGCTTGACAACGAAGCTAATTCCGACTTTTAGCATGTTGCACAATTACCATGTCATGTTTACTTTCAATTAACGGTACGCGATTATGTTCATGTCATTGCATTTTAACTGTCATGTTTACTTTCAATTAACGGTACGCGATTATGTTCATGTCATTGCATTTTAACTGTCATGTTTACTTTAAATTAACGGTACGCAAATATCTGTTCATGTCTTTGCATAGTGATTATTCATCGTGATTGCGTAGCGCACGCTACAATATTATATTCCTGGCTCGTGTTCCAGAAGCGAGCTTAGTGAGTTGGAAACCCCAACGCTCGACACATATGGGTGGGGTAAGAGATAAGCGGCCTGAGCCCCGAGTTGGCCTGATCCGCCACTCCGGCCAGCAGGTGGACTCTCTAGTGCACAAGTGATTAATAGTGATAGAGATAAGCGGCCTGAGCCACGAGCTGGCCAGCAGGTGGACTCTCTATGCACTAAGTGTTTACCAGTGGCAAGTGATTAATAGTGATAGAGATAAGCGGCCTGAGCCACGAGCTGGCCAGCAGGTGGACTCTCTATGCACTAAGTGATAAGTGATAAGTGATAAGTGATAAGTGATAAGTGATAAGTGATAAGTGATAAGTGATAAGTGATAAGTGATAAGTGATAAGTGTTAAATGATAAGTGATTAGTGATTTGGTAGCTTTTGCTACATTGTGCATGCTTGCTTCTCTTTTTAAACTGTTGCATCATGCTTAACTGCCATGTCATTACTTAATACTATAACTGCTAGGTTGCTAGATGCCTCACTTTCAGTTTCCTTGCCCAAGTCTTTTAGACTTGCTGACATGTGCCCCTTTACTCTTTTGGGTGACACATGTTAGATCCTGAGCCCGAGTACCTCGTTGAGGACGAGGTGTTTGCTGACGCCGAGCTGCCCGAGCTTGTGTTTGACGGGGAGTACGTGGACACTGGGGACCAGTCCTAGTGTCTCCGTTGCGTTTTATTTTTGTTAGACAGTTGTTTGTTATTGGTGCGTGGCACCCATACTTTGTTATGTTGTTGCTTTTGTTGGCCTTGTTCTGGGCCTTTAGACTCTTTTCTTTTAGCCTGGTGGCTTTTCTGGATGTTGAACTTATTTGTGATACTGGACAATATTTGTGAGATGTGAATTTTATCTCAGTCTCTCCTTGTGTTATTATTGCTATTCTGTTGTGGTTACAGGGACCTGTTTATGTATTGTGGACGCTTATCGGGTTTGGGGCTTCACAGCTCCACTCTCGTGCGGACCTTTTCACGTCTCGCCTCCATTTTAGGGAAGCGGGTCGTGACAGGTTTTAGTGGTGGCCCATGCAGGTCTTCTTCTGTAACTGCGATTTTTGGAATAGCGATAATGACATTAGAATGTCCAATAAACTAAGTTCGACGTTCGAGTCATAAGCTATGAGTCTAATCTGATTTGTTTTCCGTGTCACTAGATGGCAGGAAGACGTTTCACCCGTGGTGGGGGCAGTGGTGCGCTCCCTCATGATGAGGAGCCTGAGCGGGAACCCACCAGCGGTGAGATGATGCGGATGATGATCCAGATGATGCAAGTGCAGCAGGGCGTGCTTTTGCAAGTCCAGAATGCTCCACCTGCTCGAGCTGCCCGGGTTCTCCCGGATGCCCCTCGCTCTGAGCCAGGAGCGAAGCAATTTCGGGAGCTGGGTCCCGCATATTTTGATGGTTCTGAGGGTCCTCTGGCGGCCGATGAGTGGATTCGGAACGTCGAGGACAATCTGAAGATGGCCAAGATCACCCCGGCTGGATGGGTTGATTTGGCGAAGAGGCAGCTGAAGGATAACGCCAGGAATTGGTGGGATGCAGAAGAGAAGTTGTTGGTGGAGCCGATAGCTTGGGCTACCTTCAAAGCCAGATTTGAGGGTGAGTTCTTCCCGAAGGCTGCCAAGGAGGAGATGCTGCAGCGTTTTATCGATCTGAAGCAGGGGAACTCGTCGGTGGACATGTACCACCAGGAGTTCATGAGGCTTAGTCGGTTTGCGCCGAAGATGGTGCAGGACGCTGAGGAGAGAGCTCAGAGGTTCCTGCAGGGGCTTGCTTCGGAGCTCCAGAGCTTTGTGACCTCCTCTGACCGGGAATCTTATCAGAAGGTTCTAGTAGCTGCCAAGAGGCAGGAGCTGCTCGTGAACCAGAGGAGAGGATCTGTGGTTGGTGCTGGGAAGAGGACTGTGGAACAGGCGAGAGCTGTGGTTAGGCCTGGATTCAGGCCGAACCAGCCTGTTCAGTTTAAGAGGCCAGTAGGGCCTGCTCGGAGGACTTGCCATTTTTGTGGCAAGGAGGGCCATGTCAAGGAATCGTGTAGGAGGTTCTTGGGGCAATGTATCGCCTGCGGAGATCCCGCCCATGCTCTCAGGGAGTGCCCGAGGTTGAAGCAGCCTTGGAAGGCACCTATTGCTGCCCAGCCGTTGCAGCAGCGAGCGTCTGTTCCTGCTGGACGTGGAGCAGCTCTTGTTCCGCAGAGGCAGGCTTTTCAGCAGGCTGCTCCGCCGAGGAGGCAGGCTTTTCTGATGACCGCTGCGGAGAGCGAAGCTGTGGATGAGGTTATCGCAGGTAATCCTCATTCTAGCTATTACTTTCCTATTTGGTCTTGATTGCTAGATTATGTTGTTTGCTTGAACTTGCTTGTTTGCTAGACTAGGGTTTGATTGTTAATTGATTGGTTAGGTGTGATTTTGGTGTGCACATTTCCTGCACGAGTCCTCTTTGACTCTGGTGCATCGATGTGCATTATTTCTCGGAGCTTCGTGGAGAGGCATTCCTTGTCGACGTCCCCTCTCCCCAAGAGTTGGAATATCGTTACAGGGAATGGTGTGGTCTCGGTGCATCGTGGTTGCAATTCTTGCTCGTTGGTGGTCTGTGGACATGAGCTTTTTGCTGATTTCATTGTCCACGACATCATCAACTATGATGCAGTTCTTGGGATGGATTGGCTTGCGACCTTCTATGCTACGATCGACTGTCGGAGGAAGAAGGTGGTGTTCGAGATTCCCGGACATCCAGTATTTGAGTTCAGTCGTGGTAGCAGTTCGCTTGGTCCTGTCAGATTTCGGGCCAGGCCGGTGGAGGCTATGCAGATGGAGCTGGAGTGGCCAGCTGTGGTGCGAGATTTTGGCGACGTCTTCCCCGAGGAGATGTCTGGTTTGCCGCCTGATCGGGCTTTGGAATTTTCTATCGATCTTGTTCCAGGTGCGCAGCCGATTTCGAAGGCGCCGTATCGTATGGCACCTGCAGAGTTGGAAGAGTTGCGGAAGCAGTTGGATGAGCTTTTGCAGAAGGGTTATATTAATCCTAGTGTGTCTCCGTGGGGAGCACCGGTGTTGTTGGTTAAGAAGAAGGATGGTTCGCGTCGCATGTGCGTGGACTATCGGGAGTTGAATGCGGTGACCATTAAGAATAAATACCCGTTGCCTCGCATCGATGATATCTTTGATCAGCTTGGAGGTTCGAGGGTGTTTTCTAAGTTGGATTTGAGGAGTGGTTACCATCAGTTGAAGGTGAAGAAGGGAGATGTTCCGAAGACAGCGTTCAGGACGAAGTATGGACACTATGAGTTCGTGGTTATGCCATTTGGCGTAACTAACGCGCCCGCAGTTTTCATGAATCTTATGAACCTGATTTTCTACGACTTTTTGGATAAGTTTGTCGTTATCTTTATTGACGACATTCTGATCTATTCGAAGTCGGAGGAAGAGCATGCCTCGCATTTGAGGACGGTGTTAGAGATTTTGAGGAAGCATCGGTTGTATGCTAAGTTTTCGAAGTGCGAGTTTTGGCTGGATCGAGTTGCTTTTCTGGGGCATGTGGTGTCTGGAGGTGGTATTTCTGTGGATCCCGAGAAGATTAGGGCCATCAGGGAGTGGCCTGTTCCGTCGTCGGCGTCTGAGATTCGGAGTTTTCTTGGGCTTGCTGGTTATTATCGGCGATTCATTAAGGACTTTTCTCGTATTGCTGAGCCGATGACCAGGTTGACGCGGAAGGATGTTGCTTATGTTTGGTCGGGTGATTGTGAGAGTGCTTTTGGTGTTCTGAAGGAGAGGTTGACGACTGCCCCTATTTTGGTTGTGCCTGATCGCAGCGGTGGATTTGAGATCTTTTGCGATGCTTCCGGCAAGGGTCTCGGTTGTGTGTTGCATCAGCATGGGCATGTTGTGGCGTATGCGTCTCGTCAGCTTAAGGTTCATGAGAAGAATTATCCGACGCATGATTTGGAGTTGGCTGCCGTTGTGTTTGCTCTTAAGATTTGGAGGCACTTCTTGCTGAGTGAGAAAGTGAAGATTTTCACCGATCACAAAAGCTTGAAGTATATTTTCACTCAGAAGGAGCTCAACATGCGACAGCGTCGATGGTTGGAGCTTATGGCGGATTATGATATTGATTTGCAGTATCACCCTGGCAAGGTGAATGTGGTTCCAGATGCTTTGAGTAGGCTGCCAGCGGTGATGATTTTGACCTCGCAGTGGAGATTGCAGCAGGATTTTTGCGAGTCTGGAGTGGAAATTGTCCTTCCTGGGGAGGCTTCTTCGTTGATGTACATGCAGGTACAGTCGACGATCGTGGGTCGGATTAAGGCTGGCCAGGCTGAGGATCCGAAGCTGGTGAGGATTCGGGTGATGGTGGAAGCCGGTCTGCGGACTGACTTCTTGATTCATGAGGATGGCTCGTTGAGGTTTGGAGCCAGGTTGTGTGTGCCTGCTGGGGATATCAGAGATGAGCTGATGGTGGAGGCACACAGTTCGCCGTATTCTGTGCATCCTGGTGGCACCAAGATGTACCAGGATCTTCGTCTGAATTATTGGTGGCATGGTATGAAGAGGAGCGTGGCTCGGAGTGTAGCCAAGTGCTTGGTTTGCCAGCAAGTGAAGGCGGAGCATCAGCGTTCGGCCGGGTTGCTACAACCGCTTCCGATTCCGGAGTGGAAGTGGCAACACATCACTATGGATTTCGTGACTGGACTACCTCGGAGTCCGAAGCAGAATGACGTGATTTGGGTGATCGTGGATCGATTGACCAAATCTGCGCACTTTATTCCATTCCGAGTGGGACAGTCCACTGCGGCGCTAGCAAGGAGATATATGGAGGTAAAATTCTTTTACTCTCCGTCTTTAATTCCTTTTCCTAGTTTGGATAGTGATGTAACGTGAATCGTGCAGGAAGTTGTGCGACTTCATGGAGTCCCCGTGAGTATCGTGTCTGACAGAGACACGAGGTTCACATCTCAGTTCTGGCAGAGTTTGCAGAAGAGCTTGGGTACGCGTCTGAGTTTCAGTACGGCGTACCATCCGCAGACGGATGGCCAGTCCGAGAGGACGATTCAGATTTTGGAAGACATGCTGAGGGCGTGCATGTTGGATTTCAAGGGTTCGTGGGAGGACCATCTACACTTGGTGGAGTTCTCTTACAACAACAGCTTCCAGGCGAGTATTGGCATGGCGCCTTTCGCCGCTCTTTATGGGAGGAAATGTCGATCGCCATTGAGTTGGGATGACGTTGGAGATCGGGAGTTGTTGGGACCTGAGATGATCGTGGAGGCCGTGGAGATCGTCAGGAATATTCGGGAGAGGTTGAGAATTGCTCAGGACCGTTTTAAGCATTGGGCGGATGCTAAACGTCGTCCTTTGGAGTTTCAGCCGGGTGACCATGTGTTCTTGAAGATTTCCCCGAATCGTGGTGTGATTCGTTTTGGGAAGCGTGGAAAGTTGAGCCCGCGATACATTGGACCGTTTGACGTTTTGGAGAGGGTTGGCGAGGTAGCTTATCGCTTGGCCTTGCCGCCATCTTTGGAAGGAGTTCACAATGTTTTCCATGTGTCGCAGCTTCGTCGATACATTAGCGATCCGTCTCATGCGGTGGATTTTTCGGAGATTACCGTTCGCCCCGATATGACGTATGACCAGCATCCAGTGCAGATTCTGGACAGGCGTCAGAAATCGCTTCGGAACAAGATTGTTAATCTTGTGAGGGTGATGTGGCGACACGGCTCGCCTGGAGAGTCTACTTGGGAGAATGAGGATGAGATGCGAGAGCGTTTTCCACTTTTGTTTCCGGACTCGTGAGTTTTGGAAATTCCGAGGACGGAATTTTTCTTAAGTTGGGGAGGATGTAACGACTGCTTTTCATGTATCTGGATTTTATATATTATAATATATGTTTTGGTGGATTTTCTCCTCTTGTGTGGTTTTCGTCTCCGTAGTTTTCATTTTCGATCGATTCGTCGTATTTTCTCGCTTCTTTCTTAGGATTGTCGATTTCGAAGTTTGTCACTCGTGACGGGCTTCTTAACGGTCGTATCTAACTATTAGATCAAGCCTAGGAGTCTTAGGAATCGATCCCGGGGCCCCGCGTTCCGTATCGGTACTTTCTGTGCTCATTAGCCGGTGTAAGAAGGGCCACCGACCGACTAGATGACGATCCAGTCGGTCGGCAATCCTTCTTGGACCGACTAGTTAGCTTTCTAAATTTCTCAGGAGTTACTGTTTATCGTTAGTCGGTCTAAGAACGTTGGTTGACCGACTAGGTTGCAAACTAGTCGGTCAGCAATGCTTCTTGAACCGACTAACTCATCAAATTATTTTTGTATCAGTTACTGTTCACTCTTAGTCGGTCTAAGAACGTTCATCGACCGACTAGTTGCCAAACTAGTCGGTCAGTACTTGTTCATGGACCGACTAACTCTAGAATCCTAATTTCACCTGTAGCTACTGTTTACACTTAGTCGGTCTGCGTTGGTCGACCGACCGACTAGTTGTCAAACTAGTCGGTCAGTGGTTGTTCTTTGACCGACTAACTAGTGCTGTAAACCCTAGTTTTGCCCTAGCCGCCAGCCTAGCCTATAAATACCCAACCCAAACGTTTTCTTCCCCTCCAACTCGACCCTAAACCCTAAAATCGCCCCCATTGATCCCCCACCTTCCTCCAAGCTCCATTTCTTCATTCCAAGCCCTAAATCCATCATCCAAACCATCCATCTACCCTATCTACCTCTCATCTTCCCCAAAATCTCATCAAAACCCATCAAAATCCCCAAATCACCCAAAACCCTAGTTTCCCCAAACTTCTCCAATCTCTTCCAGATTTGATCCTAGGGTTCCCCGGAGTGTTCCTTCCGTCTTCTCCCGGTAAGAAATCGATCTACCGTTGTTTTTATAACTTATTTATAATTTTGGTGAAACCCTAATTAATTTCATGTGTTTGATGTTTGTCTCCCCCAAAACAGCGATTTCCTCGTAGATAGCATCCGTGTGACGAGGTTGATCGTCATCCCCGGTGCTAGGCAAGTGAAACTTGCCACTTAGGGTTTAGGCCATGTTTTAGGCCATTTGCATGTTGTAGGCGTAAAAGAGGCTAGGCGAAGATGAAACTCGCCTAGGCGCAAATCGGGGAATTAGCTTGACAACGAAGCTAATTCCGACTTTTAGCATGTTGCACAATTACCATGTCATGTTTACTTTCAATTAACGGTACGCGATTATGTTCATGTCATTGCATTTTAACTGTCATGTTTACTTTCAATTAACGGTACGCGATTATGTTCATGTCATTGCATTTTAACTGTCATGTTTACTTTAAATTAACGGTACGCAAATATCTGTTCATGTCTTTGCATAGTGATTATTCATCGTGATTGCGTAGCGCACGCTACAATATTATATTCCTGGCTCGTGTTCCAGAAGCGAGCTTAGTGAGTTGGAAACCCCAACGCTCGACACATATGGGTGGGGTAAGAGATAAGCGGCCTGAGCCCCGAGTTGGCCTGATCCGCCACTCCGGCCAGCAGGTGGACTCTCTAGTGCACAAGTGATTAATAGTGATAGAGATAAGCGGCCTGAGCCACGAGCTGGCCAGCAGGTGGACTCTCTATGCACTAAGTGTTTACCAGTGGCAAGTGATTAATAGTGATAGAGATAAGCGGCCTGAGCCACGAGCTGGCCAGCAGGTGGACTCTCTATGCACTAAGTGATAAGTGATAAGTGATAAGTGATAAGTGATAAGTGATAAGTGATAAGTGATAAGTGATAAGTGATAAGTGATAAGTGATAAGTGTTAAATGATAAGTGATTAGTGATTTGGTAGCTTTTGCTACATTGTGCATGCTTGCTTCTCTTTTTAAACTGTTGCATCATGCTTAACTGCCATGTCATTACTTAATACTATAACTGCTAGGTTGCTAGATGCCTCACTTTCAGTTTCCTTGCCCAAGTCTTTTAGACTTGCTGACATGTGCCCCTTTACTCTTTTGGGTGACACATGTTAGATCCTGAGCCCGAGTACCTCGTTGAGGACGAGGTGTTTGCTGACGCCGAGCTGCCCGAGCTTGTGTTTGACGGGGAGTACGTGGACACTGGGGACCAGTCCTAGTGTCTCCGTTGCGTTTTATTTTTGTTAGACAGTTGTTTGTTATTGGTGCGTGGCACCCATACTTTGTTATGTTGTTGCTTTTGTTGGCCTTGTTCTGGGCCTTTAGACTCTTTTCTTTTAGCCTGGTGGCTTTTCTGGATGTTGAACTTATTTGTGATACTGGACAATATTTGTGAGATGTGAATTTTATCTCAGTCTCTCCTTGTGTTATTATTGCTATTCTGTTGTGGTTACAGGGACCTGTTTATGTATTGTGGACGCTTATCGGGTTTGGGGCTTCACAGCTCCACTCTCGTGCGGACCTTTTCACGTCTCGCCTCCATTTTAGGGAAGCGGGTCGTGACAGAATTTATCTCTTTGTATTTATTGGTCAGCCATGGTTCATGGACTAGTTGACCATATTGTAACCACTAGTCGACTAGTCTCATAACTCTGGTCAAATAGTTTTCTGACATTTCCCTAGTCTAGTGCAGACCCAGTAACTAGTCGACTGAAGTATCATACTGGTCGACTAGTTTACCTGAAGAAATAAATATGGCATATAAACACTTAGAAAATACTTTAAAACAACTTTAAAATATTTTATATCTATTCCTAAGTATGTGTGAGCTTCAATCAAGGCTTTAACATTTTTAATCAAGGAAAATAAAAATTACATCAAATTTAAATATAACATGGAAGTCCTTTGGCGTATTCTTGACACTTTGAGCTCCGTGTCTAGCTTCCTTTGATTCATGGCCTTGTTGAACTCACTTTAGCTTTGAGCGCTTCCTTGATTTGCTTGAAACCCATATACCTGCACTCAAAGCTTATTAGAGGAAATGTTTATTCATAATCAAAACAACATGGGTAGACTCAATATCCTAATAAGATTCATATTTTCCAACTTAGTTGTACACATAACATGTTCATTTTTCAAATTCACATGCCCTACTTTTAATGATTTATTTGTTTTATTTAGGTTCTTATATTTGATATATAAAGCAGTAAATGCTAAGAGGAGTTCTACATTGGGTTCGGATGTTACCTCTTCGTTCTGTGTTGTGAAGCACACATGAACATTTTTAACTTGTTTTTCCTCTTCTTTTACGAAAAATGAATAACCAGATGTTGGCTCTTCACATTATTCAAGCGCGTGTCATATTTGATTTGCTGATCTAGTGCCTGACATACATTTGAAAATATTGTCATCTAAAGAACAATATTAAATATTCATTACCTTTGAGTTGATGGTTGTGTGAGGAGGGTGTTGTAGGTTTGCTATATGGTATCTTCATGAAGTTCAATAAATCATAGTGATTACGCGTATGTATTGTATATTTTACACTCCATTTCGTGGCATTCCCATGCATTTTGTTGACTAATTGTACTCTATATTGTGCATTCTTGGACATTTAATGTATTTAGGAGTTCCATATATATATTGGGAATTTTATAAATTTTCTGGAATTTTCTGTTACGCTCTAACTTGCTTTCACTGAAAATGCAGGATTGGATGTCTGGAGATATATCTCCAAACGTCTAGCGAATTAGATACGCAAGTGTAAAATTTGTCTTATCCATCAGACGTTTAATGCACATTGCCCAAATATTTTTCTAGTGTATCAGACGTCTAGGAAGAGTGCTCTAGATGCCTGAATGGCCCAGACGTTTCTGTGAGTGGCATATATGTCTATGCCATTCAGCAGAGCAAGCCACTCTCTAGCAACCAGTCGTCTGGGACCAAAGCATTAGATGACATGGCCACTAAACAAAATCAAGCCATACACACAAGCAACTAGACGTTTGGAGCCGCTTCTCTAGCACTCTGGTTGAATCGACAGTTTTCAAATGGCGTCGTATTGAAGCTGATTTTCAACAAATCCAACCGAGCCCATTTCTTAAGCTAGGGATTTATTAGCCCTTGATCTTAGAACAGAGGGTGATGATTCTATTAGGGATTGGGGATTATGTATAGGATTTCTTCTTAGGGTTTGAGATTATCTCATTCTTACGGTGGATGTAATTTTATTTCATCTTTGAGTTAGGGTTTTGGGGATGCTGAAGGAGAAAGCTTGGGGATTGATTTTGGTTCATATTTGGTGATAAATACTTCAACTTCTCTCTGGATTGTATTCATTGATATTTATTTTTGTATGGAACTCATGATATTAGCAACGGAAGTTGTGATTTTTATTGCTATGTGTGGCTAAAATCCTTGTGTGTGTGTGTGCGCGCGCGTGTGGTAGTTAAGGTTTATGGTCATTGATCTTTTATTCATCTCTAGTACTACTAATTGATGAAATTATGGGAATACTTGTTTCTACATTTTATTCACTAATGCACTACCCGTCGATGGATCCAAGGATCAAGATATGCCACGAGGTATTGGCTACTACAAAAACTCCATAGAGTGGCCCATGGAGAGTGGTGAACCGTGAGCTTCATCTATTCATGTTTTAATTTTGAGAAAATAATTAATTCAATAATTAATTAAGATGCTAATATCAATGCACTTGAATGTATTATCATTTGATCTCTATATATTGGCCTGTATGTAATATCGAGTCATCCAGGATGAATAAATAGCTTAATACGCTACAACCCTAATGAAAGCACAACACACACACTCCCCCCTTATTACATTCCTGCAGTATTCTCTCTAGAATAGTTTTAGAATATTTTTTGATACAACCATTTTGACTGGGCCCAAAGGAACCAAGTCAACCACGACTAGTCAAACGACCCACTACTGCCTTTGGCTTTGTACCAAGGACCTCACGGACGGGTCGCGCTTCTTTACCTGAGACGAAGGCCCAAAAGACCACACACTTTCTGTAGTGGAGGAAATCATTCCCCAAACCGAGGGAGCACTCGCCAATTATGGCAACCACTCAAAGCTATCACTCCAGCAATCATGGCCCACTTTCAGGGCATTCATCTCCTCATCAAACGGGCGCAATTATGGGGGGGTCAACATTTTCCCAATTAGCACGTCCCCATCAATGACAACAATAAGGTCTCATCATGGCCCATTACAACAGAGGGAATGACTCGACTATATGAAGGCAAGAGAGGCATCATCTCAAGGGACTCCCTCCGAGATCTGCTATGGAGGTAGCACAATACAACTCTCACACCTTCTTCCACCTTACACATTTCTCCTCCACAGATCGGCCCGAGAACTCATGATTGGTCTCTCCGTGAACCAAACTTGATTCCATCGAGTATTTCTTAGTTACCATCTGACTTAAGCATCTGAGGTGACTTAGTCAGAACCAAGGTCCGACCCCATACGAGCTCCCTAGTCTATACAGATCAAAGGAGATGTCAACCTGACGAAGCTTTCCTTCGGTGTCCCAACATCCGGATCCGGACGCACTCATGCCCAAGCCCGCTCGGCCGACCGATCTGGGAACGCTTCAATCCGCCGAAGCTACCCTTCGACGCGCCGACGCTCGGATTCACACCTTCCTGCTCAACTGAACGCGCGGCCGACCGACTCCGAAGGCCATCCCGTCTCATGTGACAGCGACGACCTCCGGACCTCCAGACTACCAACCAGTGGTGAGAAAACACCCAGTAACAGTTTTGATACTCACACTGTCAAACCAAAAATTCACTCCCAAAGGGTGGTTCATCTCTCACTCATTAATTACTTTGCTTAATTTTGGATTGTTAAATTTACAGCTTAGATTATCTCTTAGAAATACGACCCTGGACTCACCATGACTACTGCTTACCTGACTTCCTATACTTAGGAATAGCACAACATTTTGGAGTAGTCACCTAGTCGTTCGATCTGAGATAGATCATCATCTCCTTTTCCAATAGTTGTAGTTGGAGATTTCAAATATTGGAGGTCTTGCTGTGGAGTGCCCTTTGGGGAATTGCAATGTGTAAGTTATTGACATCATCCGTTAACCTTGCTCTAATACTAAATGTCATGGTCCATGTTTGGATGATGTGCTTATACACCAGCCAGTTACGGTTAACGATAAGTTTTCAACAAATAAATTCTCAACATATAACGCATCGAAAATAAACAAAGGGAATTATCACAATAAAATAAACAAGTTCATAGGAATCAAACCAGAGATCAAACCAATCAGAAATTTCCATGCGAAAAGTTTGCACATGAAAATTTCTATCCAGGTAAAAATCACGCAAAAAGAGTTTTCTTGGTATGTTTTGTAGATCCAAATTGTTGGACATGTACTACAAATTATAATACATACACTAACCAAAAATCATGAAATTTCCCCTCTATTTGCGACTCGATTGGATTGTTACAAAAAATTTATTGTTCTGAAACATAAATTTGTAATGTCTTGATCGAGTGTCAAAACCACCAAGGGTTCATCTATTATTTTCCTTGGGTAAATAAATATATGGATTAAATCATAAAAAATTAAAAATAATTAATTCTTTTCTCACTAGGCGTTTATGCAAAATTTTCCCAATGAGGAAAATTTCCTCCTTGGTAGTGTTATACTCATAACCTCGATATTTTGTTTTATTTATTTTTTTCAAATTTGCAGTTCACATGATGGATGATCAACATACTAAAAATCAAGAGAATCCAACGCTATTTGACCCTCGATCTAACAGTTTCAAATTCAACGGTTTTAGAACAATTAAATTTTTTGCAACGAGTGGATCGGGGGTCAAATACACTAGAATTCACATATCTTTGAGTTTTTGTGCTTTCAGAATGTGTACAACAACTTTTTAAAATTTTTTAAAACGGGAGGACGGGGGCCATGAGTTGGCCAAGGAGAAAATTCCTCATTGACCAATTGATCCCCACCCATTTTGCTCTGCGTGTGTGTGGATGGGTAAGGTAAAGTGTTCCTAATGTGACTCCTAAGATAATTACCAAAGTAGTCGGCCTTAATGAACGGTATAAATCGTGCACTTTTAATGCATTTTAACGATGCATTAAGGGGTTATAAAATGAACAGTTTTTTTAATAAAAGAACAAACGACGATTTGATCAACGATCAAAAGATGTTTAAATCACATTATTTGTCGTGAACACCCTTCTTTGAAGCACGAAGATCCTGACGAGTGGAGTGGATTTTCCATAAATTTTATGCCCTGCTGCGTGCACAGTCGACCACCCATCGATCATCGAAACGAGAAAAACGAAGATGTGGGTTGTCAATGCTGCGCCAAAAGTCTTTGGGGTTTTCCAACTAAACACACGTTTTTAATGTGGTCTCCGCTTACACCGACCGGCCGTGCCAACGCACGCAGGAAAGTTCTGGCCTTTGTACGCGACAACTATTCATCACTAAATGTGCCCAAGTGACATATCTACCCTTCAGCGACCCCAACCAATTTCGATTGTTTGGCCGAAGTTAGCAAAGATGAGGCTAATATTCTGCCCACGTCCTTTTGCCAGAAGTATATTATCTTTATCATTGACTAGTTGTCCTTTGTCACATAATATCCTGTACTTTTACATATATATCTATTATACAATTTACGAAGTTTGTCGTACAGTTTTGTCCCACGTGGCAGTTTTGTCCCAGTCATATTTTTGGTTGCTGACTGTGACGCCATGATCACTCCTTATTTTACACCTTTTTTCCGCATGTTTGCATGCCATTTAGATCGCCCAAATCATGTTTTTCACGATATATCGACGATATTGCGATGCTTTTCACGATTTGTTGTTTTTGTCGCATTTCAGGTGATTTGGCGCGATTTGGAGTGATCTCGAGATGCGCTTACTCTAGACGGCCACCGACGACCTCCCCGAGGGGTATTTTGCTGTTGGAGAGGAGCGGAAGAAGAATGGACGTCGCAGGAGCGACGAGGAGGCCAAAATAAGCAGAATGGGCATTTTTTGCGTCCCACTCGGCCGAGTGGAGGAGCCACTCGGCCGACCAGCGAGACACTGCTCGGCCGACCCGTTCAGACACGATTTCCATGTGTACCCGGCCGAGCGACGGAGACCACATCGGCCGAGTGACGATACTACGTCCGCCCGAGTGGCGCCCAGACGAAGCCCCTCCAAAATATCGAAGTTACTGTTTTTCGGCCATCTGAGCTTCAGAAGACCCACTCGGCCGAGTGCGATGCGCTGCCTGTAGCGAAATTTGCGGAAAACAGGCTGTGCAGGGGCGTTTTGGTCAGGATTTTTGGACGATTTTGAGGGCTATTTAAGCCCTGTTTTTACCCTAGTTTAGGGAGCCATCTCTTAGATTTTTTGCAGCTTTTTGAGACTACTTTTTGCTTTATTATTTGTGATTAGAGAAGAGGGAAAACTTGGATTTTTGTTGGATTAATTGAAGAACTACATTGGTTTGCATCTCTCTTCCCCAAAAACTCTATTTTTATTGTTTATATCATTGTTGTGATGAATTCCATTGCCTATTTCATTGATTATTTTTGTGCTATTGCTATGATTTGTGAGTAGTCTCCACGTCTTGGGGCGTGGGGA
Source organism: Scilla litardierei (assembly GCA_030789695.1). NCBI lineage: Eukaryota > Viridiplantae > Streptophyta > Magnoliopsida > Asparagales > Asparagaceae > Scilla > Scilla litardierei. The sequence continues at coordinate 29,071,438 of CM061131.1, read as the reverse complement.
TGAACCCTACGAGCCCTATTTCCTATTTGTGATAAATTGGTAGAAATTGTGCTAGAATCAATAATTAGAGATTAGATTGGGATCGAATTACTACGGATAGCTAGGTATTCATATCAATTGGGATTTGCAAGAGATTGGATCCCAATTTGATAGGAAGCCCTAGAAATCCGAATTGGGTTGGAGTCGGATTTTCGAAGTATCGGTTTGCAAGAGATTGGACCGATACTAGGATCTCCGGTTGCAATTCCGTGCCGATACCCATTTGCAAGAGATTGGACGGGTAGGAACTATCCTAATTTAGATTGTGAACCGAGTTTGCAAGAGATTGGGCTCAGTGCACGATTGAACGATGATGTTGATCCTAATGCTAGTTTTCCTAGGCTAGGGTTTGCAAGAGATTGGACCCGACCCTAGGATAGCTATAGACCGGCAACAGCGCGAGAGCGTGAGCTTGGTTCTACATTCAGTTGTAACTAGTTCATCTAAATTCTCATTCTAGCAATTTTGATACCGACGAAACACATTTATGAAATACGGTGAGTAGCGGGAATTCCCCATTCCCTAGACGTTCTTTATTTGATTTGATATTTCGCACATTTGTCTGACGATTGTGACAGGATCGCCCAAGGCAAGTTTCATTCTTAAATAGCCAGGTTGATTAGGAGCAAGCACGGTCATTCGTCCTCCCTGTGTTCGATACCCGCTCGCCGCTATAACGTGCGCTTGCGGTAAAACTACAACCGTTCTTTGGGTGTATACTCAGGACCGATCAAGTTCTTGGCGCCGTTGCCGGGGAGGCGATTACGTTTGATTCTTTTTCACCCTAGCTACTTCTTTCTTTTATTTTTATTTTTTTATTGTTACCATTATTATTTCCTTTACTTTTCTTACCTAACCCTTCCACGGTATTAATCATTTCTTTGAAACTCTGTTTCCCCTGTGCATGAACACGAGATCTACGGCGGACCCAGAAGACTTATTATTTGATCCCGAGATCGAACGTACCGCGCGGAGACTTAGAGCGGAAAAGAGACAAGATCCGGAAGGGGGGTATATGACCAACCCGGAAACTCCTGAAGAATTGGCGGCAAGGATGGCAAGGATAATCTCTATTCGAGATAGGCTTCGGCCTAAGACTTCTTCTACCACCTCGTCCATTGCCATGCCGGGGTTGGCGGCTGACAAGAACTTCGAGCTAAAGACTGGATTGGTGGTTTTGATGCAACAAGACCCATTTCATGGGAACGCACATGAGAACCCCCACTACCACATCCAACTATTCTTGTCAAAGTGCGCTACTTTCCAGATGCCGGGGGTCTCCAACGATGCTATCAGACTGCGTCTCTTCCCCTTCACGCTTAAGGACAAGGCCCTCTATTGGTTGAGGACGCAAGCTGAGGGTGTCTTCACCACTTGGGACGAGTTGGCGAGTGCATTTATTGACAAATTTTATCCGCCATCCAAGACGGTGAAGATCCGGAGCGCTCTCATGTCCTTCAAGCAAGGACCACAGGAGACGCTCTATGAAGCATGGGAGCGTTTTAAGGATTTGCAGCATCAATGCCCGCACCACAGTATAGAGGATTGGGAGCTAGTTCATAGCTTCTACAACGGTCTCCAACCGGGGACCAAGCAAATTATTGATGCCGCGGCGAATGGTGCAATCTTGTCAAAGACTCCCGAGGAAGCTACGGCCCTAATTGAGGAGATGGCCTCAAATAACCAACAATGGGGCGATGAGCGAGGACACTCCACATCCTCCTTAAAGCCAACTAGCATCTACGAGGCGAAGGCCGTAGCGGAGCTCACGAGCAAATTTGATTCTCTCCACAAGGTGGTGGAGAGATTGGAGAAATTTATCACGGAGCCCCAAGGAAGCCCATCCACCTCGGCACCGACCAACCAAATGTGTGATTGGCAAGACCAATCTCAAGTCATGTACTCGGGAGGAGAGCAAGGAGAAGGATCCTTGGAGCAAATACAATATGTTGCGGGGAACCAAGGGTATTGGTCCAATCCGGCCGCAAGAAATCATCCGGGATTCTCCTACGCCAACAACGAAGGAGCCTTGAACCCGCCACAACCACCGCCTCAACAAGCTCGACCACCACCACCCCAACAACAAAACTATCCACCGAGGGGGCCTCCACAACAAAACTTTCAACCGAAGCAACAAGTTCCACCATATAGGCCTCCCGGATACAACCAAGGGTGGAGGAATCAAAATCAAAACCCTCCACAAGCTCCACAACGATCTGACTTCGAATCTAGAGTGGAGGCGTTCATGGTCGAGCAAAATAAGGTGAATGCTACTTTGAAGGCGGGGCAAGAATCTCTTAATACCGTAGTGGCTCAAATATCGGAGCAATTGGCGTTGCTCAATCGGAACACTCAAAGATTGTCGGCGCAACCGGAGCAAAACCCACGGGGCAACACGGGCCACATCAACGCCGTAGTTGCCGTCACTACTAGAGGCGGGAAGGACACCACCCCCGCTATGATTCCTACCGAGGAGGCTGTGGAGGAAAGCTTGGAGCCGGTTGAGCCGGTAGTTGAGGTTGATAAGGAGAAGGAGCCACATGACAAGGAGAAATCTAGAGCGGAAAAATTGATTGAGGAAAGGCGCTTCATGCCACCGGTCCCATTCCCCCAAAGACTAGCGAAAGCGAAAATGGAGAAAAGGCTAGCGAAATTCCTCGAGTATCTAAGAGGAGTTAGCCTCAATATTCTCTTCCTCGACGCCATCGTCGAGATCCCCACGTATGCTAAATTCTTGAAGGACTTGATTTCGGGGAGGAAAAAGAAGGAGAAGATCATGCTAGCCGAGGAGGGCTCTTGGTTCACCAAGAGAGAGAAGGAGCCGGCAAAATTTAAAGATCCGGGGAGTTTTCGGATTCCTTGCACTTTGGGTGGCGTGCCTCTTCAAAAGGCGTTGGTCGATCTTGGGGCTAGTGTGAGTCTCATGCCCCTCTCCATGTTCTTAAAGCTTAACACCGGGACAAAGTTGAAACCCACCGACATGCGCATTCAATTAGCCGATGGACGGATAACAAGGCCGGTGGGGATTGTCGAAGACATCCCACTTCAAGTCCCGGGTGGAATATGCTTGCCATGTGACTTCATCATCATGGACGTTAAGGAGGAGGGAGACACCTCATTGATACTTGGACGCCCCTTCCTCGCCACCGCCGGAGTCATCGTCGACGTGCGCGAAGGTACACTTACTTTAAACGTCGGCAACATCGAGGTGGAGCTCCACATTCCTAAGGCAATGAAGCACATGCCTTACCACGAGGAGCTTGATTACATGGACCTCCTTGATGAGGTGATAGAGGAGGCGATTCCTCACTCAATCGGCGCTCTTTTTGACGAAGAATTTGAAGTAGGCCCGGGTCTAGGCCAAGATGAAGAGAATAAAGATGATTCCCCCGACTTCTCCGCTGATGAAGATGAAGGCGACGCTGATGTCGCAAGGATTCGAGAGCTCTGCAAGCTCTCGAAATTAAAGTCTCCAAGGAAAGCTCCGCCGGTACGGAAATCGGCATCGCCGGTTAAGCCGTTGACCGGGGCAAATGCTAGCTTGGGGGAGCCTCCCCCCAACACCATTCGAGACAAGAGACCTCCGAGGGAGAACGCTACGCCGCCACGTCCAAATCCAAGCGCGCTCCCCGGGAAGTTTGACGGGTGCATCTCATATGCACCAAACATCCCGCATTGATTGAAAATTATAGGGGGCTCGAGCTCACGACCTTAAACGAGCTCTTGTCGGGAGGCAACCCGACGGTTTTTGCTTTATTTTTACTTTTTCTTTATTTTCGTTTTAGAGATTTTTAGTATTTTGAGTCATTCGACCAAAAATTTCGTGATAACGGGTCCTATTTTTCTTGACAGGAGAGGAGATAGGTAGATCCATCATGAGGAGGATGAACGAGACGACGAGGAGCGCCCCAAGAAGGCGCTCGACGCTCAGGAGGAGGATGAAATCGACTGGAGGAAGAAAGACGGAGTTTAGAGCCAAAACGAAGACAAACAGCAGAAATTAAGGCTCACTCGGCCGAGTATACTAGTCACTCGGCCGAGTACACAAGTTCGTCCGGCCGAGCCGCTCACGAACGAGGGAAGTCTGCTGAACCCAACTCTCTGTTTATTTTCTTGATTTCGATATAACTGCTACTCGGCCGGGTATATATATTCACTCGGCCGAGTAAAACGGATACCCTCCTAGGGCGAGTCATGCCGAGTAGCTTGAGTCACTCGGCCGAATGGACTTACTCCACTCGGCCGAGGCTGGCAAAGCCACTCGGCCGAAGCGATATCGGGGAGAAAATTTTTATTTGCCTCGCTCGGCCGAGTGAGCCCGTCACTCGACCGAGTCGTAACATTTTTATATATAAGCGGCGAGGGGGGCGCGGAATTCAAAAACGCAAATCCCCAATTCTCGCCCGCGCCCCTTCAGCTCCCACGCCCGATTCCCCCCCGCTTGACCCTCACTCGCCCGACCGCCGCTGCCCCGCCGCCGCTCGGCCCGCCACCGCCGGCCGAGCCCGCCGACGCCTCGCCCTAGTCGCCGCCGGCGGCGCACCGCCCGGTCACCTCCGGTTCGCTTGTTTTCACCATTTTCTCCTCTTTTCGTGTATTTTTTGAGGATCCATGTGCTAAACGCCCCCCTAACCCAAATCAATTTCTATATCTATCCATTATACCCCTATTGCTCCATACATTTTGATTATTACTCGCTGATATCGCTTTTTCACGCGCAGGTTGCTTATTGGAGCTTAGGGGAGGCCAGGGGAGCTTCTACGGGCTGCTCAGGACTGCGTGGAGGCGCGGACTTCGCACGCTTCCACTGCTTAGCACTCGCGGCGTGTTTGGGTATACTCTTTCCATTCTTTGTGCACACGCCGCACTTTTCACTTTTCGGCGCGCGCTCGGGGCCGATATGCCGCCCCGGACACGGCCGCGGACGAGGAGACCTTCCGCTAAGCGGAAGAGGTCGGATGATGCCGGCCCCGCCCACGAGGCGGAAGAGTCTCCTCCTCCTTCCCCCACACACGCCGTCCACCCAGCACAGCCTGCAGGCCCCGCACACCCCGCACAGCCTGCAGCGCACCCACAGCCCGCACAGCCCGCACAGCCACTCCCCGCCGCTGCACAGCCACCACCACCGGCTCCACTGGTCGGGCCGCTCGGGATTACGTTCCGAGACGACGCACACCGCGCCGTCTTCGAGCGTATCTCCCAGCGCTCGATCGTACCCTCCAGGTTTGCACACCTCGCTGACCTAGGACGCCTGGGGGTACTTGAGGGGATGCTCACGTTGTACGACAACGTGGATTGGCGAGATTTTCTGCAGGTGTCGGCGGATACTTTTACCCGCCCGACACTTGAGGTTTTGAGTTCGATCGCCCGGACCGATGAGGGATGCTCATTCCGGTTCATGGATCGAGAGTGCCAGGTCACTCTCGATATGATGAGAGAGTTTTTCTCTTGGCCCGCCGTCCCCGGAGCCGATCGCGGTTACGGCCCCACACATATCCCTCCACCCTCTTTCGACGCCGGTGCCTTCTGGGCACGTATCACGGGTCTCCACGCCGCCTTTGACCCTAGTAGGGCCAAGGCCTCGGCCATCGTACATCCCTGCCTTCGCATTGCTCAGCGCCTTATGGCGACGACATTTTTGGCCAGATATGAGCCGGGCACGATGTCTACGCCAGAGCTTTACATGCTCTACGCGATGACCCGTCCCAGAGCTCTATCTAGGGATGGAGATGAGCTTGTCCCCGCCTTCGTGATCGATATCGCGGCATGGTACTTAGACCGCATCATTGTATCGGTGGGCGCTCGCTCACCGATATGCTGCGGCAGCCTGATTACCCTGCTGGCTCTTATGACCGGCGAGGACTTCCCCGATGACTTGCGACGCGTCCCGGGCCCCACCTCTTTGTCGATAGATGTTATGGCCCGGATGAAGATGCTTCGTCCGCATGGTGAGCGTCACTGGGTCTGGTTGCACGGCCCTTTCGGTGCCGACTACATGATTCTCCCGAGCCCAGCTCGGACCCAGATTGCACCGGCCCACGTTGACTGGCTCCCAGCGATGGATGTCCCCATCCCGCTGCGTACGTGCTCGAGGCCGAGGAGGCCGAGCAGGCCCACGCTGCCCATGCTGCCCAGGCTGCTCCCGCAGACCCTGCTGCACACCCTGCCGAGCCTGCTGCCGACCCCGTCGACCCTGTGGCCCCTCAGCCTGTTCCTGACGTTTCCGCTGCTCTTGACACTTCTGTCCCCACCTCTGCCAGTGTCGAGAGTACTCTTGCTGAGCCCACTTCCACCACTGTCACCACTTCCGAGGCTGTCCCCACCACTCCCGCTGCCACCTCCGGCCCTCTGTCCGTCGAGCCTCTTTGCTCCGCTCTCCCCGAGCGCCCGCAGACCTTTGTTGAGAGTGGAGAGCCCTCGTTCGCCGCGGTCGTGGAGACCATGGCTAGCATGATCTCCGCTGGGATTGCGCCTTTTGGTCCACACACTTCCGCCCCAGCGGTAGATTCCTCTGTCTCCACAGCTGCCGTATTCTCTGAGAGCGTCGTGGCGTCTGTCCACACTTCTGTGCCACTGACCTCTCTAGCCGCCTCGCAGCCGCTTTTGTACTCTTCTTTCGCTGCCGCCGCCTCTACTTCTCACCGCCCGCCCCGGCCTCACACTGAGGCCCGGCCCACATTTCCAGGCGCGGCACCTTTCGTCCCCTTCCCTGCTGAGCCCGTTACATACTCCACTCGCGTACGCCAGCCTCGCCCTGCGCAGCCCCGACAGGTGCGTCCCTCTGCACCACCCCCGCCCGACACTGTACTGCAGAGCATACGTGCTCTTGAGTTGGCGGTGAGTGGTCTTAGAGGAGACCTTAGGACCCTGTCCTCCACCGTCTCTGCGATGGCTGGACGCTTTGACCTGATCCCTCAGATCCACTACTGCCTGACACAGATCTTAGAGCGTCTTCCGCGCGTACCCCCACCCACCCAGCAGGTTCCCACACACACTTCCACACACACTAGACCTGCTTCCACTTCCACGCCCACCCCAGCTCAGCAGCCTACACCACCACCACCACCACCTCCGCCTCAGGACGGAGACGGCGCGGCACTGCCTTCTTAGGCACTCTTGATGCCTTGATCCATTCCTGTCGTTGTGCTGCCCGTCTCTGCTGGGTCCTGATGCACTTTTGTCCACCCCCCCTCCCCTCACTTATTTTGAGATTATATTTTTGATCATATCTATTTGTGCATATCATATCATATCTACTTGGGATTCTCATTTTGATCACATCTATATATATCTTTTTTGGGAGAGAGGGAGAGTTCTGGGTGCCATATTTATTTTCGTATCACTCCTAGCTGTGCATGCATCATTTCCGCATCATATTTTCATTTCTTATTTTTCCTTTTATTATATTTTTTCTTCCCACCATGCATGCATCCTCACTTGCCCCTCACATTACTTATCTCTCTGTGTGCCACACTTTGCACATTGAGGACACTGTGCCGTTTAGCTTGGGGGAGTGAGTTCTCACGTTCTTTTTCGATTTGCCACCTTTATTTTCAGTTTCTCACCCCGTTTTTCACTTTTGCACTCATTTTTCTTTTATTTTTCTTTTATTTTGCCATGCATCACGTTTTTCTTATTTTCCTGTGTGCCGCATCGCATAGTTCTATTTTCCTTTTATCTTTACTTCTTTCTTTTTCATCTCATGCTAGAGATGAATTTTCTGTGATGATGTCTACGTGGAGCTAGCTTATTCTATATGCAAGCTATATTTGTCATGTCTTAGATTTCATTTCTGATATCATATGCTATGACTTGCTTTGCATTTAGGAGTAGTAACCCACACTTTTTCCTCATGAAAATGGATGAAATTTTATTATTAGCTGAGCCTGAATATTCATATGTATGCTATCACAGAAAACACACCAAGATTCACGCATTGAATGCCTATATCTGGAGTACTGATTTCTTTTCCTTTATCACTTCTATATGCATGAATTGTACACTTCACTTCAGGATGATTGAATGATGATTAGCTATGATATATCTGGATTAGTTAGCTTTTTTGTGATCGAAACTGAGTAGATTAGATTACCCTGCTGAAGTTGTCGTGCATGTCTTATAGAGTGAGCCGAGAGTTATATTTATTTCTTTCTCCACAAATCTTGAACATCATTTCTCTACTTTTAAAAATCATTGGTGAATCTCCCCTTAGTGATTCTATTTTTTGGCATTTCCCCCGCTATTAATTCCTAGCTCCAAACCTCTTATTCTAAAAAAAAATATATAAAAGAGAGAAGAACATTCTTGTATATCATTATCTCTCTTTGAGTTGGGATCATTGTATATATGATTAAAAAAAAGGAAAAAAAAAGAGAAAAAGAAAAAGAAAAGAGGAAAAATCCTCAATAAAAGATCCCATCTCACTTTCTTTCTTTCTTCTTTCTCTTCTTTGCTTTTGGAGCTATAAAAAAAATGGGGATGTAAATATTTTTGTGCCACCACGCTTATAGATAAGCTTGGGGGAGGGGATCCATTGATGTGTGAGAGAGTGACTACTTGACATTGCACGACAACCTAGGCTAAGTAATATTCTATACTCGGTGAGATTGTTTCTAGCTTTACGAAATCCAGAAATCTAAGCTTAGCGTTCATTTCATGAAATCCGTACTTTTCTATTCTATCTATTCTATGATGTGATACTCTTATACTCCAGATAGAAAGCGTTCAATTGAAAAGTGTGTGATCTGAGATTTGTATACCGCTTTAGATGATTCAGGCGATGTTAATTTTAAAATTATTCCGTTTTTCATGATTATACCGTTGTTCGTGGGTTTTCTATTTTCTACTTGCACTATTATACTATGATATCAAAATGAGGTTCTTTGACATGTATTTCTCGCTCGATGCATGCTATAAGAGTAAGTGAAACCCACGTCCTGAGAAAATGATCTAGCATCCTACCTCTTTCCTTCTTTCTTTCTTTCTTTCTTTATTTTCATTTGGTTTTCATTCTTCTTCGTTTTTTCATTTTTTTTTCGTTTTTCGCCGTTTTCGTTTTCCGAATCCACCGGGTTCGCCTTTTACTTATCTTCCTCGAGGACGAGTAAGAGGCAAGCTTGGGGGATTTTGATCACTCCTTATTTTACACCTTTTTTCCACATGTTTGCATGCCATTTAGATCGCCCAAATCATGTTTTTCACGATATATCGACGATATTGCGATGCTTTTCACGATTTGTTGTTTTTGTCGCATTTCAGGTGATTTGGCGCGATTTGGAGTGATCTCGAGATGCGCTTACTCTAGACGGCCACCGATGACCTCCCCGAGGGGTATTTTGCTGTTGGAGAGGAGCGGAAGAAGAATGGACGTCGCAGGAGCGACGAGGAGGCCAAAATAAGCAGAATGGGCATTTTTTGTGTCCCACTCGGCCGAGTGGAGGAGCCACTCGGCCGACCAGCGAGACACTGCTCGGCCGACCTGTTCAGACACGATTTCCATGTGTACCCGGCCGAGCGACGGAGACCACATCGGCCGAGTGACGATACCACGTTCGCCCGATTGTGCTAGAATCAATAATTAGAGATTAGATTGGGATCGAATTACTACGGATAGCTAGGTATTCATATCAATTGGGATTTGCAAGAGATTGGATCCCAATTTGATAGGAAGCCCTAGAAATCCGAATTGGGTTGGAGTCGGATTTTCGAAGTATCGGTTTGCAAGAGATTGGACCGATACTAGGATCTCCGGTTGCAATTCCGTGCCGATACCCATTTGCAAGAGATTGGACGGGTAGGAACTATCCTAATTTAGATTGTGAACCGAGTTTGCAAGAGATTGGGCTCGGTGCACGATTGAACGATGATGTTGATCCTAATGCTAGTTTTCCTAGGCTAGGGTTTGCAAGAGATTGGACCCGACCCTAGGATAGCTATAGACCGGCAACAGCGCGAGAGCGTGAGCTTGGTTCTACATTCAGTTGTAACTAGTTCATCTAAATTCTCATTCTAGCAATTTTGATACCGACGAACCACATTTATGAAATACGGTGAGTAGCGGGAATTCCCCATTCCCTAGACGTTCTTTATTTGATTTGATATTTCGCACATTTGTCTGACGATTGTGACAGGATCGCCCAAGGCAAGTTTCATTCTTAAATAGCCAGGTTGATTAGGAGCAAGCACGGTCATTCGTCCTCCCTGAGTTCGATACCCGCTCGCCGCTATAACGTGCGCTTGCGGTAAAACTACAACCGTTCTTTGGGTGTATACTCAGGACCGATCACGCCACGTGGGAGTTGGGTGTGGTTCTGGACTTGGTTTTGGGATGTGGTTTTGGTGATTTTTTTTGGCGTTTTAGTCCCTGCTTTTCCTCTTTTTCCCCCGACTCTCCTGACACACACACCCACGCTTTTTCACTTTGGCGACCACTTCTCTTCGCATTTGCGCCCGGACAACGACTGCCTACGTGCCCTCCGGGCACGGGTTACGACTAGTCTATTATAGAATTCATGAAGTTTGTCCCACGTGGCAGTTTTGTCCCACGTGGCAGTTTTGTCCCAATCATATTTTTGTTTGCTGACTGGGACGCCACGTGGAGGTTGTGTGGGATTCTGGACTTGGCTTTGGGATCGGTTTTTGGTGATTTTTTTTTGCGTTTTAGTCTCTGCTTTTCCTCTTTTTTCCACCGACCCTCCTCTTACACACACCCACTCTTTTTTTACTTTGGCTACCGCTTATCTCCGCATTTGTGTCCGGACGACGACTGCCTCCGTGCCCTCCGGGCACGGGTTATGCCTAGTATATCTACAAGTTTGTAAGGCGATGAGTCAAAGAACGACGGGCGCTATTTTGGGTGTGGATTTGACCAAATTACTCTAGCCCGTCCAAGTTGGACTTGGAATTGGAATTTTGGACTTGACCCGCATCCAAAAAGTTACGCCAAATGGATCGGGTACCAGCAACCCAAACTCCAATATGTAAATAAATAAATAAATAAAACAACCAGTGTAATCTTCTTCTTCTTCCACATAATTACTCCCCAACCAAAACAAAGTTTGACGGTTGATACTTACAAAAAGTGCGACCAGTTATATTGTAGAGATGCTAAATTATGTCATATTTATAGAAGTATAAAACATGCTTAATTTTATATAAAATTTTTTACATCACTTGCATTTTGCCCGTGCTTGCTATGATAACGTGTGGAGATAATAAGAACAAAATGAGGTCGAGTCATCTACAAAAGGAGAACAAGAACAAGAAATAAAGGGGGAAAATTACTTTCAAAAAGAAAATAAAAGGTGTTAAATTGATTGTTGGTTGTAGGAAAAAAAACTCTGATCAACCTCATGCAGTAAATGTTATACACAGCCAATGCGAAACACATTTGAACTTAGGGTTTTAAAAAAATTGGTCCCCCTAAAAATGTTTATTTTAAAAAATAATCATTTGTATTTTATCCGATCTGGTCCTCTAAATTTATTAAGCAAAGTCCACCGAGTTAACTTTTGTTTAAAATTGAGATATATTCCGTTAAAATTAACAGAATGTGGAATATGTCTTTTTTTTTACATTTTCACTTCCTCCCTGCTGGAAATCCCACGATGGCGGCCAAGCGGTCCCAAACGTCCAAACTATGCTATCTAGGTTTAATCGGAATTAAAACCAAACACCTCTTGGGCATGAGAGAGAATTAGCACCAACCAACCAATTTCCTCAACGATCTTGCGATCGATCAATGCAAGCACATGATAACATACGAGAATACAATAGCTCAAGAAACACTAGATACACTGGAGTTTACCCAGGTTCAGCCCATTAGGCGCCTACGTCTAGCAATCCGATACAAACGGTTCCACTATGATCAAGAATATTGTGTGCTACTGCGGAAACTCGGATCGTCGAAGAATCCCGAAACAAAGATGAGCAAACAAACAATAACCAATAGAGCACTATAAGAATTACTTTTTAGGCTGTTGACCGGCCAAGGGGGAACATCGATGAACTTTATTATGAAAGGAGAGAACAAACAAATCTTCTCTTCACAGACGAAAAAGAAGCACACCAGATCTCTCCAAAAGCTCACAATACAAACTCTCAAAGTTGGCTCTCACAAATGGCTGCGCAATTCTCTCAATGTGTTCCGCACGAAACCCTTACCTAAAACCTCTTATTCATAACCCTAGGTTACAGTAGGTGTCATCATTGACTAGGAATTCCCAAAGATATGGATCCCGTCTTTAATAGCATACTATCTAATTACAGCTCTACGCTGTTAATGCACTGCACCTGATTGAGCCTCCGTCGCATCCTAGTGGGCTCCCTTCGATCGACCGATCTTCCTTCTGTACGGAACGATTGAAGTGCCAAGACAGACATATAATTAAGCTATCGACCAATGAGCCACCGCTACGGTCGTTCGACCGAACACAGATTTCAACCTAGTTACGACCAAACGACCCAATGCCGAATGATCGACCATCAGACCCAAGCTGACGACCGATTGACCAACTGCGTTGTAGAAGAACAAACGCTCATAATCCTCCTACTTGACTTGTTCAGAGTCAGATATGTCGAACCCAAGTGTTCGAGTCTGCAAGTGCACGGTGTCGAGGCTTTGTAATATAGTAACGGTTGTCGATCCACAGGGAAGGCGATTTGTTAAGGTCTTGGATTTTTGTTCAAAGTTGTTTAGACTTTGTCGGTTGTGAGTTGTTTCCAAGAGTTGTCACGATTACCTCTCACAAAAACTATCAATAGAATGGAAACTAAGGTACTAGAAATCACCACTAGGATCATTGGATGTCGATGCTAGGTTATAATTTCTATATTGGATTGGTTTTATAGGGCGAGATTGTCACGTCAACAACGTGAAATTCGTAGCCAACTACCGTTGAACTACCCATCTAACGTTTCCCGTACTTAGCCTCACCATCGTGGATGGCCTTGCATGCAATACGAGCATTACGATCGACAATTGATTCTACATTTATGCTCACGCCACTATCGTGACTTATAGTTTCGATCCGTGATATGATGGCTCTTATTGATGCTACTATCATATATCATCATCAATTAGTGATATAGGACATCAGTGGAGACCCGTAAAGTGCGTGCCACTATCGTGGATCATAAACGCTAAGTGAATCCACTAACGACCCAAATCAAGCATATAGAATAATTTCTAAGGCAAGTGCCACTATCATGGATCACAAACCCTAGATGAGAACACTATAACCTTGGTCAGATCAATTACATCACGTCCCTCAATCACCAATTTAACCTAAAAAATCACAACTTTCACATCTATACCCTACAATCATAGGGCTCATCCATAGCCCTAGATGGAACTATTTACAATTCATAGTGAAAGCGATGAGAACAATAATAACAATTAGATTCAACATCATAGCAACAATTATCATCAAAACAATAAGAGTTGGATAAGAAAATGTTACCAAACCAAAGAGAAACAAGAAGTATTCTTCAGAAAATTAAGGATCCAAGTTCCAAGATCAAAATCGTCTCCAAAAATCCCCACTTTAATTCCAAGGAATAAATGACGGCTAAGAAAATTCAAAACTAATTAAAATCAAACTCTAACCGAACTCTCCTTCACTAAGGAAGAAAATATTGTTTATATGTGTATTGGTTGGGACTAACCCACAAAAACAATTAAAAGACACAACTTGAATTAGCCCTTGCATCTGGAGAATCGCTAAGTGTCGATGATTTCCTCCCTTTTGCCTTGCCTACTTGACTGAGTGACTGAGTCCACTCGGTCGAGTTTAGAACTTGAACTTGGCCTTAAAAATGCCGCTCTGCCTGAATATTCACTTGACCGAGTAGCAATGCTACTCGGTCTAAGTGATCTTTTCTGCTCGAACGCTGGAAAGATTGAAGCCGCTCTCTTTGGCTTAACCTACTCGGACCGAGTGGGCAAGTCCACTCGGTCGAGTAGTCTGGAAATGCTGACAGACCTTTGGTGCTCTTCATTCTTCTTGCTCTCTTCTCCTTCCTTCTTCTCCTCCTGCTCAAATCTTCTTCTCTAAGCACCTATGAAGCTATGCCATTGATGCTCTGACGATCTCAGATGTGTGTATGATTCCATTTTGCTCCAACTTGCCTCAAAACTCCTGAAAATGAGAATAAAGCTCCGAAAGTAATATAATACGATAAACGATCGATAAAGCGATAAAAATGAGTTTTGAGCAACTAAAATGACGTGAAATGATGTGCTGAATATATAGAAAATATGGACACATCAAAATCCCCCAAGCTTACCTCTTACTCTTCCTCGAAGAAGATGAATAGGAAGTTCACTGGGAAGTGAAAATAATAAAATGGAAAAGAACACAGTTCACGAAGATGGATCGTTGAGATTTGGGAGCCGGGTTTGTGTGCCAAATGACGATATTCGGGAAGAATTATTGAAGGAGGCACACAGTTTCTCATATTCTATCCATCCTGGAGTAACGAAGATGTACCGCGATCTAAAGCAATACTATTGGTGGTCTGGAATGAAGAAGAGTGTAGCCAAGAGTGTGGCGTCCTGCTTGGTTTGTCAGCAGGTGAAGGCTGAGCATCAGAGAATTACGGGGTTATTGCAGCCTCTCCCCATTCCAGAATGGAAGTGGGAACATGTGATCATGAACTTTGTGACCGGTCTACCTCGGACCCCTAGAGGTAATGATGCGATTTGGGTCATTATTGATCGATTGACCAAGTCGACACATTTTATTCCGTTCCGAGTTGGACAGTCCACAGAAATTCTAGCGAAGAGATACATGGAGGAGATTGTGAGGCTGCATGGAGTCCCGGTGAGTATAGTATCCGACAGATATAGCAGAGTCACTTCTCATTTTTGGAAGAGCTTACAGGCTAGTCTGGGGACGCGTCTGAATTTCAGTACTGCGTATCATCCTCAAACTGATGGACAATCAAAAAGGACCATTCAGATTCTTGAAGATATGCTGCGAGCATGAATGCTTGATTTCAAGGGATCGTGGGAGGACCACCTGCAATTAGTTGAGTTTGCATACAATAACAGTTATCAAGCAAGTATCGGTATGGCTCCTTTCGTAGCTCTGTATGGACGGTAATGTCAGTCTCCTTTAAGTTGGGATGATGTTGGAGACAGAGAGTTTTTGGGACCCGACATGGTGGCGTCAATAACAGATGTGGTGTGAATAGTAATAGAAAATATGTGCATCGCACCAGACCGATATAAGCATTGGGCTGATACAAAGCGGCGACCCTTAGAATTTCAGCCAGGAGATTATGTGTTCCTAAAGATCTCACCGATTCGTGGAACTATTCGATTCGGCAAGCGAGGGAAGCTGAGTCCTAGATACATTGGTCCGTTCGAGATTTCCACCAAGGTCGGTGAGGTTGCATATCGGTTAGTATTGTCACCGTCACTCGAAGGTGTGCATAATGTTTTTCATGTGTCTCAACTCAGAGGATATGTGGGAGATCCCAATCATGTTGGAGACTTTTCAGAAATAGAAGTACGATCGAATCTCACCTATGAGCAGCAGCTAGTGGCTATTTTGGACCGGATACAGAAGATGTTGAAGACTAAGACCATTGACTTGGTGCGAGGCATGTGGCAACAAGAGTCTCCGGGGAAGTCAACCTATGAGCAGGAAGATGAGATGCGTGAGAAGTACACATACCTGTTTGAGCAATAATTGTTGTAACTTATAATTTCTACAGTTGTTAGTTGCTTGCCCAATTCTGTTTTATATATATATATATATATATATATATATATATATATATATATATATATATATATATATATATATATATATATATATGTCACGCCCCGCTTCCCAAAAATGTGGAGGCGAGACGTGAGAAGGCCCGCACAGACTTAAAGCCGTGGAGCTCCAAGTCTGATAAGCGTATAAAAAAATCACTTATTATGGCAAGTCCTTGCAAAGCGAAACGAAACAACAATGATAATAAGGAAATGAGACGACATTTTATTGAATCTCCAAATGTCCATAAACAAATTACAATATCGCAGGAAAGCCACCAGGCTAAAGGAAAAAGAGATTTAAGGCCCAAACATGGCCAACAAGGAATAACATACATACAAGGGTGCCACGCACCGACGGCTAACAGCAAACCTAAACAAAGAAGTGAACACGAGCGGTCTTCAAGACAGGCCCCTTGTGTCCACTCACCAGCACAGCAAACATCAGCATCAGCAACACCATATTCCCTGCAACAAAACTCTGGCTCTGGGTCTAACATGTGTCACCCAAAAGAGTAAAGGGGCACATGTCAGCAAGTCTGGAAAGACTTGTGCAAGGAAACTGAAAGTAAGGCATCTAGCAACCTAGCAGTTTAGTATGCATGACATGGCAGTTATAACATGAGTGCACAATTAAAACATGGCAAGACAATTTTGTACAAGGGAACAATTTATCGGGACAAGACAAGAGTAGCCAAGCTACTATCAATTCAATCAATTCACATTTTGTAGGTGTTTACGCCATTCGCTGAATGGCATAGCATTTCAGACCGATCGGCACTAAACACTACTCAATTCACAAGATATGGAGCCTGGGGTCCCTGCACATTGAGCTCATCTAGTGAGCCTAGGGTTGCCCCGCACATTGAGCTCGCATTCTTAGTTCACAATACATTTCGAGCGTTGGGGTTTCCAACTCATTGTGCTCGCTTCTGGTCACGAGCCAGGAACACTAGTATGGCGTAGGGAACACCTAGCCGGAACACACAATTCGGGCATTGGCTATCAACCAACACATGGGCCCGCTTCTGGAACACGAGCCAGGAACACAACATTGTAGCGAAGCTACGCAATCACAGCAATACCTAAAGAATGCGAGATCATGACAGTTTATTTGCGTACCGTTAATTGAATTAAACGTGACAGGTGAAATGCAATGACATGAACATATTCGCGTACCGTTAATTGAAAGTAAACATGACATGGAAGTTGGGCAACATGCTATATGTGTTGGAACTAACTTCGTTGTCAAGCTAGTTCCCCAATTTGCGCCTAGGCGAGTATCATTTCGTCGCCTAGCCTCTTTTACGCCTACAACATGCAAATGGCCTAAAACATGGCCTAAACCTTAAGTGGCAAGTTTCACTTGCCTAGCACCGGGGATGACGACTACTTCGTCACACGGATGCCAATCTACGGGGAAATCGCTGTTTTGGGGGAACAATCATCAAACAACATGAAATTTATATTAGGGTTTCATAAAAATATGAATAAGTTATAAAACAACGGTAGAACGATTTCTTACTAAGAGGAGACGGAAGAAACACTCTGGGGAACCTTAGGATCAGATCTGGAAGCTAAAGGAGAAGTTTGGGGAAACTAGGGTTCTTGGGGGATTTTGGGTTTTGATGAGATTTTTGGGGAAGATGAGAGGTGGAATGAGTTGATGGAGGGTTTAGATGATGGA
The DNA here is from genome assembly GCA_030789695.1 of Scilla litardierei. Classification (NCBI taxonomy): domain Eukaryota; kingdom Viridiplantae; phylum Streptophyta; class Magnoliopsida; order Asparagales; family Asparagaceae; genus Scilla; species Scilla litardierei. The sequence goes on along the minus strand of CM061131.1, from coordinate 29,053,946 downwards.
TTTAGGGCTTGGAATGAAGGATTGAAGCTTGGAGGAAGATGGGGGCTCAAAGGGGAAGATTTTAGGGTTTAGAGTCGAGTGGAAGAAGATGAAATCGTTTGGGTTGGGTATAAATAGGCTAGGCTGGCGGCTGCCCAGAAATTAGGGTTTTAACACTGGTTAGTCGGTCAAAGAACAACCACTGACCGACTAGTTTGGCAACTAGTCGGTCGGTCGACCAACGCTGACCGACTAAGTGCAAACAGTAACTCCTGAACGAAAATAGGATTTAGAGTTAGTCGGTCCATGAACAAATACTGACCGACTAGTTTTGAATCTAGTCGGTCGATGAACGTTCTTAGACCGACTAAGAGCAAACAATAACTCCTGAATAATTGATTCAAAGAATTAGTCGGTTCCAGTTGATTTCCTGACCGACTAAATTGGAATCTAGTCGGTCGGTTGATCTTCTTGAACCAACTAACGTGCACGAAAAGTGCCGATTCGAAGCGCGAAGCTTCGGGAAGATTTCTATGGCTTCTAGGATCGATTTATACTCTAAGATATGATCGATATGAAGCTCGTCACGAGTGACTTACTCCGAGTTCAATGATTCTAAGGAAGGACCTAGAAGATCACATCAAAAGGAACGAAAACGAAAGCTAGGAATTCTCAACGAGATAAATGAAAGCGAGAACTATGGAAATGGAAACCACACAAGGAGAGAACCCACCATCGCAAGCAAAACACACTGATAATCCAATCATACAAAAACCAGTCGTTACATCCTACCCACCTTAGAATAAAGTCCGTCCTCGGACTTTCTAACATATATATAGTCGCTCGGGTAACTACCCTCAACCAATTTCACATCATAAATTCAACCAAGTACTTTCATTTCGAGTGCTTACATATACGCACTAGAAATCAAATATTACTACCACTACACACATATTTTCACACACATAATACACTCATACTTATTATAGTCAATCAATTTCATATATGTATTTCAATCACATATATATAGTCAATATATTTATACAACAATAAACACTTATTACTTACTATAAGAAAATAACCAAGCCTCTCTTATTTGAAAATAATTTCACATTTTTAGTCATTCAAGTACATGCAAATATTTCACCATATTTTCACCTCACATATAGTCCTATAACCATATATTGGTATAGCCACCCACAATCGTGTGCGTAACACAACCAAGCACAAACAACTCAAACACCATACATACATCATCCATCACTATTCATCACCACATACAATTTATACCAAGGTACATAGAGTATACCCACTCAAGCTTGAGTGAGACTCAAATCATAGCAGGACATTTATATGCGTAGCACAGTATCCATACACATACCAACACCACTCCAAGGCATACACATCCACGTATCACATATTTTCACACCATATCCATCCATTTATAATTACCATATCAACACATCAACTACATACAAGTTTAAGAGATGCCTTAGTCGGGTATACCTCCTGATATACACGCATACGACATCTCATAAAACAAGTAGTACCAATCAAAATTATCATTCTGTTATCATACGTACATCACATCATACACGAGCAGAAAATCACCTACACACAACATACAAATGCCAACACCCATACCACTATATACACACACCACGAAATCAACACTACGACGACATAACCACTTAACTAATGGGCCCACCAAACTATAACAAGGTTGACACAAGCAACGACAAGCTCTAGGGGCTAGACAATAGGAAAGAAATTGAAATCAAAAGCGTAACGAATAGAAGGGTCGTAAAGCATGAAAACGGTCGTGCAATGATGTAATGATGCTCCATTAGGACACATGGAAAATAGTGTAATTAACATATTCTAAAATACGAAAAGTTTGAAAACCGTTATACTTCAAAAGTTGGAGTCCCTTTTCGTATAAAAATATTTAGAGGTCGATAAACAAGTTGTTTGAAAACGAGTTTGAGCCGAATATACGTAATAAGAGGAAAAGTGGTTTATTGGCTTATATAAAATCATCATGAGGAAAAAGGAAATCGTTTACTCGGACATTAAAACATAGGTCAGAAATGTTATGCGGCAGCAACCTAAGAATTTTGGAAAAATTTTGAGATTCGAAGATTGAAATCAGATCAAATATAGTGTGGAGAGTTTAAGCGCATGCTAAAGGTTTTCCGAATCTTAAAACTGAAGAGAAATCCCAAATAAACCATATCGAAAATACTTTTTAGAGAAATCCGGATTTGCCAACAAAATTGATTTATACGAGATCTTAATGTACGAGCAAACGAACGTGGTACCGATATATAAAAATAATTGAAGTCACATTTTAGAAATTATCTCAAAAGCGTGTATGGTGATTGGAATGATAAAATATTAGTAGTATGGAAAGAGAAAAGGATATTCAAACTCATCAAGTTAGCATTAAAGCTCTTAAACCGTTCTATGAAGGGTCTAAGTCAGGAACGATTTCGAAATAGTAAAATTTTTTTTTTAAACAAAAATCTGAAATATGGAAAATGTTGAGCATAAAATCGACTTGCTAAAAGCCGAAGTCCAAAGGGACTTGAAAAGTTTATTAAGAGTAAGCACGAGGGGTTTTCGAATAGAATTTTAATGGCACAAGTAAGAAAAGAAATTATGGATCGAGTTAGGAAAATAGAAATACGGTTCAAAATGAAATTGGTATATGAAAAGGGACAAGACATTTATATCGATACAAAAGTATATGCAGAAAATATTATAAACTTCTAATCTAAAAATCTCAACACAAGTTTCGAGATTTAGAAGCATAAATAATTTAAGTCGGCGAAAGGAGCATGAAACCTTACATATATCAAAAGCGTTTCGAACAAATTTAAACTTAACGAGTACGACGAACCTATAATTGATATATACAAAAATTAGTTGAAGCCCATTCAGTTTGGAAACATACCCCTAAAGGCATGTAAGATAAGTGGTTAAAATAAATTTTGTAGTTAGAAAAAAAAGGACGGCATATCGAACCACCAGGATAGTAATAAAGTTTAAAAATCAAAATGCGAAAGGTACATCGTTAGAAGATAGTAATTTTAAAATTACGACCAAAAGTCTTCAAAATTCAAGAACGACTTTTAACTCCATCGAAATTTAGGGAGACATATTTGAAGAAGTTTAGAACAAAATTTAAATTGAGTGAAACTTCAAATAAGGAAAGCATTCGAAAATAACTTTGGAAGAATCAAGATTTGCAACGGAAACATTTGAAAGATCAAGGATAATTGTAATGAGGTGGTCATGTGAATTGAGGTCAAGGGAGTGGTTACGGAAACGTAATTTTCCAAAAATCTGTCGTCGGGAAAATGTTTGAACATAACTGGATTTGTTGAAAGCTGAAATCATCTGTGACTTGAAAAGTATATTAAGGGAGTGCGACGAGACATTCGAATAGCATAACTAAAAGGAAAATTCATAAATCGAATTTGGAAAATAGAATTGCAGCTCAGAATTAAATCGATTTATGAAAAGGGACAAGATATTCGAATAGGTATGAAAGGTATAGGCTGTAACACATTATAAAACAGTAATCAAAATCTCGTCAAAACTTTCGAATTCCGAAAATTAATTTAAGTCAACGAAAGAGTACAAGATATGAGTATACATATAACAATTGAAATTCCATTTAGCTTGGAAAAGATTTTAAAGTATGTATGCTATGCGATTAAAATGGATATCATAGTTAGAAAATGGTATATCGAATTTCCCTTTTTTTTTCCAAAATAGTATTGGAGTCTTTAAACCAAAATGCAAAAATATAGACAAGAAAATGGTTACGAGATAGCAATTATAATTACAACCATTAGACTCCGAAATCTACAAGGAATTTTGACTCAATCGAAAAGTGAGAAATTCAAGTATGTACGTAGCGGGTTTAAAACAAAATTTAAACTTAGCGAAAACTTTAATAAGGGAAATAGAAAAACAACTTTTTAAAAGAAATTAAGCCTTGCAAACGGGGACATTCGAAGGATCAATGATTATCGAAACATGGTGGTCATGGGAATCGAGGCAAGGGATTTGGTCGGATGATCCAAGCATAAATACGCCTAGGTTATGACTTAGGAAAATCTATGAAAACTCTTACGGTCAACCAACTAAAGATTATGGAACTAAGCGCTAAGACTTCCATAAGGGCTAGACAGCGATGAAATGAGTTCAGCTTGGTCCGAAACCGATGAACCCAAGCGAGAGACCAAAGAATTATAGAAGTCTATCCTAGTCAAAGCTAGACAGGAACCACTAAGGTAACTCTTAAGGCTATCAAATCAATCACTAACATGGAGTCTAACTAACAATCAAGGATCCCTAACTAGCAAGCACAAACTTCTAACTAAGTCTCACTATGGTTCTGATCTAATGGATTTCCTATCAAGCTGGGACAGGTGCTCTAACACGCCTACTAGCCACCTAAGACATAGGAACGCTAAGAACCTAGACTCCGGGCTTATAACTTGGATGTTCTAATTTATTTAATGGACACTCTATAATTATTATTGTTGTTCCGATAGTTCGCATTTGCAAATGGACCTGCATGGGCCACCACTAAAACCTGTCACGCCCCGCTTCCCAAAAATGTGGAGGCGAGACGTGAGAAGGCCCGCACAGACTTAAAGCCGTGGAGCTCCAAGTCTGATAAGCGTATAAAAAAATCACTTATTATGGCAAGTCCTTGCAAAGCGAAACGAAACAACAATGATAATAAGGAAATGAGACGACATTTTATTGAATCTCCAAATGTCCATAAACAAATTACAATATCGCAGGAAAGCCACCAGGCTAAAGGAAAAAGAGATCTAAGGCCCAAACATGGCCAACAAGGAATAACATACATACAAGGGTGCCACGCACCGACGGCTAACAGCAAACCTAAACAAAGAAGTGAACACGAGCGGTCTTCAAGACAGGCCCCTTGTGTCCACTCACCAGCACAGCAAACATCAGCATCAGCAACACCATATTCCCTGCAACAAAACTCTGGCTCTGGGTCTAACATGTGTCACCCAAAAGAGTAAAGGGGCACATGTCAGCAAGTCTGGAAAGACTTGTGCAAGGAAACTGAAAGTAAGGCATCTAGCAACCTAGCAGTTTAGTATGCATGACATGGCAGTTATAACATGAGTGCACAATTAAAACATGGCAAGACAATTTTGTACAAGGGAACAATTTATCGGGACAAGACAAGAGTAGCCAAGCTACTATCAATTCAATCAATTCACATTTTGTAGGTGTTTACGCCATTCGCTGAATGGCATAGCATTTCAGACCGATCGGCACTAAACACTACTCAATTCACAAGATATGGAGCCTGGGGTCCCTGCACATTGAGCTCATCTAGTGAGCCTAGGGTTGCCCCGCACATTGAGCTCGCATTCTTAGTTCACAATACATTTCGAGCGTTGGGGTTTCCAACTCATTGTGCTCGCTTCTGGTCACGAGCCAGGAACACTAGTATGGCGTAGGGAACACCTAGCCGGAACACACAATTCGGGCATTGGCTATCAACCAACACATGGGCCCGCTTCTGGAACACGAGCCAGGAACACAACATTGTAGCGAAGCTACGCAATCACAGCAATACCTAAAGAATGCGAGATCATGACAGTTTATTTGCGTACCGTTAATTGAATTAAACGTGACAGGCGAAATGCAATGACATGAACATATTCGCGTACCGTTAATTGAAAGTAAACATGACATGGAAGTTGGGCAACATGCTATATGTGTTGGAACTAACTTCGTTGTCAAGCTAGTTCCCCAATTTGCGCCTAGGCGAGTATCATTTCGTCGCCTAGCCTCTTTTACGCCTACAACATGCAAATGGCCTAAAACATGGCCTAAACCTTAAGTGGCAAGTTTCACTTGCCTAGCACCGGGGATGACGACTACTTCGTCACACGGATGCCAATCTACGGGGAAATCGCTGTTTTGGGGGAACAATCATCAAACAACATGAAATTTATATTAGGGTTTCATAAAAATATGAATAAGTTATAAAACAACGGTAGAACGATTTCTTACTAAGAGGAGACGGAAGAAACACTCTGGGGAACCTTAGGATCAGATCTGGAAGCTAAAGGAGAAGTTTGGGGAAACTAGGGTTCTTGGGGGATTTTGGGTTTTGATGAGATTTTTGGGGAAGATGAGAGGTGGAATGAGTTGATGGAGGGTTTAGATGATGGATTTAGGGCTTGGAATGAAGGATTGAAGCTTGGAGGAAGATGGGGGCTCAAAGGGGAAGATTTTAGGGTTTAGAGTCGAGTGGAAGAAGATGAAATCGTTTGGGTTGGGTATAAATAGGCTAGGCTGGCGGCTGCCCAGAAATTAGGGTTTTAACACTGGTTAGTCGGTCAAAGAACAACCATTGACCGACTAGTTTGGCAACTAGTCGGTCGGTCGACCAACGCTGACCGACTAAGTGCAAACAGTAACTCCTGAACGAAAATAGGATTTAGAGTTAGTCGGTCCATGAACAAATACTGACCGACTAGTTTTGAATCTAGTCGGTCGATGAACGTTCTTAGACCGACTAAGAGCAAACAGTAACTCCTGAATAATTGATTCAAAGAATTAGTCGGTTCCAGTTGATTTCCTGACCGACTAAATTGGAATCTAGTCGGTCGGTTGATCTTCTTGAACCAACTATCGTGCACGAAAAGTGCCGATTCGAAGCGCGAAGCTTCGGGAAGATTTCTATGGCTTCTAGGATCGATTTATACTCTAAGATATGATCGATATGAAGCTCGTCACGAGTGACTTACTCCGAGTTCAATGATTCTAAGGAAGGACCTAGAAGATCACATCAAAAGGAACGAAAACGAAAGCTAGGAATTCTCAACGAGATAAATGAAAGCGAGAACTATGGAAATGGAAACCACACAAGGAGAGAACCCACCATCGCAAGCAAAACACACTGATAATCCAATCATACAAAAACCAGTCGTTACAATATATATATATATATATATATATATATATATATATATATATATATATATATATATATATATATATATATATATATATATATATATATATATATATGGGTAAAGTGTTCCTAGGGTGACTCCTTAGATTAAATCTAAGGAGTCACCCCCATTTTCTCCCATTTCCCACAATTATTTTTGAAATATTTTTTCTTGGTATTGTTGTTCACCTCATGGATGATCAACAAACCAAAAATCAAGTCATTCCAATACTTTTAGAGCCCCCATCTATCCCTTACAACTTCAACGGTCTGAAAACGTGCTGAAAAACACATAAAGTTGCAAGGGGTAGATGAGGGCTCTAAAAGTATTGGAATGACTTGATTTTTGGTATGTTAATAATCCATGAGGTGAACAACAATCCCAAGAAAAAAAATTTCAAAAAAAATTGTGGGAGATGGGAGAAAATGGGGGCGACTCCTTAGATTTAATCTAAGGAGGCACCCTAGAAACACTTTACCATATATATATATATATATATATATATATATATATATATATATATATATATATATATAGGTTAATGGGCCAATGCTGACAGCGCTGGAAATTTTTCCAGCGCTGTCCGCATTTTGGGCGAGGTAAAAATATTTCTTTTGAAATTTTTTTTTGCAGTAGTTAGATATACGTGTTAGGAAGCTCCCCACAAAATTTCAGCTCAATCCGACACCGTTTGAGCCTCCGTTCATCGATTTCAAAAACGTTATGCAAATCTGTCCACAGTTTTGCGTAACGTTTTTGAAATCGATGAACGGAGGCTCAAACGGTGTCGGATTGAGCTGAAATTTTGTGGGGAGCTTCCTAACACGTATATCTAACTACTGCAAAAAAAATTTCAAAAAAAAATACTTTTAGGTCGCCCAAAATGCGGACAGCGCTGGAAAAATTTCCAGCGCTGTCAGCTCTTCTCCATTTTTCACACACACACACACACACACACACACACACACACACACACACACATATATATATATATAGGTTGACTAGGATCCATTCGGATGGATCAAACATGCGGATCCATCCAAGTGGAATTTAAAGCTAGACAATGTAAATAGAAAATCCGACCGTTGGATGTCATCTAACATGTCTAAACTAGCTCCAAACAAAATTTCAACTAATTTGGACATGTTTTGCCCATGCATCAAGTGGTTGCAAAATTAGCCGATTTTATAACTATTCAAAAATATCGATTTTGCAACCACTTGATGCATGGGCAAAACATGTCCAAATTAGTTGAAATTTTTGTTTGGAGCTAGTTTAGACATGTTAGATGACATCCAACGGTCGGATTTTCTATTTACATTGTCTAGCTTTAAATTCCACTTAGATGGATCCGTATGTTTGATCCATCCGAATGGATCCTAGTCAACATATATATATATATATGTATATATACATATATATAGATATACATATATGTATATATACATATATATATAGATAGAGAATAATGGGTATCATACGCCATATGAGAGCCTCTCTCATACGCCCTCTCACATAAAGCACCCAAGTACAAGCCCACATGGGCTTGTACTTGGTTGTACTTGGGTGCTTTATGTGAGAGGGCGTATGAGAGAGGCTCTCATATGGCGTATGATACCCATTAATCCCATATAGATATACATATATGTATATGTATGTACATACATATACATATATGTATATGTATGTACATACATATACATATATGTATATGTATGTACATATATATGTGTGCATGCCAGTTCACTATAATGAAGAGATTTGTAGTTGTACCCTCAATTTTGCGTTTACACCCAAAAAAATTGGGTATATTTCCATATTAACAAAAATGAGGGTTTTGTGCACAAAGTTCCCTAAATGGCATGCTAGGTAATAAATCAAGCAAGTTGGTGGGCAATTAAACAAAAAAAAGAAAGAAGAGGAGAGTGATGGCAACCTTGTAAATAAGAGGCCAAGTCAAAGGGCTTTTAACGAGGGGAAATATACAAGGACAAACTTGTAAATAAACCACCAAGTTGGAGGGCAATTGCAAAGAGAGTATGGGTAATGGCAAACTTGTAAATAATGGGCCTTAGATGAGATATTTTTCTTAAATAAAATATCTCCTTTTCTACAACCTTCTTTATTTTTCTCCTCCCCTCATTATTATTATTATTATTATTTGCTTTTGTCTTTTTCTTTTTAATTGGAAGGGGGGAGAATGCTACCAGTTAGCATTAGAAAAAAACAAACAAAGAAAGAAAGAAAGAAAGAAAAGAGAAAGGAGAGAGGAGGAGGAAGAAGAAGAAGAAGAAACGGAGGAGGAGGATGCCAACTAGGAGGAGATCCCTCATTCAAGCCACAGAATCTTCCTTGAAGCCCCAAGTAGGTAGGATTCTCCACAACTCTATCTCTAGTTGTATGTTTGAGCTTTCTTTGAAAAATACTTGTATGTTTGAACTTTCTTTGAAAAATTGGGATGAGTGTTGTAGGATTAGGATATATGTTGCATGCTTGATTATTTACTTAAGGTGATGATGAGATTAGGTTCATGTTTATATTTCTAGTTGTAATATTGAAGAAAGGATGTAGTTTAAATGAAAGTTGACATTTTTAGTTTGCATGTTTAATAGAAAAAATGTTATCTTTAACAAGTCCTTATTTTGCTAAAATATTATATTTTTATGGTTAAGCTAGTTGGTATGTTTAAGAAAAATGCCACCGTTAACAAAAAAAGAGATTTCATTTGCTAAAAGCTTACATTTTTAGGGAAAATCTAGTCTAGATAAGCCCTCACATGAAATCTTACACTAAACACCACATGGTAGCACTCAAGTGTTCATTTTGTAAGAATTCATTCGCTCATTTTCACAAACACTCATTTGATTAAGATGCCTTCACAAATGCATCTCTTTTTTTCATTATAAGGACATTTTCCAAAGAGGGTTTTTTTTAAAAGTTTAAGATTCCTCTACCAAAGTTTCATTCACCATAAGAACTACATATAAATGGGCCTAATAAGAAATCCTACAAGGCTTTACCATGTTTCCCCTTTCAAAACAAATTTAAGCCTTAGTGTAAACCCCTCATTTTCAATCCTAATGTAATTTCCTTAACAAGTTAAGAGAATTCTTTTTACAACATAAGTCTCTCTAACTAAGTCCCTAATGGCAAAATCCTACCTAATTATGTTAAGCTTTTCCACTAAACTTTCCCCCTTAATGCTACCTTCTAAAAAGCTTAATTATCTAAGTTTCAATTCAATTTGTAATCCTTAGTTCTTCCATTTAGGGGTATAAAAATCCTTGCTAAATGAGCTTCTTGTTACATATGGTTTGGTGTAGTTAAGATTGCTTAATGTTGCTAATTCAAGGCATTAATTAGTTAAAGTGGTTGCAAGTTGGAAATGTTATTTTATAGTGCAACTTTTTGGGTTGGATGTTTAATTGCGTATGCACTTGAAACATGCAAGTTCATGTTTATGGTTATGTTTATGGATAAACTTGTAAGTTCATGTGGCTTAAAGAGGTTTATGTTGGAAATGCTACTCCATGTGAAAATGCAAGATATGCAAGTTGGATGATTATGTTCATTGCTTATAGAATGTGCAAGTTTATGTTTATGGATATTCCGGTGAAAAAGAATGCATTTGGCCTCATTTTGCATGCATATTACATTAGGATTAAAGGCTAGTTAAAAAAAGAAAGAAAACATAGGGTTAACTCGTTCCACTTGACGTGGGTGAGTGTCCTAAGAGGGTTTGGGGGAAACCAAGGTAACGAGTAGACATTTGGGGATGGACAGCTGAGTTGTGGACCACTCCTGGCGAGCCCTCAGAGGCAGGGAGTAGGTTGGGTTGTGTTTGAGTTGGTTGTGTTGGTGAACGACTTCTTTAGTAAGACCTTGTCTCGGAAAGTCGTAGCATTCCACCCACCTTATCGGATGAGGTCCAGTCTCCGATTCTAACCCGTTACTTAGGTTTCGAATACATGAATGAAAAACTTAACATACAACGTATAAAGTTAGTAACACTTGAATGTGATACCTTTTCTTTGATTGTGCACTATGATTAGAATAGTGGAGTCGTGGAGTTCTTACTGGGCACGTTGTGACGTGTCCCTCCTCCCCCCACAGGTACATGTACCAGTTCTCAGGCGACGGGACCGAGGATAGAGACCCCAGAGGGCAGTTCGACTCAGCAGGGTCCGTAGAGTCTGTATTTATGGTGTAGTCTTGGGGTGGGTGTGGGATGATAGCGGTGTTTTGTACCCATGTTCCCCTTGTACCTCGTAGGGTTGAGTTGTACTTTTGTGGGCACTTTAGTTGTTTGGCGTTGTACAGGGGACTTGGACGATACTAGTTGTGTAGTTATCGTGCTCTGTGATACTTGGGTGTTCTGTTTGTAGTACCTTACTTTGCTGTCTGTGTTGTAGTAACTTGCACTTTTTGTTGTGTTGGAGCTGTACTATTCTGCTGTACTTTAGTCTGTACTTTATTACCTGTGTTTCCTCAACGTTTTGCAGTGGCCTGCGAATCGTTCGGCGAACACATTAGCACTTGGTATCTTAATACCGTGGCTTGTCACGCTGGTCCTCCCTTATTGGGTAGCGGGGCATGACAGATACGTTGTCGTAGACATGCTTCAGCTGTGTCTGTTCGGTCTCCACCATTGGTTCATGCTCCTTCACTAACGCCGACTTATCTAATGTTACATCTCTGCTCACGATCACTTTCTTCTGTGTCGGACACCACATTCGATATCCTTTGATACCATTGCTAAAGCTCAAAAGATAGCTTTCTTGGTTAGAGCATTGAGTTTGTCTTCCTTCACGGCATAGTAGCTCAGACAGCCCTAAACTCTCAGTAATCCATAGTCGAAAATTGGCTTTTCCAACCAGGCCTCCAATGGAGGTCGTCCTCCCAATGCAGCAGATGATAGTCGATTGACCAAGTAGGTCATGTACGCTAGAGCCTCTGACCAAAACTCCTTTGATAGGTCAGCTGTTGACAACACACGTTGAACTTTCTCCAACAAACTCCGATTCATCCTCTCAGCAATACCATTCTACTGTGACGTACCACTCATGATGAAGTGCCTCTGAATCCTTTCTGATCTACAGAACTTCTCTAAGAGATCCAACCTATATTCTCCACCATTGTCATTTCGGAGACGCCTGACCTTCCAACTTGTCTGAATCTCAACCAGCTTCTTCCACTCGATAAAAGTGCTAAGAACTTGATCTTTTGACTTCAGTGGAAACATGCACACCAAGCGTGAGAAATCATCGATGAACGACACAAAGTAGTGTTTCCCTCCCATTGAGGCTGGCCTACTCGGCGCCCATACGTCAGTATAAACATAGTCAAGCACTCCCTTTGTACTGTGGATGGACGTCTCAAATGAAGCACATGTCTATTTCCCAAACACGCAGTGCTCGCATAACTCGATTTTCCCGGTCTTGGCTCCCTTCAGACAATCTCCGACGATCAGCTTTTGCAAAGATTTCTCACCCATATGTCCGATGTGCATGTGCCACAACAATGAGTCATCCTGATCCACCTTACAAGTCAGAGCTGGTGTGCCAATTACGACCGAACCATCCAACTAGTAGAGATTGCCTCGTCGCTTTCCCTTCATCACGATCATTGCTCATCGGATCACCATCAGAGCTCCATTCTCCATCGTCACTCGACAGCCCTTGGCTTCGAGCGAACCGAGCGATATAAGATTACGCTTTAGGTCGAAAACGAAGCATACCTCATCGATGTCTCACGTAATACCGTCACTCATCCTCTTCCGCACAGTCCCGAGGCCTGTAGTGCTGCAAGCTCGGTCATAGCTCAGCAAGACAGTACTCTTACTCCCTTCGTAGAAGGTCGTAAAGTACTCTCGATGTGGCATCATATGGAATGAGCACACAGAGTCGAGCACCCAACCATCTGACGTTACGCCCTCTGAAGCACAAACCAGAACCCATTCCTCGACATCAATGCCCTTCGCGAAGTTGGTTGTTGCGTCGTGCTTCTTCTTCACCTTTGGACAGTCTCTGACCGAATGTCATCTTTCTCTGTAAAAAGCACATTGGTCCTTATCTAATTCCTTGTGCTAAGGGCCTCTGCTCTTGTCTCTGGACTTGGATATGAATTACCCCTGTCTCCTTTCACCTTTTCTCCACTACGATCTCTGACCACCGTAAGAGCATCGCTGGCTCAGCTTTCGGTGTCCACATAGTTCTTCCTGAACTTGTTGCTCGTTAGAGCATTGGACACCTCTTCGAATGTGATTGATTCCTTACTATAGGTAAGAACCGACACCAAGTACTCATATTCAATAGGCAGAGAGTTGAGGAGAATCATTGCCTTGTCTTTATCGTCGACCTTCACGTCGACGTTCCTTAGGTCGGTAAGAAGCTTGTAGTAGTAGTCGAGATGTTCCTCCATAAAAACCCCTTCGGCTAACTTTAAATCAAAAAGCTTCTTCTTCAAGTATAATCGGTTCTGGATGTTCTTCTTTATGTATTTGTCACCGAGCTCCTTCCAGAACTTACTTTCACTTGTCTCGTCCATATGTTTTTCTTCTCCTTCGACATATACAGTCAGATGGTATCACATGCATTCTGATTCAGAGTTCTCCACTCCAAATCAGGCATACTCGTTGGCTTCTCGTCCAATGTGATGTCTTGACCAAGTTCGTTCAATACATCCAAGACTTCACATCTTCACATACTGAAGTTGATCTTCCCATCAAACTTCTTAATTTCAAACCTCGTGTTGGACACGATAGTCCGACCAACTGGAGCATGCACGCCGGAAGTTGACGCCTGTGAGGAACTATCATCGCCACCGTTACTCATCTTTGCCTCATATGTTGATCTTCGACACTGTACTGCTCCGATACCAATTTGTTGTGCGTTGACAACGCACAGCACAACAGAATACACAGGATCGTCGATGACCGAGGACAAGGACAAGTAACAAAACAATCGAGGAGCACTAAAAAAGATCACAACTTATGGCCTTTGGCCAGCCAAGGGAACATCAATGAGCTTTATTACGAAAGGAAAGAACAAATACAAATCTTTTCTCTCTTCACAACTGAAGAAGAATCACACAATGATCTCTCCAAAAACTCATAACAATATCTCTCAAAGTTGGCTCTCACAAATGGTGGCTCAAGAAATCCACAATGTGTTCCACTTGAAACCCTCATCTAAAACTACCTATATGTACCTTTAGGGTGCAATAGGTGCCATCATTGAGGAGGAGTCCCCAAAATATACGAATCCCGAGTTTAACGAAATTTATATCTAATTACAACTCTACGCATTTAATGTGCTGCACCCTACTGGCCTCCATCACATCCAAGTGGACCCCGTACCGCACGACCAAGCTTCCTCTTGAAGACAGAGCGATCCAAAGTGCTGACCCAAGCTGTTCGATCCACTGGGTAGGTCGAACCGTAGAGATGCTGTAACGGCCGGTATTTTTCTACGCGTGTTTATTATTGAGTGTGCCAGTATTTTGTTTTGATCGTCCGGGTATTTTTTTTGTGCGCGAGTTCTTTTGTGCGACGACGAGAGCGCGTCTCGGATAACTCTTAATTTCATGACATGACTAATTAACTTTAACACTAATTAATTGCCCTAATTAAATTGTCCCTAATTAAATATTGATTAAACTTTAATCCTAATTAAGTTGCTAATCAACCCAATATTCATACCCACCGTTTGGGGTAGTTCAGATCCAACACTGAATTAAAGTTTCTCCCCCACCTCCAGCTCTTCCATCCGTCAACATGTTCACCCGCACTGTTGTATTTCAACAGCAGGGACATCTTCTCCTTCCTACTGCAACGAATCCCTACAGACAAATCTACAACTCCACCGTCATCACCTCCTTCCTCTTGCAGACAACAACCATTCCCCTGCAAATCAGTTTCAAACCCAATTCTCCACACACAAAAAAAATCAGTCCCTCAATCATTCATCAACCAAAATCCGATCCCCAAAACTGAAATTCGAAATCAACAGCAAGAATTTCAGATCTGAAGATTGTAACCCAAATCCAAAACACAAAAACTCAAATCTGAAACTAAGGCTTCAGATCAAACCATAAACCCTACAAAGTTCTCCCCTTCTTCTCCTTCCTTCCTCCTCCCCTCTCCTAGGCCGGCCACCCTCACCCACGCCCGAAGTCGCCCAGCGCAGATCCACGCCCGTCGCTCGCCCGAAGCGCCCCCGACCCCGCCGTCCGCCGTTCAGCCACCGCAGAAGCCGCCCGGAGCGCCGCCGTCAGCCGCCCCCTCCTCCCGTCGCCGCGAGGTGAGAAGCCGCGTCCCCTTTTGCGTGCGTGCGTAACCCCTTGCCCCATTTCCCTTTGCTGCAAGTTTTAAATCAAAAAAAAAAAGAAATGACAGAACATGGAACGAAAGAAGAGAGAAAGGGAGTGTGTCAGGGAGAAAGAAATAACTTAGCCTAATAAAGAATGAAGGGTAGAGAGTTTACAGAGAGAGGGGGGGGGGGGGGGGGGGGGGGTGGGGGGGGGGGGGGTGAAAGGAGTTTGATATCATTATTGTGTAAGAGGTTTTTTTTATATAATATAATATGTGTGTAGTAGGTGTAGAGTGGGTGTACCCCTTTCATGAATGTTAACATGCTAAATAACCTTATCACTAAATAATATTAGCTTAGTTAATTAATTGTGGTTAATACTAGCTAGTTTAAATGTTAAATTAATTTCACTGTGTTAGTTGTAAATAATGTTAGGGCGATAATACCAGAATGTAATAAGGCTTACCATGTTAGTAATACCCTATACAACGTTACACTAGCGGTAGAACCGGACAAAATTGGGCGAACCCAATTCGGGTGTTGTTTTAATATTGCGCGTATCTCGCAAAATTTCTTATTAATTGATTTGTTTAACTAAAACAGTGAACCACTACCACCGTAACGAAGTACCCGTCGGGACGAACCCAACTGCACCAAAATCACCGAAATCAGGCAAGTATGCAATTTATAGTGAATTTACGAATTGAATGTTAAATTAGTCTCTTGTATGTAAATGTTGCTCGTTACACTCGTAACCATGGAAATTGTTGTATAAAGATAACTGCTCTTGTTATTTAATTGTTGCATGCCTTGAAATAATTAATTAACGTGAGACATCGTGAAATCGTGCGTCTCGAAGGCGAAATCGTGATTTTCGTGATGTCATGTGAGTTGACAAATTCGTGCTTGTAATTCGTGAATTAGGCTGGCTCGTGTTCCAGCACAAATCTTGGGTGGGGTAAGGGTTGAGCGGCCGCTAGGCGTATGAACGAGTACTCTCTTCAAGGGCACCATCCGTATGCGGTGGGTTATCGCCAATCACGGTAAGCCCCCGTGAGAAGAACGACTCACTCATCACGTCCTAAAGGCGAGAACCCTATTATAGACATGACATGCTAACAATCGTGAAATGCTAACTTGAAACTTGCAAAGTGGAATTGTTATCTCAGTGAAATTGTCATGCTTTACTTTACTCATCAGATTGCTTAGAACTGCATGTTAGGATGTATTTACTTTAAAAATCAGCATGCTCAAACTTTTATTGTTATCTCGTTAAAATTCATAATTGCTTCTTAAATACAGTATAAATTTGTATATCTTGCCTTGGGTTCTAACACCTTTTTGCAGACCCTTGCTGACATACATTCATGTTTTTGGATGTATGTCAGATCCCGAGCTTGAGTATCAGGAGGTTCCTTCCGAGACACCTGACTTGGAGAGTCAGGAGTTCGCTGTAGACGCCGAGTTCCTCCCTGCGGAGAACTAGTGGGCTATTCCATTGCTGCTTGCCGTAGTTTGCTTTCCGTTGTTGTGTGTACGTTATTATTGTTGTATTTCGGCCCAGCTGAGGCCTGTTGTCTTCATTTCATGTACGGACGTTTATTATTTCTGGATGTGGCTTGTAATGTATGAATAATTCTGGTTGTTCTGAAAGGCGTGCAAAGGACATGCCCTTGCGTTTTACCACAGACGCTTCATGAACCTGAGTTTCACCGCTCCGGTTCAAGCGGACCTCAGTAACGCTCTCGTTTCCGTCGTTTTGGGAAGCGGGGCGTTACAGGTTTTAGTGGTGGCCCACGCAGGTCCGTCTCTTTGCATTTGCGAATTCAGAACAATGAGAATATTTTCATCGGCCAAACATCTACAGAATCACATACGCGGGGTTAACTCGGGTTTTTCCTATCTCAGAATGGCTGAGGAACGAATCACCCAAAATGGACCCGGAGCTGCTGGTGGCGGAAGTGACGACATCCGCCAGATGCTTGGTGTTATGAGGGAAATGCTTGAAGTTCAGCACCACTTGGTCAAGCAGGGACGTCAGGCTGCACCAGTTGCTCCACCGCCTCGCTATGAGCCTGGAGCTAAGCAGTTCAAGGAGATGCATCCGACGAGTTTCTCTGGACGAGAGGGCCCACTAGCGGCCGAGGAATGGCTTCGCAAGACTGCGGATAACTTGGGTCTTGCCCGAATCAATCCGAACGATTGGGTAGACCTCGCCAAGCAGCAGTTGACAGACAATGCACGTCATTGGTGGGATGCTGAAGAGGCTAGGCTGATCAAACCGATTCTTTGGGCTACTTTTCGTCAGAGGTTTGACACCCAGTACTTCCCGAAGTCTGTAAAGAGGGAGATGCAGCAGCGCTTCATCAACCTGGAGCAAGGCACCAGGACAGTCGAAGAGTATGAGGCCGAATTTACCATGCTGAGTCGATTCGCCACTACACTGGTAGCAGACGAGGAGGACTGTGCACACCGCTTTCTGCAGGGCTTAGACCTGGACATACAGGAGATATTGTCCGGGCACACCTTTACTACTCATGAGCAAGTCCTAGTGGCCGCGAAGCAGCGCGAGCAGGTAGTTTATCAGAAGCGGGCACGTCAGGCGGGCAAGCGCCCGATGGAGCCACAGAGGAGTGCACCTAGGCCCGGCTTTCGTCCTGTTCAGACCACACAGTTCAAAAGGCCAGCTGCACCTGTCCCCAACCGAGCTGAGTTGGTTTGCCATTTCTGCGGCAAGCTCGGTCATGTGAAGAAAGACTGTAGGAGGATGCTGAATCAGTGTTTGGTCTGTGGATCGCCTTCTCATGCTGTAAAGGATTGCACCCATGGTTCTCGACCACCTGGACCCGCTCAGAGGACCGTACCGGCACCTGGACAGCGTGGACCACCTTTAGTTCCATAGGATCGGGCCTTTCAGCAGGCCAATCCGCCGAAGCGTCGAGCTTTCAATTTGACAGCCGTTGAGGCTGAAGCTGAGGACGACGTGATTGCAGGTAACCCCTAGACTAGTCTTCCTTATTTATGCATTATGTTTGATTAGTTATATCCATGTTTAATCTAGTTGTATGTTACCCTTAGGTGTCATCTTAGTTTCGTCCCACCCGGCCTTGACCCTGTTCGACTCTGGAGCTTCCATGTGCCTCCTATCTCGGAAGTTCGTAGTCGAACACTCGATACCCACCTATACACTTCCCAAGTGTTGGAATATTACAACTGGGAACGGTGTAGTGAAGGTTGCACTGGGATGTAGACCATGCCCGTTGGTAGTTAGTGGACACGAGTTATATGCTGACTTCATTGTCCACGACCTACCCAACTTTGATGCTATTCTCGGCATTGACTGGTTAGGAGATTTTTATGCCACGATCGACTGTCGCCGGAAGAAAGTGGTATTCGAAATTCCTGACCACCCAGTATTCGAGTTTGTCAGCGGAGGACGTTCGCTTGGACCTGTCAAGTTTCGAGCCCAGCCGTACAGTTTGACTATTGCATCCATGATAGCTGAGCCTGAGAAGCCTGCAGTAGTGAGAGATTTTGAAGACATCTTCCCTGAAGACATTTCTGGATTGCCGCCTGACCGAGCATTGGAGTTCAGCATTGATCTTATGCCAGGAGCTCAACCAATTTCGAAGGCACCTTACCGTATGGCTCCTGCAGAGTTGGAAGAGCTGAGGAAGCAGTTGGATGTACTAATGCAGCAGGGTTTCATTCATCCCAGCGTATCTCCCTGGGGTGCCCCCGTCTTGCTGGTGAAGAAGAAGGATGGCTCGAGGAGGATGTGTGTGGATTATCGGGAGCTGAACAATGTCACAGTGAAGAACAAGTATCCACTGCCCCGTATTGATGATATTTTCGATCAGCTTGGTGGATCGAGAGTATTTTCAAAGTTGGACCTCCGAAGCGGATACCATCAGGTCAGAGTCAAGAAGGAAGACGTGCCCAAGACAGCTTTTCGTACGAAGTACGGGCATTACGAGTTCGTTGTCATGCCGTTTGGTGTGACCAACGCTCCTGCTGTGTTCATGAATCTCATGAACCTTATCTTTTACGACTTCCTCGACAAGTTCGTGGTGATCTTTATTGATGACATCCTGGTGTACTCGAGGAGCGAGGAGGAGCATGCAGAGCACTTGAAGATGGTATTGGAGACGCTCCGTCACCATAGACTGTATGCCAAATATAGCAAATGCGAATTCTGGCTGGACAGAGTTGCATTTCTTGGGCATGTAGTATCAGGAGTTGGTATCTCAGTAGATCCGGAGAAGGTCAGAGCAGTCAGCGAATGGCCTACACCTCGATCGGCATCGGACATCAGGAGTTTTATCGGATTGGCCGGTTACTACCGCAGATTTATTAAGGATTTCTCGAGAATAGCTGAGCCTATGACAAGATTGACGAGGAAGGATGTTAAGTTCAGTTGGTCAGACTCTTGTGAGCAAGCTCTTTCTACTTTGAGAGAGAGATTGACATCTGCACCAGTTTTAGCTATTCCGGACAGAAGCGGAGGCTTCGAGATTTTCTGCGACGCATCAGGCAAGGGACTTGGATGCGTTCTACACCAGCACGGTCATGTAGTCGCCTATGCTTCTCGACAGTTGAAGATCCACGAGAAGAATTATCCGACTCACGACTTGGAGTTAGCTGCCGTCATATTTGCTTTGAAGATTTGGAGGCATTTCTTACTGAGTGAGAAAGTGAAGATTTTCACTGATCACAAAAGTTTGAAATATATATTCACTCAGAAGGAGCTGAATATGAGACAGCGCAGATGGTTGGAATTGATGGCGGACTACGACATCGATCTTCAGTATCATCCAGGGAAGGTGAATGTCGTACCAGATGCTTTGAGTCGACTGCCCGAAGTGATGATTCTCACAGCTCAGTGGAGATTGCAGCAGAATCTGCGAGAGATGGATGTTGAGGCTATCCTACTTGGAGTCACATCGTCGTTGATGAGCATGCAGGTTCAATCGACGATTTTGGATCGGATCAAGACTGCTCAAGATGGAGATGCTAAATTGAAGAAGATCAGAGAACAAGTCGAAGCAGGACTTCGGACAGATTTTCTGATTCACGCAGATGGATCCTTGAGATATGGTAGTAAGGTCTGCGTTCCTGCAGGAGATATCAGAGAGGAATTGATGAATGAGGCTCACAGTTCGCCTTATTCTATTCATCCTGGAGGTACGAAGATGTACAAGGATCTTCGTCAGAATTTCTGGTGGCATGGGATGAAGAGAAGTGTGGCACGTAGCGTTGCCAAGTGTCTTGTGTGTCAGCAAGTGAAGGCTGAACATCATCGCACCGCTGGACTACTACAACCTCTGCCGATTCCAGAGTGGAAGTGGCAGCACATCACGATGGACTTCGTGACTGGCTTACCTCGGAGCACCAGGCAGAATGACGCGATCTGGGTCATCGTTGATCGATTGACCAAGTCTGCGCACTTTATACCTTTCCGAGTTGGGCAATCCACGGAGATATTAGCAAGGAAGTATATGGAGGTAATGACCCAACTCATGCCTTAATAATTTCCTTCTAGTACTAGTCGTGATATGAATTATGTCGTGTAGGAGATCGTGCGCTTGCATGGAGTCCCGGTGAGCATTGTATCAGATCGTGATACGAGGTTCACGTCTCAATTCTGGAAGAGTCTGCAGACCAATCTGGGTACCAGTCTGAAGTTCAGCACTGCGTATCACCCGCAGACGGATGGACAATCGGAGCGCACTATTCAGATATTGGAGGACATGTTAAGAGCTTGCATGTTAGATCTCAAGGGTTCGTGGGAGGATCATCTGCACCTGGTGGAGTTCTCCTACAACAACAGTTATCAGGCGAGCATTGGCATGGCGCCATTTGCTGCTCTCTACGGGAGGAAATGTCGATCGCCACTGAGTTGGGATGACGTCGGTGATAGAGAGCTCTTGGGGCCAGAGATGATTGTGGAAGCAGTTGATGTTGTGCGTGACATCAGGGACAAGCTTCGGATTGCGCAGGACCGTTACAAGCATTGGGCAGATGCTAAACGACGTCCTCTAGAGTTTCAGCCGGGAGATCATGTTTTCCTAAAGATCTCCCCGAATCGAGGGGTGATCCGATTTGGGAAGAGAGGCAAGCTTAGTCCGAGATTTATTGGACCTTTCGATGTGCTAGAGCGAGTTGGAGAGGTAGCATATCGCTTAGCCTTGCCACCGTCCTTAGAGGGAGTTCATGACGTCTTCCATGTGTCCCAGCTCCGTCGTTATATCAGCGACCCTTCTCATGCTGTGGACTACTCTGAGATTACAGTCCGACCGGATTTGACTTATGAGCAGCAGCCGGTGCAGATCTTAGACCAGCGTCAGAAAGTCTTCCGGAACAGGACTATCAATCTAGTCAGAGTGATGTGGCGTCGTGACTCGCCAGGAGAGTCTACCTGGGAGCGGGAAGATGAGATACAGGAGCGTTATCCTTATTTGTTCCCTACTCTTTAGCGGATAAGGATTCCGAGGACGGAATTTTTCTTAAGGTGGGTAGAGTGTAACGGCCGGTATTTTTCTACGCGTGTTTATTATTGAGTGTGCCAGTATTTTGTTTTGATCGTCCGGGTATTTTTTTTGTGCGCGAGTTCTTTTGTGCGACGACGAGAGCGCGTCTCGGATAACTCTTAATTTCATGACATGACTAATTAACTTTAACACTAATTAATTGCCCTAATTAAATTGTCCCTAATTAAATATTGATTAAACTTTAATCCTAATTAAGTTGCTAATCAACCCAATATTCATACCCACCGTTTGGGGTAGTTCAGATCCAACACTGAATTAAAGTTTCTCCCCCACCTCCAGCTCTTCCATCCGTCAACATGTTCACCCGCACTGTTGTATTTCAACAGCAGGGACATCTTCTCCTTCCTACTGCAACGAATCCCTACAGACAAATCTACAACTCCACCGTCATCACCTCCTTCCTCTTGCAGACAACAACCATTCCCCTGCAAATCAGTTTCAAACCCAATTCTCCACACACACAAAAAATCAGTCCCTCAATCATTCATCAACCAAAATCCGATCCCCAAAACTGAAATTCGAAATCAACAGCAAGAATTTCAGATCTGAAGATTGTAACCCAAATCCAAAACACAAAAACTCAAATCTGAAACTAAGGCTTCAGATCAAACCATAAACCCTACAAAGTTCTCCCCTTCTTCTCCTTCCTTCCTCCTCCCCTCTCCTAGGCCGGCCACCCTCACCCACGCCCGAAGTCGCCCAGCGCAGATCCACGCCCGTCGCTCGCCTGAAGCGTCCCCGACCCCGCCGTCCGCCGTTCAGCCACCGCAGAAGCCGCCCGGAGCGCCGCCGTCAGCCGCCCCCTCCTCCCGTCGCCGCGAGGTGAGAAGCCGCGTCCCCTTTTGCGTGCGTGCGTAACCCCTTGCCCCATTTCCCTTTGCTGCAAGTTTTAAATCAAAAAAAAAAAAGAAATGACAGAACATGGAACGAAAGAAGAGAGAAAGGGAGTGTGTCAGGGAGAAAGAAATAACTTAGCCTAATAAAGAATGAAGGGTAGAGAGTTTACAGAGAGAGGGGGGGGGGGTGAAAGGAGTTTGATATCATTATTGTGTAAGAGGTTTTTTTTATATAATATAATATGTGTGTAGTAGGTGTAGAGTGGGTGTACCCCTTTAATGAATGTTAACATGCTAAATAACCTTATCACTAAATAATATTAGCTTAGTTAATTAATTGTGGTTAATACTAGCTAGTTTAAATGTTAAATTAATTTCACCGTGTTAGTTGTAAATAATGTTAAGGCGATAATACCAGAATGTAATAAGGCTTACCATGTTAGTAATACCCTATACAACGTTACACTAGCGGTAGAACCGGACAAAATTGGGCGAACCCAATTCGGGTGTTGTTTTAATATTGCGCGTATCTCGCAAAATTTCTTATTAATTGATTTGTTTAACTAAAACAGTGAACCACTACCACCGTAACGAAGTACCCGTCGGGACGAACCCAACTGCACCAAAATCACCGAAATCAGGCAAGTATGCAATTTATAGTGAATTTACGAATTGAATGTTAAATTAGTCTCTTGTATGTAAATGTTGCTCGTTACACTCGTAACCATGGAAATTGTTGTATAAAGATAACTGCTCTTGTTATTTAATTGTTGCATGCCTTGAAATAATTAATTAACGTGAGACATCGTGAAATCGTGCGTCTCGAAGGCGAAATCGTGATTTTCGTGATGTCATGTGAGTTGACAAATTCGTGCTTGTAATTCGTGAATTAGGCTGGCTCGTGTTCCAGCACAAATCTTGGGTGGGGTAAGGGTTGAGCGGCCGCTAGGCGTATGAACGAGTACTCTCTTCAAGGGCACCATCCGTATGCGGTGGGTTATCGCCAATCACGGTAAGCCCCCGTGAGAAGAACGACTCACTCATCACGTCCTAAAGGCGAGAACCCTATTATAGACATGACATGCTAACAATCGTGAAATGCTAACTTGAAACTTGCAAAGTGGAATTGTTATCTCAGTGAAATTGTCATGCTTTACTTTACTCATCAGATTGCTTAGAACTGCATGTTAGGATGTATTTACTTTAAAAATCAGCATGCTCAAACTTTTATTGTTATCTCGTTAAAATTCATAATTGCTTCTTAAATACAGTATAAATTTGTATATCTTGCCTTGGGTTCTAACACCTTTTTGCAGACCCTTGCTGACATACATTCATGTTTTTGGATGTATGTCAGATCCCGAGCTTGAGTATCAGGAGGTTCCTTCCGAGACACCTGACTTGGAGAGTCAGGAGTTCGCTGTAGACGCCGAGTTCCTCCCTGCGGAGAACTAGTGGGCTATTCCATTGCTGCTTGCCGTAGTTTGCTTTCCGTTGTTGTGTGTACGTTATTATTGTTGTATTTCGGCCCAGCTGAGGCCTGTTGTCTTCATTTCATGTACGGACGTTTATTATTTCTGGATGTGGCTTGTAATGTATGAATAATTCTGGTTGTTCTGAAAGGCGTGCAAAGGACCTGCCCTTGCGTTTTACCACAGACGCTTCATGAACCTGAGTTTCACCGCTCCGGTTCAAGCGGACCTCAGTAACGCTCTCGTTTCCGTCGTTTTGGGAAGCGGGGCGTTACAGATGCCGATCCATCTGAGCTGCCGACCCTTATGACCCTCACAACCGAGAGTCCAATACGCTGCAGAAGTCACATAGCTCGGTATTCGACCTATCTGACTTGTGCCGAGTCAGATGGGTCGTATCCAAGCGTAGACGAGCTATCTCGAAACAAGATAGCTCGAATAATCAGTAACCATTAACACATCAACGCCGAAATCGAGTCAACTTCCACAGCATTATGTATATTTTACTATAAACTCTGGTACTTTTAAAGCAGTCTCAAGTAGGAAGGCTTTAAAATTCAATACACGAGGTCAAATCTTCAATCCTGTGAGATGCAAAACTTTTTTACCTATTTTTTATGCAACAAAGCCTTTTATTATTCATTTACGATACGCCCGCAATCAAATTTTTTGCTTAATCCATAACCTATACATTTAATGCACAAGTATAATAATTACATAATTTATCCTCTTAATTGCAACAATCCTATCAATCAATTTCTATCGAATTCTAAAGCAGGGAGTAACAATACACAAATCAACACAATGCATTTATAAGCAATCAAGACTATTAAACAATTAAAAACTGAATTTAAAACATTGATAAAAGTGTTTGTCTA